>CM055876.1:25699816-26899816 GCA_029582165.1 Portulaca oleracea
AACCAACTTGCCAATTTTAGGAACATTCCAAATTTTTGGATTCTTCAACCCCAAACCTCTAAGTTTCCTCGGTTTACAAATAGAATTCCACTCCACCAGAGGAACTCTAGTAGCATTAACATCAGCTGACCAAATAAAGTTTCGACAAACTTTAACAATTTGATCAATAACATTCTGAGGTAAGAGAAAGATATTAGCCCAATAATCCACAATACTCAGAAGAACTGAATTCACCAATTGCATTCTAGCAGCATAGGATAGATGTCTAGAAGCCCATGATCTTATATTAGTAGTAATCTTCTCTACCAAAAGAAGACAATCAAACTTCCCCAGTCTACCTGTTGTGATTGGGACACCTAAGTATTTCAAAGGAAAGGTTCCCTGAGTAAAACCTATAATACTGCTTAAATGTTGAACTTTCTCATTGTCACATCCAGCAAAAACCATTTGTGATTTTCCTGGACTGGCAAATAAACCAATAGACTCAACAAAATGGTTCAGAATATTAGAAATATGAGCTAAAGAACCTATATCAGCAGTGCAGAAGATAATCAAATCATCTGCGAACATGAGATGATTCACCATCAAATTCTTACATTCTGCATGGTATTTGAAGTCCTGGGAATTTCTCAAATTATCCAAAAGCCGAGATAAGTATTCCATAACCAGAACAAAGATGAGAAGGGAGAGAGGATCACCCTGCCGAAGACCTCTACCTCCTTTGAAGTAACCATGATGTTGTCCATTCAGATTAATAGTATAAGAAGGGGATGTGACACACATCATAATCCATTGAATAAATTTAGTAGGAAAGCAAGAATCCCTAAGAGCCTCCTCAATACATTTCCAATAAATCGAATCATAAGCTTTCCTCAAATCAATCTTCATGATGCATCTAGGAGAAAGATTTCTGCGTGAATATCCTTTAACCACCTCTTGACAAATAAGGATATTGTGAACAATTTCCCTACCCGGAACAAGAGCACCTTGACAATTATTGACCAAGTGAGGTAAAACATCTCTAAGACTTTTACAAAGTAACTTTGAGAGGCATTTGTAAGAGACATTACAGCAAGAAATTGGTCGGAAATCAACAGGGATATTAGGATTGATTTTTTTAGGGATGAGTATCATTGATGCTTCTCAAAATAGAACCCTTATCAAAGAAGTCAAAATTGGCATCACAGAAAAAATCTCCAATTATATCCCAGTTATGCTGATAGAAAGAACTGCTAAACCCATCAGGCCCAGGAGCCTTAACAATAGAAATAGAAAAAACTATCTCACGCACCTCATTCTTGGTAAAATTCTTGATAAGACCCAAATTCTGACTAATGGAAAGAGTATTTCCATTCTGAATAATAGCAGAGTCAATGTTTTGTCTCTCATAAGTCTGTTCACCCAATAAATTCTCATAGTAGAGTAAAACTTCAGCAGCAACATTATCAAAACCTGTGATCATATCCCCATTAGAGTTCTTCAAAGAATACACAAAAGACATTTGCCTTTTCTTCCTCGTCTTGCTGAAGAAAATCCTTGAAGGACAGTCATCAAAGTTCAACCAACTTAGTTTAGATTGTTGCTGAATCAGTTGCTGAGCAGAGTTGAGAACTCATATATATATATATATATATATATATATATATAGCCTGTAACTATCCCAAGCGGTTGAATATGCAAAAAAATTCTTTCGCTCCTCTTTTCTCTAATCTCTTTACATGATATTAGAGTTATCAGGTTCTAACAAGAAGTTATGTTTCTAGATTGATTTGAATCACATTCTACCGATCTTCTCTCTCTTTCTTTTAATCAAAATTTCTTGATTGGTTTTCAAGCTACATAAGACAATTCTGATGCGAGTTCCGACAATTAGAATATGATGCGAACAATTCAAGATCTCTTCAATTATGATCCCTTATATCTGCAGCCATCATATCATCCAAGATTACAACCCATCAATGTCAAATTATATGGAAACAATTATCACTACAAGAAATGTCACTTTTACCAACAGGGCACTATCTGTTGGTATAAGTGAAATTTCTGTTGGTAATAGCTTTTACCAACAGATAATTATCTGTCACAAAACTGTTGGTAAAAAATCCGTTGATAAAAGTAATACCAACAGATAAGTGCATCTGTTGGTACTGTTTAGTAACACCATCAGATCAAATATGTTGGTATTGCATAGTATTTTACCAACAGATAATGAACTGATGGTAAAAAAACTTTTACCAACAAAATAAAATGTTGGTGTTACAATTTTGGCGCCAAAGTTATCACTTGTACCAACAGATTGTTTATGTTGGTAATATCATTTTGGTGCCAAAACTTATTATAGTCTTCATGCATCTGTTGGTAATAGTATTCTGAACATGCACACATCTGTTGGTAATAATCATATAGCAAAATCCTATATTTATTAATAATTACATTTTTGTCACCACCTGCTAGTTGTAGATGTTTCTTTCAATATATCCCTATATTAACAAATATTTGTACATATGTAAATATTTGCTTCACTTGAAAAGAACATACCTAAACTTAAAAGTCATTTCAAAGCATCACATATCATGGAGTAACAAATACATTGTTGTAAAGCTAACTATAATGGATGGTTTGAATTTGTTAAAGAAAACTTGCTAATAAATTGTTTGTAACTAGTACTTATATAACTAAAAATACAAGTCTAAACATAATTTATCTATATATATATATATATATATATATATATATATATATACAACTCATATGCTATCATTTCCCATGATCATCAACATTGTTATCAAGATTGTTAGGACATTTCGGCCATCAATATCTTCAAATTCATCTTCACTTTCACTTTCAGCAGCACTTTCACTTTCAGCAGCATCATCCTCAAGTGATGAAAGGTCATCTGACAATCCCTACAATAATATTAACGACAGAAATATTCAAGACAAATGTGTGCATAAAACCCTCCACTTTTCATGTAATCTTCAATTTGATATTCAAATTAAAATCATTGTACACATGATCAGGAATAATATACCTTACTATGCATCATTTGCATTCAAGAAAAACATCACATAGATTCACAAATTAGGAACCTGAAAATGGATGTGAAATTTCAGCAGTTAGAATTTCGCCCAGCAAGACAAAAGAATCATGAAATAGACAAAGTGAGCACATCGAACACGAACAAGTACAGAACAATAGGAAGCTCAACTTCAAGAGCACCAACATCAGAAAATAACTAGAGGACTATAGAGTATATGGATTGCCACTTACAGAGTCATTCTTTTCTGCAGCTCTTGCTGGGGCACTAGCTGCCGTCTTGAGGGCGGTGGTGGCACTATGACTCATCGGTGTTGGCTGCTACCTGGCATTGGCTACTGCTGGACATATCTAACTGGCTCTAAAGAAGTCGACAGACACATACTAATTCAACTCTTTTTTTACTGCAGACTCCCCCCCCCCCCCACCCCTCCCCCCACCCACACACACACACAAAAACAGTGAGATGCATTTCCATGAGGCATTTTGATGTACCCCAACATAATCCAAGCATGAGATGGGAAGCAACATGTGCTCGCACTTTGTCACATCTTTGTACAGAAATTTTAAGTCATAAAGAAAGGACAGGATAGTCACATGCCTCTTCTATGGAAGAGGGATCACTCATCATTGTATGACAAAATAAATACAATCTCATTTCAAGTATGTAAATCCTTCTCATGCAGCAAATTGGCTTTAGATAACAATTTTTTCTACTCAGTAATAATCTCCTTACCTCTAGTAGGGAAATAGGAAGAAGGCTAGAAAGGAAAGCAGAAAGCCCTTACTTTATGGTCATTGAATGATTAAAAAGACCATTTGCTTCTTGAAGAAGAAAAACATGTCTGCGCTTTCTACTATATCCCAATTTCAATGTTTGATTAAACTACATAGCAGTATTAATCGGCTATGATGATTGCTCTTTGTTTTTTAAATTCAGAAGAAACATTAAGCCAAAACTCACAAGCCAATGGATCTGCTCCAGAAAGAAGCAAACCCTGATTGACTAACACAAGAAAGTAAGCAGAAAGAACCAACCTTGACATTGAGGTAATCAGAGATAGCATCCAATATAAACTAAATCTCATCCTCATGTGGTTCTGGTAACAATGTAATCTCAGTGTTAGAGTCTGTTGTCCCAGCTACCGTCCTTCCCAACCAGGGAAACATGAAAGCAACACGTTCATCCTTAGTTTTTGGAACAATTAATCCCATTCAGTTTGGAGAGTAATAACCAGGAAGAACAATATGAACACCACTGCTGGGACATATTATGAGTTGTGTATCCGCTCAAGCCAATCTCCAAATAGAATCACAAAATGGTCCAGTAGCATTTACCACAACTTTAGAATACGTGTCAAATTCTTCACCTGATTTACTTACAAAGTAAGAATCACAAAGAAAAGACTATGTTCTTTATAAAAAAACATATGTATACAGATAATGATTTACTTACAAAAAAGAATCGCAAACAAAAGACAATGTTCATAATAAATAACCATGTATGTATATAATATAACACAAAAAAAAGTAGCCTCAATCCCCCCCCCCCCCCACCCCCAACCCAACACACACACACACACAAAACCAAAATGAAAACTAATGGGCGAACCAATAGGGAAACTAAGATCAATTTTAGCATTAACAGAGACCAGTTAAGAAATGCAGCAAAGAATTAACTGATAGAAACCAAATAAACATACCCTCCAGCTTCATGACCCAAGATGCGAGGGAAAACAGGTGTTTAGCCCTGAGGAAAGCACAAATTAAATGAGTAAATTCTATGAGACAAATCCAAATGGTAATTTTGGTGGAAAGTTGTTGAGAGGAAGCCATCTGAAAAGAGATATTGCTTGTATACAAAAGGTCTTCTGATCCTTCAACAAGTCTTCTTTTTTAGTTTGTGAAACCTTCTTAACTACACCTTTAGGAAATTCAATATCAAAAGGAAGCTCCCTACATTTGACCAATGACTGCAATGCAAGATCTATTTGTTGTGTAAATTATCCAATAGTTCTTCTTCCTTGCTATTCTGTTCATTTTTTTATTCTAAAGATTGCACTTGAGATGAGCTTGGCAGTTCATCAGCAAGGGTATATTCTTGTAAATCACCAGATTTATTGGCAAGTTCTAATTTCTTCCCATCCCATGACCCATCCAGGTACCTACACAATAATTGCAACATAATAAGTCAGAGATGCAGCCAAAGCAATGAGTTCATTATCATCACAGCCAAGAATCTGAAATGGCTTCAAACGGTATGATGATATGTTCCACACTTCAGCAAGAACAATACATAGAAGCACAAATTGTTTGGTATCTAACCAAAAACTAGCAATATGCCTAACGGCCTAAGACTGATTGTCTACTAAAGCCAAGATACCAAACATAGGACACAGTGGATTATCCTAATGAATGCGAGTAATATTCCTTGTGCCAATATGAATCAGAAATTTTATGTAATAAAAATTATATTTGAAGCATGTAGGCTTAGTAGCCATAGTAGGCGTAGGAAGTCTATGAGGAAGAAAATACTTCCCCTGTGAGTTTGATTCGCAAGTAGTCATACCATATGTTGAAAGAACTGACTCGCCCTACGCTTATACATACTCAAATCATGACTAAGAAGACCTCAAAAGCTCAAATCTTACACAAATTCATTGTAAACTCGACCACAAACTATCAGAAAATCAAATTTCCACAATTCGAAACAAAAATCAATCCCTTTGCACTTCACACTGCTCACATATTACCAAAGGAGCATCATATCTAAATCAAATTCACGAACAACTTTCCATCACTACACACCAAAGACCAAAAAGTGAATAAATTGTGAAAGAGAGAAATGTAGGGCAACAATACACACCACCGGCTATTCCACTAGCAGTGAGAGACTTCGCAAATCTAACAAACGAAAACAGAGACTTGACACCTTCCGTTGCAGCTTTCGCTTCTTTCGTTAATCTCACAATCGCCGTCACAGCAGACTCACCTCGCTTAAAATCCTCTGATACCATCTCCGACTATTTCACCTCCTCTATAAACCCTAGAAATCGACGACGACAATTGGAACTCACCGCAAGAACCCTATCCCAGTCACCGGACAACAAGTGATCCCGTAGGCCGTAGTTTCCTCTCAGTGCCACGAATCCAACATGAATGAACTGAGAATTGGGGTTTTGAATTAGGCTTGAATGACTTGGGATAAAAGAGGAAGACATGGCGCAACAGTTTTTATTTTTCAATTAGATCGCGCTGAATGTCTATTACAAACACAAATTTTCATTTAATACGCTACAATACCAACATATAATTTAACTGTTGGTATTGTAAAATTAATACCAACATATAATTTAACCGTTGGATTGTAAAATTAATACCAACAGTTAAATTTATATTTGTCGGTATAAATTTTTTTTACCAACAGATACTGTAAGTGTTGGTAAATTATTAATAATACCAACATATATTTAATCTGTTGGTAAATATACACTTTTACCAACAGATAATATATCTGTCACTAACAATCTGTTGATAAAAGCAACTTTTTTTGTAGTGTATCAGAAGTAATACATTTTTGGTCTCGCATCCATAAGGTAATAGGCTACTCTTGGATCTAGAAGGGGCCTAAGGTTTTACGTAGCCTTAATAGGGTATTTACGTCAGGCTCAAGTCATTTTTCCAATATATGGACTTGAAACTCGGGATGGCTAGCGAAGAATTGGCTAAGTACGAAACATATTTGTAAGGGGCAAAAGCGGCAATTCAAACATGGAAGGAGATGGAAGATTTTACAAATGAACATGAAGGAGAAAAGTCCAGCGATAAGGGGACATAATTGTGTCATTGCCTGACAAGCCCGTGTCCCTCCCAGCAAAACGAGGCTAAAAGTTGCGATTAAGGTCATGATCGTGTCGTCTGACCACATGGTCGTGTCTGGGAGGGGGGATATCATGATCGTGTCATCAGGGGGACACTCTCGTGATCCTTGGGATGCAATTGACCCATTAATCCAAGTCACGGGACATCACTGTGTCGACCCTTGACATGCATGTGTCTCCCCATCCAGAAGGCCTAACACACTCGTCTTAGGGCACAACACAGTTGTGTTGTTCCAGTGTATTTTGACTGAGATTATTTTTTATTTATATTCATCTTTTATCTTTTGTAGGTAGTTTTGCACGCATGTACTTTTAACTTTTTACCCCTTCCCCCACATTTTCTTCGGGTTATTAACCTAGGATTAATCTTAGCCATTGGTTTTGTAATAGATTGATTAGAGCCCCTTATCTTAGCTTTTTTTGTATGTCAGGGATTACTCCATCCAAGTTCTTATTTAATCTAAGGTATGTGGGAAAGAAAGATGTTAACTTAAGGTGAATATGAACGATATGAATCGGTATTTAAAAACCCTTTCCATCAAATACTCATATTTCTATCCATGGTTGTGGTGGTGAGTGAGTGTTCCCTTTAGATCTTGATTGGTGAGTTCTATATATGTCAAGCTTGGTGAGTTCTACCTTGGATCCTATCAAATGCTAGCTGGTGATTCCACCTTTAGGACAACCATTTGAAGGTCCTTAGATCAATCTTGGTGGATTCTATCCTTTAGAGTTGATCATATCTAGCTCTATTTTTCCTTATTATTGGAAAATTCATAGCTTTACTGTGGTACCGTCTTTACATGCTTATTGATAATTTTTGGGATGTTTATGATCATGAACAAGTCCTTGGATAATGGGTATTCATGTGGGTATTAATCTTAGGTTTAGATTCAAGTTTGGAGAGGATTTTGGAGTAGTTTTTATTGTTTTATAGAAATATTTTGTCGGATATGATTATATGATGTAACCCTGATCCTTAGGGGAATCTCCATATGTTATCAAGTCTTATAGAAAACCCCCCAACACACACACATAGACATTCATCAAGAAGTGAAGATGATCTATGAATATCGCTCTTCGTACGAAGTTGAAGTTCGAGTTTGTGTCTAGAGGATGCAATAGTATTATCAAGGTCAGATGTTGGATCAGTGGATTAAATATGATACTATGGTAATTAGCTGGCTCCTTAACTCTATGATTCTTGATCTTTCTGAGTCTTTCCTTTATATTGAGTCATCAAAGGAACTTTGAGAGGAGTTGTTCGAAAGGTTCTGACAAAGCAATGGTCCCGTGCTCTTCCAATCGGACAAGGAGACTAATGAATTACATCAAGGAATTAAGAAAATAACTCTATGATAGTTTATCACACAAAAAATAAAAGCAACTATGGGATATTAAATTCCATGACCAGTATGCCTAAATGTACATATCTAAATACATGTCCTCATGGTAAACAAATTACTAAATTGGAGTAAAGGATGAGGCTATTGCAGTTCTAATGTACCTTGGTACGCCTTAGTGATAATTATGATATCATCAGGGGGGGAAATCCTTCTTATGGATCCTCTTCCTTCTGTAAGCAAGGCTTATTCACTGACTCAAATGGAGGAGATCTAGAAACAAGTGTCAACAAGCCTTCATACAATTAGAGAACTTGTGGCATATGTCGCAAAACAAGGCATAAATTGCGATGGTAAAGTTAGCAATGCTTTAGTTGCAAAGAATGTACAAAAGGATCAGACAAGAAGGATGGGAGGATATCCCATAATGGAAAGTTTTGTAACTACTGCCATAAGCCAAGACATGAATGGGACTAGTGCAGCGGTGCTTCAAGTTACATGGCTATCCAGATTGGTATGAGAAAAAGAAGAATGGAAGATATGTTGCGAATGTTTATGTCAACTCTCAAGAGTATTCTAACATGCCTCTCGACAGCACACATGGAGTTAGTTCTCCTTTTGATGTAAAACTAATCCAAGTTATTCCATAAGATATAATCAAAATGACAAAAGACAGACAGTCCCCAGAGAGTCAAGCAGATACAGTGAGCCATTACGCTCACTTTGCTGGTATTCAAGCTATTGCTGACGCCTCTAATACCTGTTGCAATGCTCAAATATGTAATGCTACTTGGATCATTGACATTGGAGCCAATGATCACATAGCTTATGGCTTGAAAATTTTCTCTGTTTAGGTTTTAATTATAAGAGCAATACATAATAGCGGTGGCACCAAAATAAGATGACTACTGGATATCGAGAAAAAAAATAAATGCAAGAGTAAAGGGGACAAGAATTTAACATGGAAACCTAAATCGGGAAAAAACCACGGGTGGCACAAGCACAAACGAATCCACTATTGGTAGAGAGTACAACGAACGATCTCACCCCGGGATCAACACCAAGAGAGTAGAACAACCCAGACAAACTCTCACAAATACTCTCACCAATGAGAATACAAAATTTCTAAATATCTGAATGCACCAGATCCAAAATTTACCCCAATGGGCACCAAACTTGGTCGCGTCAAACAAGGCTAATAAAACCCTCTACTTATAGGAAAAACTCCCTATAAACCTAACTTGACTCCCACTTCAATTAGATTTAGAATCTAATACAATTAGGAAACCTAACATAATAAGGAAACCTAAATAATATCCTAATACAATTAGGAAACAAGTAATTGTGGGATCAAGAGATTGAGTGATTTTAGGACACTTTCCTAATAATCTCCACCTTGGACTAAAATTAACGAAAGATCCAAAATTTCTTCATCGCCAACGAACCTCTGAAAGGTAGAACTGCGATGGGTAGCCAAACCGCTAAATGGTCACAAACTGGATCCAATAAAAATCTTCAGATCCAAAATTTCTTCATCGCCAACGAACCTATGCAAGGTAGAACTGTGATGGGTAGTCAAACCGTTGAACAGTCACAAACTGGATCCAACAGAAATCTTCAGATCCAAAATTTCTTCATCGCCAACGAACCTCTGAAAGGTAGAACTGCGATGGGTAGCCAAACCGCTGAACGGTCACAAACTGGATCCAACAGAAATCTTCACAACCCCCATATCTAATCTTGCCAGCGAATTTATTGATACCAACGAACGAATTTCTTTATGTAGTCTTCTCATAATTGAAACTCTTACATGAACCCTAACTCCACAAACTTGAACAACTATGGCTCTGATACCACTTGTTTGGGTTTTAATTATAAGAGCAATACATAATAGCGGTGGCACCAAAATAAGATGACTACTAGATATCGAGAAAAAAAATAAATGCAAGAGTAAAGGGGACAAGAATTTAACATGGAACCCCAAATCGGGAAAAAACCACGGGCGGCACAAGCACAAACGAATCCACTATTGGTAGATAGTACAACGGACGATCTCACCCCGAGATCAACACCAAGAGAGTAGAACAACCCACACGAACTCTAACAAATATTCTAACCAATGGGAATACGAAATTTCTGAATATCTAAATGCACCAGATCCAAAATTTGCCCCGATGGGCACCAAATTTGGTCGCGCCAAACAAGGTGAATAAAACCCTCTATTTATAGGAAAAACTCCCTATAAACCTAACTTGACTCCCACTCCAATTAGATTTAGAATCTAATACAATTAACAAATCTAACATAATAAGGAAACCTAAATAATATCCTAATACAATTAGGAAACAAATAATTGTGGGATCAAGAGACTGGGTGATTTTAGGACACTTTCCTAACATTCTCTAATCTGGTTGACGTACTTACCCTACCCCGTGCATGTCTCCACGCTTGACGGTAGTATCAAAACTATTACCTTAGTGTGATGTATTGAAAATCAGTCCAAGTATAACATTGCAAAAGGTTATTTACATCCTAGATTTCAAGTGCAACTTGCTTTCTGTGATTAGGTGGTTGAATGATCAAAACTTGTATGTGCACATGTATCCTGATAAGTGTGTCTTTCATGACCTTTTAAGTAATAAGATCGTTGTTTTGGCACAATCAGTAGCTGGCCTATATAGGATAATTCCTAGCTCTGTTGAAGAAGGAACACAAATTGTTGAAGAAGTTACTGAATCTGCGTGGCTTAGAGGCGCCCATGTACTCATTTTAGGTCAGCGTTTGACCCAGGAGGTGAAATGTAGGTTCAGATTCCCTGTGGATAGGCCGCATGGCATGCCTGTGGATCCGTCCGCATATTTATGGATTTTGAGCCTATTTTTGTGGGTTTTAGGTTGCATTTTTGTGCGGGTAAACCGCGTGGCTTGCCTAGTGCCCCTATTATTGCCTTTTTTTGTTGGAATAAATAATGAAATGGATAAGCACGGTCACATGGAAGATGGGGGGTCACTTGGGTGGCTAAGAGTCGACGGATTACCCGGCTCCCCTTAAGACTTATTCACTAGACCGTGAATAGACTCAATGGTAAAATCGAACTTCTTGTAAGCAAAGTAACAAGATCTCTCAAAGAACTCTCAAAGAGTTGCTGCAGTCAACACCTTAAGAGAAAGTGTTGAATGCTCTCTAGAAAAGAAAAAATGATGATTGAGGGTTGTGAATGAATGTGCAATTCATCCGCCTTTTATAGTGATCTTTTGGAGCCAAAAGAGAGTCAAACTTACCAATTGCATAGAGCATAATCTAAGGGATTGGTTTGAATAATATTGATGAGAAATCATGACTGATTTCTCAGTCAAATATTATCCCAAAACATGCTCAATATCAATTGACCACAAGGCATAAATCAAGGGATTACAAAATCAATCCCGACTGTGCTCAACACGATCCATGTTAGAACAACACAATCCATGTTGAAGCCAACACCCGAGAAATCGAGGAATTGTTATGCGTCATGAAAGTGCCTTTCGACTTGAACTTTCACTTAGTGTACATAATTTCAATTAGTTTGAATGTATAAGTAGACAAGTCTTTGAACTTTACATTCTTGTGTAACTAATTGGATACATATCACACACACAACCCAAAACCTTGCTTAAAAATAAAGACATTGTTTTACAATCCGGCCATGTGTCCCATACCCTTCGCGAGAACAATCAAGCCCAGCCCTAGGATATCCGAAGCGGCCCACTTCACGTCCTCGCATAGGCAAACTTTTATGCACCGTAATAGAGCTCCCCATCTCATCGATTCAAAGTCTGTTAATGAGTTATAGAGTCAAACCTCCTGAACATTACGGTTCTTGAGCATCACTTGAACTTGGGATGAATTATAGAATTGATGCTCCAATTGTCCTACAACGTCATCGACCATTGAACTCAAGACTTGACCACATATGTCAAGTGTGAGTTGGAGCTCCGTTGTTGACAATTTATAAGTGGGCTTTACTCCCATCCCCTTGCATGAATTTGATCATAATACTTTTGAGTGCCTCTTTAACTAAGATCATTAGATAAATACATATCTTTCCATGACCTTACTTATCATGATCATCTCTTAAACTTAACATTTCTTTCCTTCATCATAGTTATGATTACACCATCACACTATAGGATTAGATAAGAAATACTTTACCACTTATCATAGTACGACTCAACTATAAGCTTTGGTAAACTTTTAAATATTGAGTTCATATTTGAACTTACAAACCGAATACTTTAGTAGGCGACAAACCTTTGAACTATACATTCTTTTGTAATGCCAACATCTCATGAACTCAAATCTTGATTATAACATTATCCAAATAACATGGATAATGCTCGTAATGCTTATAAAGAGATTACTATAACCTTTTCTAAGATGTTGGACTACTTCTATAGTTACTTTAAAAGAAATGCTTACAAGATCAAAATTTCTTTTGATTTTTCGCATTCTTTTCCTTATCACTATGTCTTCATCCAAGTACCTTGGATTACATAGCCACTACTTATACCTTAGAACAACCTTATAAATCAAATTAACATTTGATTTTCCATGTTCTTCGCGTAACTATATCCAAATAACTTTTGGATTTCATAGCTAAAACTTATCGCCTTAGAACCTTGTAAATCAAACTAACATTTGATTTTCGTGTTCTTTGAATAACTATATCCAAATAACTTTGGATTTCATAGTTATAGCCTTTGTATAAATCAAAATTGTATTTGATTTTCCATGGAAGAAATCTCTTCCAACATAAACTTGAAGAAACTCTTAAGTTTCATGGAAATTAGATTCCATCTTATGTGTAACTTAAAATATTACACTTTCAACCATTTGCTAAAAAGCTTGAATATCATAAGCTTGAATACCATATGTAATGAAACTTATTACATATTTTAACATTGGCTAGGCGAGAAAGAACTTCAATTGATCTTGAATGATTATCTTATAGTTATATGACCTTTACTTATATGATCAAACGTCATTCTAATTAGGTCATGTTTCCTTATGCATAATTAGATCCACTTCTTAAATATTAGACCGTGGAACTTATAACCATTCATCCCGTATGCCAATCTTACTCATAATATTAATCCATAAACCACTTAAGGATGGATCAACAAAATGTTTATGAGAGCCATATGCATTTCCCTTTGTCGCAAGCTTGATTGGATCTTACATATCAAACATGCAAAGTTTTAATTAATAGACTATTAACAAATGAAGCAATGATCATCCAATTTTATTACACATGAACTTAGGTAAATATCATGCGTTCAAAATAAATGATCATGCACATAGTCTAACATGCATACATTATGCAACTTATCTTATAGTAGATACATACTGATTACAAGAATGACTCACTTGCGCCACCAAAGTGGCCACGGGAAGCAAGTTTTGGTGGACAGATTTTACATCAATGTTTATAATTCATAAATCCAAAGTATGTTTTCCATGAAAGTAATTCTTTAGTGGCCAATTAAGAAAATGGTCCCTCGTTAACCATGGAATAAAAGTTAATCGTGGTTAGTTTGTGAATTTGGCCATGACAAAAACATTTTGTGGCCAGTAGTCATGGCTAGTTTGTGAATTTGGCCATCATAAAAAATATATTGTGGCCAATAGTCGTGGCTAGTTTGTGAATTTAGCCATGATAAAAATATGTTGTGGCCAATAGTCATGGCTAGTTTGAAAATTTGGCCATGATAAAAATATATTGTAGCCAATAGTCATTGTTAGTTTGAAAATTTGGCCATGATAAAAATATATCGTGGCTAGTTTGTGAATTTGGCCATAATAAAATTATTTTGTGGTCAATAGTCATGGCTAGTTTGAAAATTTGGCCATTATAAAAATATACCGTGGCTAGTTTGTGAATTTGGCCATGAAAAAAAATATTTGGTGGCAATTGTTTATATTTGACACTGAAAATCATTTTGGTGGCTCGAAGGTTTAACTTTATATGCTCCTACAAAATACATTTGGTGGCCAAACATGTTGAATATTATTAGTGATTAGTAATGATAGTGAATACTGGATATTTTTATTAGATGAAATAAACTTTTTTCTTGCTAGTGATTTACAATGGTGCCAATTCAATAAGTCGCTAGAAAAGTTTGGCTAGAGATTCTGCATACTATGAACAGTATTGGTGTAACACCCCGGGTATATAGTTAAGTGTTGGCTTAAAAAGATTGAAATGACTACTTATATCACCAAGTGCACCTTCTTTTATAGTAGCTCATCCATTGGGAACTCCTCAGTTAAGCGTGCTTGGTTGGGAGTAGTCTCGGGATGGGTGACCTCCAGGGCAGTTTTCCCAGGCAGCGTGTGAGAGAGGACAAAGCATGCTCGAAAGATTCGTGGTGATTCATGGGACCAGCCGGCAATCCTTGAAGCAGATATCGGTAATGTCTGCGACCCGTAGGGGCCGGGGCATTACAATTCGTTACACACATAGTCATATATAGGCGATTATTAGCAGAAATAATATTTTTTAATAAATAATTATTTTTTTTATAAAATCTAGCCACGGATGATGGCGTGGCTAATATAATTTATTGGCCACTATGTTATTTGTGGCTAATATACTTATTAGCCACGAAAGATATTGTGGCGAATCGGAATAAATAACTCAAGTTGGACAATATTTAGCCACTAAATGTTTTGTGGCAAGTATTATGATAGTTCGCCATGCCATGGATATTTCTGTGGCCATTTTATTAGCCACGAGGCCATTCGCCACGATAGGCCACGCACAAGATTTTCATGGCCAATTGCATTTGCCACGGGATATTTTTACTTTAGCCACGAATAATTTTGTGGTGCAAGTGAGTCATTCTTGTAGTAATTACATTCATACATGATGAACACTTATAATCTCATTAAATGGCGGTAAAGCCACGTACATGTATTCAACTTAAACACATGAATACATAGAACCATGATTATCCTTACATCTTACATAATCATATATTTAACAAGCCTTAACCATACGCATTAATATGTAAGTCACATATATTAGCATACGAACCATACAAAGTAGAACCTTCTTATAAACATTTACTTTATCTCATGAAGAAACATCATATATAACAAAGTAAACACTTAACAACAAAATCATCTTGATAATAACAAGATCATTGAGCATGAGAAGCTTGCACTTATAAATAAATTTGTGTCTATGTTACATATGAGTTATGACACACCCATAGCCCATATGCTTATAATAATCACATAAACCGTCATTATTTCTTATTAGGCTATGCTAAACTTATCGAGACAATATTATGCGTGAGAACTTTAATTACTACCATGACAAATAAGAAATATACATTTCTATTTGTACTCATATGAACAAAAATACCTTATTCATATCTTAATTATAGGAAGACATGTCATGGTCAACTTATTCACACAATGCAATCATATGAATTTACTTGATCTTATACTTTTAACAAAGTTAGCACAAGTACTTAATTAACATCATATGATACTCTTGGACTTGTCATGCCGCAAACATAAATAGAAGGTATATGTAACATGATTGATTGGTAACTTGACATTCATACTAGCATACTTGAAACTTAGATCAATCAAGACATTTTATCAAGGCAAACTTGTAATCATTAATACTTGTATAAGTGCTAATTAATATATATATATATATATATATATATATAAAGACATATATATTTAAACAACTTATAATCATGATTACTTTTCAAGCACTTGTAAACATATGATTGTCAAAAATTTAAACATCATAAACATGAACTCACATTAGACAATCAACTTGAACTTTGAGAGAAACATGCAAAGACTTGAAACATATGAGCAAACAAATAAACCTTCTTTCCATAAACAAATAAATAAGAATTAATCACATGAATTCATCTTGAGACAATTACCACAAATCCATATTCTCACAACTTATAAATTTCCATATCAAACTTATACATTTCATGAACACTTGCACCTTTATTCATATTACGCATCAAGACATGAACCAAACAAGACAACCCAAGTATATATCTCAAAAACATATATACAAGAACTTTCATGAATAAACATTGTCTTAACTCAAGCGTGCTTTTATCTCTAGCGGAGAATAACACTAGTCATGTACATAAACCTAAACATGTGAATCATATGGATTGACATACATACTTGCACATGTACATATATGACTACTTTAAAAGCATTCATGCTTATCATTTCATAAATTAACAACATGATAAACCCATGTACTCAAAATATAAATTGTCATGATAAACTTAATTGAACAATTATCATGCTTTATATTCAACAAGACATCTCATATATAAGTATACCACATATATATGTACTTAATCATAGAAATACATGCCATAAAACTCATAAACTCACTTAACAATGGCACTTTGTGATTTACTTGACAATAATAGATCACACTTAAAAGGTTTGGCAATAGAAACAATGGCAAAGCAAAACATGTACTCACAAATACCTCAACACACCACTTTCTTGAAAACTTGTACATGGTGACTTAACAAGGTGGTGTATAAATAAGACACAAATATGTTTCCAATTAAACCTTTAATTTGAATTAATCCAATTTCAAATCAAAGAAATCTATGCCATTCGAAATTAAAGAAGAGCCAACTTGATTAAAATAAAGAACTTATCTCAATATGAAAGCAATCTCATCATACTCCTTGAACCTCTTGAGTATAAAGTTTAACCACCATTGCTAACAATAATAATCAAGATTCTAACTACACCAATCAAATAAACTACGATTGATTAATAATCTTGATAATTAAAATTAATAAACTTGAATAAACAAAACTCATATAAAGAAACATAAACTTATCTTTGGATTCCATAGCATCTTGATCTTGAAATTTCATCCCTCAAATTGCCCGGTATGATCCTCAACTCGATCGTCCATAGTGACAATAAGTCTTAAGATTGTTGGAAAAACAATGAGATGGATAAGCACGGTCATATGGAAGATGGGGGATCACTTGGGTGGCTAGGAATCGACGGATTACCCGGCTCCCCTTAAGACTTATTCACTAGACCGTGAATAGACTCAAGGGTAAAACCTAACTTCTTGTAAGCAAAGTTACAAGATCTCTCAAATAACTCTCAAAGAGTTGTTGCAGTCAACACCTTAGGAGAATGTGTTGAATGCTCTCTAGAAAGAAAAAAAAATGATGATTTAGGGTTGTGGATGATTGTGCAATTCATCCACCTTTTATAGTGATCTTTTGGAGCCAAAAGGGAGTCAAACTTACCAGTTGCATAGAGCATAATCCAAGGGATTGGTTTGAATAATATTGATGAGAAATCATGACTGATTTCTCAGTCAAATATTATCCCAAAACATGCTCAATATCAATTGAACACGAGGCATAAATCAAGGGATTATAAAATCTATCCCGACTATGGTCAACACGATCCGTGTTAGAACAACACGGTCCGTGTTGAAGCCAACACGACCCGTGTTGAACCAACACGGTCCTTGTTGATCCTGTGCACACTTTCTATTCTCTCTGGACGCCAACACGGGTCGTGTCATATTGAGCACGATCCGTGTTGAGCCCATTTTCTTTGTTAAGCTTATATTCGACCTCCCGGTCGATCCTATGCTTATAACTTATACTTTATGCCTCTTAACTCTTGAAATACTCCAACATTTTTTTGGGTTTTGGGCTTGTTCTTTTAGGGGAGGTGGATATGGTTCTGGATTCAGACTAGGCATGCCATGTGGCATGCTCGCAAGCTTTACTTGGTTTTATGATTTTGTGGATTTTTGGACTAGGTCTTTTGCCTAGTATTTTGCATCCATGTTTGTTTAGATGTTTAAAATGAAAATTGTTTCTAGAAATAAAATAAAAATAGCTACAATAAATATACATTTCCAACGCTAAATTGGCGACAAGTTTTGGCGTCTACAAAGACAAAGAAATAGAAACTGTGTCAAAATCATCTTTAGAGGTCGAGTATCGAGCTATGTCTAACACCACTTTAGAGCTTGAATGGATTACCCATCTGTTTGAAGATCTCCACGTGCCCTTGCAATTACCTATTACTTTCCATTGCGACAATAAGGTTGCGATCTGTATCGCAAGTAACCTAGTTTTTCATGAGAGAGCCAAATATGTTAACATATAGAGCCATTATACTCAGGGTACAGTCACATAATATTTTTTACACCTTCAGTGTGTTCATTCCAAGGAGCAATTGGTAGATATACTCACCAAACCTCTTGGTGAAATCCCTCACTATTACCTCTCTTCAAGTTTGAGTTTGTTGGACAATCCACCTTGAGGGGGGGGTGTGGAAATATTTTGGGGTTGTTAGAGGTTGTTATATTATTGTCAACTAAACGGTTGAGTTAGTTAGTTGCTTGTTCCCTCTACTTTCTTCAATTTCATTCAGTACAATGTACATAGCTAACTATCTCAAGTAGTTGAATATAAACAAAATTCGTCCGCTCCTGTTTTCTCTGATCTCTTCACACATTGTATTTGATTGTAGATGTTGTTTCTAGACTGTGTTTTTTTATAAAAATTTATTGTTATTGTTGTAGGGGTTATTTATGTGTTATAAAAGTTTAGGTTATAAATAAAAAGAAGGGAAAATCTTACAAAGTGTCTATGATTTTGGATCCTAACATAAGGACATGATTAGGTTAGTTAAATTGATTACAAAAGGAAAAAAAATAAGCATAAAACTGATTACACAAGCTTTAGAATTTAGCTTACAAAAAATTAATGTTAGAAGAGTGGTGTAAATAATAGAGGAGAAAAGGAAGGGGACAGGTGTGAAAAATATAAAGGTTGTCGAAATTAGTACCCAAACACAAAGACATAATTAAGTTAATTAGTTGATGTATTGCTAGTATTTAGTAGTACTCTTGTAGCCATTTTTATAGTACGATAAATGGGACACGAGCCTCTTATTTCGACATATCACGGGTCAAAAGTTGGCGGCCATGCCATGTGGCAAGCAGGGGAAGTCCAAAAAGCAATCCCCTTCTCTCCTAATCCCGTATTATTATAATCATAATTAGTAAGATTATAATTACTCCCAAGCGTGCTTTCTGCGTTTCTAATCTTTAATTAATTAATTAATTACCAAATTAATCAAGCAAACAAATAAATCAAGCAATAATTGGCGTCATTATCTCCTAATCAAATCTTGTAGATAATCATGTCTCTGATTAGTCGGCCTTAGCCACATGAAACTAAAGCCGTGCTTGGGATAATAGCAAATTAACCCGAATGTTTAGGATTTTGACACAAATCATGTCTGTTGTATTTTAGGATTCATGTGCTCCATTTTCGTCTACCAAATCAACAATTATATGCAAACCGAGAATATTTCAAATGTGTTTATGTTGTGTAGGATGCATTCCCCTTGTACAATGTTTAGAATGGACCTTTAAAACCGCCAATTTCATATTGTTCAATTCGTCACTAATCATTGTAATTAGGACACCTACAATCCATATTAGTATTATGATTATGAAACATATTATATGATTTTATTTTCTAAAGATATACCTGCAAAAGTCAACCAAAATTAATAATCCAAATTATTGAACAAATTAAATTTATCCATTAAATGGACTGAAGTGTTTTGATTGAACAAAAAAGTATCTCATGCAATATATATATATATATCTATAAAAATGTAATCTTAAGACCAATGATACGATCAGATTATGATATCAAACAAACATTATTTCAAAATTTCAAACACATTACCAATTTTGTTGCCCCGATTATTTTATCGTGTTTTGAAGTCTAAACTCCAAATGATGTTTGTGATTTTTTAACAGTGTCAAATCAGTTTAATTTATAATGTAAGAATCTAATTTTGGTTTAATCAGGCAAATACGTTAAAATTAAGTTTGGCACATTCTTAGACAAAAAGTCAGTTTAAATTATATTCAGTTATTCACCTCTAACTTCGGATTATTTTGAGCCAAAAACATAATATTATATTAGTCAAACTTTGAATTTTTGGTTGTTAGTCATAATAAAGGAAATTTTATCATAGTGCATTGTACTTCAACCGTTGAAATTGTGATAAGTTGAACTTTAAAATAATAGACAAATTATGATAATCCAAGTTGATCTCACCCAAATCATAGGCGATGCACCATAGTTCAGTAGTTTCACAAATTGGCTTATTGTAATACAATTTCAAAATTCAGTTTATCACAATTCCAAAGACAAAAGTATAATGCACTACAATCCAATTTTCCTATAATAATAATGATACGACATACAAATTATTATTAGTTGTCCTATTATAAGATCACAATATTGTACTCATATGTGTCACTTAATTATTTAACTTTTTACCATATCCAATATCAATGGTTGACTAATAAATTTTCATATAATATTTTATTAATAATTACAATTTAACATTTTTTGGATATCATTTTATTAAGAATCTAATAGTAATAATTTTAGATGATAAAAGATTTTATAGATTGACAATCTAACAGTCAAAGTTTTTAAAGTTTGAATAGGTATAATTTTTAAAACAACAAACAATATGTAGCAAAAGGAATAACTTTTAGGCCACGTTCTTTTGTGCGGTTGGTCAGATGTAGAGATGGTGAAATTGTAGAAAGTACGGTGCGGTGTGGAATGATATGATGAAATTTGTGGAAAATGTGGTTGATGTAGTAGGCGAGGAGAGAGAATGTGGAAAGTACGGGAGAAAAGTGAGGAGAGAGAAAAGTGATGATTGTAGTAAAATATGGTATGATATCGTAAAATGTAGATGAATATTGAGTGGTTTGGTCAGTTGTGGTGTCACACTGTGCCGCACTACATAAAAGAACAGGGTTTATTACTACCCCGGTTTCATTTTATCTTTCTTTTGAGGGCAGTTGGGGGAAACCAATATACTAAAAATAAAAAATATGTGTGATAGTTAGTGAGAAAATTAATTAAATATGTTTATCTTGGCTTTCCTATTGTTTTCAAAATGGATTTTGTTCACGATTTTGAAAAAGGTATTGTTTAGTGAGTCCGTCAGAATCAGTCTCTTCATGTATTTCCGTGCATAGGGGAAGAGTGTCTACATTTGCACTCCATCAGACCCCGCATTGGCGGGCCAATATTAGGGTTCTTTGTTGTTATGTTTAGTTAAAACTATAATTTAGGGTTGATTCAATGAATATTAATGGTAAAATAAGAAAAGTAGTCATTAATATATTATTAAAATTATAAAATGATATATAATATAAAATGTGAAAAGTTGATTAAAAGATCAAATAAAAACACGACATAGCATTCCCTCATTTTCATATTATTTATCTTGCATTAATAGTATCATGTTTTCAATATTTATCTTTGACTGATAATTTCTCAAATAATATTTGAAAGGATTATAATATTATATTTTTATGATATTATTTTTCGTCAATCTAATGATTGATTTTAAAATTTTGATGGATTTTAATAAAACATTGTATATGTCGAAAAAGAAATAGTCAAAATTTTAAAATTTTGACTGATTTTAGACAATAAATAAAATTGAAATGAGTGAATAATAATTAAAGAAAAATAATTAAAAAAAAAAGTAGAAAGTGACTTTGAGATAGATGGGAAGGAGTAGGGATAGAGTAGGAGGAGGAAATAGGGTAGAGTGGTCAAAGGAGGAAAGTCAAAGAGAGATGTCTGTCTCAGTAGGAGTAGAGACTAGAGAGGGGGAGGGGGAGGGTTGAGGAGGCAGTCTGAGTCCAATAGCCAATAGGGAAGGCCCAAACCTTACTTCCAGGCCCACACGTATTTGACAACACGCATTTCCATTTCCCCCCCTTCAATTCGGTTCCCACGCAGTTATTATTAATTAAAGCCCCCCTCCATTTTCTTTTATTTTTTTAAAAAAAGAGATTATTTCTAGAAAGAAAAGGGGGACAAAGAGCCGCTAGTTGCAGGTTGGGGTGTCCCAAAAAAAGACCCCAAATGCCCCCCCCCCCCCCCATCACATTCACCTAACGTGGCCCTCTCTCCTCCCTTTGATTCCCTACCTCCTCTTCTAATCCACTCTTCTCTCCCTCTCCCTTTTTTCCCTTTTCAAATATAAAAATTAAATTATAAGTATATTTATCTTTAAGCCATTGGAGATATTAATCTGATTTTAAAACATATAGTATTGGTTGCAAAGAAATAAAATGGTATCTTTGGGAATGACCGAATGTATACCCTAATTTTCCTGAATTTTTTTATTTGAGTTTGTTTTCAAATTTAGTATAATATTTTTCTATGATTTGTTTTGGAAATTTTCAAATTTAGTCCTAACTTTTTTTTCACTTTTTTCTAGTTTTAATAATTTTCCTTCTTTTATTTCTTAAAAAGAATCTACATTTAGATTTAATACCAAAAAAATACAATTTGTTTCTAATTTTAATAATTTTCCTCCTTTTTTCAATTTTTTTAATAACTACGTTTCATAACTTGGAATGAAAAAAGTTAGAAAAATCTCAAGACTAAAAAACACCTCAAAATATGCATATACATTTGGTACCCAACCACTCACATGTATTTTTAAAATTCGGATTATTATTGTTCAATCGCTCAAAATAGGGGTTATTAGAATTCAATTTACCTTTTAAGGTCTTGTTCTTTTGTGTGGTTGGTAGGATGTAGAAATTGTGCGGTATAGTGAAAGTGTGAAAAGTGTGGTAAGGTATAGACTAGTGTGGTAAAATTTGTGAAAAGTGTGATTGATGCGTTAGGTGGGGAGAGAGAATGTGAAATTAAGGATATTTGGTAAAGTGTGGTGAAATGTGGAAGAATGTTGTGTAGTATAGTGAGTTGTGATACCGCAGTGCAGCGCACCGTATTAAAAAAAAAAAAAAAACAGGGCCTAAACATTATCTATATAAGGTCTGTTTAGCAACTAGCTAGTAGTTGGTGGTTAGTAGTTGTTTGAATTAACTATATAACTTAGTTGTTTGTGTTAGCTAATTGCAGAGCCAGAAATGATGTTTGGCCACCTCAACCTTACAGCCAAAATGCAGGACATCAATGTTATCGAACTTAATGAGTATTCGGCCAAGTTTCGTTGCTTAAACTGAGTCGCGCCAGTGAGGCGATCGAATTCTCATTTTGTGACGGGTCCTTGCCCGCATAGCAGCCTGTGAAAAGGGCTTAAGGCTATCAGCAACGGTGTTAAAAACACCAAAAATGGAGGAGAGAAAATGGAAAAAAAAGGAAAAACAAAAAAAGAGGGCATACCAAAAATGTTGCAGCATTCTTAGAACGAATAAGAGAGAAAGGGGGATGGGGAGGAGAGAGATAGAGAGAACTAAGAGAGAGAAAAATAATGAACAAAATTTATTTTATTTTTTCTTTTCTTTTTTATATTATTTTAATAATTATATATTACTTATTCCCCACTACATTCCTCAACTTATTCTTCATCGTTGACAATACTTATTCTTCACTACTTATTAAACTAATAATAAATCTACTATTCATGTATTTAGTGTTTTTCATTTTGAAAAATACCATTGAAGATAGCCCAAGAGCTTGATAATGTCACTACAACATGAAACGTCTAAGGCGACCGACCCAAGCGACCGATATGTATCCGTCGCTCAGGTCGACACGGGCGACCGATACTTCGCGACCGATACTAATAACACGAGAAATATTTGTGACTTTTTTTTCAAGTAATTTTTCAAAAAAATATTTTTAAAAAATGTTTTAACGAGAAAATGAGAAAGATAATTTTATAAAAAAAAAATCTGAAAATAGATGTTTGTGACTTTTTTTTAAGTAATTTTTCAAAAACTAGTTTATTGGGTTAAAAGGTTAATATGAAAAATTACTTATCAAACACCTCATGTAACTTTTTGATTTGGGAATTAGATTCTAATAACACGAACTTTTGGTCATATAAGACTTAATAAACGAATTTTTGATTTGGTGATTAATAATACGAACTTTGACCCCCTGTTGCCCCCAACAATACGCTTGGTGGCGGTTTGATGTGGCGGCGAAGGCACGCGCCTGGTTGTTTTGACTTTGCCACGTCATCCGCGTTGACTTAAAAAATAATACGAACTTTTACCTATGTTGCTCTGAATAATACGAACTTTTTTTTCTCTCTAAAAATCCCATATCCCATTTTTACTTCTTCATCTTCTTCAATCTTCCCCCTCCCCCTCTCCATTCCTAGAAAATTTATCTCTATTGGCCCGTTAGCTCACAGAATATAAAATTTATCACTAGATAAGAGAGGAAAGAGAAAAATCCCTAAATTGTTTAACAACTTCACACCCTGTTGGCGGGTAGGTTAGTTAGGTTAGTTAAAAGTAGTTAAGTTCTTTATTTTTCTGTTAGCTTGTTTTGATTCTCTTTGTCTTTCTTTTCTCCCTTTATAAAGGGATTGATTGTATCATTTTAACACAGAGGTGTGGAGTAATTATTCAAGCAATTATAGAAGATTTCCGTGACATTTTTCTGTTGTTGACAAAGAGAATATCACAGAAGAGATGAGAGTTTTTGACACACCCCCTGAATTTTCCTCCATTTTTTAATTTTTCCCGTTTACTTTCGTGTTCTTAACGTATCCTTTCCAACCAATTTCCCCCTTTTTCGAGTTCCATTTGGTGGTGGGTTGATTGGTTTCTGCAGATCCCCCGAACCCTAGCTTCATCCATGGAGTTTCTCGGCAAAATGGTGAAGAAAGAGTTCAAAGGGTTTGGGGTTTTTGATGGGGTTGTCGATTCCTTCGATTTCACAACTAGGTTCTTCAAAATCTTGTACAAAGACGGCAATTCCGAGGATGCTAATTTCTCTGAGGTTTCCCGGTTAGTTTATGCGGCGGTTTCCGACCCGATTTGACGACGTGGTTGAGAAAGTTGAAACGGTAGGATGCATTGACCTGAATTTGACTGTAGTCAATGATGAGTTTGATGAAGATGTAGAGACAAAGGGGGAGAACAAGAAGGAGGAGAGGAATTTTGATTTGAATTTAGGGCTTAGTGATGAGAATTTGAATGGGGTTAATGAGAGTGTGGATAACAATCTATGCACCGATTTCGGTAAAGAGTTACAAAGTGGAGCTAGTATGAATGTTTGGATTGATTCTGGCATTTGGGTATCTGATGCAGTCCATGGCCATGGCTTCGATGGTTGGTGTAGAATGGGGAGGGAGAGGATTGAAGAAGATGAAGAAGTAAAAATGGGATCTGAGATTTTTAGAGAGAGAAAGAAGTTCGTATTATTTTTTAAGTCAACATGGATGACGTGGCAAAGTCAAAACAACCAGGCGCGTGACTCCACTGCCACGTCAGACCGCCACCAAATTAAGTTCAACTTAACTCGGTGGCGTACTGTTGGGGACAATAGGGGGTCAAAGTTCGTATTAATAATCAACAAATCAAAAGTTCATATTATTAAATATTATATAGCCAAAAATACATATTATTAGAATCCAATTTCCCTTTTAATTTTAGTCAAAATATTAACGATGTCCAAAAATGGTAAAAGTTAACTCAACAGACGGGAGCCAAGCACCCCCCTCAATTTTTGAGTTCAGAGTAATTATAAAATTATTCATATTTTTTTGCAAATTGTTATATCATATTTTCTTAACTATGCTACTAAGTAAACTGAAATGCTCCAGATAATGTGTTTTGACTTTTAAGTAAACTCTCGTTGATCCACTAAGGCCCTATTCTTTTGTGCGGTTGGTAAAATACGGAAATTGTACGGTGTGGTGAAACTGTGGAAAATGCGGTAAGGTGTGGAATGTGATGGTCAAATTTGTGAAAAGTGTGGTTGAATGGTAAGTGAGGAGAGAGAATGTGAAAAATAGAGAAAAAAACTGAGGAGAGAAAAAGTGAGGATATATACTTTAGGGGTGTTCACGGTGCGATTGGGGCAGTTTCGGTAAGTGGTGGATCAGATAAAACGGTTTTCTAAAATCTTAAACCGGATAACCAGGGTTTTCAAAGTCGGTGCACCGGATTTAACGATTTGGTGTCACCGGTTAAGCGGAATCGTCTTAATATCCATCAACATTAAAGAATCACCATTTAATCAACCCAAAAAAAAAATTTTCATGCTCGATTTATCACTTGCCACTACCGAATTCATTTTAAAGAGCCTAAATTAAATTAGGCTGTGAGAGCAGAGAGAGAGAAAGAAATGAATGTCACAATGGAACCTAATTCCTAAAGCGCCTAAATTATTCTAATTAGTAAATTAAATTGGACTGACTGATTGTGAGAGTGAGTCGTGCGTGAGAGGCTTGGCCCATAGCCATTAGCCATATTCAAATCTTGAAGATCATATTTTTGCCAAAAATATATTGAATGGTAAGGGCCTGTAAATTTTAGTGGTAAGTGGTAGCCGGTAGGTATGGTAAATGTTATTTTTTGGTAAGTTTCGGTAAAATTTAGTAATTTTTGGTAAGTTTAAATATTTTTTGGAAATACAAAATGAACAAATTAAAAGTTAGAGTTTGAAAATTTATAATTTTCAAAATTTTAAAAATGTAAAAAGTTTAAAAATTAAAAATGTAAAAATAAAAAAATAAAAAAAATTTAAAATTTAAAAATTTATAAAGAAGAAAAGATAAAAATTAAAATTTTAAAAACTAAAATTTTAAAAATTAAAAATTGTCATTAAAAAATAAAAAAAATTAAATTTTATTATCAAAATTAAAAATTAAAAAATTAAAATTCAAGAAATTAAAAATTTTAAAAATTAAAAAAATAATTAAAATATTAAAAATATTAAATATTAGAAAATCACAAATTAAAATATAAATAAATTTAAAAAATAAAAATAAATAAAATATATATATTAAAATAACATTTTTAATTTTATTATTTTAAAATCATAAAAATTAAAAATTAAAATTAAAATTAATAATTAAAAATTAAAAATTAAAAATTAAAAATTAAAAATTAAAAATTAAAAATTAAAAATTAAAAATTAAAAATTAAATTAAAAATTAAATTAAAAATTAAAAATTAAAAATTAAAAAATTAAAATTAAAATTAAAATTAAAAATTAAAAATTAAAAATTAAAAATTAAAAATTAAAAATTAAAAATTAAAAATTAAAAATTAAAAATTAAAAATTAAAAATTAAAAATTAAAAATTAAATTTTAAATTTTAAATTTTAAATTTAAATATATAAAATATAAAATATAATATTTAACTTAAAAATAAAAAAAATAAAAAATAAAAACTTTGATAAGTTTTGATAATTTTTTATAATTTTTGGTAAATTTTAATAATTTTCGGTAATTTTTGATATTTAATTACTTTACGACAATGTACCCATGAATTACAGAGCCTAAGTGTGAGATAGTTAAATAGTAAGTACCGTGAGTGAATTTCTATTTACACTTTACCTCATAAAATATACATAAAAAAAATCTTTTTTTTCCCTTTTTCTTTCTCCTCCTCTCTCAATTTTAATATCCCTGTTAGTTGAAGCAATTTAGCCTAATACAATTAGTTGATTACAAAATGTCTTCTAATGGTATGTTTACGCCTTTTCCCTCGACCATTTCAACCTTTTTGGTTTCAACATATTGAATTCAAATAAGGATGATATGGTCCGTAGGGTGGCTAGATTTGATCGTGGTATAAGTTTCATTCGTGGGGACCTTGTACCTACATCTAACCTAATTAAGGAGAATTTGCCCAAGGAGAAATTTACAAATTCAAAGTTTTAATCTATTTTCTTTTTTGGTTGTTTGTGTTGTATTGCTCCTTACTAGTTGTTTTTAGTTGTTATGTTGATGTCATTACTATTTTCTGTTGTTACAGACTATCAAGTCTTTTCAGACTTTGAACAATAAACTAAAGGTGTTTGTGTGAACTCGTATCGACCAATAGTCACATATAGAATTTCTGAGCATGGTTGAAATCAGTTTGGTTAAAATCAGATTTGGATGTATTAGATTGGATTGGATTGGTTTGGATAAATTATGATTATTTTTTTTTGGAAAATTGTGTTTTTAGAGAAGATTGTTTTTGGGAAATTGTGTAAGGTTTAGATATGTTTAGATTGAATTGAATTGGATTTGATAGTTGAACCAATCCAAAGAACTGGTCTTTCAATTCATTTGACAATTTGAATACTATGATTTAGTTAGAGATTGTAGTTGAATTTGGTAAATTTTAATGAGTATTTGTGTTAAAGCTTTGTTATAAATAATAAAAATACTCATATTTCTTTTAAATAAAATAATGGTGCCCACAAATTTAAATAGTACGATGCAAATATTAAGAATTAATAAGTAGAAGGTAGTTATATTTAAACATATATGTTACTATTAACAATTATTTGACTCTCTTCCATAATCAAATGCTTCTTAGGTCCGGTTTTTTATGCGGTGAATTTGCGGTGTGATAAGTAGCGGTGAGTTGCGGTAAGTTGCGGTAAGTTGTGGTTGAAATAATAAATGGGTGCTGAAATATTTTTATTAGAAAATATATTAAATAATAAATGAGTTGTGGTGGATTGCGATAAGTTGCGGTGGAAATAATTTTGTGGATTTTAAATAATTTTGTGGATTTTGTGGAAATATATTAAATAAAAGATAAATAGTAATTTGAGGTGAGTTACGGTAAGTTACAGTAAGTTGTGATAAATTGCAGCGCGATAACTTACGGTACTGCATAACGGAGCCTTAATTAAACATGGTTGGTACATCATATATGTCACACGGTGTACCTAATGGAATAGTGAATTAATCTCCATGGTTAGAATGTCCCGCAAAGAATATTACAAAGTCCATGGTATATAAATAGTTATTTTGAAATTCTTTCCTAGCTGGAAAAGTCATACAAGTACAATATTTGTTAATATCATAGCGATTTGCATAATATTTGAATTATGTCATTTTCATATAATCAATAAGATGTACAATTTAATGAAACATATCTTAAACTTGAATATAAAAATTATATCAATCTCTCTCTGCATATTTTGTTATCATCATATACTACCTCCGTCCCACAATACTTGTCACTTTAACTAACTTTTTTTGTCCCATAATACTTGTCACTTTATAATTCCAATGTAACTTTTTCCAACTAACTACCTTTTTTATTAATTTTTCTCATATAAAAATAGAAAAAGTAAGAGAAAGAAAGATATCTATACAATTTAATACTAATATTTCACAACTTTTCACACAACATAATGCTTAACTAACCTATTTCATTGGTTTTCTAAATTTTAGCTAAATGGATAAGTAATATGTGATGGAAGTAATAGTAAAAGTTACTTTCAACAATTTCACATGAACCATTGGTAAAATTTAAGGTATGTCTGTTAATTTCTTAGGAAAATATTTTTGTCATGTATCAATTTTGACTAAAGCAGTTTTCTATAGAAAACTTTCTCAAAAAACATGAAAAAAATACTGGGATCAACTACAAATTTTTCCATGTTTATTTTATAACTGAACTTAAAAAAATTTGATCAACTCAGAAAAGTTGACCAACTTCATACTCCTACAAAGTTCTATCAACTAGATACTATGGTTAAAAAGGGGGGGAGGGGGGGTTGGGGTTGGTTCTTGTAGGTTTTTAACTAAAGTCCCGTTCTTTTATGTGATAGGTTGATACCGCACCGCACTCTTTAATTTTCCACCACACTTCACCATACCATACCATAATCATTACCAATATATTTTTTCATTTTTTTTCTATTTACTTTTCTTCTCTACTGTTGACATTCTTCTCTTAATCTACCTCATCTATTACAAATCTCACTACAACTCATCACACTTTTTCAAATTCTACTGCATCGCGCCATTAAGTCTATTACCACATCACAACCAACCGTATAAAAGAAGGAGGCGTAAGTAGGTGTGTTAAAACTTAAAAAGTGGTGACCGTGAAAAATATGAAATGCATGGCTTAAGAAGATCATGTGTGGGGGACACGGATGGGATCATGATACACAAATATCCGGAACTCACTCAGTCACTCGTTCGTTCCAACTCGGTCTTTCACCGTACCATTTATTTATTATACAGAAAAAAAAAATGTAAGACGAAGAAAAGAAAACACGTATAGGAGGCCCATTCAATTTATTTAGAAAAGTTGGGTGCCGGGGGAGACAAATTTTCTATATCATACATTAAAATAATATTAATTTTGTTAAAATAATGTTTAATAGTAGGACCCCCCTACCTTTCCCCCACCCTGCTACGTCATATTTATTTAATTTTAATTTCCTTGAATATTTGCTTACTTTTTGAATTATTTATGTTTGTTTCCACAATAATAATTATATTTGTTTAAAATTGATATTTGACTTCCCCCCACCTCCAACACTATATATACCCCCCACCTCACCTCACCCCACCTCACATCAGGCACCCATTCTCCAAAATCAACCCACACATCATCTATTCATCTTCTTCATATTCATAACTTTCGATCAGAATCAGTGATAATGGTGTTAGTATCTCCAAACCCATTGAAAAGGAGCAGGAAAACAAAGGCCTTCGGTGTCCCAACCGTTGATCTCTCCGTTAAACATGACGAGGATAATAATTCCTCCCTAAGAGAGCAGATTGTGAGTGCATGTGAGGAGTACGGCATCTTCAAGGTGGTTAACCATGGCGTCTCCTTTGACGCCGTTAATGCCCTCGAGAAGAAGGGGGTCGAGTTCTTCGCACAGACCGATGAAGACAAGTACCGGGCCGCCCCGCCCAGCCCATTTGGGTATGGGTCTAAGAACATTGGGTCCAATGGGGACATGGGCCACCTTGAGTACCTTCTTCTTCACGCCAATATACCCTCCACCCATCCACCCAATTTCAGGTAACACTTCTATTTACCTCCCATCCTTTTTTTCTTTTGTAATTCATTTACTTGGTCATTATCATCCCCATCATTCTTTATTATTATTATACTATAGTTAGTAAAAGTTTGATACTTGTACACACATAAAATGAATAAATTCTTTATTGGTGGAGGTGATATGTTCTTATTGATGGACATATGCGCGGTTGAGTTATCAAGTATAATTAACTACTTTTAGGTCTATATTATTATTAGCTGTTTTCAGATGATTTAAAGTGTAAACTAACATTAGTAAATTGTAATAAAATATATTTTCATATAATTATCGTAAATTCATAATGTAATTTTTATAAATTTATAATGTTAAAAGTTTTAAAAAAATTAGATTGGTCCATCGAAGGCAATAAGAGTTTAAAAGTGTGTAATTTGTGAAATGGGGGAGTATTGAACTGCGCAAGTACTGTCATTTCAACGTTTGACCATTATTAATATATGTTATACTTAGGCCCCGTTTCTTTTATATAGAAACTTACGGTGCAATACCATACTACAACGCACTACTCAATATTTTACCACATTTCACCACACTCCATCACATTTTACTATAATTATCACTAAAACATTTTCTTACTTTTTTTTCTCCTGAATTTTTTCATTCTCTCTCCCCTCACCTCATCTATCACAAGTTCACAACCTACCACAACTCATCACACTTCATCATACTTTTTCAAATTCCATTACATCGCATCATTAACACACCGAACCATATAAAAGAACGGAACCTTATTTAATAAATATTATACTGTCCTACTTTGATTAAAGAAATTCTATAATATATTTTATCAAAAAATCAATATATTGTATTTTTATAATAATATAATTTTTTATGGATTTATTGAATGTATGCTCATAAAACAGGATATTTATATAAAAATTAATAATTAAAATTCTTAAAATTTAATTGACATGTAAATCAAGTGGACAAGTAATATGAAAGGGACGTAGCAGAATACAGATGTATTTTATTTTTGTAGGGGGTATTAATAAATAATTAATTTAGTACTCAACACAAGATCAGGACTCAGGAGAGTACAGATGACATTATGACAAGACACAGGCAGGTTGGGGAGAAGTCTTACAATAAATATGAGGCAATATTGCCATAGCTAGAACAAATAATAAAGGAGATTAGTTTTCTAAATTTTGTTTCTACGACATTTTTAATGAGATTATCCGCAACACGAAGCATGTAGTGCAACATGGGAAGAATTAGTATATTAATATTAATAGTGTCGTTTACTTTTAGGTTTAGAATAATTGTGTGCTTATTCGATCAGCATTGACTTTTGTTCAAGTACTTATAATCATTTAATTATATCTCTTATGCTTTGTTTTAAAATGGGCTCCATTATTTCATATATCATATAATCATACAATAAGTTTAAGATTAATAAATAATTGTGCAGATAGATTGGTTTATTTTAATTGCAATATGATATTTATTTAATGGTAATATACTTAAGAATTGGAATTGACATTTTTGCTAGTAATAGTATTGAATTCAATTATGCATAGCTTGTTGTATAATATAATTTGAAAAAAAGGAATGGTGTATAAAGATATACATAACGCAGCGAGTGGCATAATTATTTTGGTTGGTATGGGTACTTGAATTAGTGAATGATAATCAATAATGTGTCACCAAATTTCCACCTCAAAAATATTAAAATGAAAGAAAAATAAGTGACAGAAATGTTACTTGCGTAGGTCGTATCTATTTAACCATTTATGCATGCTAGTGCCTAGTATATATGTATGAATACTGATTACTCCTTCTATAAGAAAGAATAATAAAGATAGGAAGCATTGAATGTTTAAAGGTAAGAAAAATACTCCTTCCATTTCTTAATATCTGTCACTTTAACTAAGTTTTCATTTTTTATAATATCTGTCACTTTATAATTTTAATACAATATTAATGATAATTTTTTAAATTTAACTCTTACTTTTTACATTACCAATATAGGTATATAATCAAAATAGAAATGTATTTATTATTTTTATTATTTTCAATACAATTATCATTTTCAATATTAGTTTCTTTAAATCTTTCCAAAACTCAAATGTGACAGATATTAAGAAAGGAGGGAGTAGTAATAGTATTTTATGTTTTTTTATGCGGTATTTTGCGGAATGGTGTGGTGAGGTGTGGTGGAATTGTGGTGGGGTGTAGTGAAATTGTGTTAGGTTATTGTTACGTGGGGTAGGTGAGGAGAGACAATGTAAAAAGCAGAGGAGAAAAGTGAGGAGAAAGAAAAGTAATGAATTGCGGTAGAATATAGTGGGTTATGATAAATTGCGGCACTGCAGTTTGCCAACCGCAGAAAAGAAGAAGGCTTAAATTATGCCACCATCCCACCCAACATTGGCATTTATGATGGCTTAAAGGTTTTGGGGTCATTGGCCGACTTCATATTACGTACTCTAATTCTAAAGCCATCAATTCTGATTTTTTTTTCTTTAATTTATATCTTAAGTTTCTCTTTGACATGTTAATTTGCAAGACTCTTTTGCAATTCATAATGAATTTACATGTCCTTTTGCTATTGTGGAGCAATAATTTCATATTAAAAGCTATGCAATAATTAAAATCGTAAGAATTTTAAAATAGTATTATTATTAATATTATTAGTATTATTAATATTTTAAAATAGTATTATTAGTACTAATAATTAATACTAGTGTTTCATAATCCGAAATCCTGATGATGATACCTGGTACTCTAATTAATGTGGGTATCCATCCATCCAATGAACATGATCCAAATGGCTGGAAAAGAAGGGCAGTGTGATGTGAATCAGCAAAAGAAAAGGGAAAATAAAAAAGGGGGGGGGGGGATTGTGATATGATTGATGATGTGATGCGAGGGATACATTTAAGAAAAGGATCCAACTGGTGTCTCCTTTCATTCTTCACCTACAATTCTTGGTTGTCTTCCTGCCTTCATTACTCTACTCACTCTTCATTTTTATTAAATACCCTAACATTATAAAAAAAATAAAAAATAGATCTTAGGGTATGATCCCAGCCAACAATAAATGAATTCCTTAGTCTTGGTGTGTAATTCTTAGGATGAATACATAGGCAAAGCTTATTGAATTGTATAATTTCAGCCAGCTTTGTTTAGAATATAGCAAGTTTAAGGATGTTTTTAGTCTTTTATCAAGCATCTTGTCATTTTAAAAAATAAAAAAATGTAAAATCCCTTGTTGGTAATAATATTATTGGTAAGTTTAGAAAAATTAATGAAAAATGGGTGATCTCAATTAAATTAAAATTGATAAAAATGAGTAGATAATCCACTAGTGAGCAGTCTCTAAATATCAAAGAGATTATCACAAAGGTCTTACTTGTAGTTGTTAACTGATAGCTATTTAGAGGAGTTATTTGGATTATCTAAGGCACCGTTCTTTTATGCGTTAACGCACCCAAACGCAACGCAACTTAACGCAACATAACTCAAATTATCATTATTTTTTAACTATTTCCAACGCAACTAAACGTAACGTAACGCAACGCAAACGCAACGCACAAAAGAACGGTGCCTAGTGTAAGAAAAATGTTTGATAAAGTAGTTTTTTATAAAAAATTATTTCAAAAATTTTCATCAAGTAACTTTTTAAAAATTAGTTTATTGAATTGAAAAAGTTATAAAAAAAGTACCAAACATTTCAATTATCTTTTTAATTTTGATAAAAAAGATATTCAAATAACTAAAAACTCTCCCTTAAAGGCTGGATTGTCAAATACCCCAAACAAGCTATGTTGGATTGTAGGTGACCATGAGCAACTCTGATCAAAACAATGGAGTTGGCTGAGATGAGTCAGGTCTGATCTGATGAGTTCAGTCCTGATTGAAGAATCACTGATGAGAGACTACCACTACTACTACTGTTCACTTTTCTGAAATCTGATCTTTTACTACTACTACTACTACTGTTCTCATATCTCTATCTCATACATCTAATCACGCTAATTTCCAAGGTCCCATCAATATTTTTCTACGAATTTAAATTCAAGTAAAAGGGTCGTAAAACTGAAAAGAGAGTACCCCTTGTGTCAGTGTCAGGGTCACTTCTACATTTAGCCTGGATGGTACACCCTTGAACCTTACTAATTAAAGCATCCCCCCAGTTAAATAAAACAAATAACAATTAACAATAATAGTAAAAACAAAATTCCCCATCAACCCAATCCTTTTCCATTTTTTCTTTTCAAGTAATAAACTTTGTTTGTAAAATCAAAATTCCTTTAGTAAGAAAAAGGCTCCCCTCCATTCCATATTATTTATCTCGTTAAAAATTATAAAGAAAAATATTATTATAAAACTATAATGCAAATATTTATTATATAAAATTATTATAATTAGATTTATGACGAAGAACATTGTTATAAAATGGTAAGCTTATAAGTGTTGATGAAATATTATTTGAGAAAATTTTCTTTAAAGTGGAATGGAGGACTATAATATTTTTTGACGAAATATCTCCTTTGGTAAAGAACTATAATATTTTTTGTTGTAGATTTGATCGTAGAAGAAATATGTTGGGAAAATTATAGTTGGTATACTCTGCTGGATGCGACCGGATGAATAATGATATATATAGGACAAATTAATTGGTTTGATATATATTGTTGATTCTGAGCTGTTAATTTCGAATAAACATGGCTTTGTTTCAATTGTGTGATATGATTGCATGGTACTTGACCCCTTGAATCCTTCCAAATATATCATGTAATCCCATGAAATTGGAAGGATTTATTGTATTTGATTATTTATTTTTAACTGTGAGTGAAAAATAAAATTGCAGATGTGAAGTGAATGATTACGTGGGGGCGGTTTCAGGGTTGGCATGTGAGTTATTGGATCTGATGGCTGAAGGTCTGTGGGTTCCCGACAAGACCATATTCAGCAGGCTAATCAGAGACGTCCAGAGTGACTCGCTCGTCCGGCTCAATCACTACCCTCCATTCGAGTGGTCCCTACATGATGATCATGAGCCCGAGCGCATTGGATTTGGAGAGCATTCTGACCCTCAGATCCTCACCATCCTACGATCCAACGACGTTGCTGGCCTCCAAGTTTGTATGCCTGATGGCCTTTGGCTCCCTGTTCCTCCTGACCCCAATGCCTTCTATGTCATGGTTGGTGATGCCCTTCAGGTAACTACGTTTAACCCCTTGTACTAGTTTAATTAATTTATTACCCTCTAATACAAATTATTTGTTTAACTTGATTATAACAAGTGTTGGATGTCATGGAAATGCAGGTATTAACAAACGGAAGATTCACTAGCGTGAAACATAGAGCAATGGCGAATGTCTCATCGACCAAATCAAGGATGTCAATAATGTTCTTCGGTGCGCCTCCGCTAAACGCGGTGATCTCTCCTATAAAGGAAATGGTGTCGACTTTGAATCCAAGTCTCTACAAACCCTTCACTTGGGACGAGTACAAGAGGGCTATGCGCACTTCTAGGCTCAGCGATTGTCGCCTCAACCAGTTCAAAGCAAGCAATGACGATCAATGATTGATGAAGTGAAGCTCGCATTAGAATTTTGGGTGTTATTTGGTGATGAAGTGAAGTCACATTGTTATGTGATGGTGACTTAGGATATGGTGTTAGCTAGTGGGTTTATTAATATAGTAAGTTAGTGAGGATAGGTAGATCGAGACAGTTGGAAAAGAAGGAAGATTGATGTATATAGTTAATCAATGGGGTTGGAGGTCTAATTAATTATAATTAGGGGATGCAATTAGTGGAGGGTGGATGTCATTAAGTATGTGAGCTGAGTTAGCTTGGATGTCGATCTTAGCTAACTAAGCTGCAATTTTGTTGCGTGAGGATCGAAGACGCCTTTCCAATTGGTATTTTGGGTATTTGTTTTCTTTTTATAATCTTGTAAAATCTACGTAGGGGTGTATGTAAAGTTAAGTTATCCATGCATGGAAGGAAGCTAAGTTGTAATGCTGATGATTATGATCTAATTAATAGAAGTTGATGTTGTGAAGCAAGTGATTTGCTGTGATTTGTGTCTGTAGACTAGTTCTCTTTGAATTTATTATGTTTGTACTTGCGATATCTTATAAAGTGATGTATGACTATTGAAATCTTGTGTTATCGATCTGTATCTTCTTTTGGATAGAATACTTTTAGTTATAAGCTTGTTCAATTTATTAAAGAATAATTTTTAGAATATTTCTATAATTTGTAGGGTCAAAATTAATCAAGTGCAGAGGAAATATACAATTTGTAGTTATCAAGCTTGTTCAATTTGTGAAAGAAGCGTAATATTGTACTCTATCCGTTTCTTTTTATGTCACTTCACAAAGAGTAGAGAAACTAATGTAATATAAACTCTAAAAGTAGAAATATATCAAATTATTCTCAATTATTGTTAAGTTAATGATTTTAAATTATTTAATAAGGATAAAAGTCGTAAAATTATTATTAAAAATATAAACAGAGAGAATATATAATGAGAACCTTTGTTTGATTTCCTTGTATCATAATTTGATTATCATCTTTCCTAGGTTACATCATGAAAGTTATATATGTTCATGACATATATATATAGAGAGAGGGGATTATTGAATGATAATATACTGAACTTTAGGGATATTAGACAATAATGCACTGAACTTTTTTTTTGGACTCTAATACACTGAACTTTGAGGGTATTGGACAATAATGCACTCAGACCAATTCAGCTGGTGGTTAATGCGGTGGTTGTCTTACTTTGAGGTATCGTTTTTCTATTTTTTTCAGAAAAACTTTTGTTGTGTAAGAAAGTACACATAAGCAGAATGACTAATATTTTTTTTTGAAAAAAAATAGAAAAACGACACCTCAAAGTAGGACAACCACCGCGTCAACCACCAGCTGAATTGGTCTGGGTGCATTATTGTCCAATACCCTTAAAGTTCAGTATATTAGAGTTCAAAAAAAAGTTCAGTGCATTATTGTCCAATACCCCTAAAGTTCAGTCTATTATCGTCCAATAATCATATATACATTTTGTCGTACAATTGCCCCTTACTATATATATATATATATATATATATATATATATATATATATAGGGAACTGAATTTGGGACCTTCATATATTGATATATATATATATATGGAACTGAATTTGGGACTTTCATATATTGAGGGACTTAATCTTAACCAAGCTTAGAGAGAATACTAATCTTATGAGTATAATATTTTGATAAACATGTGAGAATGGTTGAATAGAAAGGGGACATATCATCTAGTATTGTTTTAATTTTGGGGACATCAAATATATAAGATGAACATAAAGACTTCGTTTGTGAAATACAAATTCAATTCGTGATGTTCCTTAAGTATATTTGATGTCCCTGAGCGCAATACTAGATGTCCCCCTAATATGTGTTGTGCTTACATACTCACCAATTTAAGTATTGTGCTCATATGTATGTATGTATGTATGTATGTGTGTTACATTATCTGCGGTTGGTTAGTCACTATGCAAAGTTTCAAAAAAAAAGATATTTTAACTATAATGAGGTATTAAATTGATAAACATTCTCTTAAGTTAAAATTTTCCATACTTGTGCTTTCCAAAACAATACGTATTTCACAATAAATTATGAGTCACAATGAAACCCATAGTCATGGGATATATGCCATTACTTTCAATAATAACCATAAATAGGTATTTAATTGCTGGTTAAACTTTTCCAAGAAAAGTTGTGTAAGATTCCCAAGTGATGGATGACACAAATGGTTGGTGATTGGAGGACGGAGGTGATAAGGCATCCACGAACTCTCCATAAGCACGTAATATGCTTATTTAGTTACTAATTTATGTAGTAATCATCATTTTTAGCATCTAAGAAGCAATTAACATGTACAAAGACTCGGAATAGAAGAGGTAGATGCCTTGAGTAAAATATAGATCTACATTAAGGTATAGCTATTATGCTATACTATGTTTGCATGGTCTTTTTAAAATATAGGATAGCTCATCAATATGAATTCTAAATATTCAAAATTAGGCATGGTCATATCCTAATGAATGTAGCATCCTAAGTTATTATCTAGGTGGGCTGGTCTCATGTCCAAGTCACTTGCCTAATTGGAGTTGGTAATCTCATTAATTCATTTGTGCCCTTTGCTCAATCTTTGCCCTAAGTGTTCATGTAGCCATTGTCATATAGATGGACAATACTAAAACTAAAATATAATAAATGTGGTAGGTACACATAATATAGTTATATAGGTCACAATTTACCATTTATATATAGGAGTGGTGGTTATGATTTGCTCGAACAGCTAGATTAACTAGACTGCTAAGCCCTATTTTTTTTTATACAATACGGTGCGATATTACAATTCATCATACCACTCAATATTCTTTAATATTTTAACATATTATACCACACTTTATTACAAGCATTATCAATATATCTCCTCATTTTCTCTCTCCTCACTTATACATCAACCACATTTTTTACAAATTTCACCATATCATTCCACACATCACTGCACTTTCCACAATTTCACCACACCGCACTATTTCTGCATCTTACCAACTACACGATAGAACAGGAAATATTTGATAAAGTTGAATTGTGTTGATCAAATTTAAGTAATTATAAAATTTGGGACGAATCAAATCCTTAATCTCACCGCACAACTCGATTTCAAATTTGATCGAGACTTAAGATCCAACATTTTTCTACTGTCATTTGCAAAATTGTATATCTTTTTAAATATGACCTATGCATTCTTTCTAATTTATAGTAAATAACTTATTATTTATCAATAATAATAAGTTCCCATCAGTATCAATTGTTAATCATAAATATTATTATTTATTGATAATGTTGAGTTGTCCCACATCGGCCTTTGACACCCATATTGTGGTGTTTATAATGGCTTGGGTGTCTTAACCTCCTAAGCTAGCTTTTGGGGTTGAATTGGGCTCAAGTCCATTATTTCACATGGTATCAGAGCATAGGTCATTGATGTTGGGGCCGCGCCCGCAGTTGTCTGCGCCTCGTGGTGAGGGGGGCGTGTTGAGTTGTTCTACATCGGCCTTTGACACCCATATTGTGGTGTTTATAATGACTTGGGTGCCTCAACCTCCTAAGCTAGCTTTTGGGGTTAAATTGGGCTCAAGTCTATTATTTCACATGGTATTAAAGCCAGGGTCATTGACGTTGGGGCCGCGCCCGCAGTTGTCTGTGCCTCGTGGTGAGGGGGCGTGTTGAGTTGTCCCACATCGGCCTTTGTTACCCATATTGTGGTGTTTATAATGGCTTGGGTGTCTTAACCTCCTAAGCTAGCTTTTGGGGTTGAATTGGGCTCAAGTCCATTATTTCACAGATAAGTTGAAAAGAATAAACCTATTCAATAAATTGTCCAAGATTATTTATTAAGAAAAAAGAATTAAAAATTAGCCTACAACTACATTGACAAGAAGGGAGACCCCTACAAAAGCCAATTACAAGTTTACAACCCCCGACCCCTTCAAAGTGTTCCCACCACTAAACAATCCTAGTTATCATGCTTATTTCGTTAATTATGAATTAACCACATGCATGTTTAGGCCATAATCATAAGATCCTTATCAAACTAATGAAATTAGGTGTGAAAATTGGCTCCATGAGAAACTGAGAATCTATTGCCATAAGAAACTAAGGGTAGCCTAATGTCTTTTAATTAAAGCATGCTGCTTCATATGGAAGCTTTCCTAAAATGTGCTTTAGTTTGGTGAATCCTCCTAATAACCAAATTATGTCTAATCCAATGTAATTATCATGCATAATCCCTTCCTTCCTTCATTCATGCATATGTTACTGTCTGAGAACTACCTTTTAATTAAGTCATAACTGGATAGTAACTAGATTGGAGAACTAAAATCCTGCCCTTAATTATAACACCCACATATTATTAATCCCATTTTGGTTTAATTTTCAAGAAAATTTGTTTTGGGTACCTATCAGTTTGCTAATCATAATAATTAGCCAGATGTTCATGACCATGAGAGCCAAACAGCCAGAAATTTTAAGATGGGATTAATGCATGATTAGTTCCTATATATAATGGAGTGTCTGCAAGAGTAGATTAATTAAGTTAAGCCTAATTTCATGGCATGTCCCATCAACTAGTTAAGCCCAATTTGAGTAGGCAATAGCTTCCATGGTTCTAACTTCTAATCTTGATTTATATATTTTAATTTGTGTGGTTGAAAAATTTGGACCTGTCTAATAGTTAGCCGAATTCTTCATCAGAAATTCTTAATTCTAAGGCCTTGTTTGGTTCAATATGACAAGGCATAGTTCTAATTATGTTCCATAGAAAAGATATTATTAGTGCTTGGCTGGCCAATTTGTGATGATTTTCAAACATAAATGCTTATAATAATTAAAATCTCCTGTTCAATTAACAAACACAAAAATACATGTACATGAAATAATTGTAAGGAGTGAACCCTTTAAATAAATAATTGAGAATTAGTATCATTTATCTGGTCAAAATTTCAGATTTTGGCAGATATTTTTTCTAGACTTGAACCTTTTTAAAATATTATATATTTGTCCTGTTTGCTTTGCTTCAATCCAATAAAGAAAATAATCAAGCATTAAATTGGACCTATTTTACTTTCCTTCAATAAACAAATAGCTAAACGAAATTTTGAAGGACATTTTGACAACATTTAGGGTAAAATCTTCTGATTCTTGATATCATCTTTTACAATCTTTCCATCATAAATCCATTCCCCATCATCTCCATTACTCGTCCCCCATATAAACTCTACAAAGAACCCCCTAAACCCAAACACAATCTAGCCTAAACACATCCAAACTCTCGTCCCTACACCCTAACCCAAAACCGTGAGTTTCTTTTGATCTTTTTGAATCAAGATTGATGGCTAGTGGAAGTACTCCAACGGATCCACCCACGACTTCCCAAGAAGATGTAGAATTCATGAAACAAAATATCGTTTACCTCACCGATCAATTGAAGAAGTATATGCATTTTCAACATAGAGAGATGCGTGATGATTCTTTTGTTGGGAAACCTCAAGAAGATGAGGAGGATGCTCAAAGTGAACGAAGTGTACGTCCAAGGAGGGAGGAACGTTTTGACTTCAAAGTAGAAATCCCCGAATTTGATGGTAATCTTGATCCCGAAAACTTCTTAGATTGGATGCAAACTGTTGAACGTGTTTTTGATCTTAAAGAAGTTCATGATGAGAAGAAAGTGAAGTATGTGGCTCTTAAGTTGCGAAAACATGCGTCCATTTGGTGGACTAATTTGCAAAAGAAGAGGCAAACTAAAGGGAAGGACAAGATTAAGACATGGATTAAGATGAAGAAAAAGTTGCAAGAAAAGTTCATACCACCAAGTTATCTCCAAGATAACTACTACAAATTGCAACGTTTGGTACAAGGAAGCAAAAGTGTTGAGGAGTATACAAAGGAGTTCGAACATCTTCTTTGGCGTTGTGATCTCCAAGAAGATGAACCCCAAACTTTGGTACGTTTCTTATATGGTCTTAATGATTGGATTCGGAATATTGTTGAGTTACATTCTTACCAATCTTTGGATGAGTTGAGTTCTTTGGCCTTAAAAGTAGAAAGGCAAAGAAAAGAAAGAGGAAAAGAGACCATGACAAAGTACCAAACATCCTACAAACCCCCCCCCCCCAACAAAACTCACGTTCCTACATTCCACAACAAAAACCCACATTCCCCACAAAACAACCAAACACAAAAGCACCACAAAATCAACCCCCATCCATCCCCAAACCCCACGTCCAAGAACCAAAACCCTTCGCCCCAAGGAGGTGTTTTCGTTGTCAAGGCTTAGGACATTATGCCTCGGAGTGTCCTAATAAAAGAGTTATATCTTTGGTGGAATATCAAAGTGCTTTGTATGTTGAGCCGGAGTATCATGAAAGTGAGAATGAAGAAGAGGAAAATGGCACTATTGACGTGAATGAGGAAGAAGTAGAGGAGGCGGATGAAGGTGAAATGCTAGTAGTAAGAAGGGCCTTAAGTGTTGCTTGTGTTCCAAACGAGCACGAACAAAGGGAGAACATCTTTCATACAAGGTGTACCATTCAAGGCAAGGTGTGTTCTCTAATCATTGATGGAGGAAGTTGCACAAACGCCGCTTCAACAACCATGGTGAATAAACTACAATTGGAGGTTAGTCCACACCCATCCCCCTACACAATTCAATGGCTAAGTCATGGGAAGGGAATTCGTGTGGTTCATCGTGTGCTAGTAAGTTTTTCCATTGGTAAAAACTACAAAGATTCTATTTGGTGTGATGTAATTCCAATGGATGCTTGCCATATTTTGCTTGGAAGACCTTGGCTTTTTGATAGACATGTCACGCATGATGGGAGAATGAACACCTACACGTTTGTTCTCAATAAAAAGAAGATCACCTTGGCTCCTCTCTCACCATCATCCATCATACGTCCCCAACAACAACAACGAAAGGAGGAGACTAACATTGTGACATTCATGAAGGTCGAATATCATGAGTTTCAAGAGCATAAAGATCTTATTCTAGCTAAACTTGGAGGAAGAGGAAGCGTCCCCAACACATGAGCATGCACGCCTCAAACCTCTTTTGGAACGTTTCAAACATTTGTTCCCAAAAGAGATGCCGAATGGATTGCCTCCAAGAAGAGATAATTGAGCACAAAATTGATCTTGTTCCGGGTTCTATGCTCCTCAACAAGTCGGCCTATCGTATGAATCCAAAGGATGCTCAAGAAGTTCAAAGGCAAGTGGATGATCTTTTATCCAAAGGCTTGGTACGTGAAAGTATGAGTCCATGTGCTGTCCCGGTTTTACTTGTTCCAAAGAAAGATGGATCTCAAAGAATGTGTATGGATTGCCGAGCTATAAACAAGATCACAATCAAGTATAGATTCCCAATCCACGCCTTGAGGATCTACTTGATGAGTTACATGGGAGTGTTGTGTTCTCCAAAGTTGATTTGAGAAGTGGATATCATCAAAAAAGGATTCATGAAGGAGATGAGTGGAAAACGACATTCAAGACCAAGGAAGGGTTATATGAGTGGCTTGTGATGCCATTTGGTCTTACAAATGCACCATCTACTTTCATGCATTTAATGAATCATGTATTGAAGCCTCTTATTGGCAAATGTGTTGTAGTTTACTTTGATGATATTCTTGTATATAGTAGAACTGAACATGAGCATGTAAAGAATCTAGAGTTGGTCATGTACATCTTGGAGAAGGAGAAACTCTACGCCAACATGGAGAAGTGCCACTTTTTCTCATCCAAGATCGTGTTCCTTGGATATGTTCTTTCAAAAGATGGCATTCAAGTTGATAAGGAGAAGGTGAAAGCTATTCAAGAATGGCCTACACCTACATCTATTCATGAGGTACGAGTTTTCATGGTTTAGCTTCGTTTTATAGAAGATTTATAAGGAATTTTAGCTCCATTCTTGCACCTATGACCGAGTTGTTGAAAAAGAAGGAGTTTTCATGGAGTAAAGGTGCTAATGAAGCTTTTGAGTTGATTAAGTAGAAATTGTGTCATGCACCTATTCTTGCATTACCTTGTTTTGATAAAGTGTTTGAAGTTGAAGTTGATGCAAGTGGAGTTGGAATTGGAGCCGTGTTATCTCAAGAGGGCCGACCTCTTGCGTTATTTAGTGAGAAGTTGAATGAGGCCAAAAGGAAGTATAGCACATATGATAAAGAGTTCTATGCAATTATAAGAGCTCTTGAACATTGGCGACATTATCTTCTAAGTGGTGAGTTCATTCTACATAGTGATCATGAAGCTCTTAAGTTCATTCAAGGGCAACATAAGTTGAATCCAAGACACGCCAAATGGGTTGAGTACATGCAAGCGTTCCATTTTGTGATAAAACATAAAGCGGGTCATCTTAACAAAGGAGCGGATGCTTTGTCAAGAAGGTACTTACTCACTCATATTCTTGATTCAAGAGTCCTTGGTTTTGAGCATATTAAAGAGTTGTATGAGAATGATGAAGATTTCAAGGAGGTTTATGAGCTTTGCAAGAAGCATCCCCACCAACTCTTTCATATTGAGCATGGATTTCTTTTAAGGGAAATCAACTTTGTATTACAAAAAGTAGCATTCGAGAATTATTGATTATGGAGGTCCATGGAGGATCTTTGGCGGGTCATTTTGGCATTGAGAAGACATATCTTATGATGAAGGAGCATTATTTTTGGCCTAGTATGATCAAAGACGTTGATCATATGGTAAAGAGGTGTAATACATGCAATATTTCAAAGGCACTGCTTTACCACAAAGGTTATATACTTCTTTGCCCATTCCACATAGTCCATGGGAAGATGTGAGTTTAGACTTCGTTGTTGGTCTACCAAGAACTCAAAGAGGCAAGGATTCTATTATGGTGGTCGTTGATAGATTTTCAAAGATGGCTCATTTCATTCCATGCCATACCACCTATGATGCTACTAAAGTTGTAAATCTATATTTTGAAGAAGTGGTGAAGTTACATGGTATCCCGAAGACCATGGTAAGTGACAGAGACTCAAAGTTCCTTGGTCTATTTTGGCTAACTTTGTAGAAGAAGCTTGGTACAAAATTGAAGTTTAGCACCGCATGTCATCCACAAACGGATGGACAAACCGAAGTTACAAATCGTACTTTGGGAGCTCTACTTCGAATCTTGGTGAGCAAAGACAAGAAAGGGTGGGATACTCTTTTATGTCACGCTGAATTTGCTTTCAATAGAAGTCCAAGTAAAGCCACGGGGTTGGCACCTTTTCAAGTGGTTTATGGAAGGAACCCTCTCCAACCTATGGATCTTACACCTATTTCTACTTCAACAAAGTTTAGTTTTGAAGCTAACAAGAGAGTAGAAGAGATTAAGAAGCTACATGAAGAAGTTCGTGAGAAAATCTTGAAGTATACGCAAGATGTGGCTCATAGAGTGAATAAAATAAGGAAGAAGGTTGTGTTTGAACCAGGAGATCTTGTTTGGATTCACTTGAAGAAAGAAAGATTTCCTTCTAAGAGGAAAGGTAAGCTTGCACCGAGAGGAGATGGTCCTTATGAAGTCTTGGAAAAGATTGGTGACAATGCTTATAAGTTACAATTTGGTGAAGACTATGAAGGGAGTTGTACTTTCAATGTGAGTGATCTTAAGCCCTACTATGGAGATAGAGAAGAACTTCCTAGTTTGAGGACAAACTCTTTTCAACTAGGGGGAATGATGTAGATTTGGTCCCAAATATACATCATGGGAGCCAAATGTTTGATTTCATACAAAGGGAGCTTCAATCACTCATGCTTATCACACGTCCAAATAGCTTCATCAAGGGTGGTTTGGTAATTTTCTCTATAACTCAAGATCCATGAAGATGTTGTGAAAGTCATCCTAGTACCAAATGATCTACATCAAAGGAGCTTCACAATGGCTTTTGAATCTTGGAATATGGACAAGAAACGAGCAAGTTATCATAGTTTTAATCTAGCTTATGTACATTTGTATCTTTATGATGTCATACTTGTTTAGGATGATGTAAGCTAGATGCTCTCTATTTTCTTGAATGTACACGCCTAAGGGGGCCTTCATTTAGTATAAATAGACCCCTTAGGGTGCTTTGTAATTCATTCATTCATAATACAAATACAAATCAAATTCAACATGATGTTGTTTTCTCTCTAACTTTTGTGCTAGTTTTGTTTCTCTTGAGGGAGATTCGTCTACTTCTAGCCTAAGGTTGGCGTCCTTGGTGGTGATAGGTAGAATTGAAGAGTTCTTGAAGGTGGTGTGCCTATATCCTTGAAGATCTTTCAAACACCATTATCAAGTTTCATTCATTCATCATTCGTTCATCATCCATTCGTGAGTTTCCATTTGTGTTTCATTGATCTTGTTTTGTTTCAATCTCAAGATTCATTTGAATATCATTCAATCATTCAAGAAACTTACATTCCATCCATTCCCACATTTAGTTCATTCATTCGTTCGTCCATTTCATTCGTCCAAACCATTCCATTCATTCATTCTTTCATTTAAACTTAAAGAACCACGTAAAAGATCCTAGACTTTTGTATAATTTGATCATCCTTGATCTCATTATACATCATATGTCTTCTGCCTTAGCCAGTTAAGATATGCACTGGACCTGACGATCGACTTGTATGTGCGCTATTGTGTGTACCGACATGCGTATCTGTGTTCCGTTGGACCCAATTCTTTGTTGCCCTGCCACTGGGTCAATAGTGGTTTCTGTTGCCCATGTCACCGGGCTAGTGGAGGTTTCTGTTGCTGATGCCACTGGGCCAGTAGTCGTCTTAGCCCTAACTATTGTGTTTTTTATTGCTTTGTTCTGACGTACACTTTGTTACTTTGACGGAAATCGTTTGATCAATATTATGTTCAATTTTGGGAGTTTTGAGCTGAGTAAAATATTTTCTAAAACCCAGTCATATATTGTTATTTAATTATTTATTAACTCTAACCCAGCCTATAATCTACCCGCATGTCCAACCCAGCTAAAGGAGTGTTATCCTACTTACTGGGCTTCCAAGCTCATCCTTTCATCTTCCTATTTTTTCAGGTTTGATTCATGATTTCTTGGTGGTATTTGAGTTACCTATAATATTGGAATAGCGCAAGGAAGCGTAGTGGGCTGCGATCTTGAGTAGTACTTGGTCCTCCTATTCTTTATGTTTAATGGTTCATTAAAGTTGTTATCCTTGTCACGATTCGTAATAGCTTCCGCCGTATAATTAAATATCCTTCTTAGTTGACTGTTAAATCAAGTACTCTATTCGAAGTTAAGTCTTTTTTTTTTGTATATTGGTTTATTTCTGTCTTTTGAGCCTTGCATGCTTGTGGGGTCTTGTCCTACAAGTGTGCGGCGTCTGCTACTCCCTGGGTTCAGGGTGTGACAGTAGTAGGGTTAGGGTTTGTAGGGTTTTTGCCATAATTAGTATATATATTAACTAAAACTAATAACTAAAATAATTTGTAAAAATAACCAAATAATTCATCAGCTAAATTTAGTCATAGGGAAAATAGTATACATTTTATTTTCTCAAATAATAATAATAATGCAAATAATAGCCACATAATTGAATAAAAGAAATTACATAACTCACCAAATATTAACACATGAAATTACTAAAATAACTCTACTCCCATGCACGTAGAAAATGACTAAAATACCCTTGTTAGTCCCTCAACAGTCCTACGAGCTCAAGTGTTAGCATAAACAATCGCCGATAAAATCTCATAAATTAACGGAGTCAAACTTAAATTATTAACATCGTATCAGTCAACACCTTCGAATTTTTCGGGATTTTACAGTATGGCTTGTTATTAATGAAATCGTTATGTTTGGTTTCAAAAAAAATGATTAATTATGACTTTGGCATGAAGAAATCCTATAATAGTTGAACTTCTTTTTCCCAAGAACGACCACAAAATATAAATCACAAATTAGAGAAATATAAATAAATTAATTAAAAGTAATACATCCCATTATGCAGGTCTACTGCTTGGGCTATCTCTTTTGATTTGTTTCGCCAAGTTATACGCCGGGCTTATCATGTTTCTTGGAGCTTTTAAAATTTTCTGCATTAGTATGAGGTTAATCATCTTCAAACAATAGAATGATAACTATCTACATTCAATTGTGGCTGTTGGAGCCAAGGTTGTTAAAATTGGGATCCTAACTCGAAACTATGGGGAAGTTAGGATCGGAAATTAGCCCATGCAGGATCGTGGATAGTGTGTAAATTGTAGAATCGTAACGAGGATTCTAGACCATAAAATCGTAGGATCGTAAATTAGGATCGGGATTTTAGTAACTATGGTTGGAGCCCAAGAGGGGGTTGAAACTTATAAACACAATGACGTTAAGAAACTGAATAATACTTATTTATTAGATTAACGTTGAGATACAAGAGAGATAGAGGAGGTTAAGAGCTCGACAAGATCAGGACTGTTGAGGTCCTTGATATTGCTTACAAAGGCAGAACACTCAGGGATGTTTTGTAGAGGAGCCTCACAGACGAGGCAGATGAAGGCATGGAGGGGTCTCACATACAAGGCAAAGAGGAGGAGCCTCACAGATAAGGCAGAGAGGAGGGGCCTCATAGATGAGGCAGAGAAGAACATTGAAGGATTACAATGGATATCATACTCATAAAGCCTTAGTACTTCAAGGCTTTGCTACACAACACCTCACCAACATAATTGGCTACATAACTCACCAAGAACCTTGGTTACCTCACCAGAATCACCTTTGTAACACCCTGGGTATATGGTTAAGTGTGGCTTAAGAGGATCGAAATGACTACTTATATCACCAAGGTGCACCTTCTTTTATGGTAGCTCATCCGTTAGGAACTCCTCAGTTAAGTGTGCTTGGTTGGGAGTAGTTAAAGGATGGGTGACCTCTTGGGAAGTTTTCCCAGGCAACGTGTGAGCGAGGACGAAGCACGCTGGAAAGACTCGTGGTGATTTGTGGGGCTAGTCAGCAATCCTTGAAGTGGTTATTGGTAATGTCCGCGGCCTGGGAGGGGCCGGGGCATTACAGATGGTATCAGAGCCGACCCGCGACCGTGAGTTGCGCCAGTGGACGGAAGAGCCTTGGGCAGTCACCTAGCGGGGCAAAGATTCTGGAGTGATTTGTGGCACAACGATGGCGTTGTGCGCTTAAGTGGGGGTGACTGTAACACCCTATTTATATGGTTAAGTGTGGCTTAAGAGGATCGAAATGACTACTTATATCACCAAGATGCACCTTCTTTTATGGTAGTTCATCTGTTAGGAACTCCTCAGTTAAGCGTGCTTGGCTGGGAGTAGTCAAAAGATGGGTGATCTCCTGGGAAGTTTTCCCATGCAGCGTGTGAGCGAGGACGAAGCACCGCTGGAAAGACTCATGGTGGTTTGTGGGGCCAATCAGCAATCCTTGAAGCGGTTATTGGTAATGTCCGCGGCCTAGGAGGGGCCGGGGCATTACAACCTTACTGGCTACATAACTCACCAAGGACTCATTGGATACTCTCAGAAACCTCACGAGATTTCCTACACTCGATTACTTGCTTGGAATCGACTAATTCTTTAAGGAGGAAGCTGGTGCCTTTTATAAGCCTTGAATGTCATCAATAACGACTACTTCTTCTTTCCTTGCATGGTCGATCCTTTCCATATTTGTGTTGATCTTCAATCTTCATTCTTTTTGGAAGCTTCAATCCTTATCTACCAAAATATATTCTGTAAGAATATGCAATAAAATCAGTAGATATCATTCAGAATATATGATGGGATTATTTAAGAGATTTTCAAGATATTTCCCTAATTTTTTGTTCTTTCAAATAAAATTCTCTGGACATGGCCGAGGTCCTCAGCGGCAGTGATGTTGAGGGAATCACAGTTTCTACAGTGGTCTCTTCTAGATTTATTAGAAAGTTGATCACCGATAGATAATCAGTTAGCACAGTAATCTTCTGGAATTGTAAATGGTGATTCGGTTTTCATTTTCAACACACCAAATTTCATTGTCTCTTCCCCGAGTTTCAATACCCAAGCAGCTATTGCCTCTGATGCATTGAAGTCTTTCGCTCTGACTATTTGGAAGATGTGATCACTTTCTAGGGGTGAGCGGGACCAGGATCCCGGTAATTTTGGAAGTTCCGGTTGTGACCGGGAGCAAAACTTTGCTCCCACTCCCGCTCCCGGTTGTGACCGGGAGCAAAGATTTGCTCCCGCTCCCGGTCCCACCGGGACCAGAAAATCAACCGGAAATTTTTTAGTCCCGGTTTCCTAATATTGTTCCATCCATTATTTGATTTATTTCCATAAAAACAAACAAAAATTATACAAATTTTCTTTAATTTCACATATATGGGTGTCGGTTAGTTTACATAGTCTCTTTTTCCTGGATTAAAACTACACAATATATAAAACGTTTTCTTTCCGGCAAAAAAAAATATGCTAAGTTCGAAATAGTAATAAATAAAATAAATATAAAGAACGAACACAAATTAAATTAAATAAGTTTATCATTCATCATGAAGTCACTTAATTTGTTATATACTCCCTCCGTTCCAAATTAATTGTCCACTTAACTAACTTATCTTGTTCCAAATTAATTGTCACTTTTCATTTTCCAACACCTAATTTAATTATTTTAGTTTTAATAATTATGTAAAATTTTTACTTTTTCATTTATTAAAAATTACTCCTACTCACATTTTCTCACTACCTAGACCTTGGTATGCGAAAAAAGCCTTGGAGAATAGTGCTATTTAATTATTTGGGTAGTTTATTTAGTTAAAACCTTGGTATGTGAGAAATTGTGAAATATGTCAATTAATATGGAACAGAGGGAGTGTATATATATATATATATATATATATATATATATATATATATATATATATATATATATATATAAACCAGGAACCGGGAATCGGGACCCGGAAATGAGGTTAAGTCCCACTCCCGGTCCCGCTCCCACCGGGAACGGGATTTTGGGATCGGGATTTGACCGGGAGCGGGACGGGACCGAGAATCCCGGAAATTTTGCTCACCCCTATCACTTTCCCCGTGTACCAGTGGTGGATCCAGGATTTAGAGTCAGTGGTGTCAGATAATTTTCTTAAAAAGAATTGAACACAAATAAATGCTAAAATAAGCGTCAAAATATAACCAATTCATGATAGCTTAATTCATAAATGTCAAAGTAAGCGTTAAAAATGATATTAAATAAATAGTACATAATGAATCGATAAATTTCATTCAAACACTTAACAACCTCCACGATTTCACATAAATGATACGTAATTCAATCTATGTGTGTACAAATTAAATGGTAGTTTAACAAAATTTGCTCATTCATACACATACAACAAGCAATTAGTAAACCATAATTTAATCATATTGATTTAATCACATAAATCTAATCTATTACATATATTAAAATAAAACAAAAGCAATCTACCATTGACATATGGCATGCTTAGGGGAAAAATTTATTTATTTTATAAGATTATTAATTACATTAGATCACCCATTCACCTTCCCCCCTCTCAAGTATTACTCAACCTCCAATACTTTAAAATCCAAAATTAATATTAAAAAATACAAATTAAAATATTAAAATTAAAATTAATTAAAATGATAAGACAAAAGATTGAGAATTTGAGATCATTATGATCATTTACAACAAGTAAAATATTTTTTCTTCTCAGAAAATTGGTGAATAAATTACAAATATGATCATCATCAAATACATAAATGTAAGTTCATAAAAAAAAATAGACCCTAAGATTATTAATTTATTCTCCTAATTTAATTAGACAAAACTAATAATACAAAATAAAACTATAATATAATTAATATATAATTAAAATAATACTCATAAGCTTTTTATAAAAAAAAAAGTATTCATGAGTCAATCTTTCTTCCACCAAAATTATAATTACAATATATCAATCCCTATATAAAAATTAGATTAAAATAAAATACAAGAGAAATTAAAGCATAAAACTCCCATAAAAAAAAACTATATTATTGTTGTATGTTTTCTGTAATAACTAAAAAAAGAAGAAAAAAAATACTAACATTGCGATAAAAAAATGTAAATTAACCTATCTTTATTATGAAAAAAAAAAAAAGAAATGCAACTTGGTTTTGACTGATGTTGTGATTATTGAGAATTTGAGAAAAGAATAATGGAGTGACTTACATAAATTACAATTCGATAATGGAGTTAATATTAGAGAGGTTGGGTAGGCGTCTGAGTGGGAAAAAAAATGTAAGCGTTACAAACTGGCAGTGGCTGCATATTATAACTGTTGCAGTGTCGCCTAGTGCAAATTTTTTAAAAAAAAATAGAAATAGGTCTAAAGCGTTGGTGCTAGGGCTTGAACCCACAACTAGCTTGTCTAGTCAGTTCCTATTTTTCACACGCAAACAAAACCAGCAAGCTACACAGTGGTGTGTAATTTTGTTTTCTTTTCCTAAAACAATTTTAGTGGTATCAATTGACACCACACCTATATATGTGGATCCGCCCCTGCCGTGTACAAACCCATCCTCAACCAATTTTGTGCTCCATATTAGCCTTGCTCCTTTTCCTCCTTCTCCAATGTTGCACCTCTGTAACCACATCTATCAATATGTAGTGTATGTCTTCGACGGTCAGAGCTTCATTGATTAATATTGATGCTAGAGGACTTTCCTCTCGAGCACAAAGTGTCTTGGAGGTCGGGCTACGTTGGACATAATGACAAGACCCGCAAGGCACAATCCTGCTAAAATATTGGATTACTTTACTTTTATCCCATACCCTTAAAGGATTGTCCAACTCATGTTGCTTTTGCACTTGCGCCTACAATGGAAAATTAAAAATGAAAAATGAATGGCCAACTTAGATGTTTCAAGGTGTAGATGGACATGAGTTGTGTTGGCACGCAAACATTCCAAACAGGTCGTGTTGATATGAATTGGGCCTGTTGCGTTCATCAGGGATTGTGTCAACATCTGTGTTAGTGTTAGTGTTTACCTTAGTTGTTAGTTGTTAGTTATTAGTTATTACTTATCAGTATTGGCTATCAGTTATTATCATCATCAAGGAAAATCAAACACACAATAATATGAGGCTTGGGAATATCCTCATGATTTTTTTTTTCCAGATAAAGTATACTCATGGGTAGTATAATGTATATCCCCATGCATTAAGGTTGCTTGAAGATGTGTGATATTAAGCATTATGATGATATTTTATTAGGTTAGAGTTAGGACTTTCTTTGCAAATCCTTAATGATAGTTCTACCAACATATATGTCGTAATCCTCAAGTATATAGTGCATTATTCGTAGTTTTTGTTCTCAATGCAAAATCTTGTTTTTCTCTCTTATTCTTCTTTGTTATTGCTTATGAGTGGCAATCCTAGATCCTACCAATTCTTTTAGAATTAATTCTTATACATTTTCTTGCCCAAAATTAAAAGGGTCCACATAAAAAATGTTTTTCCTTTGTTTTAAATGAAAGTTCATTGTACATTGGCAACATCTGGATTTCTTATACATCTTTAATTTTGTACAACCATTATAAATTAACACATTGGGTTAACTTGCGGGACACACGGCTAATTCGGTATAGTATTCTAGATTGATTCTCTTTTATCCACTTTTATTCGTCACTTTATAATCAATCATTTTCGATGAAATTCATGGAACAAGCACTAGCTCCCATGCGACTTCATGAAAAAGAATCAAAGATAAGATCAAAGAGAATGAAACTCACGTACTAGTCACTATACCAGTTCCTTATAATCCTAGAAAATGGTTGAAACCTTGCTACAGAGCTGTCGAGCAAGGGCGCAACACAATAAAAGCTTAGGTAGAACTACATTAAAATGACAAAACTATCCTCAATTATCATAAAGTTATGGGTTCCAAAATCATTAATGAATGGTAAAAGTAATCCCTTTGTTCAATATTGTTTGTCACTTAACAGGCCGTCGACGTTTCCTATATCACTCTTTGATTTATCATTTCTCATATAATATTTTACTAACAATTGTAATATTATACTTTTAGGATAATATTTTTCGTTATGAATATAATAGTAGTAATGTTATAGATCAAGGTTCTATTTAGCAATCAATTGTTAGTTGTTTGTATTAGCTGTTAGCAGTTAACTATTTGAATTAGCTGTTTGACTTAGCAGTTTAGATTAACTATTTCAGAAACAGCTAGGGATGACAATGGGGCGGGGAATCCCCGAACCCGCTGGGGCTCCGCCCCGCTCTGGGGAAAAATCCTCATCCCCATTGGGCATGGGGACGGGGGCGAGGTCGATTTTTCAAAATCCGCTCGGGGACGGGGCGGGGATGAGGACAAAATTTTCCCCATCCCCGTCCCCATTTTCCCCGCCGGGGAAAATTCCTTGTTCCCATCCCTGATTCCCCATCCCCGAAAATTTTAAAATTACCAAATAACCTTTATTCTAATTCAATATATATATTAATAGCAAGGATAAAGTAGTAATTTTCATATTTTAAGTACGTTGTATTATTGCTTGATGTATTATTGTTTGATTTTGATGTATTATTGCTTGAGCAAGTTAAATACGTTGTATTTTGAACTGGTTAAAAACTGGGTTCGATTAAAAATCGGGTCCGATTAAAATTAGGTTAGATTTTGGATAGATTTAAAAATCTCCATTAGATTCCCGTTGGGGATGAGAATCCGCTTGGGATGGGGGTGGGGCAAGAACCATTCCCCGAAACGGGGATGGGGACGGGGATATACTCCCCCGTCCCCGATCCGCCCCGTTGCCATCCCTAGAAACAGCTATGTTAAAAAGTCATTTGGAATAGCTTTTTGAAAAGTACTTTTTGAGTCCAAACTACTACCCCCGTCCCATATTGTTTGTCCGTCCAACTATATTTAAAAGTCCAATGGTCATGGGAAATCGGGTGAAAAATGTGTAATGTACCAAAATTGCCCTTACTTTTCTCATGTGAAGAAAAATAAAAAAACAAAAGAGTATTTATTAGGGGTATAATAGGAATTACAATCATTGGAATTATAAAATGGACAAACAATTTGGGACAAGGGAGTTAGGTAGATGGACAAACAATTTGGGACGGAGGTAGTACTAACTCAAAAACTTAGTAACCAATTACTGTATTAGCTGTTTTGACCGGTAAAAAAATGCTAATTAGCTTCAAAAAGTTCTTTTTACTCCAAAAAAAACTATGTTGTCAAACGGAGCCCAAATCATTGAATATATTGAGAATTTATGATCAAAACTTTTAAAGTTTCACAAAATTTAATTATGGTCAAAACTTATACAGTTAAACTTTTAAATGATATAATTTTCAAAGGCGACAATTAGTATAGAACAAAGGGAGTAATGAATTATCATTGGAAATGCAAAAGTGAAAAATAAATCGGGACAAAATAGTCACTAAAGTAGACAAATAATTATGAAGGGAAGTATTTCCATAATTATATGTTAGTTGTATTCTATCAATAAAATCCAATTATATATTTTTTTTCAATTTAATATATAAAAAAAAATTTACTTTAAGACACTTATAATAAATATCTTGTCAGAGACCCATATTATTTTCAATTAAGTAATTATGTAGATAACAATTAGTAATCACTAGGTAATGTATACGAAAACACAAATTATGCACATTACTGTAGGCTATAAATTAGTCATGTCTGTTTTTTTAGATGTAATATCATCTTAGTGCGTGGTTGGCCAACGTCCCTTTGACCAATATCATGCAAAGAAAGCTTCACTAATTGGAGGCTGAATACACTTAACTCACTCCTATTAAAGAACTAAACTAACAAACAAGGCAAGGTCTGCATGAAATGCCTACTCGATGAACTAAAACTTTTCCAAATATAAAGATCGATTTTTCTTGTCTTCCAATAAACTTATACTTATGATAAGATCAAATCAAATCAAGTTAATTTCTCATTAACTTCTTGTGTTGGGTTTATTATCGATTCAAAAGGGTGGTTGAGACTTAGGAATTTACATAATCCACACTTCACCCTTCATGCATGACATTTACTTGTTATATAATTGGGTCCATGCACACATGCATGGTTATTACTAATCAACCCAATTAAGGGGGCAGTAAATTTTTCCTTAGATTAATGGCTTCGTTGGTGTTGTTAGTGAAAGCTCTACTCGGATGCCGCCAAAACCAAGACAACGATCAGATTCTAGCAACGATGGAGCATATGATCACGAAGCGGACAGACAATCGTCATCATGTCAAAGAAAACGATGATGATTTTCCATTTTATATGCTGCTGATCAAGGAGAATTACAGTAAGAGTTATGTGTATGGTTCAACTTTTCTCAGCCATGAGCTACTAAACCAGATTTCTTGAAGTGTTTTACTTTGTTCTCAAGCTTGTGTTTGGCCTTTGATTCAAGGTGGGATATCTATGTTTTTGTGGGAGAAAACTCTTCCTTAGTAAGTTATTATAATTGTTCTTCGACAAGTCACAAAATATGTTGGTGCAATTGTAATGGCAATAACGTCAGTTTTGATGAATATATTATGAAGCAATTTGGGTTACATTGCTCTTTTGTCAAAGTTAGATTCCTGTGTTTAGTACTCCCTCCTTCCCATATTATCTGTCACTTTAACTAACTTTCTTTTTTTCCATAATATCCGTCACTTTATATTTCCAATAATAAATTAATTATTAATTTATCAAATAAACCTTATTAATTACATCTTTTTCTTTCATTTCCCCTTTTTTTTCATCGTTTTATTCAACATTTCCCATTTCTAATGCGCTAAATTAATGCAGATAGAAAAGTTTTTTTTGTCTTTTTAATTGTGTCCAAAGTGACACATAATTTGGGAAGGAGGGAGTATTGTCTTGTCGGGTGATGATAAGTGTCTTGCCCCAAGACACTGCTTAAATATCTTCTCTTTTATAAAATCAATATTTATTATTATTTTTAACCTCAATTTGTTTGACAGATACTATTAATTATCAATTATAAGAAGCTTGGAATATGTTGGTTGTGCCAACAATTAAAATTGACACCCTAACGAATGAACCCCATCCGTTGGGCATATTTTGGACGCATTTTCAAAACTTTTTAAAAAATATAGATAAAAATATGATTTTATAACATTTTTATATATTATTATAGTTGTAAAAGTCAATCATGTCATTTTTTTACAATTTAATTTACAAATATATAGGTTTTGTAGCATCACAAGCTTGTCGAAGACATTTATCATTTCTCGTCTTAATTTGCATGTTTGAATGATTCTCAGCTTCCTAACTTGGTCGGTTATTGACTTGATAATTCAGGTCTAATTAGCCACTCAATTTTGAACTAATTTAAGTTCAGATAAATTATTGAAAATAGCTGGCTTATTATCCACTTCACCCACACATTTATTCATTATTCCAATGTATTTTCTAAACCTCAACAACACCTTAGTTCAGGCATAATTTCGATCCAATGAGAATTAGTTTAGATTTGGTACAATCTAGTTTGGTTCACAAACGTGGAACCATTTCATTGAGAGGACAACGTTCTCTAAGATGTCAATTAAGGAATAAATTGACCATAACCAAATGCAGTCACATCTAGAATTGGCATGCATAAGCACATGGGTTAGCAAAAGGATAATTAAGAAGCCTGCTATGCTATCCCATCTGGTCCAAGTTTAACATAGATATCAACATCATGTCCCAAAATATGCATGGCTAATTATTGGGATAGAGATAGATTAAGCATCAAGTTGTCAGACTTAGTCAATCAAGGGGAAATTGAAACGTGCACATGGTTCGCCGGTGTAAATGCAAACAGAGATTGTCATCCAAACCCTGCTAAATCAGCAAGACTTTTCTGGTTATTAGCCCACCTAACTCCTTTAACTACTGCTGCAAGTTTCTCCGACCACATGAATGCCTTCTTTTGAGTTTTGATCTGGAATTTCTGCTAGAGGCTCTCAAAGCACCACATACTACACATATGCTATACCGACCGAGTATAAATGTATTTCTATTTTCTCAGAAAATCTGTCTATTGGTGGACCTACATCCTGGAAAAAGAAATAAAAAAGAAGGGAGCAAAAATTTAGAAAACACAGGGTGATTAAATGGGGTAAAACTGACTTGTCAACACACATGATTAGATAAAAATTGTGCCACGGTGTGCTGACAAGGTGCATTGCCACCTAGTCTAGTCAGGGAACTCGTCAGCTGATGCCAAAAGCTGGAAAACATTGCCTTTCATCATTTAACGGTTGTTCTTTGGGAAGACATGCATGCCAAGAATGAGTGTCTCCGGGTTCTACTGTTTTCGATATTCGATCATGTATAACACCTGATCTGATCTTACGATCACAATTCATCGTGAGTGGGAACCTCGGATGATTCTGAGCTGCCTGATTCGGTGGAACTTTCGGGAGTTCCCTTGGATGAATCATCCTCGCTAGAGCTGGGAGTAGAAGTGGAGGAGCCGTCCTCTGCTTTTTCGCCATTTGTATTGTTCTTAACAGGTTTTGCTGGTTTGGGTTTCGGTTTTGGGATTCTATCCATGATGGCCACCTAGATACATATCATCAAGTAACAGTTATTAGGATTTTTTTCGGAATTCATGTTAGTAAGCATTGGTTGGTCCCTGAGTTTACCTTTGCTTGAAGTTCAGCTAGCTTCCCATAGACATCATCAGATGTGAAAACGGGTGTGCTTGAGGCAGGAGTCCTAGAAAGATTGTCAATTTAAGGAAATCCATGTCAGTGATTGAAAGATGAATGTTGTTGGGAACTCATAATCAGAGATCAACGTCAATGATCAATCTAGAAAAAGAGGCCAATTGAGATAAATCTTACTTTTCCTGCTCAGCCTGCTTATTGTCCAACCACTTCCTCAATTTGTCGGCAGTGCTTAAAACCTGAAATCCAAGAAACAACCAGAATTAATGCCAGAAACAGGGGGAGGTGGCATTCCATCTCCAAGGAGAACAGTGAACACACAACAATCTACTACATAAAGTAGGAACTATTTTGAGCTCTCTTGTTTTCAGCAATTCACAGGAAAATAAGATTCTTTTCTTTTTTTGTAAGAGGGGGACAGCACAAAGATAAATCTGAATACAATCTAAACAAAGATGTGCAAAAAGAAGAACTTGAAGGATTAGAGGTCAACCTCGTCAATTTTTTCCTTTGGAATCCAGGGCTTGTTTGTCTCCCAGCCACGTACAATCTGCAATTGTGGAACAATTTATGTCGATGGTATCTTATTACTTAGCAAACCTTAGTTGGCAAAAATAACACTTATTGCACAACAAAAAGACGGGAGGGGGTGGAATAGCTTTCAAACTAGCATGGTCGAGTATACCTCTCGTAATTCGTTAAGATATCTTCTGGCCTCTCCAACAGCTGCAGGCCTAGCGGTGAGTTCATTCAACCTAAAAAGAATGGAAACATTGGCTTATATGGTTTATTCACTAGCAATGTGAAAACAACTGCTCTATGTTTGTTATCAGACACTGACCTGAAAAATATGGGATCACCAATAGCTTTTAGCATATTAAGACGCTCTTCAAACTCTCCAGCACTTGCATCTTCTCCATCCATATACAGCCAGTCTTGCACCTGGAAACAATTCAGCTTACTTTAACATCACTAAAAATTTGGGACTAATAATGCAATTATCCAAATAGAATGAATGTACCTCCTCAAGCTTTCCAATAAAGGATTGCCGCTCTTTACTTGTCGAAACTTTTTCGATATCTTCTGATGATTCAATCTGACAGCAATACACCAATGGGAGAACAAGTAGACTTGTAAGTGGCTACCAATTATAAGCAACAAACTTTCATTTCATATACTCATTTGGAAAGAAATCTAGCTGCAAATGCCTTTGTCCGCTCGATAAAAACCACATCAAATATGCTTGGATAAATTTGATTAGGCAGATTAACAGAATACCAGCCTATTCTCATAGTCACAGTATGGTAAACCCTTTTGTGCATCGACAAAAGATGTCCACATATTCATAGCCCCTAATTTGGACAAACTTTCCATGAACACTTCTCTTTATTTCAGCTACATGGACACTTTTACGGGTGAAGATCCAGGAGTTTGCATCAGTGGCCACTAGCCTAGTACTCAATAGAGACTTACCGGCTCCAATGTGATCCCAGTACCAACAGTACAGTTATTGACTCAAGTAATGCATCCAACCAGAGAAATTCTACCTTAAAGAATTCCACAAGAGCTTTGAAGTTTAATTTGGTGTGCTCCTTTCAAGAAATGGAAGTATCCCAAATTGAACAGGTGGAATAATTTTATCAGAGTGACATGACACATTGTGCCAAGATGTTTCACAGAGGTTGCCTTGTGCAACAAAATATATTTGTGGGGGAAATTCCCAGATAAAGGTATTATGGAGTGCGGAAATTCTATAAGGAACCACCGACCACACCAGCATTATTGAAGCTGATTGTAAATGCATCATTGATCAATTTGATCTTACTTCCATTTTCGTGCAAAGAATCCATTCGGCCCAACTAAGGAAGTGATTGGGTTTTGCTAAAGAAAGCTTTGGATGTTGATATTGGGCATTAGCAGAAGTTAAGAAAGTCAACATGAAATTTTGCTTTGGATACAAAATACATTTGGAGATCAGACTCAATGAAACAGGCACATACCTTTTCTCTAGTCGAGTAAATGTATCCCTCTAGATTGTTTTTCAACTCTGCAGTCCTCTTTCTCTCTGCATCTTTCCTGTTCAGTTCTGTCAGCTTTCGCTTGGAATCAGCCAGAGATTCATCCGAGAGAGTCATGCTTGGTCCAACTGTCTTCTCAGCAACCTGCATAACAGCAAAGAACCAAACATGATAAAAGACAGGAAATAGGCATACTTTCTTATAGTATCCAGCTATTTTGTGCTCGTGTATTTACCTTTAGTGGAACCCTGAATGTTCGCTTCTTCAATTTCTTTTCTGTAACCTGTGGGGTATTTTCTTCTTTTTCACTAGAGGTTGAGGGATCAGTTGGGCTACCATCAGAATTCAAGCTGTCATTTCCTTCTTCAGCAGAATCTCCAGATCCAGCTTCAGCTGATGAGTTAGCCGGAGCAGAAGCCTCAGCTGATAAGTTGGCAGAAGCTGTTGAGTTCTCCAAAGTCAGATTCTTCTTAGGAACTTCTACCCACTCAGTTATCTCAATAAGAGCATCGGCACGATCTAAAGTTAGTACTCCACTTCTACTCAAAGCAAAGTGCAGATTTGCCTTGATCGGCGCAGAGAGATTTCGGGATGAATACCTGGGGAAAAGGTAGTTTGTAGAGAAAATGATTATAAAACCAACACAAATATGCATACACTATGTTAAAAGTTCAAATACTCACTTCTCCGCAGCATTGGCCAACCCAGATACTGCATATTGAGCAAACACTGGAAAAGTAACACCAGGTGGCAAGAAATCTGCACTCTCATACGCCAGAGACACCTCAAAGTCTTTGTCATGGATAATTGATCGAAACATCTAGAACACAGGAACAAGAGAACATAATGTATAAGGATGTCTGTTAGGGACAACTGATGATCTAAAGTTTGAAAGTATCATGACACTCACCTTGCTCGGGACCTTCTTCATACGTTGAACAAGGACTTGCTTTGTGTTTTCATCTTTCACAAGATTGAGGCCATCCAACTCCATAACATAGCCATACATAGAACCATCGATCATTCCCAATTTTCTATTCAATTTTATCCCATCACTCAAATTAGCTGCATGTAAAGCTGCGCCAAGAACTGTAGCCTCATCTGCATCGAGATGTTTATCTAGCTCCTTCCTTCCAAGAAATTCTTGGAGCTTGGCCTGTAAATTAGAAACATGGTGTCCATTAATTACGAACAAAAACATGGATCTCACATAAAGTTTCCACAAGCAATTTTCATGAACAAAGTACACGAGAGATAACAACCTGCAACTTTGGCACCCTGGTAGCTCCCCCGATTAATTCTACAGCATAAATATCATCTGTTTTCAACCCTGAATTTTGAAGAACATCTTTCAGAGGTACCAGAGCCTTCTCCCATAAGTCTTCGCAGAGCTCTTCAAACTTTTCACGGCTTATGGAGCTCCTATAGTATCATAAATAAAATGACTGTTTTGAGCAACCATTTAAATCCTAAATCCATTTATTAGGCAACAGAGACCATAAAGAGAAAAGTTTCAAAAACTTGATTGCAAAGCAGAAGACAAGTGGGAGATGGTTCAAATCTCCTTGTAACACCTACACACAAGGAAATTAAACCCTATACTAAAGCTGGCATTTCGAGCTTTGTCCTCATTTGGATTCTAACAGTTCGACAAATTGGTGACTTTAGTAGGTGCACTCAGAACATTTTCAATTTAGTACCCATGTCAGAAATTTAATGTCTTCATCAAGTGATCAGGAAAAAATGCTAAACAAAGCCAGTGCAAACTGTGAAATGACATATCAGACATACTTCCACTCCAGAAGATCGTCGTGGATGCATACAGCCAAGGTCTGATCTGAACACTGCCGAAATTCCTCCCCCTCCAACCCCTCCCCAAAATAAAATATATATATATATATATATATATTTAAAAAAATGAACAGGATAGAAGGGGCACCATATATTAATAAGATACACTACCTGAAAATAAAGAAACATGTAGAACAGATGCCTCATGTGGTAGCTAATATTCTTTATAATCCCGCTTTCTAATCCAGGCACAGGCATATGAAAACGCTCACAAATCACATAGAATTCAGAAAGAATGTCCATACTTAAGCAATTGAAAATGGCCAAACCATGAATTGACAAACCTGAAATCACGATCATCGTATATAGACTCCACGGATATAGGAGCCATTGTATTTGCACTCAAGATTTCTTTAGTACGCTTGACTTGCTTCTTCAGTTTAGCCATTGCCTTTGGAGACGTTCTCACATCAACACCCTTTCCTAGTTGCTTGTTGAACTCATCAGCAAAATACTCCACCAATCTCATTTCCATATCTTGACCACCAAGCTCTGGGTTCCATCTGACATCCCGTATCTACACCAACAGTGACATTCACAATACTGTATTAGTAATTGTGGCCAAACCTGCTGGATGGTGCCTTCTTACTCCAATTTGAGTCCACTTCTCTTTTTCCATTTTGTTGGTCATTGATGTAAGCAGCAATGCCAGTTTGTCACTACTTTCAATTAATGTTACCCTAAATAGCCAACCCAATAGTGCTAGTCATGTAAGATAGACCCATGCCTCACCACTAGTTGTAGAGAGGCTTTGTCTATTGCACTGTAGATGATGAGCAAGCTGGACTTTTCTAGTAATCCGAGAATTTCAATTTATTATTATCAACAAAATCTCAAATGTTAATGTTTTCTAACACCCACATTGGCCCAGCTTTGTTCAATGGCTATAACAGACGCGGACATAGTGGCACTGCCTAGATGGAGAGCAAGCCGCTCCTCTCTAGTAGTACAAGAAATGAATGAATTTATCAAAGAGACTAAAATCATGAACTATTGTATGTCAACAGAAAATTGCATTCGCCTTCCCCTAAATTATGAGAAGGAATAAGACACCCTTGTAAATTGTAACCCAGCCTTAGTGGTAAGATCGCACACAAAAAACCAAAAAGAAAAAGGCAAGCATCAACAACTAGACAATTCATTTCAATCTCTTTAATACATTCTTACAATGCTATTATTGGAATTGGAGTCTAATGCAGTCAAGGTCAAACTTAATCAATCTCATGGAAATCAAGATTAGTGGTCAAACATGTGAAGCAAGGGCGGCATGGACAGGTACAGAGTTGACGTGGGTCGTGTAAAGATCCAGGGAGCAAGAAAATGCAGGAAGCAGGCGTCAAGGGCCGAGTCAAGAGTGACCTGCACCATGTCACCCTCAACACAGGTCGTGTCACCTTTGACACAGAACGTGTCAGCGAGGTTCCAGGTTTTTTCGCATGAGGCTGTTTATTTTGCAAAGGGGGTTGTTCTAAGTTCATGATCTTTGGTATTTCCAACACATGTTAATCATTTGGGACACTTATGAGGACCTAATTGAGTTGTTATGTAACAATTCGGATCTAAAGTTAATGTATCTAGTGTACATGATGTAGTTATGGTTAACTAGTTTGTTATCCCAAGTATCCATATTTGAAGTCCACGTGTTATAAACACAAAGTTGTAATCCTCAAGTGATAGTGCATTGGTGTTTTTCTCATGTTTGTTGGGTTTTTCACATAAATCCTTGTGTTCAATATCTCTAGTCTTTGTTTAAGTTCCTAAATTTGTTTTCTGAGTGAGCTCTTGATTATAACAGCTATCATCATCAATTTCAGTTTTTGCAATTTGGAATGTCATCCCAACAAGGCAACATCAAACTAATAGTATTTTGCAGCCATCGATCATCATCACTCTCACCGCTAAAAAGAATGCAAGTATGAATGCTGCTAAAAAGGGGATAAAAATACCTGAAACTGATTGACGGAAACAGTCTTGCCATACTCCTTGGTATTATAAGACGAGAAATACGCAAGAGCTGCATAAGTACTACTCGAACCCATATCATAAAAAACAATGTTCCTCGAATCATTTGCAAAATTCTTATCAATTCCATACTGCAACGCTGCACCTGAATGCTCATTGATCAACGAGAGCACATTAATCCCTGCCAACTGCGCCGCGTTGATCAACGCTTTCCTCTCAGCTTGCCCAAAGTAAGGCGGCACAGTGATCACCGCATCTTTTACCGGAACCTTGGAATGAAACTCCGCTAAATCCAATGCATAGCTCAAAATCATCGCCAACATCTCCTCCATCGAGTAAACCTCCCCATCATCGACCTTAATCGCCGCAACACCTCTAGAATCTTCCACGATTTGATACGGCAAGTACAAAAAGTCGAGCCGTTGTTTGGCGTAACCGTAGGGTTTCGCAATCAGGTCACGAATTTGGGCGTAAACTTTATCAGGATACCTGGCGATCAAACCAGCGGCTTCTTCTCCGATCAAGCGGGTACCTGATTGGAATGCGACTAGTGACGGCGATTTACGCTTGGACATTTCGTTGATTGCGATCGAAATCGGAGGTTGGCCAGGCTTCAAGTTGACGACGGCGACTTTGAGCCATTCTGAACCTAGATCTATGCTGAGTACAGCTGATTGAGACTGAATTGCATACAATGAGAGTACACAAAGAACTAACCCTAATCTGAGTAACATTGTTGCTGATTATCAACCCAGAAAAGCGAAGAAATTTAGGGTTGGATTAGATCCAGAGTGAGCGAAAGTTTGAGGTTCAGGAGTTCTCCAGAAAGAGGAGAGGAAAGAGAGGAACTGGTTGAGCAGGGGAAGAGAAGTGTTTAGGGGGGGGGGTTTAACGATGGTGAGAAAAGCGCAAGGTAATAGGAACCAATCAGGGTAAGCCATTTGGAGGAAGCGACACGTGGCGGGGTGTGAGACGCCAAGTGCGTTGTTAGTTCTGTTAGTATTTTGTGTTTAGTCACACAACTCAGAGTCGATGAAAATCAAGCTGAAAAGTCAAATTTCTTGCATAAACCCTACGTTAAGCTCATTTGATAATTTGATGTCTGTTAGGGTGAGATTCATATGTGTTGTCGCCCGTTGTTGGGATAAACATAGAGGTTAGCGGAAAGAAATATACGATGATTATGATAATTGAGGATTACATAGGTAAGAATATATTATATATGATAAATGGGGAGACAATACTTTTTCATGAAAATTCAAATTGAGAAAAAATTCCCGATGATAATCAATATCCACTAGTAAAAAGGACATATTACAAGAGTTGAAGTATAATCTTTCATACACTCTCACAACATAGGGATAAGTAAGGTGTAGATGTGGAAATAATATCATACCTCATTCATGGAAGTTTTGAATGCGCTCACATCTGTCATATCTCACTGACTTCTACTCCGAATACAATTAAGTTTACAATGCTATTACAATTATGAAAGAAAGTAATTTCCTAATAGCAACTGTTAGAGAAAAGTGAGTAGCAAGGTAACAGCGGAAGCGAATAATATAATCGAAAACGAGATGACGGATATTACGACAAAATTTAGGAACGAAAAATAAGCGATAAAATCAAACATCAGAATTATGTGGGAAACCGAAGAACTCGGAGAAAAACCCACGGACGGCGACAACCAGAAAATAATCCACTATGAGAAAGGAGGAGTATAACCTGATCACTATCACAGGGTGTGATACGATCCATAAAGGAGATTACAACAACAATCTCTCAACACTCAACTCACAATCTCTCAGGATACACTAGGGAAAATATTGGTGAGACCCCTTTCTCTCTCAATATTTTCTCTCTCTCTAGCTCTCTGTGTTTATCGATGTGTTTTTGGTGGAGAAACATGCATCCTATTTATAGGGAGAACTCCATATAACCTAACTTGACTCCCACTCCAAATAGATTTAGAATCTAATACAATTAGGAAACCTAACACAATAAGGAAACCTAAATAATATCCTAATACAATTAGGAAACAAATAATTGTGAGATCAAGATTTGTTGATTTTAGGACACTTTCCTAACAAACTCCACCTTGGACTAAAATCAACGAATCATCGGTCCAGATAAACATCTTGACTGTCGCCATCAACACGCCCCTCCGCAGGGCTCTCACATGCTTAGAACACCAACTAAGTCCAAACAATGTTCGAACTTAGCTATAGATAGAGGCTTGGTTAACATGTCTGCGGGATTATTAGAAGTATGAACCTTCTTCACCACGATCTCTCCTGCAAAGAATCAGATCTCGATGAAGTGATACCGACGCTTATATGCTTAGTCTTGAATGATAAGTGTCATTCTTTGTCAAATGTATAACACTGATATGCGAATAAACCACGCCTCGCTCGTGGTACTCCAAGCTCCATGACCAATCCCCTCAACCAGATGGCCTCCTTCACTCCTTCCGTTGCAGCAATATATTCAGCCTTTGTAGTAGACAGGGCTGCTATAGATTGAAGTGAAGCTTTCCAAGATATTGCTCCTCCACACATGACAAACACATACCCTGAAATTTAGTGTCTCCTATCCAGATCTCCACCATAATCAGCATCAACATAACCTGCAACATCAGACGTTGCAGCACTACCTCTATTATACAGGATGCCCTTCTCCAAAGTACCCTTCACATAGCGAAGGATCCACTTCACTCCTTCCCTAGATTCTGCATATATCTACTCACCACACTAACTGCGTGGGACAGGTCAGGTCTAGTACACACCATAGCATACATCAAACTACCAACTGCACTAGCATAGGGAACATTAGACATCCTCATTACCTCCAAATCAGATTTAGGACAATTCTCACTAGACAACTTGAAGTGTGCAGCTAAAGGAGTTGAAACTGCTTTACAGTTTCTCATGTTGAATCTGTCCAACACCTTCTCCAGATATTTCTTCTGAGACAGGAACAGCTTCCCTGCCTTTCTATCCCTTTGGATCTCCATACCCAAAATCTTCTTCGCCGCTCCGAGGTCTTTCATCTCAAACTCCTGGTTGAGTTGAGATTTCAGCTTCTTTATTAGTGACATGTCCCTGGAGGCAATCAACATGTCATCAACATACAATAATAAATAAATGAAAGACCTTTCTTCAAATTTCCTGTAGTACACACAATTATCATAGTGATTTTTTGTGTACCCTTGCCCTACCATAAAGGTATCAAACCTTTTGTACCACTGCCTGAGTGCCTATTTAAGTCCATACAAGGACTTCTTTAATCTGCATACCTATTCCTGTTTACCAGGAACGATGAAACCCTCTGGTTGCCTCATATATATTTCCTCCTCCAACTCACCATGGAGGAAAGTTGTCTTGACATCAAGTTGCTCCAACTCCAAATCAAATAGAGCAACAAAGGCAATCAAGGTGCGGATCGACGTATGCCTCACGACTGGCGAGAATACTTCGTTGTAGTCGATTCCTTCTTTCTGGTTGCAACCCCTTACCACTAATCTGGCCTTCCACCTTGCACTTTCTACACCATGGATACCTTCCTTTCTCTTGTACACCCACTTCGCAGTAAGAGCTCGTCGCCCTTTAGGCAACTCACATAGCTCCGATGTATGATTTTTCTGCAGACTCTCCATCTCCTCTTGCATAGCTCCTATCCAATTTGAGGCATTCAGACAAGAGATGGCGTCCTGATAGGTAGAAGGTTCAGCACCTTCAGGAGTCTCCTCTGCAACACTCAGCGCATAAGCAATCATAGCATCATCTTTTTCAGTATATCGCGCTGGTCTCCTGATCTCCCTCCTGGGACGATCTCCAGCAATACATGGTTGTTCCTCCACCTGAGGAACATTCGTCTCAATCTCAGGCTCATCAACCTGAGTTGGTTCAGAGCATCGATGGTTGCTCACGATTGCGCAGTTCAAAGCTCCACCTCGAGCTGCTCGCCTCGAACACCATTCTTCCTGCATCCTTCTCCTGATTTCTGCATCATCAGAAGTACCGGTAGATTCCATTCCAGATAACATAGCAGTTTCATTAAAGGTTACATCTCTAGACTTTATAACTTTCATCAAATCAGGACACCACATTCTATATCCCTTAGACTCAGACCCGTAACCTAGAAACATGCATTTAACAGCCCTGGGAGACAGCTTCCCATCATTCACATGGACATATACAGGACATCCAAAAATTCTCAAATTAGAATAATTAACTGGATTACCTGTCCATACTTCCTCTGGAATCTGGTATTCGATAGAGGCATGAGGTGATCTGTTCAGCAGGTAGCAGGCAGTAGATATCACCTCTGCCCAGAACGATTTGTTCTTCCAAAGCCCTGCATTCGAGAGCATGCAGCGGGCTTTCTCCAAGAGTGTCCTGTTGATTCTCTCGGCTACCCCGTTTTGCTGAGGCTTACCCACCGTACCAAGGTTCGATGCCTCGCAATCCCATGCTCCTCGCAGAATTCAGTAAATTCAGAATCAACAAACTCCAACCCATTGTCAGTCCTGAGTTTCTTGATTTTCCTGCCTGTCTGGTTCTCCACCAAAGCTTTGAACTTCTTGAAATATGAGAATGTCTCATTCTTGTGCTGCAGGAAATAAACCCAAGTCTTCCTCGAGAAGTCATCCACGAATGTCAACATATAGCGCTTGCCACCCAAAGAATGGCACTCTAGCAGGACCCACAAATCAATGAATATAATCAAGGATCCTGTTGTAGTATGTTTAGCCCTTGAAAAGCTAACCCTCTTACATTTCCGTAGACACAGTGATCGGAAAACTCCAACTTGCCGATCTTTGCGCCTTCAAGGTATCCCTTCTTGCTCAACATTGACATTCTCTTCTCGCCCATGTGGCCTAGTCTCATGTGCCACAGTTTTGTGCTGTCACTGTAGACCCCTGCAGGATGTATAGACTGCCCTTCCGGATTCCCTTCATAAGAACCATGGAACCCCTGCACACTTTCAAAACACCATCTTCTCCTTTGTACCTGCAACCGTTAGCTTCAAGAGTACCCAAAGAAATTAAATTTCGAGTCATGTTAGGGATATGACGAACCTCCTTGAGAGTTCTAACGATGCCATCATGAGTCTTGATTTTGATGCTACCGATTCCTGCAACCTTACAGGCTGTGTCGTTACCTATGACTACGACCCCGGTGTCAACACTCTCATAAGACTCGAACCAGTCCTTATGAGGACACATATGATAGGTGCACCCCGTGTCAAGAACCCACTCATCTCTAGCTATCCTACTCGATGTAGTAGCCAAGGCATCATCCGTAACTACAAACCCATCACCATCTGACTCAGACTCTACGCAGTTTGAGGTATCAGGTTTGGTGTGATTATCCTTACTCTCCTGCTTCTGGTCTCTCTGTTTTGCCCAACAGTCTCTCTCTATATGCCCCATCTTACTACAGTAGTTACACTTCTTATTCTTGTGAGGATTCCTAGACTTTGAACGGTGTTTAGACCTCCCTCTAGACCCGTTTCCCTTACGTTCAGTATTTCTACCCCTTACAACCATAGCATCACCACCCTGGTCATCACCATCGGTATCAAGTTTCTCCTTAGACAGTAAACTAGCATTTACTTCACTAAGGTAAGGTCACCACGATTCCCATACAACATGATTTCCTTAAATTGTTTACGTGATGCAGGTAGGGACAAAATTAAGTGAAAAGCCTTATCCTCATCAGTGTGTTTTATATCCATTGATTCCAATTCAGTAATAATAGAATCAAATTCACTAAGATGTGCCTGAATAGAAGTACCTTGGGGCATCTTCAGCCTGTAGAATTTCTCCTTCATTCGGTACTTGTTTGCACGACTCTTCGACATGTACAGCTCTTCCAGTTTGGTCCAGAGCTCCCGAGGTTTCTCGATATGCATCACCTCTCTCTGAATGTGCTCCGCCAAGCACAGCTGAATCCTTGCCAAAGTCTTATCTTCAAGCTTCTTCCACTCCCTTGAAGTCAGATTCCCCTTGATATCCTTCTGGAGTTTTTTGAATTCATCATCGCTCATTGTCGCATCAGTCTTCGTGTCGGGATACTCAATCACATCCCATAACGTCTTTGAATCAGGACCGCCTTCATCTGCAGTCTCCACATAGTAAAACTCCTCGTTCCATCAAATTTTGGAATATCGCACTTCATGATTGAAGCCATCTCCACCTTACTCTGATACCACTTGTTAGAGAAAAGTGAGTAGCAAGGTAACAACGGAAGCGAATAATAGAATCGAAAACGAGATGACGGATATTACGACAAAATTTAGGAACGAAAAATAAGCGATAAAATCAAACACCAGAATTACGTGGGAAACCGAAGAACTCGGAGAAAAACCCACGGACGGCGACAGCCAGAAAATAATCCACTATGAGAAAGGAGGAGTACAACCTGATCACTATCACAGGGTGTGATACGATCCACAAAGGAGATTACAATAACAATCTCTCAACACTCAACTCACAATCTCTCAGGATACACTAGGGAAAATATTGGTGAGACCCCTTTCTCTCTCAATATTTTCTCTCTCTCTAGCTCTCTATGTTTACCGATGTGTTTTTGGTGGAGAAACATGCATCCTATTTATAGGGAGAACTCCATATAACCTAACTTGACTCCCACTCCAAATAGATTTAGAATCTAATACAATTAGGAAACCCAACACAATAAGGAAACCTAAATAATATCCTAATACAATTAGGAAACAAATAATTGTGAGATCAAGAGATTTGGTGATTTTAGGACACTTTCCTAACAGCAACCAATAACTTGGAGTTCAAACAAGTTTAGAAAATTTGCCAAATAATAAGTCAAGAGAATTTGGATCATCAACCCAACATTGTTGAACATAGGATTGTAGCTTGATTGCATTAGCTCTATGCACTGTATGTTTATTCAATGAAATTTATTTAAATCGGATGAAATAAATATGGTATGAGATTTGCGAATGATTATACTTTTTTCGAGGGAAAACGCTCATCGAGTGGCTATTATTCAATGTCAATAGAAATACGATACAAATCATCACGGACCAAGGCGAGAGACTCCTTAGGCCCCTCCTTCAACTAAATTCGGTCTCCCAAAACAAAGGATTGAAGATGAGCAAGGGAATGGACAACCTTGTTCCCTGCTCGAAGAATATGGATCCAAGAAATAAAATCAAATTGAGTTGCTAAATTAACTATCTCATTCACCACAATATCTGAACTATTATTGCCTTTGAAACCCTTCTGGAGCTTGGTAATGAGGAGAAGATAGACCACCTCATTTATCAAGGACCTGAACCCCGCTTCCCAAGTGGTCGTCATCCCGAAAAAAATAAGCCTCCGCCTCTTCCATCTCCACCGGAGAGAAGCCTGAAGTGTTGCTTAACTCTAGCTGCGACAATTTCTCCTACCTAATCCCTGACTACAAAGCCCCATCCACGACCACACTGGCCTAAGTTTACAACATCAAAACTTATCTTCCAAACGCTAACTGCAGGGGGTTTTCAGGATAAATTATGAACTGCCTTGGGTGCTTGCATATGAGGAGGGATATAGTTGTAATCCTGAAGAATTTCCAAAACTTTGGAGACCACCACAACAACATTTAGGTGGTAGTTTTTTTTTATTTTATGAGTAGTTTGTTCCTGTCATTCAAGCACTATCGCACGAGGGTGACAAACAAAACCATGTCATTAGTTGAGAGTTTCATGAAGGCGCTATGAACATAGTTAATTATTGACAGATAATGGATATCCCAGAGTGAATCCTCCATGCCACAAGAAGCCCGGATTGCGGCAGTTGGTGGGCAATGAAAGATGCTATGGACATTGGATTCATTCTCATACCCGCATATCTGGCATCAGCTATCCACAGTTTTGATTCGACCCTTGACTACTCCAACCTTGGGAAGTATGCCATTATTGACACGTATTGTGGGTGGGATTTGTAGCTTCCAAAGGTGTTTCTAGAAGCTAGTGTGTAAGCCTGAACTTGAACTTGCCGAATATGCTAAGCAATTGCTTACATGATGATGATAGCCTGATTTCATAAAATACTCTCCATTCTTCGTATCATTCTAGGTACCCTATGTGCATGCTAGGTATCATTAAGAGGGATGGAATAAATTTCTTCGATATCATAAGGCAGGAAATATTGCTTTAATATAATGTTTGTTGGTTCCAATAGTTATTCCCTACTCGATAAGCGTGACAGTCTACAATCGACATTGGTCACTACGGTACGTGATGACTCTTATGCACCTTTTGCCCATTTCTAATAAACCACCGAACCCCGGACAAGGCAAGGGACCTAGCCTCCCATATGCTTCTCCATGTGGAACTAGGCTGGGGTCCCAAAGTTGCTGAAAGAATGTCATCGTATGGGTGGTACTTAGCCTTCAACAAACGAGCAACCAAGGTCGTACGGTGTCTCCAAAGGCACCAAGATTGTTTAGCAAGCAAAGCCATATTGAAGTCCTTAAGATTTCAAAACCCCATTCCACCCAACTCCTTGCTCCCACATAAGTATTTGGACTACAACCAGCGCATTTTTTGGTCGTTCACCCTGGCTCCCCACCCATATCTCATTATTAACCTTTGGATGTCGTAGCACAGAGAGGTAGGCAACTTGAAAATGCTCATGGCATAGACTGACAAGGATCGTGTACGTGTCACTGCCTTGATGATCATTTCCCTCCAAACCCAAGAAAGAAGCTTGTCCTCCTAGCTGCTCAGTCTCTTCGCCACCATATCTTTGACACATAAAATGTCCTTGTACTTGGATTTTCCCACTCGAGTGGGAAGTCTTAGGTATTTTCCATGTGACAAAACTTCCCGAATGTCAAGGATTGCCTTGATCGCATCTCGGTGCTTGCTTGTGGAAAACTACGTCCATCTTAGCATAGTTCACATGTTGGACGAAGGTAGTTTCATAAGCATTGAACAAACTCTTAATAACCCATGACTTGAGCTTCATTGGCTTTGCAGAACAAGATAATGTCATCCGTGAATAGAAGGTGTGAAATGACCATGGCATTCTTGCAAATTTCTATACATTGAAGTGAGCTCGAGGCAACTACATTGTTGAACAAAGCAGACAAACCTTCAGTGATAACAACAAAAAGGAAAAGTGAGAGTGAGAGTGAGTCTCCCTGTCGAAGTCCCCAGAAAGGGGTTAAAAGAGCCCTGACAGTGCCATTTATAATAATAAAAAAAAAAAGAGAGAGATAGAAGGTAGGGGACTCCACAAATTTCATGGCTATGTTAATCCAATTCTCGCAAAACCCTGACTTGGTCATAATACTTTTGAGGAAGATCCATTCAACCCCATCAAAAGCTTTCTTCATGTCGAGCTTGATTGACATATACCCGTTTATACTAGAATGGCCACGAATGTGGTGAAATACATCATACGCCACTAAGATGTAGTGATAATATCCGGGAAGACTGTTTTAATCCGGTTCGCAATTACTTTGGTGGCTATCTTCACAAGTACATTTACAAGACTTATGGGCCTAAAATCCACCACCGAATCGGGACACCTCATCTTCGACATTAGCGTGACCAAGGCGTGGTTAAGGCCCTCGGGTATAAGACCACCATGTAGAAGGTCTAGAACTGTCACAGTGACGTATTTCTCAATGATGTACTAGAGATGTTGACAGAAGTAGGGATTAAATCCATATGGGCTTGGCGCCTTCCCAAAATGCATCTAAAAGACAACAATGTTTACCTCCTATTAAGTGTAAGGTGCATCAAGCATATGAATCATGGTCTCTGAGACCTTTTGTGGCCATAAATTCAGTATCACCTCCATATTACTCGCCCTCTCTGATTGGAACAACTCCATGTAATAGTTCAAAAATAGTCGTTCAAATTCGTTCGCAGAGGTGAAAGTCACCCTATTTGAGCCATGTGGCTGGCTAATGGTGTTTCTCTTCCACAAAGGTGCTTTCCGATGGAACCATTTGGGATTTTAAATCCCTGTAAAATAAGAAGTCCTTCGTCCTTTGCAACCACAAGATTTCTCTTGTTTCTGAAGTTCTTTCAATTTTAAACGGAGGCTTTTCCTATCTTGGGCAGTCTTGGATCTTGCCAGTTCACGTTGAACATTTTTAATTTTGCGTTGGATATTTCCAATGTTCTAACTTGCCTATTGCATTAGCGTTTGCTTGCAATTGTCTAACTTCACCACACAATCTGCGAAAGATGGACCGCCTACTGCATTGTTACATGCTTTAACAATAACAGGCTCACAAGAATGATTTGTGGTCCACGTGTTTTTGAAGAAAATAGTTTTACCTCTTAGCTGACAATCTAATTTAGCCAATTTAACTCCAGCCACAAAGGTAGATGGACAGGCATGTTCTATTCAAGGTACAAGACCTCTGCCCTGGGGAAGCAACTTCTCCACGCAACGTTGCTCATGAAATGTTCCAACTTCCAGGTGTTCCTCCACCGACCCACTCCCATCTCTACCATTCCACAAAGTAAATGCATACCCCTTAAAACCCAACTCAGTGAACTTGCACTCAGTAAAGGAGTCTTGGAAAGTATCAAGCATGTTTTGAGGTTTTTTTTGTGGGGGGGGGGGGGGGAGGGGGGGAGGGCACCTTACTTCTCAAACTTATAGAAAAGCTCATTGATATCTCCACCAAGAAGCCATGGGAGATGAGCAGGAGTGTTCAAGTCGTCAACCAGTTGGTAGGTATTCAATTTCAACTGTGATTGAGGCCATCCGTATAGGCCGATGAAGTTCCATTGATCACGTCCAACCCCTTTGTCTATGGTAACATCAATACGATACTGTGAGTACAAGAGCAAAGAAACTTGAATATCCTTTCACCAGAAAAGGGCCAGGCCAACAAATATTCCTTGACTATTGAAACAAATACCGTGAAAGTGAAACAAGTGATTCGTGATAAGGTTCATCTCAGTTGAACTTCTCCTTGTCTCCGAATGGAAGACAAGTGTTGGTTTTGATCTATAAATGAAGCAGAGCAGATCATTGGCTGCTTTGAGGTCACCGAGTCCTCGACAATTGAGAGATAGTAAATTCATTGATCTTGGTGGGATTGCTTACCAACCTCCATCGATCCGCCATCCAATGTGTGTAGAACATCTGCAACCTCAATTGTTTGGTATTTCCCCTCTCCCTCCCCCCCCCCAAACTTCCTCGCTATGCACCTGGTTAAGCTTCATTTTGAAAATATCACTACCCTTAGCTACCTCATCGATGTTCATCTTCTCAGTCAGCTCCTTCTCGATTGAGCTTTGACTTGATCTTCCAGGGCCCTCAACGCCAGAATTTGTGAAAGTTAGTCTAAGCTTCACTCTTAGTTCTGTCATCTTAACCTTAGAAGCAAGATAGAGCCTCTTCTCCCCTTGAATTTCTGATTCTGCAAACCATCTCCTTGTCTGCATTAGGAACACCTTCAACTTGCTTCCATATTGAAGTTTGACTATGGGAGTTTTTGGATCAATCGTCTTACAATCCTTCAAGATATGCCCTAATTTGTTGTAACCGTAGCAATATTCAGGAAGCTTCAAGTACTTTAAAGTGGACCAGATCGAATTCCCTTCAGTTTTTACCATGACCTTTCTTCTCAAGGGTTTTATGACATCAAAATCAACTTTGAAACATAAGGATTTATCTGTCCTAGATAAACGATCCTCCTTGCATCCTATAGTAGACCCCGAAAAATTCTTGTTCATGAAATTTATTTCAAAGTGCTACTCAAATAGAAAGCCGACTAATGTTGCTTAATCTTTAAATAAGGATTAAATTAAAATACTAACAATTCTGAGGAATCGTAAACTTATAAAATTAATTTGTACAAATTAAATTATGCAAGTCATAATTGAAATAGTTGTCAGTCAGTTTTAAGAAAACTAACATACCATAAAAAAAACTTTATAATAAAATATTTGTGATTTTATGGCAATGATCAAAATAGAGACAATTCATGTATTGTATTTAGGATGTTTTGTTTATTCCTTTATTTGGAAAGTCGGCTTCTTCCAAGCCCCGAATTTGTGAGCTCATGATCACAAGGCAACAACTCAATCATTGCGCTAAGGCTCCCCTTTTGTTTATTCCTTTATTTAATTTTAATATATCTATCATCAATCCATTTTATCCAAACTTTCAAAGACAATCTTTCTTTAAACCAATGTCCCAAATTAACTGAGCCACACAAGCTTTATTCCAAGCTCCATGATGGTTAAGACCCAAACCTTCTCTATTTTTAGGCAAACGCGCAATGTTTAATCCCAAAAAGGGGGTGTCCTCTTTATGTTGAATCAGTTGACGATTGGAAGCTTCGAAAAACCCTAACAATCTCATCAATGATTGTATGGGAAAAAGAAACATTTAACCCCAATATCTGAAGATTCCGGTAAGCACCGAGTGAATGAATGTGACCCTCGCAATATAAGAGATATTACGAGAATACCAAGTTTTATTGCTCCTTATCCAATTCTCAATAAGGACATGGCAATATAATTTTGAAAATCTGCTGGAGGTAGTTGGAATGCCAAGATATCTAAAGGGAAGATCGCCGATAAAAAAAAAACTTATTATATGGTTGATTTGCATTGCAAATTTAATGGAACAACTAGCAAAAGCAACTTGGTACTTAGAGGCATTCGCTTTCAAACCAGTAACATAGGCAAAGTGCTCGAGAATGTCCATAATGCATTGGATACATTTAGGATCAACCCCACTAAAGATAATAAAATCGTTGGCAAAGAGCAAATGAGTGATTCTAAGACATTCACAACCTGAATAAAAGTTATAATTACTGTTAAATGACATTTGCCTCAATGACCTTGAGAGGTATTCCATCATTAACACAAAGATGGAAGGGGTAATGGGTCTCTAGTATCCCTTTCGAAGTCTCCTACCACCTTTAAAATAGTCATGTGAACTACCATTTAATTTGATAAACTAGTTAGTATAGGTGATGCACATCATGGCCCAATAGACGAATCAAGGGGATAAGTGATAGGACAACAAAATTTCCTTAGCACATTCCCAATAAGAAAAAGAATCATAGGCCTTCCTAAGATCAACCTTCATCGTGCATCTAGAGGAAATGTTATTTCTATCATAGCCACAAGTAAATTATTTGAGAATAAGACATGATAGACAATATCCCCACCATCCTTCCCATTTTATCCACTACTTAATAAATACATCGAGGTCTCCAATTTCTTTTTCTGACTGACAATTTCTCATTTAATATTTTATTGAAAAATTACAACATATATTCTCGTGATAGTCTTTTCATTACAGTTATAATAATAATACTTTTGCATAATAAAACATTTCATATGTTGAGAAATCGATGGACAAAGATGCATGGATCAATATGACAGATAGAATGGAAAAGACGAAGCATTATATTATAAGTGAATACACACACGTACACATATATCAAACTTATTTCTTGATCTAAACAATTAATCTCAACTATATTGTGTGGGCAAAGAGAAGGTAGGGGACTCCACAATTTAGATCTAAACTATATTACAAGAACAATCAAACCAATCAAACCAATCAAACTATATGAGAGGAAAAACGAATAGCTAGTGTAGGCGAAGCAGCCATGCACGTAAGTCTTGTTGAGCTAAATTTGAAGGTCGCTAATTAGGTAATGAAAATCAAGCAAAGAGGATGAAGGAGTGGATGAAGTTTGACAAAGTTTCAACTAAATATGCAACTTGGAGGCCATATCAACAAGACCTTCCTCCCAATATATAAAAATTTAGATGGATTTGGAAACTTTAAATTTCTCGTAAAATTAGGATCTTTTTTATGGCAACTTTGTCACAAGGCAATCTTGAGGAGAGCTAGATGCTACAAAGAGAAGTTTCTTCAGATCCAGTCCATCCCACATGTTTCTTAGATCTAAAAAGTCTTGAACATCTCTTGTTATAGTGTTCGTTTCCAACGGAGTGTGGTTGTAACCACAAATTTTCGAGTCTAAAATAAATTAAGACAAGAAAAAATGGACAAATAAAATTTGTATTGATTTCAAAGAATTTGGGTACAATCTTTATAATATTTGTTACAAGATGAACAAATAAAAATCCTCTGATTCGATCTCTATTGTCTTCTTGAAGGAGGGTCGATGGGCTTGAATCTCGATCAAGTTGATGTTGAATATCTAGAACAAACGATACTTAGTGAAGTGTTTGTTGTTTAATTCTAGATAGAGTTTTCTTGAGTTCAATTTTTCTCCCCCCACCCCCCCTAAATGAGAGTGAGTAGTCCTATTTATAGAGGAGAGACTCCCTCTCTTGAGTAACTTGTTAGTCTTTTTGGGCCGTTGACCGGGCCTCGGGTTTGGGCTGACTTGACAGTCTATTTGACTTTGACTTGGTAATCACTTGGGTCTTGACTTGGTAGTCGATTTGACTCTGACTTGACAGTCGTTCAAGCTTTGACTTGAGAGTCAGCTTGAGCGAATTTCACTTAAATAAATTAAATTAATTAATTTGAGCCGACCAAAATGATTTACTTAATTTATTTCCACTTTTGACAATATTTTAATTTTTTTAGTGTCTACAGTGGGATTTAACATTTGCCCATAGGTGGCTCTCATTTGATTTGACGAGCCTAGACGTGGGATTATCCTTCCGATATATGTTATAGGAACTCCACTCAAATCGCTTAAAAGATATGGATAAAATTGAATGCTCGACAAAAAATGTCACTCAACTTTCCAAATATTAAAAAATGTCACTGATTTTATAAATTGTCATTATTGCCACTCAACTTTCTAAAATAGTAAAAAATGTCACTGAAACTTGCTATAACAGGTTGTGAACCGGTTAAAAGATTGTTTTGACAAAAATGACACTCAACATTCCAATAAAAGTAATACAGTGTCACTTAACTTTTCCAAAAAATAAAAAATGTCACTACCATCAATTAAAATAAAAAAATGTTGCTAGCTTTAATTTATTTAAATTAATATATAAAAATATTCAATTTCAATTGGAGATTCGCTAGAAAATAAAAATTTTGTTTATAATCATGTAAGTGTAATTTTTTTTACGATTAGGATTTTATATAGTAATGTTGAAAATTTTATGTTTTCTCCATAAAATATTACTTTATTTTATTTTATTTCTTAGTTTATTCTTAATATATTTATAATAACATTTTCTTCTATGACTTGTTTTCTATTACCTTTGTCTTACTATAGTCTATAATACATTACTTTAACGTTAAATTATACATACATACATACATACATACATACATACATACATACATACATACATAAATACATATATATATATATATATATATATATACATATATATAATACAATTATATATATATATTATATACGATATATTAAAGTGATATGTTACAGACTATAGTAAGGCAAATGTGATAGAGAACAAATCATAGAGAGAATATTATGATAAATATTTTAAGAATAAACTAAGAAATAAAATAAAATGAAATAAATTTTGCAGAGAAAACATAAAAAAGTCAATATTACTATATAAAATCCTAATTGTAAAAAAATAAATTTACAATTACATGATTTATAATCAAAATTTTTATTTTCTAGCAAATCTCCAATTGAAACTTAAATATTTTTATGCATTAATTTAAATAAATGAAAGTTAGTGACATTTTTTCTATTTTAATTGATGGTAGTGACATTTTTTATTTTTTGGGAAAATTTAGTGGCGTTTTTTATATTTTTGGAATGTGAAGTGACATTTTTGTCCAAACAATCTTTTAACTGATTAACAACCTGTTATAGCAGGTTTCTGTGGCATTTTTTACTATTTTGGAAAGTTGAGTAAAAATAATGTCAGTTTGTAAAAATTAGTAGCATTTTTTACTATTTTGGAAAATTGAGTTGCATTTTTTGTTCAGACACTCAGATAAGATTGCTCTTTTGACCTAAAGTATTTGGAAAGGACGAAATAGAGTGGTATTCAAACACAAATTTTTTAAGTCTCTGCAAGCTCTCATTTCTGCTGAACGATATTGACTAAATGGCAAGCAAAGCTAACCTTTAGTCTTATAATCATATTTTTAATTTCTCTCATAATTTTCATATCATTCATTCCACCAATTCCTTAGCTTCTCATCTACCTTCCTCTAGAAGATCCTACATCAATATTAGATGGTCACCTCCTACTACGGACTACGTGAAGCTCAACTTTGATGGTTCTAAGACATCAACCTTAGCAGCAACATGCTTCCTACTACAAGATGTTGGAGGGCATGTTTTGGAAGCATGTAATTATAACTTGGGTGTTACATCTGTCTTAATTGCGGAAGCTACTGCCCATCGTATGGACTTCTCTATGTGACGTGTAAGGGATATTCAAGGATCATCGTTGAAGGAGATAATCAGGTTGGTATTCAAACACTTTTAGGAAACTATAATATTCATTGATCTTTTCATACTAGGACAAAGCGCATTCAAGACATATTGCACAAACTGAAGTTTTTTCACATCCAACATATCTATAGAGAAAGTAATTAAATAGCTAATTGGCTGGCTAAATATGGTCCCTCCCTAATTTATACCCTCTTGCTTTGTATTCCACTCCCCGTTCTTATGAGCTTATTGACAAGTGCATACATCTTAGCGAAAAGATGGTAGCCAAGTGACCACTGCCCTCATCTATCAACCTTCTTACCAAGGTTCAAGCCTTGGCGAAAGTAAAAATTTCCATTCGGTGAAAATTGCAGGGTTGATGGGTCATGTTTATTATAGGCATGGTACCTCCCTTCCTGACCTATAAAACTTACGGGTGGTTACACATGAGATAAGAGCTTTGTGAGCGGGCCAAATTCACCCAGAGTAAAAAAAAAAACACATACTTCTATTTATCTTACTAACAACGTTTTCAATAAATTAACTGTATAAGCACGGAGTGTTTAAATTAAATTGCCACTAAACTTGTCAAAAAAGTCAAAATTGCCACTGAAATTTTTTTTGTCCCCAAATGTCACTGCACCTGTTAAAAGTGTGAGAATTTTCACAAAACTCAGGAAGCAATGATAACTGGGAAGGAGAGCTGAGAAAAGGCTTGTATTATTGATTGAACAGGAGTTGAGAATAAATCTCAAAACTCTACCGAAAAACAAAGGCAAACCCCCCTTAATATAACCCTAGAACAAAAAGAAACAAGAAACAGGCCCAAGAACATACGGGCCCAAAAGCAAAGAGAAAAAAAATAATAAAATCCTAACACCCCCCCTCAAATTGGAGGTGATGAAACCCCCAATTTGGATAACAAATGCCTGTGTTGAATACCAGTGAGTGGTTTGGTGAGCAAATCCGCGAGTTGAAGCTTGGTGGGTACATATGAAAGGGACACTAAACCTTCCATAAGCTTTGCTCTCACGAAGTGACAATCTAATTCGATGTGTTTGGTCCGATCATGATAGACGGGATTTTTGGCTATATACATGGCCGCCTGATTGTCACATTTAACAGGGATAGGAACTATATTTGTTACTGTCAGCTCATGAAGAAGCCTACTGAGCCAAGCCAATTCTGCCACCAACCTTCTTATGCTCCTATATTCTGCTTCTGCTGAGGAGAGGCTCACTGACCGTTGCTTTTTGGATTTCCAGGAGATTAAAGTGTTTCCAAGGAAGACCAAATATCCACTCACGGACCTGCGAGAGTGCACACAAGAAGCCCAATCCGAGTCTCAATAAGATATAAGATCACAATTTGGATTGTTATAAGCAAGATACCAAGAGAGGGACTTCCCTTCAAGTACTTAACGACATGTAGTGCAGCTTGGTAATGAGGAATTCTGGGTGCCTGCATGAATTGACTAAGATGTTGTACAGCAAAAGCAATGTCGGGTCTAGTGTTAGATAAAAAATTTAGTTTTCCAACCAACTTTCTATACAATGTAGGGTCATCAAACAGTTCCCCTTCATGAGGCATGAGTTTGGAATTTAGTTCCAAAGGAGTAACAACTGGATCACACCCAAATTCATGTATAATATCTTTTGTAAACTTATGCTGAGTCAACAAAATTCGTTCTGCAGATTTGAGGACTTCGATCCCCAAAAAATAACTTACATGGCCCAAATCTTTTACCTTGAAAGTTCTGTCCAAGAAAAGCTTGGTGTCTTTAATCTTAGCCTCGTCATTTCTAGTTATCAAAATGTCATCCACATAAACTGCAAGAAAAACAACAAGAGAACCACTTTTCTTCCAAAAAAGGGAGTAATCATTCTCAGAATGATGATACCCCTTAGTATACAAAGTTTCTGCAAGTTTGGCATACCATTGCCTAGATGCTTGCTTTAAGCGATATAGAGATTTGTTTAGTTTGCAAACAGCATTTGGCACATTAGTACTTAAACCTGATGGAGGCTTCATGTATATTTCTTCATGCAAATCACCATGCAAAAAGGCATTATTAACATCAAGTTGGTGAAGAAACCACCCCTTTTTCACAGCCACTACCATTAAGGGCCTAATAGTGGTCATTTTTACAACTGGGGAAAAAGTTTCAGTAAAGTCAACCCCTTCCTTTTGAGTGAAACCTTGAACTACTAATCTAGCTTTAAGTCTTTCCACAGTTCCATCAGCTCTATGTTTTACTTTGTATACACCCATTTACATCCTATTGGCCTTTTTCCTTGAGGTAAAGAAACAACCTCCCAAGTATTATTGAGAAGAAGAGCTTGGAATTCATTTTGCATGGCTTGTTTCCACCGACGATGTTTAGAGGCCTCATTGTATGAGGTAGGTTCACTGTAATTGAGGTGTTCTAAAAGAGATTTGCTATTGTCATCAAGAGAATTAAAACATACAGGTGAGGCCCCTTGGACAGACAGATTTGTAGCTATTGTCAAGCATAGTTTGTCAGTTTGTTGATTAGCAGCCAAACAGGAATAGTCATCTAGGTATGAGGGAGGTCTGTGAGTTCTAGAGGACCTTCTAAGAGGCAAGACTGGGGACTGTGTGTTGGGAGAGTTTTCGGCCTCATCTGTGATGGTATCTTGAGGGTTTGTGTCAGAAATTTCATGGGGATTATCATAAGGAAAGGTGATTTCTGAATGATGTGTTTTCTCATTATCAAAAGTTTCATGTTGAGATGAGAAAGGGTAGACATTTTCATGAAATCTAACATCTCTAGATATGAAAAATTCTTTTGTATTCAAGGATATAAGCTTGTAAGCCTTCTTTCCCATAGGGTAGCCAAGGAAAACACATGGTGTAGCCCTTGGTTGGAGTTTTGATCTCCCTTGTTTAAGTGTAGATGCATAACACAAACACCCAAAAACTCTTAAATTACTTAGATTAGGTTTCTTGCCATACAAAAGTTCAAAAGGGGTTCTGTTTTCAAGGACAGCAGAAGGCATTCTGTTGATTAGGTATGTGGCTGTCATCAGACAGTCCTCCTAGAACTTAGTTGGCAAGTTAGACTGAAAAAGTAAGGCTCGGCTAACCTCTAATAAATGTTTGTGCTTCCTTTCCACTACCCAATTTTGTTGGGGTGTTTGGACACAACTAGTTTGGTGAAGGATGCCATTGTCACTAAAGAAATCCCTAGCTACATGATTTAATCCTAGTTCAAGGGCATTGTCAGATCTGATGGATTTAATGGTTCTCCCAAACTGGGTCTTGACCATTAACACAAAAGATCTCAAAATAGAGAAGGACTCATTCTTAGTGATCATGAGGTGTGTCCATGTGCTACGAGAAAAATCATCAACAATTGTGAGGAAGTATCTATGTCCACTATATGTTTTGTATTATAGGGTCCCCAAACATCCACATGAATTAAATCAAAAGGTTCTTTGGTGGAAATTTTGCTACGAGGAAAGTGAAGTCTGTGTTGTTTGGCCTTATGCCAAATATCACAAACAAAAAAAAAAAACATTTTGCCCAGCATAATGATCACAATTAATAACATCCAAACATTTCAGTTTATTCAAAGACATATGTCCTAATCGTTTGTGCCACAAATTACAATGTTTACACTTTCCTTTGTTTAAAGATGCACCAAAAAAAGCTATTACAAAGATCATTTTTATCTTCTTTCTTACAAGGAGTATTGTTTTTATCCTCTTCAATACTCTTTTTATCTGTTTGATCAAGAATGTAAAGTCCGTGTGCCGATTTACCAAGAACCAGAGGCCTCCTCAGAGAATGGTGTAGGTAAGAGCACACTCGCAATGGCATATAAACAAACATTAGCGCCCTTAACAATTTATCAAATGCCTTAGAAAAGTCATAGAAATGATGAATTGCATGAATATACAAGACGTTCCTAGGTATAGTGAAAGAAGATATGACAAAAGGGTCCTCCCATTGACTCGCAAATGGAAATTGGGTATACAAATCAACGGAAGGAGGCAATACAACACATTTCTGAACATGCTCATGCGAAGACTTGGATGCAAACAATGGTTCAAACTCAATTTCCATGCAATTTTCATCAAACACAGATTCCAAATCACAACTTTCATCCAAATAAACATTACAATCGTCAATAGGTGATAAGGAAAACAGAGGGTTAGACCACATCACAACACTCCCAACATCACACACAACCACATCTTCATCTTCATCAATATCAGACTCACTAGAAGAACTATCAACATCAAAAGACAAAGGTGCATCATCCAAAGCAACATCAAAAGTGAAAGTGGAAGGTTCAGGGTCATAACTCATCGTGAATGACTCATAAAGCATGTCATCATCAAAAGCATCATTGTCAACAACCAAGTTCAAACAATCATGATCATTCCCCAAAGAATTATGCTCATCATCACGGGTATGCACATCAATGGACTCACATACAAGGGTAGCTAATGCCTCACTAATGCAATGATCCTCAATGAAAGTGAACAAATCGTTATCAAGCACACATTCAATCACAATAGATTCAATTTCACTCTCAACAAGATTATGCTCAATTACATCACGGCATTCACTAAACTCAATCTTTTCTTCACATAAAGGCATGGACAATGGTGTGGACAACGGTTCATCGTCTAACATGTTTTCATCAATTTCAACATCATCACACACAGAATCAACAAGTTCCTCATGCTCACTAGGTGGGGCTAGAGCTAAGGAATCACTAAGTAGTCCAAGGCATGGCTGGTTATAATAGTCATCATCCTCATCATACACAGAAAAATCAACTTGCATTTCAGGACTAAAAGACGATGAATGACCTACTTCAACATTCGAATCAACCATTTGTGAAGACGGAGTTTCTACCCTATGATTACTCTCATGGACAAATTCACGCATATACTCATTCATGTTCACACATAATTTTTCTACTTCCGCCTCGAAGGAAGCCACTGTAGCTTGCAAACAAGAAATTGAACTATGATACGGCGAATCACACAAGGAGCACACGGAAGGAGACTCATCGGCACTTTGGGAAAGTTCATAACAGTTTTCCACATATCCCCCATCATAAGATTGATCATCAACATACACGGGGTATTCACATGATTGTTCAGTTTCGGTCCCAAAGGGTGGTGCATAAGGAGGTTGGAAGCTAGGACTAACATTTTGTTGCTCAAATTCATAGGAATCCCTAGACAACCATTCAAGTAACTCCCATGCTTTTTCTTCACCTAAACAAGAAAACCCGTAATAATCTAAAAGGTTTCGGGTCTCATAATTCACACCCTCATTCACAATTCCCAAAAGATCTAAAGTATCATAGAAGACACCATATAATTCACATTGAGCACGATAATCATGTAATCTAGCAAAATACCTCCAAAATATTTCATGCTCAAATTGAGGGAATTGGGGACTATCCATAACTCTCTTTTTCTAATTTTCTTTTTTTTTCTTTTCTTTTCTCACTTTTTTTTTTCGATATTCAATTTTTTTTTCGCTACATTTTTTCTAGCATAATCAAGAAAGCAATAAACTATGTACACACAAACCAATAGCCTAATCTACCAAATAACGCCATCCCCGGCAACGGCGCCATTGTTCGGTTGTAATTTTTGTGGTTTTAAGTAAGGATTGTCGATCTCAGGGATGGGTGTGAGGCTTGATTAAGGGTAATCGGTTTGTGGAAAGGGGGTTTTCTCACAATGCGGAAAGCAATAAATTATGTAAGGAAAGCATTTAAATCTAACCTAGACATGATAATAATAAAGAAAGCAATTAAAAGAAAGCACTTAAAGATGAAAGCAATTAAAAGGCATGAATGAAGACAATGAATGAACAATGAAATTGGGAATGAGAAATTATACCTTTGATGACTAATCTTCAATAAACCTTCAATCTACACTTGAATTTCCAACAAACAAGAAATTGTGGTTTGGATTACTAAGAATCCCCAAATTCTCACTAGTAAGTAGAATTGAGTTCCTTGACCCTCCTCCCCACTAAAAATGGAGTTGATTGTGGCTAACACTATAGAGCTTGGGAAACAAGTCAACAATGGCAATTATAGAGAGAGAGAGAGAGAGAGGAGAGAGAGAAAGTAAAACTTCAATGGAAACTTGCTTGAATTGAGAAAGCTTGAGAAAGTTTGAATACAAATGCTAGAAATCAATGAAAGCTTGAAGAACAATGAAGAACAATTGAAAACTTGAAGAACAATTAAGAGAGATTAAAGCAAATAAAGGAAAGCAATTAAATCTAATTCTACTCCTAAACTACCTAGGCTAATTGATTATTTAGATTAATACAAGTGGGTATTTATAGAAGAAGGAAAAATACAACCCCAAAACCCTAGAACAATCGCAGCACGCGCGTCTGCAGACAGTGTGGCTCGGGCGAGCAAGCGTTCTGGCTGGTGTTTTTGTTGCTCCAGAACCCTTGCTCGGGCGAGCAGAAATTTGGCTCGGGCGAGCAAGCGTTCTGGCGATTTCTGCCGACTTCAAACACGCATAACTTCTTCATCCGAACTCCGTTTAGGCCCGTAAGATATCGATGGAAAGCTCTCGGTGTGTACTTTAAGCTCCCAAAATTTCAGAGCCATCGGAGTTGTAACGAAGGAGTTATGACCCAAAGGGTGAAGGCACACGTATTTCAAACCTTTAAGTTTGTACCGTTCCCCTGTTTGCGCCAATCTTGATATGGAATTTCCGACTTCGGTTTCGCCTCGGCTCTCGGCTTGGGTTGACTTGGTTTGACTCGGATCTCGGCTCGGGTTGACTTGGTTTGACTCGGGTCTCGGCTCGGGTTGACTTGGTTTGACTCGGGAAATAGCTCGGGATTCCCTAAAAACCTTCAATTAAGCCCAAACTTCTTCTAACTCCTTATTTTCCTACAAAACACCAAATCATTATATCTAATATATAAATAGGGGTTAAATCAAGCAAATATACCTTATAAAAGAGAAGAAATTCGGCTCGAAACGAGGCCGAACAAAGGGTTCTGATACGAGCGATTGCCCTGGGTGGTCTGATGGGTGGATGTAAAGAGGATCAGAAGGATCAGGAATAAAGGGTTTCGGTGCAGGTGTAATTTTCGAAGCTTCCATGACTCGAAGAGAGGAAGGAAGAAAGGAAGAGAAAAACAGGGAAGAAGATGTACCAAATCAGAGGGAGGAGCAAACAATCGTAGATGATCGATGTTGCTCTGATACCATGAGAATTTTCACAAAACTCAGGAAGCAATGATAACTGGGAAGGAGAGCTGAGAAAAGGCTTGTATTATTGATTGAACAGGAGTTGAGAATAAATCTCAAAACTCTACCGAAAAACAAAGGCAAACCCCCCCTTAATATAACCCTAGAACAAAAAGAAACAAGAAACATGCCCAAGAACATACGAGCCCAAAAGCAAAGAGAAAAAAAAAATACAATCCTAACAAAGTGTCAAACATGCAACTTTTTTAACCTGTAACCCATTCCTCCCTCTTTCTCTCACTAGAAATCCCACCACCACCACCACCATGCTACCCCACCACCACCACCATCTCCTTCCATCTCCTTCAATCTCTCTCTCTCTCTCTCTCTTTCTTCCCGAACCACCACCCAGCGCCACCACCACGAATCCACGCCACCACCGCATGTCCTTGCCCTCACTTCTAACCACAGCCCTCAGTCGACCCCAACCTGCGCCACCCCCATAACTCCACCACCACCGGTGCTACTCGCCCCTTTCTCCATTCTCTCATATCCCACTACAACAGAAATGGGCTACAGTGGCATTTATTTTGACCTATAGCGGCATTTATAAATGCCACTAAAGCCTATAGCGGCATTTAAACAAATGCCGCTAGAGGCAATGTCGCCATAGGTTTGTGCGGCATTTATTGCAAATGTCGCTATAGGTCAAAATAAATGCCGCTATAGGGCATAAATTATAAAAAGGCATAATGGTATGGATTTTCCATGTTGTCCCAAATTTGCAATGTTTTATTAATGTAAATATTCAGTTTTACCAAATTTCATACCTACTTATAAATTAATAAATAATAAATTGAAAGCACAAATTTTTCCAAAATGATACTTGATTTGTATTATTCCTGAAATGTAATGTCATATGACTCATATACAACCAATTAGGTAAATAGAAGAGATTTCAACTTGAACCTACAAAATAAATCAAAATTCTATGTTCACTAGTGTAACGACCCGCCCTAAACCTGATTAATTAAAACCTTAATTACAGTAATTAGCTCAGATTACGCTAATAAAATTTTTCTACTTTTACTTTACGATTATTGTTATTATTTATTTTTATGTGTGACAGGTCTCGAGCAAGGTGATGGCTAAATGGGTTGAATTTATGTCATCTCAGAATTTAGGTTAAAAGTGTTATTGTGAGTCTATGAGTATTTTTACGATGAGTGATATATTTCCTTTTATCATTCTCAATTTTATGTTTTTAATCGAGGAAGGGTATATTATTTTTTTATTTCCGTTTCAATTACGATTTATATTATCCCATCTTCCCCATTATATTTTATCGTTCAATTGATTTTATTAGTGTCATCCTACCAATTTATTTTATTTGATTTTAAGTTTTACTAATTGATATTGTCTAATTTCAACTCAAATTACTTTATTTAACTTTGTATCAATTTATTTTACCCAAGTTATTACCAAGTAATCTTAGCTAGTTTATTATCAATTATTTTACTTAAACTAATTTTATTTGTATTAGTTAATTACTCTTTTAATTGTTATTAAAAAGGGAAGGGGTTTTTACATCTATATATTAGAAGAAGGGCCTTAGTGCTTCATTTTAATCCAACACATTTCACCAAACTCTTTCTCCATTTCCTTGTGTGTTTGGCCGAGAACCCACCAGCCCCCTTTCGCTGCTGCGTTTTCCGCCACAACTCCGGCCGGCGTGTTCTCCGCGACCAGAGCCCCCTCTCTCACCTCCTCTCTTGTTTTCTCACTCAATTTCTCATTCAAGTGGTATAATATTCAAACCCTAACTCAAGCTTTTATTCTCCTAATCTGATTTTCATGTTTAAATTATGTATCTTTGATGTTTTTCATCTCTTTTAAGGTTCTTAAGTATGAATTTATATTGTGGTTAAACTAGGGTTTGAATTTGAGTTTGATACATGTGAATTTGAGTTGTTTTTGGGTGTTTGATATTGTATTCTTGTTGAATGTTGGAAATAGCTTGTTGCATGTGAGTTCTTTGGTCATGATTAAGCAAGTCTAAGTGTTTAATTTCTGAAAAAATACATGGATGTTAGTTAATTTGAAGTTTAATTGGGAATTGATACAAGTTGGAGACAAAGAAAGTCTTGCATGTTGATTCAAATGGCCAAATAAGTTTCTGGGTACAATCTGATTTTTGCAGAGGACTAAAAATGGGAGTTTAGCCCGGATTTTTGCTTAAAAAGATAGCTTAAGACATTATCTAACTGTAGGCTTTGGAATTTCGAATTTCCGACATGTATAGATTGAGTTATGGCCAAAACCGTGACGACACGAAATTAATTACGTTTTCTGAGTCAGTGACTTGAGAGCAGATTTTCGTCTACTTAGAGACTTTATTGGTTCCAATGGTAAACATAAAAGTTTTAGGTCGCGTTGCGAGCTTTCCGAAAAGGTATATTATGCGTTCATACGATATCGGGACTAAGAGTTATGGAGTTTTCTTTAAGGTACTACAGACTGAGTTCTGCCCAATAAGTTTAGATGTTGTCTGACTTTATGGCTATAAATCGACTTGTTAAGCTACTCAAATCAAGTGGTGGTCAACATGAGACTTGAAGAGCATTCTGTAAGCTTTTCAAATTGGGGTCTTAGACCTCCATGGGATACCGGGAGAGTGAATTAGGAGGTTGTACTTTGAGAGGTTATAATCTGGGAATTATGTATACGTTTTCTAAGTCAGTAACTTCTTGTTAAGTTTTCGTCCAATTGGAGACTTTATTGGCTTTAGTGATAAACATGAACGTTTTGGGGCGTTCCTTGAGCTTTCCAGAAACATAAGGGTTGCGTTCACCCGACATCGGGAGTGAAAGATATGAAGCCGGGAATAAGGGTCACAATCGAGTTTCGCCAGAAAATGTCTTATAAATTTGGGATTTTGATATCCAATTCCAATCATGTAAGGGATTCTAATTGTTTGGAGGCTCTTTGGTCAATATTAGAATATTCAAAAGGTGTTTTCTAAGTCGAAAATACTATCGTTTGGAGGTTAATGTTACTTATCAAAGTTATGTTGTCATAGTTAAGGTTGAAAGGTTAGGTTGCATAAGGAAAGCAAGAACTCTCTAATTTCCATTCTAGCCTTTCATTCCTTAATTCTCCATATTCCATCAATATGACCTCTTCAAATCATTCTATAAGTTAAGCTATTCTTCGTTTACTTCCAAGTCTTTATGAGTTCCAGATCAAAAGATCAAACCGGTTTTAGTTTCGAATTACACATTTTCTGTCCAGGCTATTTTTCGAGCCCTTCCTTCATTTTGGGCTTGGTCCAGTTAACAAAGTTGTAGAACATGTTTTTCCCTATTCCGGGAAGTACTCGTTTGCTTAATTCCGAGTTTTCTAGCCCAAGTTATGCTAAAAACTTCGTTTAGTAAAAAAAAAAACCTGAAATTTCCTATTAAATTGCAATGTTTCTAAATTCTTGCAACTCACTAAGAACCCTTTTCGGTTCTAGTCTTCTACTCCTTTTATCTTAGTTCTCAAGCCACCCAAGCCATCTCGAGCCCGAGACGCGCCACCAAGCTTTGTACTATTTTAAGGTACGTAAATTGTCCAACTCTTGCTTATACTTAATGGCAAGTATTGCTTTCATTGCATATATACGCTAATGATTTTATTGTTTTATAAGTGGTCCCGCCATGTTATTATATTTCTAGCTAGTCACATGAAGTGCTAGCCTTTATTCATCTAAAGGGCGCTCCTGATCAGAGCGTTATAGACCTGGCCAGTGTCGACTGCCTAGCAGTCACCCAATCCAAACTCCAAATCGGTTTGGGCATGCGCGTGTGTGAGATGCTTTGCATCGATCGTAAGGGATACCACTCGTTTCCAATTATTACAAGTTTATCTCTTTTATTTACACATATTTATCTATGCGGCAATCCAGTTTATTCATGTTTAAGTTCCCCTTTCCCGTTTTCAAAATGAATTTAAATGTCGGCACTAAAACCGTTTGCGAACGGTTTGACGTGTTGGAGGTTTGTGTACTGAGTGTTTCCCCATTCATTTTGCGACTTGTTTTTAATGTTTTGTTTTAGGCAGTCCGAGCTCCCAAGATATTTGCAAGGCTAAGCGACAATAGAACTGTTCCGTGCATGGTAGCCCTTTAAGGAGGATGATGGCCGGTTTCAAGGATGCTCATGAGTTTGAAGAATGTTTATATTAGGAATTTATGTATGTATATATATATATATATATATATATATATATATAATTGTTTCATGGGTTGTATTTTATTTCAAGTCTAGCCTTGGAGTTGTATGGAGATAGGTGTATGTGTATTGTGGGTTGTATGTTTGGTGTCTTGTGTTTGCCTTGTCCCGAGTGGGGACGGCGGTAATACCTCAACCCTTGGTGTTCCGCTGCGCTAATCACAGGGTTAGTTGATGGTTTATGTTAATCTTGTGGTTAAGGGTTTCGGGGTGTTACAACTAGCTTTGCATCCTACCCATCTATACAAAAGTGGCTAATAATCTAGCAAATCTGATTGAGTTGCGACGATTTTACTCATCAAAAAGCTTCCCTCTGCCATCACCTGAACAAATCAAAACAAAAACTTCATCAAAATCAATTTACCACATCAAGTAATAACACCGTGAGAAGTTATGCAAAATAAAAAGAAAAAATAATACTGTATGAAGCACAATTAGAAGGTTTCAATATAATAATTTCAGTGTTTACTAAATACCAAATCATACACATTCATCCATCCAAAACTCATCAGATCAATAATTAAGCTGAAACAAAATTTATACCTTCCTCTGTACCTATGGCCATAATAATGATTGATATATAATTTAATATCCTATTTTCCAGCCATATTTAGCTTGTAAGCAACACATTTTGCTTACTGGATTGACCACTAGTTTGTTAGACAAAAGGAGATATGAATACACAACAAGAGCATAATCAGAATACACAATTGTGGTAATTGTATCTTCTATTTGCTGAATATGTACCTATAAAGAGCATAATCATACAAGCTTGTTCTCTATCACTCGTCCGAATCCAACAAACCACAACAAAATTGACGAAAAGACGACAACAAAAGACTAAATCTAATCAATTGAACTACAAATCGAAAACAGAGGAGACAAAGGGAAAACAGTAGAAAAAATCAATTACCTGTCTACGATGTACTCAAGGTATTATCATCGCAAAGCTGCTCAAGCGAGATATCAAGCAAGCCGCTGGCACTCCAATCGACGGCAAAGCGAGTCATGACATTGACAACTACCTACTTACAAACCAAGAACCCAAGTTCTACTAAAACCCAGAACCAGTAAAGTTCAAACCTAAAACCATTTAACAGATAATGCAAATACATTCAATCTCTCCATTGCACCAAGTTAATCTTCACAGTTTGCTTTCCACCAAGAAAGTACCTCTACTACTTCAATGAATATACCCTATAGAGCTCTAAATTTAAACAATATTCAATCTATTACATCAAAAATTCAATCAAACCAACTTAAAGCAACAAAAATAGGTACCAAACAAAATCAATAAATGCTCGAGTCAACAAATTTTGTTATCACTCATCAAACAAAAATCCCCCAAATTCATCCAGAACAAAGAGAATCTAGATATATAGAGGGGTGCCTTGGTACCCCGAGTATAAGTAAATAGGGTATTACCAACATTGCAAACAGAGAATGTCAAAGGAGTCTTGATGTCGTAACAGTCCTTCTCGGTAAAGGCGCTGACCCTGCAACCAATAGTTCAAAATTACTTCGAGATCCCAGGAATCAAAAACTGAACTGCAAAAATTAAAGGTGAGGGAAGGCGAACATATGCCTTCTTGATTCCTATCATCTTATTCTTTTAACCTTCTTGTCCTTCTAGCAAAATACTAGTACAAGATTAGTCTCCATCCATGATAACCTATAAAACAATGTTTAAATTTTTTATAAGCATAATACTGACTCCTAAGATAGCTTTAGTAAGACAACTTCTCAGTCCTAACCACAAGATTCAAATAAGAAATGAGATTCAAACTTCAAAAACAAAATATACTCAACATTCTCATAACAAAAGCTTCTTATTTCATGAACAAACAAGGAGGGGAGCAGAACAGACCATTGGCCATTAGCAATTCCATTAACTCTAACCTAGCAACATACCAAGAACTAGAATCAATCAATCAAATTTCTGGATTACCCTTAGTTTTCCTCTTTGACACTCTAAATTAAAGTATCATTCAGTTTTATTCTAAATTTAATTTCTAGTTTTATAAGATGTTTTAGCTATAATAGGGGAAGAGTACCAGTTTAAGATCCAAACTGTGCTTAGTTATTGGTCATTTATGTAGGTTAAATATAGCAAGAGTTCCTTTGAAGTTGAAACTTTGGTCCTCTGAAGTTGAATATACCAGTTTAAGATCTAATTAATAGAGGGAACATCCTGGATTCCTGTTGGTGTTCAAATATTACAATCTGATGACAAAAACACGTTGTTGGGTTGACTTTAGTTAAAGATCTAGTTAATAGAGGAAAACATCATATATGACAAAAACTCCTAAACATGTCCTTTCAAAAATATAGTAAAAAAACAAGAAAATTAGGAGAATAAGAACATTAGCACCAGCAATATGCAAAGCAATCTTAAAGAGGGAAGAACCAAACAAGATTACAAGAACATTAGAAGAAATAGTGAGATGCTAACCAATTCAGCGTCGATTGAGAAAAACAAGTGAGACCCGAGAGTAGCAGCTAGCCTCGACCACCGCTCACCGGTGAGCGCAACTGAGGAGAGGACACCGAAAAAAACCGACGACCAACACTTGCGTATAAGAAGATAAACACTCTAAAAAATCGACTTTAAAATTGATGAAATATGTGAGATTATACCTATGGATGAGAAGAAGAGGGGGAAACCATACCATCTTGTTGGAGCTTGAAGGAGACGAGTGGACTGTAGAATGTAGATGCAAGAGCTGAATAGAAAGAAAGGGGGGAAATATTAGGGTTTTACTTGGGCTGTAAAGGAGATAAGGTTGGCTTGAGGATGGGGATTGGTGGTTGGAAGGGGAATGTAGCGCGCGCGCACACACACACATATAGAGAGAGAGAGAGAGAGAGGCGATGGTCGGGTTTAGGATGAAGAACTTGATGAAAAAGATGATGATAGGGAAAAAGATTATGATATAGAAGACGAGGGAGAGAAGACGAAAAAAGTCAAACATATTTGACACGATGGACGACGGTGAGCATAACAGTGATTGTGGTAGTGGAGGGCTGAGGGCACAGTTGACTTTTTGGGGGGGAGGGGTGGGAAGCTGGGCATTGAAGCTTCAATGGAGGTCAAGTGGTGGTGGTGTTGGGGTGGGTTTTAACCTACATTTTTTCCGATAAAATTTCACCCACCCATCCTATATAATATTGTGAATGTGAATCATCATTCATTTGCAAGTAAGGTGTTTCTACAATGGTGGGTAAAGTTTCACCCACCCATCCTATAAATGAATTCTTGAACCCATTTTTTTTTATTTTGATTTTTATTTTTCAAGCTCATTTGAGAAGATACAATAGTATTTAATTATGGTGGCCCACATAAAATCTCACCAAGTGACTTGTCTGGATGGGTAGGGAAAAACATTCTTACCCACCCTTCAAACTTTCTCACTATTGTAAATTTTTTCTCACTTACATTTGTCTTGTCTTTTGTGCTGGGTCACTTGTGTCTCTCCTTTGGTAGTGACCTTAGTATGTCAAATTGTCAAAATGACATGTTTGACATTTTTAATAGGTTCAGTAATATCTTGGGACAAAAAAAAAATGAAAAATGATAAACATCTTGACACAAGATGGTTCTTACTTCTAAATCACTAATAAAGTTAAATGTAAGTGTATTTAAATCATTCTAAAGTTATGTTTCATTATTTTCAGGGTTACTACAACTTATAAACAATTTAAAAATAATTATTTATTTATATTTATGAAACTATGTATAAAATGTGCATTTTCTACTATGATTAATAAAAGTAGGCTATTATTATATTTTTTGACCTAGCTAATAAGTATTATATTATTATAATATATAATTATTAAAGAAAATATTAATAAAAATTATAAAAATGTGAAATATGAACAATTCAAGATGTTTAAGAATCATCTTAAGTCAAGATGGTTACCATGGTCCCAAAAAAAATCAGTAGCAATTTTGATTCTTTTGACAAATTAAGTGACAATTTAATCCTATTCCTTGCACTTGTAAACAAATTATGAGTCGCTGAATGCTTGCAAGTTCGCCAACGGGTCGGATCTTGAATGTCCAAAGGTCCATGTTCATCCGGGTTATTCTAACCCGAATTTTCCATCGTCCCTTGTTCGGTTGAATTGTTCCTCCTCCTGCGCCTATCGGTTTTTTCTTTCGCGCTCGAAATAATTAAAAACCCTAATTATTCGTCCATCCATTCCGAACCCAGAAAGACAGCGCGAGAGATTAAACAGCTACTTTCACTTCCAATTCGTTCGCAATATTACATGCTTAGAGAACTTCCAATTTGGGTACCGAAATTTCCAGTCTGGAAGAAAACCCTAATTTTGCATTGATCAATCATGGATGCCAAAGACATATTAGGACTACCCAAAAACACAATCCCAACTCCTCAAGAGAAGAAATCGAGGGCCCCGAAGGAGCCTCAGAGGAAGCCCGATGGCATTTCTCGGGAGGTAATCATCGTTCTTGTTCTCCTAAGTTGCCCTAATTTTGTCATGTGTGGTGTTTATTTACTCGTTGACTGTTGTTGAGCAGGTGTATATGCTTACTGGAGGTATTCCACCTCTTATGCCTACAATTGACCCAGCTCAACTCAAGAAACGCCCTCCATCAGATGAGAAGGTCAGCATTTTCTTTCTTAGTCACTGCGTTGCCCATAATTACTAGCAAATTGAGCTACCTATAATGTTTGTGTATAGCAAATTGAGCTTATGTTGCTGTATGTTGACAATATTGTGCCAGGTGACCTGGCAATGGCTGCCATTCAGCAATTCAGCTCGGAAAGATAATCTGCAGCTTTATCATTGGGTATTCATTTGTCCTCTTTAATTTATTCATGATGTGGTATTTTTCATATTGTACATTATTCATTCATGAATATAGTTTTCAGTATTCTTTTGATTTGTGCTGCAGGTAAGGGTCGTAAATGGTGTGCCGCCAACAGGTGATTATCCTTTTGCGAAGCTCAATAAGGTATGTTGTATGTATATAGCTAACCCCCCCCCCCTTCCCCTACAAAAAACCCAGATAAAGACATGTTACCATACTAGGCTACTAGCTATGTTATCGGAACTGCAGCAATCCTTGGTGTTACCCTATTGGTTCTGAAATTTTCAATGCTCTTATTTTATGTCACAGTCTGTTGATGTGGTCAAATACACAGATGAAGAGTATGAGAAGCACTTAACAGATCCTGTAGGTATCAGTTTATGAATTAAATCATTGTACATAGTTTTTTTGTTTCTACTCTGATATACTACTCAGGATTGATGTCTCTATGAGAAAACTCATGTATTAGAATTGTTGCACTGGTCCTTTATCAATTATTAAATTGGAACCTTGCGAGGTTATTTCGGTTTCCTTCTTTACTTGTATCCCAACTGTTGAAGTCAAATTTATTGTCTTTATCTTGTTTTCAGTTTTACTAAATTGTCTAAACATCTTTATCCTATTCTAGAGTGTCTACTGAATAAAACCTTTTCCTTTGCTTGCATGTTCCAAGAAATGGACTAAAGAAGAGACCGGTATCTTATTCGACTTGTGCCAAAGGTTTGATCTACGATTTGTCATAATAGCTGACAGATTTCCTTCACCACGTACCATGGAAGAGTTGAAGGATCGGTATTATAGCGGTAGTTCTTTCTCCATTAGCTTCACTTCTATTTTATAGTGTATCACCTGTTGTGATTCCCATACTTTTTCATGAATGTTACTTTTTCTAATAGTTTGGATGTGGGGGTTGAGTGACGATCTCATCTTGTCATTCTTGTGTGGTATCTTTGGACTCTGAGTTCTTCTGTATTTTGACTGGTCCACTGTTCTTGTTATTGTTCCTTAAATATAGTTTCTCGATCAATACTGATCGCTAGAGCCCCATCACCTGCTGATGTTGCGGGTCATCCACTGGTTAAGGTATGTACATATTGATGAATAACGTAATTTTTTAACTTATTGTACTACGTATGGGCTATTAATTTATTATGAGTTTTTCTGTTCTGTGTTGTCAGCTATTCAATCAGAAGTAGCGCATTGTTTGCATTTGTCTCTTGCTTACGCTTGTATTCATATTCTAGGAACCATACAATGCTCAACAGGAGACTGAGCGCAAACGTGCTTTGTCGATGGTCCTCTCCCAAACAAAGCATCAAGAGCGCAAAGATGCTGAGGTCTAAAGTGCTTCATCATTAGTAATTTTTAATGTTGGATTGTTGAACTCATTGGCCGTGGTCAATGTATTATTATAGTGGTGGAACTTGTTTCAGTAATATTAATGAGTGACTCTGTTATGTGTTTTCTGTTTTTCAGGTTCTTGCTGAAGCCAAAAGAATCCAAGAGTCACGTATGTTGGCTAAGGTATGTCATGAGAGAAACTTCCTTTTGTAATGATTAGAAACATTTGAGGACTCCTCACATTTCTCAAAGGTCTTTTTTTATTGTATGTAATGGTTTCTTTTGTGGTCATCCTTAGAAGGTGATAGAGAACGGGAAATAAATAAAAGCTAAAGATACGAATTCAACATCCCCGTGTTGAATTGAAGAAGAGAATTCAGCATCCCCGTGCTGAATTCAGGAAAAGATTAGCATCCCCGTGCATAATCAGTAAGAATTCATAAATTCAATATTCAATATCAATGTAATGTGTTTCATAAAGGCTAGCAAAGCCCTTATTTATAGGTAAACAACCCGCCTAATACTAAACCTCATAGAAATAGGAAACTAGAGTTATATTTCTAATCAAACTAGGAAACTATAATATTCCTAACAAGAATAGGAAACTAAAACATATAAAATATCTAATTATTATTCCTAAATATATTAATATGTATCTCTATCATTCTCCCCGGCTTGAAAGAAACGTTCCTCCGGAGCGTTTGCATGAAGAAACATAGCCAGAAAATCAATGCAAGAGATCCCCCAATTGCAAAAAACACGGCCTCTGATTTTGTAGAAGTGTAGAAACAAGAAAATCCAACAAAGGAAGAGCAAATTCACTTCTTCACACATAAGAAAATAGTGCAAAGCTGTGAGCTTCTCCAGAAAAAGTAGCAATTGAATGATGGGATGTAGCTTCTTCCAAGCAAAACATTCTTCAGGGAGAAAGAAAGCAGTATACCCTATCATTCCTGTTGAATTCTCCATATCTTTATTTAGATGACAAAACTGAAAATTCACATCAGTAGGCACTTCAATAGCTTCTATATACTCCTCCTCTGGGGTACCACTTTCAATTTCAGCAATGTGAAGACATTCAGAGCCTATAATCTGACCAGCAAGCACTTCAAGAGGTTGTCGATTTTCAATTTGAACACTCACAAATGGTGGAAATCGTATAACCTGTGATGCACAATTGTCCAACACAGCTGTGCATAAACTTCGTGCAATGTGTGGTTCTCTAGCATTCTGTGCATCATATAGTATTGAAACTAGGAACTCCACTAGAAAATCATCAGCTTCTTGAAGAAGGCCGCAAAGAATGGACTTCATGTGTGAAAGAATTATAGGTGGATGGTAGTCCCTAATGGATGCAAGAAAATAATGGAAAATATCCAAGACAAGAGCATCACATTCAAGATCTAACATCACAAGATAAGATCTTACTTTGGCCATAGTCCAGAGCACATGGAGCCTTTTATGGTATGATAGGCTAGATGTATCCTCTAGGTTTTGAAAAGATGACACGATCAACATAAAAACCTTCTTCATAGAGGCATCATCAAATGGAGGATCTGGGGCGGTGATTAGAATAAGCTCAGATAGACATGAGGAAAGAGCATCCCTAACATCATCATTGGCATGATTAAGGAGCACTTCTGAAATCAAGAGTCCCTGTAGTGGTTCGAGAGCATCCTGAATGGATTTTGGAGGGGACTGAGATACCTGGGACAAAAGGCTTCCAACTCTATCCAATAACTCGATAAGATCATCACAAGATGATGGGGGAGTGCTCAATTGAGTTCCAACTTTTAACAGTTGGCTTGGAAGCTCTTTCTCTAGTAGCCATGTTGGTTTAAGAGATAACATGGCAACAAAAATAGATCAAGAAACCGGAAATCAACCGTACATAAAACTCAGCAGCAGCAGTTCGAAGATAACCAGTAGCAGACTAGCAGTGCTATGACAACCAGCAGACCAGACTTCGTTGCCTGCTTCTTTGAACAGCAAGATACAGTAGCACGACGTCGCAGCAGCAGCAGCAGTAGCAGCACCGACGGACATCAACTCCAGCGAAAACAGCAAGAACAGAACAGCAGACCGTTTATAGGTAAACAACCCCGTGTTGAATTCAAGAAGAGAATTCAACATCCCCGTGCTGAATTCAGGAAAAGATTAGCATCCCCGTGCATAATCAGTAAGAATTCATAAATTCAATATTCAATATCAATGTAATGTGTTTCATAAAGGCTAGCAAAGCCCTTATTTATAGGTAAACAACCCGCCTAATATTAAACCTAATAGAAATAGGAAACTAGAGTTATATTCCTAATCAAACTAGGAAACTATAATATTCCTAACAAGAATAGGAAACTAAAACATATAAAATATCTAATTATTATTCCTAAATATATTAATATGTATCTCTATCATTCTCCCCGGCTTGAAAGAAACGTTCCTCCGGAGCGTTTGCATGAAGAAACATAGCCAGAAAATCAATGCAAGAGATCCCCCAATTGCAAAAACACGCCCTCGAATTTTATAGAGTCGTAGAAAGATCACAATCCTACGGAAGAAGAGCATATCCACTTCATAATAAAGATGAAAAATTTGCACAACTCTCAATTTCTCCCGGGAAAGTAGTAATTTGAGGAAGGGATGTCGCTTCTTGCAAGTGAAAAATTCATCAAGGATAAATAAATCCACACAGTCGAATTTTTCTCTTGACATCTCTATATGGTTACCCGGATGCCAAAATAGAAAATTTTGAGAAGTAGCCAAGATCCGGTAGTCATGAGTAGTGGCTGAGTACTCGTCTTCAAGAACTGCTTCAACATCTTCACCATTAACAACAAAGGACATAATAGGAGGCAAACTAGGTACTATAATCTCTGAAGTTGTAGAACAACCTAGGGCACAACCTGAAAACATAGGAGGTTCAAAAGTACCTTCGGACAATATCAAATCCTCAACATTGGATATAGTATAATAAATCAGGAGGTAAATCAAGTAAGTCCGCATTGGAATGAATTTGTTCACCCTCAGTATGAGTTGAAGATTAGACACAACTTATAGTAGATGGAGGACTCACTTCCTTTCCTTCTTCCTGACTAGAACTTTCATGACTCATGAGTTCCCTCACGATCTCATGAATCGTTTCCTTAAGTGACTCCCGAAAATTATCTAGCCAAGGGGTAATTCTTTTGTCAAGTTCGAAGCGATCTTCCTCACTTTCTTTCTTCAAAGTGTCCATCTTTTCACCGATTCTTTTGTCACAGTTTTCCCTGTTTGCTTCACGTGCCTCGATTCTGTCCAAGAGCATCCTTGTTTTAGGAAACATTTTGAAGCCCATTGTGACAGTCATCCCTGGCGACCTTCTGTGGGAGTTCTCGACAGGAGAGAATACCTCCAAACAGCAGGTACAGAACTTCTCTGAGGGATCTCGACAGTGGGGAGTACCACCAAGCAGCAAGAACAGCAAACAGTGTTCCCAACTTTCACGATTTAGGGTTTCGCAAAAGCAAGACGGACCAATTGCAAGCAATCTAGGGCTGGTTGAGTAGAATTGGTTGAGGGGTTTTGGGCGAAATTGAGTAGGAATTTGATGGGTGAAGGCAATTTGAAGTGGGTGGACGAATTGAGGACGAATTTGGGGAATTAGGGTTTGAGAGTTGAGAATTTCGCAGATTAGGGTTTGCGAAATTGGAGGATTTTAGGGTTTCTGTGCGGGTGGTGGCCGTCGCGGTAGTACGGGGGTCGTCGGACCTGGCAGGTGGCCGGGAGGTTGTCAGCGGTCGGTGATCGGTGGTGGTGCGTGGTGGTTTCAGGCGAGGGACAGTGGCTAGGTTTTTTTTTTCTGGGTAGATGGGGTTTTCTTTTTGTTTTTTTTTTTTGAAAGTTTGGCAGCGGAAAAGGAAAAGAAAAAAAAAATTTAGGTGAGGGCTTGGAATCGAGAACTTGCTCTGATACCAATTTGATAGAGAACGGGAAATAAATAAAAGCTAAAGATACGAATTCAACATCCCCGTGTTGAATTCAAGAAGAGAATTCAGCATCCCAGTGCTGAATTCAGGAAAAGATTAGCATCCCCGTGCATAATCAGTAAGAATTCATAAATTCAATATTCAATATCAATGTAATGTGTTTCATAAAGGCTAGCAAAGCCCTTATTTATAGGTAAACAACCCGCCTAATACTAAACCTAATAGAAATAGGAAACTAGAGTTATATTCCTAATCAAACTAGGAAACTATAATATTCCTAACAAGAATAGGAAACTAAAACATATAAAATATCTAATTATTATTCCTAAATATGTTAATATGTATCTCTATCAGAAGGTCTATGCACCTTGCACTGAAGTCTGTAACAATGTTTTGAATATGCCCCTACAAAGTTTTTCATTGCTGTATAGTGACTATTGATTACAATCTTGTAGATTCTGAGGGGTGTTTTCAAAATGCCAAAGGGGTACGACGACATTTAACCCTCTAATATGGCTTCTGTTAAGTTTTTTTTTTAAGAATGCATAGAATTAACCTGGGGGCTGGGACACCATAGAAGATTGGGGAGGTTAGTAGGAGCTCATAACACCATTTCACAACTTCGTCATTAACAAGTGAACTTTGCATGATCTTCATTTCCTGGGGTCTAATAGGCAAATAGCCAATGAACTATGTGCTTAGGTCATTGTAGATTTGAGACCTATGGATATATCTTTAGCAACTTTTTTGAAACAATATGGATGAGTGATGTTCAATTTGTTAGCATTCTTATTTGAAGTTTCTAACGGAATCCCCGAAATTCTGCTCATCGATATGAATGTGCATCCATATGCTTTGATTGTTCATTCACTGTCATTTTCCAAGAGCTCTTTAGGGCTTTACTTTCTGTTGCATGGACTTTTCAATTGGTTCGTATTTGGTGTTTGCAATTTGTATTATATTGAACAAATGGTTGGGTAACTATCTTTTTAACTGCCTGGAAGGTTAGAATGAATGTAAAATATCTTTGTTCTTCTTGCTGGATTATGTGCTGGAGGTAGGGGTATGTAAATTTGGGGTCCCCTGGCCCTTTTTTATATTCTATTTGGAGTTTGGACCTTATTTGGCGGTGCACTTGGGATTTGTTCTTTAGAGGGTAAGGTAAGGTTGAGTAACAGTTTGAAAAGTTGAGTGTTAAAATATGGGTAAAAATTGGTTAATTTTGGTTGGGTTGGTTTAGGTAATGGAATATTTACCCTTTTAAAGAATAGATTCGTACTGATAAGTCTCTTTGTTTACAAATCAAGGGCACCCCTTCACATGCCACTAAGTAATAGATATAGACTGAAAGTTTGGTATGTGATGCTCGAGTGCTGTTTTTTTAGGGTGCAGAGGAGCAGGATTTACCGTCAGCATCAGATGCTGGTACAGAAAATGCTGATCGGGCTGCTCTTCCATCTGATGCAGTCTCACCTTCTACACCTGCTGCTCCAAATGCTGCAGCTGACAATGTGACTATCCCTGCCTCTCTTCGCATGGTGAGTTCAATATCTTCCCTTACCGTGGTTTTCCCTGCAAAATTTAACCCTAGTTGACCAGGATGAGGTCAATAGTTATGTGTAGGACTGTTATAATGGTTGATGTTTTGCATTGTTGTAGATTTAACTTCTTTCTTCTTTGTTCTTCAAAGTCGATGCATCCTTCAGCTTTTATTAACCATCTTTTACATTGCTACATGTTCATTGATTTTCTAATATTCATTGTTTGTGTTGGAGTCTCTTAGTTTACACTTGATTTTTTGCAGTTGCGCGTGTACTTGAGGACATATGCCCTTGAGCAAATGGTGCAGGCTGCAAGCGCAACTGCTGGCCTTAGAACCATCAAACGTATTGAGCAGGCGTTGCAAGATTTAGGGGTTTGTTCTTGCTCCTTTTCTCTAAAGTTGCAATTGTTTTTGTGAAATATGCTGGTTCTGTTTCCATAGTGCTATTTTGCACAAAGGGGCAACTGCATAAGCACATTGGCGGCCTCTTTTGAATATGTTGAAAGCAATACATTATTTCTTATCAAAATAAAAAATGTATATATTAACCTGCATCTTTATTACAGGTTAATTTGAAACCCAAAGTTCCAACAAAAGCTGTTTGTGCAGAACATCTTGAGTTAAGAAGGGAGATCTTGACCTTACTTAATCTTCAAAAACAGGTATTCTGCTTTTAATATGGTACATCTCTCACTTGGTTGATCCTGTTTGTTTCACTAATGTCTCACATTTTCACACCTTAGTTGCAATACAAGGAGGCAGAGGGTTCTTCTCTCCGTGAGGGCTCATATGCTGATCCACCAGGAACACCTAAGGTTTGAGATTAATCCTTGAACTCATAGTTACTTAGTGTTTGCTTGCTCCCGTGCTAACAATTCACATGTCCTAGAGGATGACATTTCTTGCTGTCCCATGCTCCCATCCCAAAAAGTTGTGTATATTGTAAATGAAGCCTTTTATCTGTTATGTTTTATTTTCCCTTTGCTTTTCAAGGAGGGTAACTGTTTCTATACTTAAATTTGGAGGTTGGAGCCTTAGAGGTTCCTTAAAACAAGTAAAAGGGTCTTTTTTTGGGGAGTACTATATTTTGAAAATGAGGTAGGGGTGGATTTCACATACAGCTTTGTATTTTTGCTGCTTTTAAGCATGAAAATAAACTGTGTAGGGGCCATGCTTTTGATATTCATATGGGAATTACTGCTCTGTTCTTTCGGTGGGTATGTAGAAGTTGGATTGGTTCCAGTAGTTTATGTAAAAACAGGTAGAAGTATGTAATGAATTGTTTTAGAAGTAGAAAAGTTATGTAGCTTTAGGTAGAAAAGGTAGAAGTGGGTATGAGTGTAGAAAAATGTTGTGGGTAGTTTACCCTGCAAAGAACAAGGCCATTTAATTTAGGGTAAATATCACCCTCCCCCCCTTTTTTTTTCTTGGCGGAACCAATTCCCCTTCCCTTTATCTCTCCGTTGCTCTGTTTAACAGCCCTCTCATCATGCTGGTGATCAGGATCGTCCCTTCATTCCGGAGGCTGTGAGTTTCGGAGGTAATGATTTCAAATACATGTGATTTAGTTATTCTTTCTACCTTGATCTAGTTTGATGTAGTCAATGATTCATATTTCATAATGCCTCTTAAAAACGATCACTTCAGGTTCAGGGGATAGAGTTGGCAAGAGGGACCAGAAGCGAAAGGTAAATGCCATGACACCTTACATGTATCTTTTTGAGTTCCCTGTCGCGGTTTATTTTATGAGTCCATCTTTTTTTCATTCTCTGTGATTTCACTTAAAAGGGGCCCGGAAGGTTATCAGAAGCTCCATCATCGCCAGCAACTAAAAGGGCTAGAAAGCAGAAGGCAGATGGATGATTAAGGTAGTAAAACATTGAATCTTTATCATTAGAAACCCTATGGCGCCTTTATTTTATGGCCACTTTATATATTTAAACCTGATCCGACTCTGTTGTTCCTCATTCATATACGCAGTTTTCACACTCCAAATCTTCATGAAGACTAGCCCTTAGCCGTTGAGTACAAAAGTTGACATCGGAAAATGCCCTAATTTTGCATTGGTGAGTGTTGTGGTTAGGGTGGTGTTTAAGATCTGTCTTCCCAAGTGCACCACGAGCTGTTATGCTGACGAACAACCCAGAAGTCATCACATCCACTGTGCTCATATTATGACCAGTAGCTGAGAGCTGTTGTTCTGGTGCAATATAGGGCTCGTAGTTGAGCATGCATTGTTGTACAGATCGTCTAGGTTGATGAATTGGATCTGTACTTCGATTGTGGTATTCTTTGTGAATTAGCATGAATTTATGACAAAGTTGTGCCCATCTCTTGTCAATTGTTATAATTAAGGATGCACGAATGAATGCTGCAGTAAGATTGACAGAGGCCTAAAAGTCGGCAATATGTTGATTCGTATCATGGAAGTTACTGATCTCTGTTGAATTTTTCCGGGAAAGCATGCATACTGTAAACGTAGCATACATAGTGTAAAGGTACAGCTAGTCACTGTCAAACAATTAACTTGTGTCTGTGATGCATGCACGAGTTCCTTGTGCAAAACATAAGTGATAATGTGAATGGAATGATGCTGAAGCTGAAAGGTGCATCTTTCCACCCTTTTAATTTGACAAATGCCTCATGTTGCATAATAAATTTGTCCCTCTGTTCAATATTATTTGTCAATTAGCTGGTTGTTATAATCTTTAATGTCACTTTTTGATTGATAATTTTTTATATAATATTTTATTAATAATTACAATATTATGTTTTTAGAATAATATTTTTCGCTATGAATTTAATAGTAGAAATTTTATATAATAAAATCGTTTTATATATTGAGAAATTTATGGTTGAATTTTTTAAAGTTTGATGATTCAATTTTCAAAAAGGACAATAATAAGGAACAAAGTGAGTAGTACATTAGTAATACTGCTTACCATTGCAAGTTCTACTTTGAAGAATTGGCGGAGGTCTAAGAGGAGATTTATATGTAAGCTTTTTCTCAACAAATGATATGTTTGTTGTGAGTTTATGTACGTGTGTTATCGAACCGTTATATTTATATGTGATTAACTGTGTACATATATTGATAAGCTATATATTTCCTATGTTCCATATTATGTCGCCTTTAGCAATTGTATTGTCAAATTCTAAAAACTTTGATCATAAAGTTTTTAATATATTCAATGACTTATTATATAAAATTATTAGAATTAGATTCGCAATGAAAATACTACCCTTAGAGTATAATATTGCAATTATTAATAAAATATTATATAACAAATTATTAATAAAAAAATGATATAGGAGACCGTGATAATCAATTAAATAATAAATAATATAGAACCGAGGGGCTACAACATAATGTAATGAAATAATGTCAAAACACCTTGCACTACAGTAACAATCTAAATCAGTGAAAGAAACTTGATGTCCTTAAAATTTGGTAGATGAAAGAACTATATGAAATAGTATATGAAAGAACTATTAATTATTTGGTAAACTGTAATCACTATTCAATATTCAAGATTAAATTTGCTATTTTTGACGAAGAAGGCCTAAAGAGATAATCCCTTTATTTGTCAAAATCATTTTAAAATAGTAACTTTACCCTTTTCCTAAAGCCTAAAGGAAAGAATAAATAACTTTACCCTTTTCTTTAAAAGAAATATATGCTAGTTGTTTCAATTTTTAACTATATTTGATAGCATCCTAATATTGTTAGAGTGACACAAATAAATCAAGTATTACTTCTCAAAATCAAGTTTGAAATTAGTTTCCAAATCAAGCATGATTGATAATTTAAGATCTTCACTACTTTTTATTGTTAGCTTAAAAAATAGAAAAATTCAAGAAAATTTTTAGAAATATTGTCTAAGAAAGGTGTGATGAGGTTGGTTTGAAATTGTGCTTTTCTCATAGTTTTTCATTTTTAGAGTAACATTGTATAATTACGAGACTAACCGCTAGTATAATTAAACAAAGTTGTATTGCGTTGATGTTACAATTTTCCTTAATGATAAAAAGTTGAGTTTTCAAAATTAAATATAATTCAATAAGATTGTATTTTGTTTTGATTTTGTAATTTAATAAATACTATTTTTTAATAGGAAATAAATGCAAATTTATCATTTCTATACATAAATCATTAAGAATTTGAAATGATAGACAGTACACTCAGTACTCTATGAACCTTAAATTCGTACACAATAATAATACAATATACTAACAAAAGGGCTAGAAGAGGTAAAAAAAAAAAATTAGCCATGAAATAATTTTAATCCTTGATTAATCCCGCCAAAACCTCATGCAATTAAAGAATCAAAAACCAATCAACAACCAACATCTAAGCTAGCGAATGGCGTGAAAAATTATAGAAAGAAAATCAAATCAAATCACATGAAAAAAAGGAAAAAGAAGAAACCCTAAAAATCCAAATCTAACAACAGGAATGCATTGAGTAAAGTTTTGTAATGGTCAGCGTTAAGTTAAGACTAAAGACTTTGACACACATACACACACATACACCACCTCACAACAGCCCCCAATGAATCCAAGGAGTCTTCGAAGCCAAAAAATGCAAATTCAACCCAAAACCAAAAGCATAGCCAAAGTCCTCGAAAACCGAAGACAACAGCCCCAAACTGAGGAAGAACAACCAGAACGAGAACCCACCACCACTTCTTCTCCTTTTACCCAGAAAAGCAGTACTTGTTCTCTCTACCCAGTTGCTTCCCAGGTCGAGGTCACCTCCGATGAAGATGGCTTCAGAGGTGCTTGGTATGTTGCTACTGTAATCCAACCTCCTCCTCCTCCTTCTTCTTCTTCTGAGGGGTGTCTCTCTTCGAAGCTGTTTGTGGAGTACAAGAATTTGTTGGCGGAGGAAAATGGGTCGGACCTTTTGAGGGAGTTTGTGGATGTTGCATTTGTTAGGCCTACGCCCCCACTTGATGACCATCATAAAGTGGAATCTTTCCAAGTAGGTGACGACGTTGACGCTTACTTTCAGGACGGCTGGTGGACTGGGGTTGTTACCCAGGTTTTAGAGACCAGTTGCAAGTACAGAGTGTTCTTCTCTAACCCTCCTGAGGAGTTGGAATTTGGGTCCTCCGAATTGAGGGTCTCTCGGAACTGGGTCGATGGCAAATGGGTTCGTCCCGAAAAGGTTCGGATTCTGCTGTTTTCGTTTGGGTTTTGCGGAGTTTCTATTTAGGGTTTTTGGTTGGATGAATGTTCAATTTGTTAGGGTTCGTGGTTTTGTTTGTTTCTATTTTAGGGTTTGGTTCTGGGAGGGTGTGGAATTGCTGGGTTTTGTTTCAATTTCTTCGAGGTTGTTCATTTGCTGCGTTTATCTCGTGGGTTTTGCTGTTATGTGCTATTTTGTTATGTGTTGTGCTGGAATTTTAGCTTCTTTGTAGTTTGAGCATTCTGATCATGAGGTTTCCTATTGAATATATTTCCTGGTAAAGTTTTCAGTTTCACTGTTTGAACTTTGAACACCTCCCTCCCCACGTATGTGCGTGCTTGTTATTCAATTGATTAATTAGTATACTGGAGAGAGGAATATCTTGTGTGTGCTTAAGATAGGATGAACTTCCTACTCTGCAAAACAAGTTCCAGTGACACTCAGCTATATATGAGGATAGAGGTGCAAATGTTGAAGAAGAGTGCAATGGCCATAGCCAATGAACATAACTAGTCCTTGGTCAAGAGCACGAAAGAGATAATAAGATATGAACAACTGAATCTTGAGTGCAGTTGGCACATTAGGTTTCTAATTCGTGCATTGAATACTAACTGCAGTTGAGATTAGGAAATCGTCCAGATAATAAGAGTTGATTTCTTATTTTCATTTACGTTGTAGGCGTCCCTAACCTTTTTCAGCTTGATATGTCATTATTTGGAAGCTACACATGACTTATTGTAATTTTACAGACTCCAAGGTTTTCTTGTCCTTCTTCTGTGCAGCTCAGTTATCTTAAGATAGCCCTATCCATACATCTACAAGCTTGCTGGTTGATCTGGCATTTTAATTCTTATTCTTGACAGAGAATGAGGGAACCGGGTTTTAGTCCTGGCACGGCCGTCGAAGTGAACATTGATCCCGATAACTCACCTGATGTTTGGTTCCCTGCAACGGTCATTGAAAACAATGCTAATAGCTCTTTTTTAGTTGAATACCAAAGCTCACAACAAGCTGGACGTGAAAGGGTGACTGTTGATTCTCTTCACATTAGACCTTTGCCTCCTCCATCAGGCAAGAAAGGCTTTAGTTTGTTGGAAAAAGTTGATGCATTTTATGATTTTCGTTGGTTGAGTGGAGTTGTGACGAAGATTCTAGCGGACGGAAGGTACATAGTTTATTTTAAACGCACAAAAAAGGAGAAGGAATTGTCTCAAGCAGATCTGAGGTTGCATATGGAGTGGAATGATGGCAAGTGGGTTCATTCTTCCCAGGTAAGACTTTCTCTTTTGCACAATAAACTCTCTTACACGTGACAAATACTATTGTGCAAGCCAAAATTGAATATTTTATCAACAAAATCACCGTCTATGTGGCTAAGTTTTCTATTCCATTAATGTCTTTCAGTTGTTCAATGTCTCCCATGCATGGGGGAAGAATGCCTACATCTGGATCCCTCCAGACCTTGTTTTAGCGGGACTACATGGGGGATTGTTGTTGTTGTTGTTGTAGTTGAGCAACGTGAGCTTATAGTTGCATCTATTATCTGTCTTGGCCTCGGGCTTATATTTTGAGCCCTTACCGCTGTATGCGTAAAGTATTTATCATGAGCTACTGTAATGTTCAAGATCGGGGCCATTGCTTTCTTTTTAGCATGCTTATGAAAATTCACACATCTGTTGCATAGAAATACAACATATACATGTAACCTCTGAATAATTTCATCTCTCACGTAACCATGATCACACGACTCCTACTTTTTGGTTTCATATTTCTCTATTGACTTATTCAAGCAGTATCTATTTCTATGTAGGAGACCTCAATAGCATCAATGTCTGAGAAGTCGGCTGTCAATGGTGGCCGCAAGGAAAAATCTTGTTTGCCAGCTAGACATCTTGATGCTAAGGAAGATCACACTGAGGAAAAAAATAATATTATAACTCTGAAAAGCATTCAGAAGGCTCGACAGACCCCAGGCAGGGGAAAGACAGATAACAGCAACACACTGCAGAGCAACCGAAGAATGAAACAGACAAGAGCTGATGTTAATTCAATTTATCTCAAATCTTCAAAAAGGCTGAATGAGAAGACTGCATCTGATACACCGGTGTCTCCTGAGCCTGTCAAAGTAAGGTTTAAACTGACGGAAGGATTAAACAATGGGACATCAGCAGGTCTTGATTCCACAAAGACGAAAACACCCGATAATGCAGGGAAGTCTAGTTTGAAACAATCTGAAGATAAGAATCAGTCTTCTGCTCCAATTGACAAAATGGTATCATGAATATTCTTTGTACTATACCTGTTTCTATGTTTGTAGTTTTGCCTAAAAAGACCATAAGTTGTTGCATGATGCAAATGTCCAGAATGTCCCTTTGTTCTTGTTAGGAAGAGGATGAGAAAAGTGTAGGTAGAAGGAAGAGGGGAAGACCAGCAAAGCCATTAACGCCACAGCAAGGTATGACTCTTTTGGTTGAACCGATTTCAGTATCCAGCTCAGTTTCTGTAGTAAGATTTATTGCTTCTTTGAATACTCTATGGAATTTACAGATACTGTGGACCCAACATCAAATGGAAGCCTGCCTTCACCAAACGGTAAAGCACTGAAGCTGCAAGTGTCAGAGCTAGGTATAGGTTTCTTTGGGGGTTTATAGAGCATAAAAGCTGGTTCAATTCCTGTTAGCGAGATTTATTTGTCCTTTGAATAGAACCTCTGGAATTTGCAGATGCTTTTGACCAGACCCCAGATGGAAGTAGCGTGTTTTCGCCATATGGAGGAGCTATAGTTGTGGGCTTGACACACAATGGAAAATATATTAGACCGCTATCTGAGAGCCCAGGCCAGCACAAGAAAGGGGAATCTAGTAAAGCTGTGAAAGATGATGTGAAACACAGCAGCACTAGTAAGGATATGGAAGATGAAGCGAAAGATAGCAACACTAAAGCAGGCCATGAGAGTGTCGTAAGTGATCATTGGATATGTGTTTCTTATCCGTCTAAAGACCATAAACCTTTTCGTTTGATAGCCTCTTTTTTCATGCTTTGTTCCCTTGCTTCTCTTTTAAGTGAAATTGATGATAGCAAACTTGTCATAAAAAAAAAAAAATGATGATGATAGCAAACATGGATGATACTTTTTTCTTCTGTTGTAGGGTAATGAGCATCAAAAAGATGGCGAAGTCACCAATCTAAAGAGGAAGAGAGGCAGAGGTAGACCTCCTAAAGTACTATTTCGGGTTGGTAGTCCAAGTTCTAAAGAAGCAGGTATATGTGAATTTTTTTTAATGTCATCTGTTATTTAGGCTGCATTGGGCTGCAGTTCTGATGATATTTTCTCTTCTTGGTGTGATAATGTGAGTGGCAAATCTTGCAGTAGTGGAGAGTAAAGAAGCAGTTCTTGATACTGATACGCAAGGTACTCCGGAAACAGTTAGTGAAGTTGAGCCCGTGGCTGTTGCAAGGTCAACTGATATCAGTGACTCAAATCCACTTCCTGCAACGTCCCGTAAAAGACGCCAAAGGAAAATCAGTGACCATCTACATGGCTTTCAGTTACAGAATGGCGGGAAAAGGCAGCCTAGAAAAGGCCCAAAAAGTCCCACAGAAATGGTCAAAGTGGAGGCAACTGAACCTGTGAAACTGGTAACACTAAGGAGCGCTAGGAGGCAGAGGTCAACCAAACAAGTTGAACCTCCAACTGAAGGTAGTTGTTCTCTTTTGGTTTGGTTGGCTTTTTGCCTTAAACTCTCAACCATCTTACATTGTTAGCATTCAGCTTTTGGTGGTTCACTGGCTTTGTCCTTCTTGTTACTATTACTATTACTGTCAGGATGAATCCATCTGATGTTGTTTGGTAATTATACAAATCCATTATAAGATAAATGTTTGTTCTCTAATTCATCATGGGGTTTTTTAGACGGAGGGGATAACTTAAGAGAGAAGTCAGCTAAAGCTCCGAACAATGGAATAGCAAAGGATGTCGACAGTGTTGCTGGAACCTCGGGCAATGTGTCTGATGATGACAGGCCACTATCGGCTTGGTTTGAAGGAGCGCACTCTCCTCCAACAACAGCTGATACGAGTAAGCTGGATATTTTTATTGCAACACCTTTTCTTCTGAGATCCTATTTATTTTTTTATAAATATGTTCTGACTGTTGAGTCTCTAGGGGCTGGAACTGCGGGCCAAAGTTACGAGGCTGAAGAAGGGCGTGAGGGGAAGGAAATCCAACTTGTCAATAAGCCTCAAGACGCAGCACAAGAGAAACCGGAAGCGGGTACTGTATCAGAAAATGTCCGCCGAGACACTGATACCCCAGAAACACAAGATCAGACAACCGTACAATCTACTGCAATTGTGGCTGTGGATAGCCGAGAGTTGCCCTTTGTAAAGAACTCCCTTATTTGGCAGATGATTGAATCGATGGATGTCTTAAAGCGAATCCCTCAAAAGCCGCACTTCCACCCATTATATGACTGCAAGGAGGAATGCCGTGAGGGGCTAGCCATAGGCAGTATGGTGACCTTCACCAGTTTAGTTGACAGAATATCGAGGCTTCAGTTTGGTGACCCGAAAAGCCTAATAGAAGGCTATTTTGAAGCGCTGAGTGACTTGGAAGCACACGGGTTTAATGTGGGGCCTGTGAGAGACCGGCTAACTGCACTGCTATCCATCAAAGGCAAGTTTGCAGAGGCAGAAACCACAACCGCCGAGATTGAGGCACAGATTGCGGAGCATGACAGTGAGAAATGTATGATCGAGGAGGAGATTTCGGAGATAGACAAGAAGATTGCAGAGCTAAATCAGAAGCGGGCAGTGGCCGTTTCAAAGAAAGAGGTGAAGGACGCGGAGATGAAGGTGTTGCAGTCAAGTGTGGATGCCATGAAGGGCAGCCTTGATAATGCCAAGCAGGAATTCGAGAAAGTAGCCACCTCTGAGTGGTAGCTGTATACAATACCTGTGTTCATATCCCAAATGGGTTATGTGCGTACAAAAAAAGAGATTAGCTGGTTGAGGATTGTATCTAACTGTTAGTGTTGGTTGGGTAGTAGTTGTCAGTGTGGAAATTAGGGTTTTAGTCCCATGAATATGGTCTGAAGAGATTCTTGTTGCGTCAGACTTGTGTTGCATTTCTCAGATAGAATGTTGTCTTACTGAGTTGATTATTGTAATTGTTTGCCTTGAGTTTGTGATTTCTGTACTGCTAAATGAGTAGAGTGTTAGATTAGAGCATTCAGCATTGTAATTGGAGGCTTCTCATCGCGGATGTCTCCTTAATTCATATTGGCAGTTTGGCATTGAAGAGGTCAGAAGTGGACCAGGTGGTTCATGGTTGCATTTGCATACTTGCGTGCAGGTTTTTTTTTTTGGTCAGAAAGTAGGACAAAAAACGGGCACCTCAGCTCCGGTCTACAAAATTTCCCCACAAGTGGGGGTCCGAGGAAGTTTAATGTATGCAAGAGGTTGATTTGAAGACTCGAACCATTGAGGTCATGATATGGAATGTATGTACGTATGTCATATTGTCATGCAATTTGTGAGTAATGCTCGTCATTTGTTATGTCTCCCTTTACATGATCTAAGCATGGTACACCATAGCCCATAGAAGTGATGGAACGCCTAGGTAGACTCATTTTACTTTTCTCAACGTCTACGGTGTACCTAAATTCATTACACTAATCTTTTCTTTGTTTTGTCGGACCATAAATTAGGAGTTTAAATTATTTTTTTCATACAATAAATTAGGATTTTAGTTCATGATGCATAATGGGACCAAGGGATGATCTCATTACACAATATCTAAGGATCTTTAAAAACGAAGATAGGAATCTCCTTTCTCAAAGTTCCAAAGAACCAAAAATGGAATAGAAATGGACGAAAAGGATGGAAAGAACTATGAAAGATGATTACCCAACGAATGGAAATGATGAACGAATGGACAAACGAATGATAATTGATGATGAACGAATGAAGCTTGGACGTGTTTGATGAAGAACAAACGTTTCTTGTTGAATGCTTGATGAATTCTTGTTGAATTCTTGATGAATAACACGAAATGGATGATAAATGGATGAATGAACGATGGATAGATGATGGCTTTTGAAGACTCTTGGAAGGATATAGCCACACCACCTTCAAGAGACCTTCAATTCCTTCCTTTCACCTTCAAGGATGCCACCCTTGAATAGAAGAAGGATAACTTGAAACTCCTCAAGAGAACGAAAACTAGCACAAAAGCTAGAGAGAAAACAACACCATGTGTTTACTTTGTATTTGATATATTGAATGAATGAGATTACAAGAGGCCTAAGGGGGTATTTATAGTAATCCTAGCCCTCCCTAAACGTGCACAAATCAAGAAATAGGCCCCTTGAGGCTTACATCATCTATTCTAATGATTACATCATAAAGAAAACAATGAACTAAACTAGATTTCAAATGATGATAACTCCTTGGATTCTCATCCAAACTTAAAGATTCTTGAACCATATGAAAGCTCTTGGAATGTAGAATAATCCTCTCTAGGATGACTTCTATGATAGCTTCATGGTCCTTGAATTAAGGAGCAAAAGTATACGACCATATGAGTTGATCCCTTCCAAGTAGAGAGATATATGAGAGACTTGAGCTCTTCTTCCTTCTAGGTGAGTATTAGATGTCTCCATGGTTGACCTTGATGCATAAGACCATCAATTATGCATCAGTTCATCAATGACGTACGCTAGATTTTTCAAGGCAAACTAAAATTATGTTCAAAATTTAGTGTAAAACCATCTTACATAAGTTTATTATGAAATTGGACTCTTTAAAAGGTGATTTTTTAATATTTTACTATTAAAAAGTGATATTAGAATATTTTTTAATATAAATATGACTAATAATTTATCAAGAGTTGACTTTTATCATAGTCAACACAAATAAATTAATAGTCACTTCTATATTCATAAATAGTAACAAAAAATTATACATCTTATGATAAAATCACTAAAGCATGACAACCAAAGGAAGACCGTCATTGGCGAATGTTAATTAAATGGTTGCACATAAGAAATGGGAGGCCATTTAATTGCGACCGTTCAATTAATGATCGCCACTAAACTTAACAGCCGCGGAGGGTCGGGGTATTACACCAGTAGCGGGCGACCGTTAATTAAATGATCGTAAGTTACAATGAACAGTTGCTAATAGCGACCATGTGACCATTTATTTAACGGTCGCAAACCTTTTAATAATTTTCTACTTCTGTTTTCGTAACTCAAAATCCTGACACCAAAACACTCCCCTCCTTCGGTGATTTCCTCCACCGACGCCCCACCAACATTGCTGCCGTCGACGACCACCGTTGTTGCCCACAAACTCCCCTTGTTTTTGATACTCTTTTCTCCCATAATTTATATTTTGACTTGATCTTTATCATGTTTAATGTATTGTGATTGCCGACTTAGCTTTAATATGTTAGTTATTTTTAATTTTTGGTAAATTAGGTATTTGTGAGTGATTAAGTTATTGTAATTTAGATTAGATATGTTGGTTTTGCGCATATATTGTAATTTATAATTTTAGCCGGTAAAAGGATGTTTTGGAGAGTGGCTGATGAATTTGTTGAATATGGTTGAAATTAGGAAAATTGGAATTCTAATAATCCCAACTTTTACAAACTGGACAACAATAATCTCTACTTTCGGTTTGTCTTTTGGTGGTAAAAAAAATGGATTGTAGTGAGACATCATCGAGAGTTACCCTAAATATCATAGATTTTGTGTTGCATTTGATTCAAAACTTAGTATAATACTTTACCATGATTTTTAAGGAATTTACGGTATTTTTCCCAATTTTTTATGATTTTTTCACTTTTATTCCTTTCAAAAAATTACAACAATTGCTCGGAGTCTCCAACAAATAATTTAAAATTGTTTTAGTAACTACGCGTCATTACTTTTTCTGGGGGCAGAAACGGAAAAAAATAAATAAAAACAATATGGGTTAGTAATGAAAAAAAGTAAAAAGAATGTGGAGGTGGATTTGGTACCACTACAATCCAATTTTTCTTTTTGGATCACCAAAATACAAATCGATAGTAAGGATTATTGTTGTCCAATTTGTAAAAGTTGAGATTATTATAATCCAATTTTCCATTGAAATTATTGGTTTTCTTAGGTAATTAGGTTATTGTAAGTTATATTATTTATGTTAGTTATGTTCAATGTATTATAATTTATAGTTAGGGTTTGGTAAAGTTATAATTTGTAAATTAGGTTTTTGATTGTTTAAAAAGTGTACTGGGTTCATGATTGACAATAGATTGAATTTTAATTGTTTTTTATGAGGAGCATTTTGGAGTTTGTGATTGTAGCGTTTTGGATTGATGGATGATGTTGTTTGATACGTTCTAATTGGAGAACATTTTGTCAAGTTGATTGAGATTGGTTAAGTTATAGCCAAAGTTTGTTGCACCTAAAGTTCACAAAAAGTCATGGGACTTTCCAAGGAACGTGTGCTCTGATGTGGATGAGATAACTGGACTGTATGGAGTGCTAGCTGAAGTGTCTTCGTCAAATGTTGGGTACGCTCGAGCTATGGATTGCAAGATATTCCTCGAGCAACGTGAATATGGCATTGTGCATGCATATGTCCTTTCAAACTGTGATTTGTTAGGTGAATATGAAAGATATGCACGTGTGATGCCCTTGAATTAGGCCAACACTTCTTTTTTCAAACAACTTAAGTTACATTGATTCTCTGCTGTAAATTACTAAATTTGAAGAACAAATGGCCCTCTTCCATCCACGTACGCCACAGAATCAATTATGGAATAAATTTCAAGAACAATTCCGTCTCTAGTTCAAACAAAAGGTTAACATTTGAATATGTGCATTGTAGGTTATTCGTCGTAGGTTACATGTGCATTCACCTCATCAACATTGAAATATGTTTAGGTTATTAGATGAGGGAGATGAAGTTGTACAGGCTTTAGCTAATGGCCCTGGAAAAGATATGCGAACTTTCCAATGGAAATTCTGGTGTATGGGTGAAAGGACTGAACGAAGATGACTTCTACGAGGCTCTGCAGGAGGTCATAGAGTTGGAGTACGTCGGGAATCAGATTATACTGAGTCTACTTGTTCAAGGTGGAATGGTTAGACTTGGTTAATGTGTTACTGGTACATGAGCATTACAAGCTTGTGGGTGTCAACTAGACAGAGGTATCTATTATACGGGCCTTTTGTCTTGGCATCTCAGGGCATGCAATTGGTTTGCAACCCTTACCCTAGTACCAAGAAGGATAGAACTCAGTAGCTGGCAACACTGACAATTAAGCCTCGACCGACAATTGATAGACTCAATGGTGCAGCATATCAGGAGGACAACACTACAGATCGCCCCCTCCCCCCCCCCCCCCCTATTAGGTGACTTTAACCTACTCGACGACTGACATGACATAAGGCATGAACTAGTTAATAACGATGATGACGACGCAGATGATTAATCTTTGTAGGGCGGAGAACCAGATGGCTTAGAAGGAAATGATGTCTTGCTCGACTCATCTATCTTGACTTGCTTAGTAATGATGATGAAGAGTAGGTTTAAGATTACTTGTATATGTCAACTATGTGTCATGTGTTTTGATTATAATTGAAATAATATAGTTATGATGTAATTTGTGTTCTTATAACAATGTAATTTACGTTGTAGTAATGTCATTAATTAGTTTCCCCCACTGCATACTTGTCTTAACATCCTTTTAAGATTTGTTGTTTATGTTAGTACAAGTATATTGTACAAAATGCCACCACCGCCATTGTTTTGGAGGGACAAGCCGGGTTTTCCTCCCGAATTGACAAGCCCTAGGTTTTCATTGGTTAGAGGCGAGAACTGGTATGGATGACTTGCAAACTTTCAGTTTTCTTTGTTATATTTTTAGAATTGCACGCTCTAACTTTTTTCTCGTTATATGTACATGCATTATATGACTCTAACTTCTTCATCTTGTACAACATAAGTGCGAGTGTGGGAGTTGGACCTGGACGAGTAGGTCCTTGATCAGTGGCACACAAAGTTGTATTGCATGATCAACAAGCTGGTCTACAAAGTCTATCACTCCCTCAAAGAACTCATAAATTATCTAATAAGCCCCAGTGTCAGGCGTAGGTTAAGAGAACTACTGAAGGAGGAAGCGACATTTATATCCCGTTTTGATGTGGCCTGTAAGAACCAAGCCAAGACACCAGAATTGAAAAGGTACTATGGCGGTTTGATTACATTTTAATATGGAAATCAATGATTACATATCAAGAAATATACGATAACGTTTACTCCATGTGTGCAGATTGTAGAAGGGGTCCACGTTGGGCTCGCGGACGTGTTTGAAAAATTTCACTACAAGCCAGATCATGAACGGAATCCGGTGTGAAACAACCATAAATCAGTCAAAATCCATGTAAGTCATTCCTAGAAATTCATTACTTGGTTAGATTTGGTATGTTGTGGTTGCACGAATGTTGGTTTGATGACGAGCGTGTGACTTGATTTGTAAACCAATGTGTGACTGTTGTATGTGGTTTTTTTATTTATTATGTTTTTGTATAGTTTTGGTAAGTTAGCGTATGTGGGGATTACATTAAGTTTAGGGAATATTCTAACGAATTTTCCCTGACACTTATCCCCTTTGGTTAGTGGTAAGTCGAATTCAATTTTGGAACGTGATTCTGGTCGATTTAATATGAAAGTTTGGGGTTTCATTGCATGTGTGTGTTATATTTTGGTTGGATGAATGTTGGTTTGATGACCAGCGTATGATTCGATTTGTGAATCGGAACGTGGCCGTTGTATGTGTGGTTTTTTTTTTAATATGTTATGTATAGTTTTGGTAAGTTTTTGTATGATGGGGATTAGGTTAAGTGTAGGGGCACTCAGATTTTCCTCGTCACTTACCCCCTTGTTAGTGGTGAGTTGAATTGAGTTTCAGAACATTGTTTTTGTTGATTTGATATGAAAGTTTGGGGTTTGATTGCATACATTGGCATGCTTTGGTTGGATGATACTAGGTTTTGATTATGTTTATCATTTATGTGTATATTTGTAAATTTGTGTATGATGGGGATTAGTTTAAGGTTTAGGGGAGAATAATTGTCTTAGGGGAGAATAATTGTCAAACAATGTACTTTGTTCAGATGACAATTATTTGTAGTCATTAATTTAACGATCACACGTTTTGACCAGGGACGAAGCCAGGACTTCACATTAGGGGGGGCAAATCACTCGACAAGTTGGCTTATTATAGTTACAAATTAAAAATAAAAACTAACACTATCGATATATAAGCAGTCACGTTAGTGCATATATATAAACAGTCACGTTAGTCGGTGTTGGCTCATTTTCGCATGTAGACGCATTTGCTACAGTATCTTCCTGAGTCTCCTTTCTTTGTCTTTTAAATAACATATCAATTTTGCCTTGTATTTACCTCTTCATCTTGTTTATATAAATATTTAAAAAAATAAACAAGATTATATTTTCTACTAATCAATCATCATTTAAAAATTAAATTTATATCAATATTAAAAAACGTAAATTCCATATATTAATATAGGAAAATGTGCAAAGCACCAATGCTTTACTTTGATCAATTAATTCCATATACAACAGTTTAACTAATCAGTCATCATTTACCTGGTATATAGGAAAAAGTCAATATACTAAAAAAATTAAATTAGACTAATCTTTGAAAAAATATAAAATTTCAACACTAAAAAAAATTAAAAATTAAATATACATATGTATATGGTCAATTGATTATTGATGGTCTGATGGATGATGCATGACTGTATTGTATGAGTGTTGATTGACAAATGAAAATTCACAATTGAAAAAATTTGAATTCATAAAGAATTAGAAAAAAGAATCAATAAACTATATATTAATATAGTGTAATACTCATCAGTCATGGTGAATGAGAGTACAAACACGAAATAGAAAATAGATTGGATAAATTAGCAAGTACTACCTCCATTCCAGAATGTTTGTCAAAATAACTAACTTCTTTGTCCGAATTTGTTTGTCACTTTTACAATTCCAACGATTGTAATTTCATTTTTGCCCCTAATTAATAACTTTATTTATCACTTTTTACAATCTCAACAACTATTATATCAATAAATATAGGGGTAATTTGGGCAAGGTTCAAATTTTTCACCCCAGTTAGTTAAGTAATGAAAGAAATTGGGACGGAGGTAGTAGTATTGAAATACTCTAAAAGTCATAAATTTTGTAGCAAATAAGAGAGTTGAAGCCTTGGAAACTGAAATTGGAAAAGATATGAAAAATAATTGAGAGTATATATATGAGCGGGACGGTTACTCTGTCAGGCGGTTATAATTAAAGTTTCTTTATTTTACAACTGAATAAAAGTGAGTCTTTTTTTAAAAATTATTATGATACGATTGTAATGTAAGTGGAAAACTTATTTGTTAAGTCAGGCATAAATAGACAAAATAAACTTATTTGTTATTACCTCCCCAGTCTCCAATTTGTTCATGTTGTCCTCTGATTCTTATCCAAGTTGTTGTTGCTTTCCTTGACACATTATGCCAAGCTCCATCAACTATAAGGTAGCCAGGTCCTTCTTTTGAGGCCTCAAATTAAAATTATGTATATATTTTTGGCTGATTGTACAACAATGTTATACATCCTGTTCCTATCTCAAAGTCGCCCATTCCATAGATAACCCTATTTAATTGTCATGGCAAAAATACTTTTCAGTATCCTTATAGTAATTCCCATATTTTTTTTTATATTTTTGTCAGGTTTCGAACTTTCCATATAGCTCATAATATCGCCACAAACATTAGTAATCTAGTTTTCTCATCCTTGTCCGTATTCATCAAATAATTCAGCCAATCCTCCAACCATTTCCGGCAATCCAAGTCTGTACCCACATCTTTGTGACAGTCAACAAGATAACAATTAATATGAAACTAAAGGGAGTACAAAAGACCAACTCACTATCAAATTGAGCGTTAAAATAGGAGATTATAGTTTGCGCTTATAATCCTTCCCCTTTATTCTCAACATTTCTTTCTGATGTTGCACACTTGCACTTGATCGAGTCCTTGTGAGAAGGATGCCTAACCTTTTGTAGCAATTATTCACTCATTTATCCCTTGGCAAAAACACAAAGGGGAAAAAATTCGAAGTCCATCTAATTAGAAAAAAACGTACCTGATAATGATATTTTCAGCAAATGAACCAAACATAAACTCTCTCTCTCTCTGTTCATTTTTATTGGCTTTTTGGCTATTAGATAATTTCAATTATATATTAATGATTTCTTTTCTTATTTGTCCTAAAACATTCACTGAATGAAACTCATATAGCATTATTTTCTCCTATCACTAGCTACAAATGCCCGTCCTCTGGACAGGGTCAGATTTATTTTATTTTCTATTTATAAAGAATTTTCTATTATATAAATTTTTTTTTTTAAAGTAAGAGTTATGTTGCTCCCTCCATTTTTATCTGTCATTTATACTTTTCGTATAAAATCTTTAATCTATAATTTTTCACATAATATTTATATATAAAATACGATATTATACTTTTTCAATAGTAACTTTTATTATGAATCTAATGGTATAATATCAATTTTGTATGATAAATCATTATATAAATTAAGGTATTAACATTCGAATTTTTTTGGTGAGCCAAGTTTCTAGTTTGGGGCATATAGTTGTTGAATTATGTGGATGTGTCATCAAGCATGCTTGCACACAGCCACCCTTAAGAACACTACGAGAAAAATAGCCTGAAATTAATTTCCCATTCTCTACCTTGTAGATACAACTTGAGTTTTTAATGGTGAAGAAAATTAGTCCCTAAAAATAAATTTTCATATCCATATTTATAGATATAGTTTGAGTTTCTATTTACTAGACCCCCACTTTTGTCCAATTAACAGATGAAATCACTGCCATTAGAAAGATAATTTGATAAAGATTACAATGACGGTAATTTTATATTGTAACTCATTATAATTTTTGAGTAATTAACAGTCAAAATTTAGTCAACGGACAAACATTTTGGGACGGAGGTAGTACTTTTTTACACGACAAAATTTTTTTTTAAAAAAATAGAAAAACGACATCTCATAGTAGGACAACCATCACAACCACCAACCGAATTGGTGCAAGTCTTTATCATTCGAATACCTCAAAGTTCGGTGTGTTAGAGTCAAAAATTTTCGGTCATTATTGTCAATAATTTCTAAAAAATTTAGTGTATTATCATCCAAAAATCATTTCCTAATTTAATTAATCTAATCTAATTCTTTTTCATTAATTAATCCAACTTTTCCCTAATTTTGTGCCTGTATTTATATTAATTATTTTAATTTTGGCTTCCAAATACTTTGTTTGAATTGGCTAAAAAAAGCGTGCTTCTTATGTGGCTTCAAACACTCAACAAATGCAACCAAAGATTCATTTATACTTTACCAATGATAATGATATTGAAAACTTGCGTAAAAAGAACCCGAGTTGGTAGTACTACTGTCTACCATCTAAATAAAACCCCTAGTAAATCACGGGGAGTTGGTGTACTCTACTCAAAGTCCAAACTATTACCAGAAGTTACCACGGTAATTTAAAGACAACCCTCCTTCCCCATCCGAAAAGTCTCCACTCTGACGCTGACCCCATCAAAACTCTCTCTCCTCCTCCCTTCTTCCTCCCCCAACAATGGCGACCTTCGAATATTACATGGAGGTCTTCAAAAAGGGCACAATCGTCGAAGTCAGCTCTGAAGACGAAGGCCTACGAGGGTCATGGTACACAGCCACTGTTCTTCGCTCCATCTCCAAGTCCTCCGGCAAAATGTTGGTCGAATACCACAACTTAATCGACGACGACGACTCTTCCAAACCTCTTCGTGAGTTTGTGAAAGCCATTCTCGTCCGTCCGATTCCTCCCCGGGACCCACCTTCCCGGAAGTATCGGTTGATGGAGGATGTCGACGCTTATCACAACGATGGTTGGTGGGAGGGCGTCGTCACTCAGGTTCTGGAATGTTCCGAAGATGCTTCTGGAAGGTACGCCGTCTTTTTCAGGTGTTCGAGGGAGCAGATCGAGTTTGGGACTTCTGATCTTAGGCTGCGTCGTGAGTGGGTAGGAGGAGATGTCTGGGTCACTCCCATGGAGCTTTCTCTATCTTTCAGGTTTCCACGACTTTCTCTCTCTCCGCTTCCTCTTTGATTCTGCTTTTGGTGTGAATTGATTTGGGTGTTTTTAGCTCTGATGATTGTTTAGTACTGGGTATCTGGGTATTTATTCTGTCCAGGAAAGTGATTGAGATATTCTCTGTTGGGGTGTTTGTTGATGAACCATCTGTTCATTCAATTTTCTGTTGAACTTACTTTGTAGAATGGCAGCAATTAATTTGATTTTATGATGGTATTTGTGGGTAATTTAGGTATGCATGAAAAAAAAAGCTCTGAAATCCCGACAGGCGAGGTATGGAGGTGTTGGATATAGCAGTTTTACTGCTGAATTTTGCAATTTAGATAGACTGGTTCTAATTGAGCCAATATTTAGGTATGAATGCATGTTGATAAGTCATAGTTATAAATTAGGGATTGGAACTTTGTACCAGGGATCTTTTGTTGGTCAGTTGGAATCAGCATTTATTCCTACATGGTTAGCTTTGTCTACATGTGAATCTGCCCATTGTGCTAGTTGCGGATGATCTTTTTGTTGTTGTAAAGGGTTTTTCTGTACAAATGCGGACCGTCTAAAGGATTTTTTGATTGTTATTGGTAGGCGGAAGAGAAAGAACAGGGACCGAGAAGATAGTAGTGGCACTTGCTCAGTTGAAGAAAACGGAGTGATGGAAAATGGAGAAAGACAAGTCGCCAAGAGAAGCCGCAAAGCATCAGCTAAACAAGCTGGGATAGAGAAAAATGGAAACAGCAGAAAGGCAAAGACTGGTAACCTTTCCGGTAAGAAAGATTCGGCCAAGAGAAAAAAGCAGGAAAAAGGGCAGAAAAATGTTAGCAATGGTACGGCCAAGAATCTCGGAGTGAAAAGAAATGGATCACTTAAAGAACCCAGAAAAAGAGCAAACAACCACACAGGTAAATAGGCTTCAATCTTCCAAAGGAGCAAAGCTTGTGACAATTATACATTTTAAGCTACAGCCTTGAAGTAGAAAGAATATCGTTGTTTGCTAAGTATGTTTTTTTTTTCCTGCTAACCAGGTAGCCGACAATCTAAAAGATGATAGATGAGGTGAGGGCTGATGTTTTGTGTTGGAGTTGAGAGCTTGTTGTGGGTTCAATGCAGCTGCACTAAGAATTTGTAAGTTCTCGTTGTTTCTTGTTTGACGAGTTTCCTAATCCTTAGAATCCATGGAACTCCTCGAATGGTTGGCATCATTGACAGGGAGTATCTCTCTTTGTGATCATCTAATAATTTGATTTGTGAAATGCAATCCTTGGTGCAACCATCCCTTTTCGTGGCGCATCATTGTGCTTAGATGGCAGGTGTTAGTGTGTTTGTAGGGTGGCTAGCTGCCCTTGTCTGGATCTGTAACGTTTTGCTTAAATTCTTCAGGAGTAGCACAGGAAATGACAACATAGCTTACTATCACTGTTCTTTCCGTTATCTGTTTTAAAGATTAGTGTAACATTTTGAGATTGAGTTGATAAGAATTGATCTGCTTGCATTGTCAATTGGCTTCTGTTGTCGATCTTAGATGATGTTTTATTTCTGTTTCACCAGGAACCTGGTCGGAAAGATTAAAGAACATGACTTGGATTCTGTGGTCAATCTCAACTGAAGTTTTAGATGAAAACATGACGGTGTGCAGACGAGGATGATGATTCAATTTTGGAGGACATAAGAATCCTGAAAATCGGGGGCGCTGCCCTTTTTTTTTTTAAAAAAAAAAATGCAGTTGCGTAGATAATATCTTGTAATATGGGGATGATAGTCACATGTAGGTTGTAAAGTAAAATGCATCAAAGTCTCTACTGTAACCTCATAAACAAGCATGTACCAATTGGAGCGATCATCGAGTCACTAACCACAACTTCTGTTACGGTTTTCATGGCATTAGTATGAGCATTCAGTGCTTGGATGGTGCAGCTGGGTGTAACAAGCATCGTGCACCCAGAAAATCATGATGTGCTTTTATGAGTGTCATCCAAATTTGTTTATGAGCATTTTCAAGATTAGTTTATGACAATTTATCTATTTTTATTTTATGAACACTTGAAGTTTTTTAATGAGTTGCATTGTAAAATGCTCTCTAATAACTTTGAAAAAGTCATACATGATACTCATAAACAGAACTCCAAAGAACAAGTTACATTGTAAAATGCTCTCTAATAACTTTGAAATGTCAGACATCACACATGATACTCCTAAACAAAATTCCAAAGACATACCCAAGTGTTGAAAACAATGTATAGTTAAGCATGTGAAGGAAGAAGTACTCGAATGACATAAACACGAGGAAAGCACTAGAAACGCACAAAAAAGGCATAACAAAGCATCCTATCAAAAACGCACTAGCAACTTTTCACCCGACTACCTTAATCCTAGCTTGTAAAATATTTTAGCGAATGTCATGTCTTTCACTAAACATACATGCTTCAAATCACTTCAAGTAATTTCCTCAAAAAGATTTCTTAGGCTGCATGCGCTCTATGACAACAGCAGAGGTGCGATCTTCTCACATTTCCAAACATGAGCACCATTATTCCTCTTGAACACAAACCATCACGGTCTATTGTCCTGCCGCTTACATTCAATATAAGTCACCTCTAACTTATTACGACACACATTATTGCTAATCCTATCCAACTTGATATCTAGTTGAAGGGAAATATAAAGAAATAACAATCCAATTTGGTAATAAAAATATAAATTTAAATTGAAAAATGTTATAAATTTAAACTTCTTAAGATATTTGTTATACTTGACTGGAACAAATATTGAGAGCGAACAAAAAAAATAACTTATTCAAAAATTAAGAACTAATATTTGATACAATATATAAACAAACAAAGACATATTAAATGAAATGGACGAAGAGAAAAGGAGAATAAATAAAAGGAAAGATCAAAACAAGAGTAGTAAAATATATCAAAATTGTCAATAGAAAGATTTGAACTACCAATCATGGGACAACCTTTCCCCTATGAACTAAACATCTCGTGAAGAGTAGGATACAAAGATAACAATTTCAAAAACCAATTTATAAACTATATAAAATCAAGTTGCAGAACCCTTAAATTACAAGAAAACGAGTAGGATGCAAAGATAGATATATACATACTTATGTGCTCTACGACATTGAAGGTAAGATTCAGAGATCGGACAACGAAATAAAGTAGAGGACACAATACCCCAAGCTAACAACCAACACCACACCATGAGGACAATCACTTTTGTATTTCTATCATATGCACTGCAGTATTTCACTATAAGATTTTGCAATCAAATAAACTTTGTTCATGACTAGTGACCATGGTACCCTTGACCACCCATTAATCCTGCCACTGAGTGAAGTTAACATCAAGTTAGATTTCTATTACCATAAGGGCTCCACCTAGCGCATCATCACATAGAATCCTCGAAAACAATGCGGAGGGACTATGAGCCCAATAAGTAGTCTCATTCAAAAGGTGTCCCTACTTAGCTACCCAGTCAGCCGCTGAATTTGCTTCTCTAAGATCATGAAAGATAGAGAAGTCAGAAAAGCTCTCTAGGAGAGTTACAATATTCGTGACAATAATATCAATTTCGCAAGGTGTCTTAATTTCGCCTTTGAGTGCTTGAATTAGAGTGAGATTATCTCCTTGAATAATTATGTTACTAATGCCCATGTTAGTTGCATAGGATAGTCTGAATTGAAGAGCTAAAGCCTCCGCCATTAAGATTGATTCGGTACTGAACTTGGTTGTGCCTGCTCGAATAAGTTGGCCCTTGGAGTCTCTAATAACAAACCCACCTGTTGCTCCGCTCTGATTTACCGATCCATCAAAATTGAGCTTTAAGAATCCCTTTGGCGGTAATGAACTATTCTCCTCGCCGAAGTATTGTCTCTGATAAGGAACCAAAATAAATGAATTAAATTTCGAATAAACATCATCACAACCATGAAAGAAAATGCAAAAACAATAAACTGGACCAATGGGGATTTGGACTGGTGAGTTGAAACGGATTGAGCGAGAAAAAGAATGAGCTAGACGCATGGGTAAGCGGGAAATGAGAAAGGAAATTTAACAAAAAGCTTAACGGTCTGCTTGGGAGGAGGGTAAGGGGGGGTTGGGGGGTTAAGGAGGGTGCTTACCCCTCCTTACCCCTACTTGAGAAGAGAGTGAGAGAGGGTAAGGGAGAGTAAAGGGGAGTGAGATTTACCCCTCCTTTACCCCTCTAACTCTTATTTTTTTTACACCCCAATTTGGGGTGTAAATAAGAGTTTAATTAAATTATAACATACATAAAATAGAAAATGACCATATTACCCTTAACCCTAATTGAATCATAACACACACATCCATCTCTCTCTGACTCTCTCTCTCTAACTCGCACACACACACATACACACATATCACTCTCTCTCTCTCTCATCTCTCTTTCTCTCTCTTACACACACACATCTCTCTCTGTCTTTCTCTCTCTTACCCACACACACACACACACATCTCTCTCTCTCTCTCTCTCTCTCTCTCGCTCGCATATCTCTCTCCCTCTCCCTGTCTCTCTCTCTCTCTCAAATTAGAGAGAGAGAGAGAGAGAGAGAGAGAGGGTAGAGAGAGTAGACCGAGAGGGTGGAGAGAGAGAGAGAGAAAGAGGGTAGAGAGAGAGTATAGATAGAGAAAAGTGTTGTACAGAGAGTATAGAGAGAGAGAGAGAGAGAGTGTAACACCCCAACACCCTTAACCACAAGATTATCATTAAACATGCCATAAACCTGTGATTAACGCAGCGGAAATGACAAGTATTGAGGTATTACCGCCGTCCCCACTCGGGACAAGGCACACAAACCACCAAACTATACATGAATCACCAAAACATGAGAATTGAAATTTATACAACCATCAAAGATATAACTATATATATATAACCACCCTTTTCCATAAATAAAATGGCCTTCGAAACCATAAAGACCACCGGACTCGGCCAACAACGACGTTCATGGCTACCTTGGTCGGGAAAACTCCTACTTTTGCTTATCATTGCCTTTAACTTGAGAGCTCGGACCGCCTAAAACAAAACATTAAAACATACGCAAAAATGAGTGGGGAAACACTCAGTACGTAAACCTCCAACACGTCAAACCGTTCGAAAACGGTTTTAGTGCCGGCATTCAATTTCATTTTAAAAACGGGGAAAGGGATAAACAAGAATAAAATAACTTGATTCATTAAGTTAAAAGGTAAAGTACATGAAAGGTAAGATAGGTACTAAAACATAAGTATTTGGTCCCTTACGATCGATTCAATGCATCTCACACACGCGCATGCCCAAACCGATCGAAGTTTGGATTGGGTGACTGCCGAGCAGTCGACACTGGTCAGGTCTGGACACTCTGATCAGGAGTATCATACATAAAAAGAGCTAGCACCTATAAGTAACTAGCACAAAGAAAACATAAAATGGAACCTTTTAAAACCGTAACATAAACATTAAAGCACAACTTAAAATAACCATGAAAACATTAAATGATAATAAGGAGCGAAAAGTTGGACAATTCGCGTACCTTGGGTAGTAGAAAGATCTAGCGATGTGCCTCGAGCTTGGGACGGTTTGGGCGACTTGGAAACTATAATAAGAGCATAAGAAAATTGAGAACTTTAATAAAGTCCTTGAAATTTACAAGCTGGGATTAAAGTAATTAAACTTGATAATTTAAAAGGGATGAGAAAATAGAAAGTTCAGTTTTTGGATAAATCGATGATTTGGTGATAACTTGAGCTAGGAAACTCGGATTTTTGCAAACGAGTACTTTTCGGAAAGGGAAAATCACGCCCTACAACTTTGTCAACTGGCCCGAAGGCTAAAAATGAAAGGAAGGGCTCGGAAAAAGGCCCGGACAGAAGCCGAGCACTTGGAATTAATCATGCGGCTTGGAAATTTAAAGCGAAACTTATGGTGAAACTTGAATAGGATCAAAGAGGCTTATGATGTAAAAAGTATCCTTAATAACCAGCTTAGAAGAGCATAGAATTGGAGTCCTTGAAGGCTTAAGAAGAGAAGATGTTCAGTCATCGAAGACATGAAAGAAACGTTTCCAAGCGACGGAAATTAGATAAGGACATGATTATGAATTTTGGAAAGTGTACGAACCGATGACCGGTGATTTGAAAACATAGAAGGAATGGTCCTTGGACTATTTAGACACCGAGGAAACCCATAAACTTGTTAGGAAGTCAAGGTACCACTTAGCCATCAACACCACTTAAATGAACTCAAAACCTCATCACTTTACCCCATGGTTTGCTAGTGTTTCCATAAACCTTTAGGAGGTAATCCCAAACACTAAAATAGCTTAAATCAACTTAGAAACTTACTCAATCCATCTTAATCAATGACACAAAGGTCGGCATCTCGTTAAAGCCTTCTAGGAGATCAAATCGCAACCTTAAAGTTAGAACTAACTATTAAAATTCTGGGCAGCGACTTTGCTGACGACCCTCCTTCTTAGCCTCATATCTCACTCACCCGATATCGTATGAATGCAAACTTTATGTTTCCGGAAAGCTCGAAGAACGACCTAAAACTTTTATGTTTATCACTAAAGTCAATAAAGTCTCCAAATGGACGAAAACTTAGCAAGAAGTTACTGACTCAGAAAACGTATATAATTGCACCCTTTCATGGTTTTGCTCGTATCTCGGGCTATACATATCGGATTCTCGAAATTCCAAAACTTTAATGCCCTTTATCCCACTTCTAATGTTTGTTTAAGCTTCTAAATCATACCAATTCACAACCAAACTTCAAATTGGCTAACATTCATCATATTTCCAGAAATGAACATTCAAAACTTACTCAAATAACATCATAAATCTCACATACAACCATGGATTAAATCATGCTACTTGAAACAATGCTTGTACTAGCACTCCTTCCCCAAATTCTCACCAATTCATATCATTTAAGCACAAAATCACATAATTAAAATAACCAATACTTATAATCAGTCCCAAAATTCAATATTCCTTCAACAAACTCACATGCACAAAGATAGAATCATCATCCACCATAAATCTATCAAGAACTCTTCAAGAACACCCAAAATTTACATGCATTCAACCCAAAAATTAAACCCTAATTAACCTAACTTAACCACAACATAAATTCATGCTTAGAAATCATAAAGGAGATGAAAAACATCAAGAAAACACAAATTAGAAATGAAATTTCAGATTAGAACATAAAGATTAGAGTTAGGGTTTGAGAATTGTACCACTTGGAGAAGAAATTGAAGGAGAAAAACAAGAGGGGAGATGGAAGGGAGCACGACCATCACTTTGGTGGTCGCATTACGTCACGGAAATTGGCCGAGCAGGGGGCGTGGTGGTCAAGAAGAGGGAGGAAGAGAGGAGAAGAGTGAATCTATTGTGTTTCATCCAAATAAAATGACATATACCCATACTAACTCACCCCCTCATATATAAAACACTCCCACTTAATTACTTAACCCCCTAATTAGTAATTTAGGCTACCCAAAAGTGTAATTAGCTTGCTAGGTAAAATAATTGGTATCGACTAAAATAAAATTAGGGAACACAAACTTGGTAAAATAATTTAGTATATGATTAAATAAGATTACTTGGAAATAAATTGGGTAAAATTAACTAGTATTAAACCACATAAAATAAATTGGTAGGATAACACTAATAAAATAAATTGGGCGATAAAATATGTTTAGGAAGGTTGGGTAACATAAATCGTAATTGAAACGGAAATTAAAATTAATATAACCTTCTTCGGTTACAAACGTAAAATTGAGAACGATAAAATAAATTATATAACTTATCGTAAAAGTATTCATAAACTCGTAAAAATATTTATAACTTTAAATTCGAGATAACATAAAATCAACCCGTTTAACCATCGCTTTGCTCGAGACCTGTCGCGCATAAAAATAAATAATAATAATAACAGTAATAACCATATTAACGTAAAAGAAAGAAAATTTTGAACAACGTAATTTCGTTAATCACTGGGATTAAGGCCTTAATTAATACGGGTTTAGGGCGGGTCGTTACAGAGAGAGGGGGGTAGAAAGAGAATGGGTATTAGAGCAAATGTATGAGTATTATATTGAATTATATATAATATGAAAGGGCAAATATGTCAATTAACATTTTACTCTTATGACTTCGCCAAATTGTTCTCCCAAGTAGGGGTAAGTAGTTTACCCTTATGAATCCTCCTATACCCTCACTCTCCTTTACTGCTATGAAACCCTATTCTCCATTTTAACTCTCCTCCCAAGCAGAGTGTAAGAGTTAATATGAGAATTGGGTTGGATATGCATGATGGAAGTGCCTCGGTCTAATTGTAACTAGACCTTGTTTTTTGCAAAGATAAATTGCTCACAATATTTTTATACCTTCTTTTACTTAATTTCACATTTTTTACCTATACCTGCCTAAACTTGCACAACTTTTCTCCCTTTAAAACTTATAAGGAGTGCTTGATTGTTAGCTTTTTGTTGTAAGTTTTAGCTTTGCAGACACTTTTAGTTTTTTTAACCAAAGTAAAAAAACTACTGGAGATATTGGGGTAGGTTGGAAGTGTCTGGATCTAATGTAACTACACCTTGTTTTTTGGTGAAGGCAGACTAATTTTTAAAAAGCTACTTGAAGATATTTTACCAAACAATTTCCTGCAATTAACTAATTCAAACAGTCAAAGTAAAACAGATAATCTAAATAACTGCCAACTACCAACTAACAGCTAATTGCCAAATATGACCGTATCCTGCTTTTGCAAAATTCCACATAGGCTACCCAAACCTAATCAACCTTATTTACTAGTACCCGCAGAGAAGACTAAGCCTTACTATACAAAATTACTATGCACTAGCGTCCATGATCCTGGTTACTAAGAAAAAGATCTATGACCCCAATCACAACGAAAACTAGCTAGCCACGCTTCTGTTTTGATTACTGGCGAGGGAAAAGCGGAAAACCCTAACTAGAAAGGCAACGATACATCAGCTTGATCAGGCTCTCATTACTTGATAATATGCCAATCAAGCCCGAACAAGGATAATCTTCTTACTGTCATAAAGCGTCATTCCTGGTCAAGTTCTGCTGCTGAATTTTTGTGAACATTCATTCTTGGAAAATCTCAAAGGCCTTGAGCTTATCCTTTTTACCAAAAACTGCATTGCTTTGCTTTGTTGGACCACACGAGTTCTTGAATAAAAATATAACTCAACTTTTCATTTTAATAAAAAATATCACTGATCTTTATAAATTCTCAAAAGTAACACTTAACTTTCTTTTAAAAAGTAAAAAATGACACATAACTTTCCAAAAAAATCAAAAGTACGACCTCTGTCCCAAAATGTTTGTCATTTGATAAAATTTTGACCGTTGATTATTCTTAAATTACAATGAGTTACGATATGAAATTACCGTCATTGTAATTTTTATTAAGACATTTTTTTAATGACGGTATTTCATATTGTAACTCATTATAATTTGAGAATAATCAACGATCAAAATTTTGTCAAATAACAAACATTTTGGGACGGAGGTTAGTACCACAAACTTTCAAAAAAGTCAAAAATGTCTTTTAACTTGCATAAAAAGTACTCCCTCCATCACTTTTTAAGTGTCACAAAAACTAACTTTACAAAACCAATTTACCTTGAAAATAGAGTGAAAAAATTATCTACGGACAAGTATACCCCTCAATAAGGGAAATAGAGGAATAAAAGAGAATTTTAAAGGTAAAATTAAAATTACAGTCATTAATTAAGGGTAATATGAATATTATAATTATTGAAAATGTAAAATTGACAAATAAAAAGGGACAAGGTATTTAAAAAAATTGACACTCATTAAGGGACGGAGGGAGTAAAATATCGGTGTTACCTTTTTGCCTTCTATAGCATTTATTACTTTTGACTTTTCAAAAAATTAAATGACATTTTGGACAGTTTTTCAAAATCAATAACATTTTTTACTAAAATGAAAAATTGAGTGACATTTTTGTTCAAGCACTCACCACACCCCACTTCAAACCCCCTCCCCCCCCCCCCCAAAAAAAAAAAGAAACAAGAAACTTCACTGGGAAATGTAAAAAAAAAAAAAAAAAAAAAGAAGGCTCAAGGAGCAGATTTGAAAGCAGCGTGAGAGTAATGATAATAATAATGATTTCGTTTAACAAACCAGTACAGAGAAATTCATAAGTATCACAACCTACCCAAAAAAAAAGAGAAAAAAACATTTGAAAGATACACCGGAGACCGGATTCAACTTTCCCCACATATGGCATCGGAGAACAACCCAGTATCTGATAACATCACACTACACAGTTTACACCCTCCCATAAACACTTGAAGATTCTAGTTTAGTTAATCAACTTCAAGCATAAACAAGAAACTGGCAAAAAGGTGTTGAAGCTTTCAGATCCTGGAGTTAACCGAGAAACACCCACATGAGTAGCAATGCTCCTCCACAAATTGGACTAAAATATGGCACAGGGAGGGAGCACATACAACGCCCAAAGCGGAGAGAATATCAACAGATGCATTCCCTTTAACCTACCTCCGGTTCTTACTCTCTTCCCTGTCTCTCTCCCGCTTCTTGTACAGCCTTTCTAGAACACGTTTCACCTCACAATTGGGGAAGTTCGTGAGATCATAGTAATGGGGTGCTATATTAACCAGCCTGTTTCAAAGCAAAGCAGCAAAAACAGTGTAACCCATTAGCAACATACTAGAAATTGAGCTTGCATACGCTGAGGGTTACAACAAAGTCAAGGATCATACAACCAACAAGAGCTACTTACCATTCGCCCCGGATATCAGTGACTGTACGAATAAAATTCCGACTGGTCAGCACATATTCATTGTAAGTGTACCACCTGAAGAGAGTGATTATATCACAGAATAAAAAGTCAATACTCATGAATAACACGTACATCAGACCCAAAAACAGTTCAGCGGCAGCATGCATGACTTGCTTGGTTGTCCTTGAAAGTCAAATAGTGTCCAGTCTTTTCCAAATGAGCCACTTGCATAAAGTATCCAGCTAGCATTGCCTTGCGTATGTTGATGTAGTAATCCCTGCTGTTGAAATCAGTGCTACATAACTTGAGGTTGAACCTTGACATAATTCGCACCAACTGCTGCCTCACATTGTCTGCAGACTTGAGTGCCCTGTGGTTGACGAAATTCTAGTAACACCAATTTGGGTCTTCCTCTGTAATAATAGACCATCACACACAATGAAATTCTCAAGATGCTTTCATCAAGGGAAAGAAAGGAAGGTTAAAGTAGGTAGGTACTCACGGTTTTGCTTGTAAGCATGATAGACGTTAAGCAGCGTCAAGTGATCCCCATCAATATGCGCAAACCCGGCTTTAGCTTCATCTGCAGCTTTCTGGGCTTCCCTAGGCCTCACAAAGCAATTGGGTACTAAATAAAGTATTTGTTTTCACAGACAAGGCCCACGAGGAAGGTCAGCAGATGCATACAGCGAGAAGACCCATACCATTTGCCTCATGATAAAATACTGAGAGAAACTAGATCTATCTGCATCAGCACTTGAGAAATTCTATGGTACATGCCAACCAGGGGCATGGAACCTGGACTAGACTCTGGCTGATGGCCTCCTATTTAGACTCATACTCATGAATATGCAGATACATGCAACTGCTTAGTAATAAAAATGCACTAAATGACATGAAAGACTCACAGAGGCATGATCCATGCATATACAACATACATGGATGCCCCAAATTATGCCCTATGCAAGCATGCTTTCAGGGGTGTGTTTAATGATTGCCCCCATCAGCCAGATGAAAGACTCGTATATCTAAGACCGACACCCAAAGAAGTATGTAAACACAAGTAGATAATGTTACCTGAAAGCATTGCTGAAACTGAAAGAATTTCATTTGAACATTTGAACTCCGGACTGACCACGAGCATCTTGGTCATCTGGGGATCCAGTGGAAATTCACTCATTATTTCTCCAAGCTTGGTCAAGTTTCCGTCGTCATCCAGGGCACCAAGATAATTCAAAACTTCTAGCGCTCGCATCAAACTCTCTGGGGCAGGGGGGTCCATAAAGTCAAAACGAACCGATCATCTATTCCTAGTTTCTTCAGCGTGAGAACAGTGTTGGCCAGATTAGACCGCAGAATCTCAGGATAGGTTTGGGGTTGAAGATCATTATGGAAACTTTTCTCAGTGTATAACCTAAAGCATTTACCCGGCTGCGTTCTTCCAGCACGACCAGCTCTCTGGTGCGCACTCGCCTTTGATATAGGAGACACCAATAGTGATTCCACACGAACTCTTGGATTATAGACTTTTTGTTTAGCAAATCCTGGGTCAATGACATAGACAATACAATCAATGGTCAATGAAGTTTCTGCAATGTTGGTAGACACCACAATTTTCCTCCCAAGAGGACCTCCCTCTTTAACTGGTGGTGGAGCGGATTCAAATATCTTCTGCTGCATAGCCGGTGGAAGAGTAGAGTACAATGGAACTGCTTTAATAGGACCAACTTGGTTTCCCAAGTTGCCGATTTCTTTTGTAATTTTACGACAAGCATCTTCTATCTCCTCCTCACCAGTTAGGAAAACCAGTATGTCACCTGGTGGTTCACACATATGTATCTGCACCACTGTTCGGATAGCTGCCTCCAAGTAGTCTCTTTCAGGCTCTTGAGTGTAAAAAATTTCCACAGGGTGGAGCCTTCCAGGAACTTTCATAAGCGGTGCACGGTGCACCATAGAAATACTCTTGAAATTTTTCAGCCTCAAGTGTGGCACTCATGACCACCAACTTTAAGTCTGGTCTGTTTTTCAAGACTTCCTTTAGAAGCCCAAACAGAACATCAGTTGCCAATGTTCTCTCATGAGCTTCATCTAGAATTATAACTTTGTATCTCTCCAGTAGTGGATCCGTCATTGCTTCTCTCAACAGCATACCATCTGTCAGATATCAGCCATACACAAATACAATTTTTCAGAAAAAAAGGTTTAAATGTGAATACAAGCACTATAAGAAAGTACTCAGCAGAAACAAGTATGCATACTTCAATACTGTTTTTGAACTGCTGCAATCCTTAAAATGTATGCTGTAACCGACTTCTTCCCCTAAGGTTACATCCATCTCCTCAGCAACTCTACGAGAAACAGACATTACTGCCACCCTACGTGGCTGAGTACATCCAATCATCATCTTCCGCTGTTTATCAGGACTATCCATCTCAACAGCTTCTAGCACAAATTGTGGAATCTGCAGTTCAGGGCATGGCCAAGCCAGAATGTAAGTCAACCAATAAATATTCCAATGTATCCAAATCTTCATACGATGTTACTGAGCAAATACATTATGGAAGCATGACATCAAGAAAACTTCAACTTCGCAGGGCCTATGACCCTGAGTAAAATTTGAACATCCTAAACCGGCTTTGACAGCACTTGCAATATTACTTGCAATAGTGCATAATAATCCACGTCAGGCACTTTGTATTTCACAACCATTTCTCTCTAATAAACTGCTTACCTTTCTATTACTTTTGCCGCCAGGCTAATGCAAGTGGAATAACAATATATCATGACATATACATCACAAGTATTCTATAAGTGAGAATACAATTTGAGGTAGCTCGCACCCGCAAAAGAGTAGAACACTGAAGCATTCGAAAACTTAAATAGTTTCACCACACATCTGTATTCGAAAACGAGTGAATACACACAGATAACAAAAGCCAGGCCATTTCATCAAGTAATTGCTATTTTTTTAAATTTTCTTGATAGGAAGCAGTTCTGTTATTTGGAGGGAGGGGGTGTTTTTAAATTTTAAGGGCCATGGCTCGCCAATATTCTATATCCCAATGCTCTGGCAAGCTGAGAGAGCCAAGTTTTTACTAATCACAATACATCAGAAAGACATATGCTGGTGAATGGTGATGAAAAGCTCAAAAGTTGCAATGGGAAATCATATGACAGTACAATATCTCCAGCAGGGAATATACCACCAGGTGGAAACCCAGTCCAGATACCGAATCCCATTGCCCAAGCATAGCTAATTCAATAATACACAATAAAACTCTGAGAACAAAGAACTTATCCTAAACTTAGAATCAACGAAACCTCACCAATTAACAGGATTCCATGCTTATAGTATCTGTTCACGCACCGACAAAATACTAAATCAAATAACCCGCACTATTCGCTGAATAATTTTCTACAACCAATGATCAAAGTTTCAACAACAGCCCTATGCACTACGTTCATAGCTTCATCGCAAAAGATCAATCTTCACCAATCATTAACCATCAAAAACACACTAAACATAACAACAGCTCAACCCTAATTAATGCACTTCCCCCGAACAAAAAACGAAAACATCGAATGACAAAGTAAGACTAACCTGGGTTGTTTTCCCACTACCAGTTTCACCAACGAGGATAAGAATCTGATTATCCCTCAGAACCAAAAGAAACTCCTCTTTCTGCTGCCACAGAAACAAATTTAGACCTGTTCAATAGGCGGGTCGGGCCAGTCGGGTCGGAAGTTTTTGACCCGTCAGCCCGAGCCCGACCCGGCCAGACCTTCGGGCCAAGTACTCTCGACCCAAGCCCTGACCCTAGGGGCCAAGGGCGGTTCAACGGGCCGAAAACTATATAATATAAATTTTTTAATTACAAAAAACCTAAAATTTTATAGATTTAATTTACGTATTTAGTCGGGTCGGGCCGGGTTACAAAAAATAGAATTTAATCCATGATTTTTTTTTAAAAAAAAATTAATGTGTTTAGTCGGGTCGTCGGCCCGGGCCGGGTCGGGTCACAAAAAATAAAACCTAATATAGGTTTTTTTTAAAAAAAATTTAATGCATTTAATCGGGTCACATACCCTTGGCCCTAGCCCGGCTCGACCATGCTTCGGGGCCCTTCTTTTTCGGGCCGGGTCGGGTCACCGTCTAAAATTGTGGCCTTGACCCGCACTTTTTCGAGTCGGGCCGCGGCGGGTCCCCGGCCCACTGAACAGGTCTAGCTGCCACACAGGCAACGACTTCCTCTTCTCCAAAATCTCGAAGAGTCGCTGGGAATAAGGCCGGCCATTCCATCGATTAATGGTCGGAATAGCAGCGTTGGCGCCGGCGCCGTTCATTGCACCGTTAACTTTGGGGGATTTACCGGGCAAAGCGGTGTCGTCAACAACGTCAAACAAGCTGACCTTCCTCTTCCTCTCAGTCCCCATCCAATCAAATTGGAAACCCTAATTTGAATGCAGAAGCTAGGAATATCGGATTCGGAAACCCCTAATTGGTTGGGAGGGGTTTCAGTGGTTAGGTTTCGCGATGAAAAAAACCCTAGCTGAGAGAAAGGGGGAAAAGAGAAAGATGATTTGGCGTGTCTGGAAGGTTTTTATATATGGGGCTTGTTAAACCTCGGTTTTACCACTTTTTACCTCGATTTTAAAAGTCTTATTGAACTTATCTAAGTCATTTAGTATAAGTTTAATAATGATTTTTGTCATCTTTGCTAATTGAAATTAATTTATTTAATTGTCTTATTTTTAGGCAATGATGATGGCAATAGAGGAAAAAGATTGGAAATGAGGAGCAAAAGAAGCCAAGGCAAAATTGGAAACTCCAATTTGGCAAACCTGGGTGTGCCAATCGGCACGGACAGCCGTGCCAGATTGCAGTATTTTATTTTAAACAGTTTTATTAATTAGGAAAAAGACAGTTTTTTTTTCATAGTACGTTCTTCTCATTTGCTAGTTTTCTCTTGAGGTTGAAGGGAGGTTTCTCCCTAAACCTCTCTAGTCCTAGGTTTAGATTTGCATTGAAGAATTTATGAATTCAAGAAGGAGATTGAATTTGGCTTTCAATTCAAGACTAAGTTCTTCTATCCCTTTCTCTCTATTTTCTCTTATGTTAATTTCTTGTTAGATTTGTGTTGTTTGGGTTGTAATCGATGTATTTGATGATGAATTAATCTTGTTTAGGCCTAGTCTATCAAAATTCATACTTGTAGTTAGAGGTTTTCTCTTGCCCACCATGTGTTCGATGAAATGCTTGAGGGAGTGTTCATCTATATTGCTTTAGGAAATTGATGTACACCGAGAGGTGAAATTAATTTGCTTGTGTGGTAGAGAAAATATTTAGGATTTTTGACATGAGAATAGTCGAACTCTAACTAGGTCTAGGGTTGCTATTCTTGTAGTTTAATTAGACTAATTCCATGAGAATAGGTAGTTAGAATAGTTAGACTAGCCCTTGACTCTCGAGAGAGGGCTTTGGTGAGCTTTAATGGTGCAACCGATCACTCTTAATTGCTTGTTTAGAATTGTAGATTAGGCCGTTCAAATTGATTAGTTGTTGAAGACCGATTTTGTTGCCTGAACATCTTTTTATTGCTTTCGTAGTTTGTCGTTTGATAATCACCATCCTTGGTTAGTCAACCTAACTTGAAACACTTGAGTCGCTCTGAGTGCTTGGAACACAACTCCCTGAGATCGACAACCGTACTCCCAGAAGTACGACAACAAAAATGGCGCCGTTGTCGGGGAGTTGTTACTTCCTAGGCTTCGAGCTTTCTTGAGGATTCTTGTTAGGTCTTTAAAATCCAAAAAAATTAAAAAATTTTGAAAAATCCAAAAAAATGAATCTTCCCCACTTCCCTCAATATGAGCAAGAATTGTTTTGTGCTTACCGGAATCAATTAGATGACTATCTTGCTTATTGTGCTCAATGTGCTTTTACTTATACAAGGTGGGAAGTATTGTATATTGTTGATGAGGGTGTAAATGTTGAGACTCGTACTCTTTTGGATGATTTCGTTTTTCAAGCTAAAAGTGAGTGCGGGGCTTGGGATTTGCTTGAATGGTTGATTTGGGATACTCGTGAGTTTGAGGAGGCTTGTTGTTCATCGGGGTCTTCTTTTGATGACCCTTGTGCTTTTCATGCTAAATCATACTATGAGAACCAATTTGTGAATGTTTGTCCCTCATCCCCTTGTGTTGATTTGCATACTCAATCTCCATTTGAAGATCAACCAAGGATCCATATTTGTACAATTCTTCATACGCTTGTGATTCATGTTCTCTTTGCAGTTCTTTTGATCATGCTAGTAATTCATGTCCATACAATATTTTTGCGGAAGGTTATGCTAGAATTGCAAGTTTGATAGAGACCATGAATGAGCAACTAGTTATGCTTGAAAGTCATACAAGGGAACTTGAATCGTCACATGATATTAATCTTTTTTCATCTGCTAATAGGGCTAAGGATTATTTGTGCGATGATGATGAGTCTTTCATTCTTTTAAAATCCGGACTAAAGGAAGAGATTGACAGTCCCTTTACTGAACCCAATGTTGCTCATGATGGTTATTCTTCCAATGAGTCAGAGAATGCTTTTGTCGAGGGTCATAGTTTTGAGGAACCTCCTTTAAGAGAGTCATGTGCAGTGGATGTGCCATCTAATCTTGTGCAAGATGAGCTTTTGTTCCATGATTCCCCTAAACCAATCCCAAGTTCTTATTTTTGTTCATCACTCTCATTAGACAAGGTTAAGAGAACACTTGCTATTATTTTCTCATTTTTACAAGTGTTTTCTTACTTACATTCAAATGAACTGTACTTGCAAGTGTTTAATAAGCTCTTGCGAGCCTTAACTGCGTTCGAGTTTTTTAGGTCAAGCCAAGGACCTTAAACTAGCGCTTCTTGGGAGGCAACCCAAGTTTATATGCTTTCTAATTTAGGTTTTTTGTTTTCTTTTATTATGTTTTTAATGTTGGGTAAAAAAAAAATGAGTGTGCGTGTGTGCTATTGTTGGGTGAAGGATTTGAGTGAAATAAAATGTTTGTTGAGGTTGGAATTAATGTGAATTGATAAAAATGTGTTTGAGAAGTGTTGGTGGTTTGATTAAAGATGTTTTGATGATTTTATGGTGGGTATTGCAGAGTAAATCTGTGTTTTGAACTCAAAGTTGATGAAAATTGCTGAAATTTGGAAGCAGTAATTTGGCACACCCACCCGTGCCAATCGGCACACCCAAAGCAACAAGGTTGCAAAAATGCTAGAGTGAGTGCACACCCACCCGTGCTGATTGGCACGGCCGTGCAAACAGTCAAAAAAATTTTTCAGCGCCAGTTCTTACTTCACATTTTCCCTCTCTCAAACCCTAACCCCCTCACACTCTCTTCTTTGCTCGCACCACTACCGCGCTGCCCTCAGATCACCGACCGCCGCCACCATGACCGTCGACCACCCACCTTTTCCCTCGCACGCCCCTCACCTCTTGAACCTAGCCTGCGAACCCACAACCACCGCACCTCCCAATCACCAGTCGCTGCTGCTCGTGCCCTCACCATCGTCACCGACCACCATATCCCACATCGAACTCACCGACCACTGTCACGCACCAGCAAAGCCCAGCGACGATTACCAGCGACCCCAGCAACCTTCGTTCCTCCTTTGCCCCCGCCTGGACCTGCTCGACCCCCAGTGCCTTCACAGCCATGTTTCTGGGTGTCCTCTGTGTTGTTTCTCTTCTGGCTGTGCAAATCATTGTCACAATTTGTATCTTGGGATCCTTTGATTTGAATGAAGAGGGATGTTGGGCATCAAATTACTCATGCATCATGCCTATATTCTAGGTTCAATAAGTGAATTGAATCGAGCTTATTGCATACAGCTGAGAGCACTGTAAGTACTCACTCCAATCCCTTTTCAATTCTTTGTATATATTGTTCATTGGGGACTTTGAAATTTCTAAGCATGGGGGAATTGGTTGAAATTTGTTGTACTTGTGGTGTGATTGTGGTTCAATTGGCATGATATTGAGCCTGATAGTGCATTTTTAATACAATTGCATTCACTCTTTGCATTGCACTTGGCTTATTGGCTCGTGGCTTATCGAAAAACACAAAAAAGTTTGCCTAATTCTTGCTGTTGACTTGCATACTTCGTTGTCGAGGCTTAACTTTTGGGCTGAGTTAACTTGGTATGGTGAGTATTTTCATGTCAATTTTTATTCAAGTAATTGCATATGTTTTTCATTGGGGATAATGAAAACTTTAAGCATGGGGGAGGGGAGTTTCAAGTTTGTTGTGAGGTGTGATTTAATTGACATGGTGCTTGATTTGGGCGACTACTCGATGAGTATGGAGAGGTGAATCATTTGGCATGGTGTTGAGCAGGATGACATGCATATATTAGTTGCATTTAGTTTAATCCTCTTACATTAGATTATAGGATTGCATTAGTTTAGGTTCAATTTTTTTTTTTTTGCATCATAATATTATACATCGCATTCTAGCTTAGTTCGGATCATTCTAGGCATTAGAATAGAGCATTTAGAATAGAATTGCATTCATCTTGCATTGCAAAAGACGAAAACAAAGTGAAAGTGGGACATTATCAAGCACTAAAGGTACATTTCCAATACCTCTTCGCTTTAATTTTCGTTTTTATCGCTCTCCTAGGTAATTTACTGCTTTTCTTAGTTAGTTTAGTTTTTATTGCTTTCAATAAAAAAAAGTGGAAATTCCTTGGTTTCTTGGCTTGGTTGTTGGCTTTCGAAAACCCTTCCTAATGTTCAAGGGGTGATTTCTTGGTTGGTTTAGCGTAATTGTGTATGATGGAAAGCTTGGTTTAGCTTGGAGGATGTGAGAAACTTGTTGTATATTTGTTTTATGGAGATCATAGTCCTGTGTGTCTTCATTTACTTTTGAAGGTCCCTTGTGCACAATTGTAAGTTCTTGTGGTTGGTACATAAAAGGAACTAGTTGCAGTGATTGTGGTAGTAATGAACCCGTGAGGTCTTTTTGAGCCTAATAGACTATCATTTTTATAGTCTCACATTTCTTGTGTGTGTACAACTCTCCTATGTGTGTAAACTCTAGAACTTGGCTTGTTTTTTCTTTGAGGTCACACTTGACACTTGCTTGATGATTAATATGATTGAGGCCCATTTTTGTAGCCCCTAAGCCAAATAGTCACCTAACCTTTTATCCCTTTTTGTCAGCCTATGTTATGCCCTAACCCGCATTATGCTTCACCTATTTCTAGCCTTGGCCATTCGATCTTTTTCCTATCCCTTTTGCCAAGCATATGAACAACACTTTGTGGAGTGAGAGTATCTTATGGCTTTGATATATTGGTTTGATAGTGGGTTTTTGGTGAATTATGAAGGGAAAAGTTTCTTAATGTGAATTTTGTTAGAACTTCCTTTGAAAATCGATTGGGTTTGATGTGCTTTTCCTTGGGGTGAATTAATAGTTGTATTTCGACTCATGTCACTCGCTATGCTTCGTAAGAAAAAAATGAAGAAAAGCATAAAAAAGAGAAAAAAAAATAAAAAAGAAGAAAAAAAGAAGAAAAACAAAAGAAAAACAAAAGAAAAAAAAGAAAAAAAAAAGAAAGAAAGTTTAGCTAGTTAGCAGCTTTGAATAAAGTGTGCGGCATGGATAGTTCTCTATATCTTTCCCCCTTGGTTTAAGACATTTATAGGTTGTATATATTTTCTCTATGGCGGATTGGTGGGTTATGTTGATTCTTGATGTAAGTTGGAAGTGTTGTTCAATCTTGGTTACTAACTCCACATTTCCCAAATTATTTCCCCCTCCCCCCCTTTCCCTAGCCTAGCCCTGTTACAACCTTGTGAAAGTCCTTATGATTGTGATTCTTGCTTGTTGTCCCTAGTGGTGGAGAATGAGATCCTCGCCAAGCCTATGGTAGTGCACATGCATTAGGAGAGTTTTGAGTGAAACCGTATATTTTCATCAAACACAAGAGGGGAGTGTTTCCACATATCCTAAAGCGAGGTCCTACCGATCTCAATTAGTTCGCCAATCACTTGAATGAACTTGAATTGCATGTAGGGTCAAGATTGAGTGAATGTTTTTGCCACTTGACTTTGTGATCTTTGAAATGAAATGCAACTTTGTTTTGATCTAAATTTGGGCATTGCCAAGCGACCTATTGTATGGCTTTGCTCTTGAATACCGGCTTTTTGTCCCTTGTTCAAAAGGAGGGAGACTCCTCTTGAGGTTTTCTATCTCTCCCTGGTATTTCATGATTAGTCTTACTTGGGGACAAGCAAGGTTTAAGCATGAGGGGATTGTTAAACCTCGGTTTTACAACTTTTTACCTCAATTTTTAAAGTCTTATTGAACTTATCTAAGTCATTTAGTATAAGTTTAATAGTGATTTTTGTCATCTTTGCTAATTGAAATTAATTTATTTAATTGTCTTATTTTTAGGCAATGATGATGGCAATAGAGGAAAAAGATCGGAAATGAAGAGCAAAAGAAGCCAAGGCAAAATTGGAAATTCCAAGGTGTGCCAATCCGCATGGGCAGTCGTGCCAGATCGCAGTATTTTATTTTAAATAGTTTTATTAATTAGGAAAAAGACAGTTTTTTTTTTCATAGTACGTTCTTCTCATTTGCTAGTTTTCTCTTGAGGTTGAAGGAAGGTTTCTCCCTAAACCTCTCTAGTCCTAGGTTTAGATTTGCATTGAAGAATTTATGAATTCAAGAAGGAGATTGAATTTGGCTTTCAATTCAAGACTAAGTTCTTCTATCCCTTTCTCTCTATTTTCTCTTATGTTAATTTCTTGTTAGATTTGTGTTGTTTGGGTTGTAATCGATGTATTTGATGATGAATTAATCTTGTTTAGGCCTAGTCTATCAAAATTCATGCTTGTAGTTAGAGGTTTTCTCATGCCCACCATGTGTTCGATGAAATGCTTGAGAGAGTGTTCATCTATATTGCTTTAGGAAATTGATGTACACCGAGAGGTGAAATTAATTTGCTTGTGTGGTAGAGAAAATAGTTAGGATTTTTGACATAAGAATAGTCGAATTCTAACTAGGTCTAGGGTTGCTATTTTTGTAGTTTAATTAGACTAATTCCATGAGAATAGGTAGTTAGAATAGTTAGACTAGCCCTTGACCCTCGAGAGAGGGCTTTGGTGAGCTTTAATGGTGCAACCGATCACTCTTAATTGCTTGTTTAGAATTGGTAGATTAGGCCGTTCAAATTGATTAGTTGTTGAATACCGATTTTGTTGCCTGAACATCTTTTTATTGCTTTCGTAGTTTGTCGTTTGATAATCACCATCCTTGGTTAGTCAACCTAACTTGAAACACTTGAGACGCTCTGAGTGCTTGGAACACAACTCCCTGAGATCAACAACCGTACTCCCAAAAGTATGACAACAGGGCTTAGGTTTGGAGAGACATGACGCAAGGCACAGAACTTTCCGGATTTGCTCCTGAATGAATATGAATAGTACTGAATATGCCGCCTTATTAACCGACTGACTGCTCTATGGTTTGGACCTAAACCTTGAAGGGATATTGGGCCTAACACATCTAATTTTCAAAAGCCCAGATTAACGTTAAAGTTTCTAACCTACAGTAATACTTTAGGCTTTGAATATTATTTGAACAGCGATATGCATCTTTGGGATAGTAAAATATAAGTAGACCTGTTCAACAGTTAGGCCGGCCCCGGTCATGGGTCGGACCAATCAGGTCGAAAGTTTCTGACCAATCAGCCTGAGCCCGAGTTTCAGATTAGGTACCCTCGGCTCGAGCTCTGAAACTACAAGCCTCGGGAACCTAAAAATTCACATATTTAATCTATGTATTTAGTCGGGTCGACTCACCGGGCCAAGTTGCAAAAAACTACACCTAACATGAAATTTTTTTTAAAAAAAATATGTATTTATCGGGTCGGGTCGGGTCGGGTCGGGTCGGTCACGGACCCTTGACCTGAACTCGGCCCCACCTTACTTCGGGGCCGACTTTTCCGGGCCAGGCCGGGTTACCTTCTAAAATTATGTCATTGGCCCGCATTTTCACAGCTGGGTCGGACGAGTCCCCGACCCGTTAAATTGGTCTAATTTTAAGTATTAATGTTGTATTTTCCATGAAATCAATAATTATTACAGTTTTTGACTTTATTTTTTTATAGATATTAATAATTATCAATTATAAGAAGTTTGAAATATATCGGCTATATAATCAATTATAAATGACACTTTAATTGAATCAATGTTGCTAATGAATGAATGAATGAATGTGAATTTAATTTGTCATACATTTTATCCATGAGAATACTACTGATGAATAGTTGTAAAGTGTAAACAAATTACAAGAAGTATGTGATGCAGTAGTTTGAACAACTTTCTTGGGAATTAGTTGTATCCTAGTGGCAATCATTTGTTTGTGTTTGTTGTCTCCTTTTTAGTTGTTTGCTATTTTTCTTATTGTATTAACTGTACTCCTCAATCTTAATTTGAAAATTCTATCATAGTTGAATTTATTTTTAACTATGGTAGTTGAAAATTTTATGTCATTCATTTATCGAAAATAAATCATTTTTTTAAAATATTTATATCCTCCTAAACATGGTTAATTATTGTAACAAGTTACTTTGATCAACCTATATTGATTCTACAATAGTTGAAAAAAGTCAATTATGGTAAAATTTTCTTAAAAATATTCAATTTTGTAAAAAATTATAACTTAACATATAGATTTAATTATTATAACAAGTCCTATGATGAATATATATTAATTTTAATTTTTTAATGATAAAATTAAGAGTAATTATTCATTTTAATTACCATAGTTGAAAATAATTTCAACTATGGTATAATCTCCCATATTAATTACACATTTAAATAATTGAAAAATATACGTGACAGGTTGAATTATTAAATTATTCCTAAATTAATCTAGTTACATTATGTGTGTCATGCTTAGTTCAAAAATAGTGTGTTCGAGGCGCACTTACCTGCGCTATTTCACATCGAAGCCCAACCATGTACCAAAAATTCAGGCTTTTTTTGGGGTTTTTTTCTTTGCACTTTATAGCGGGGTAAGGGGCGCAAAGCTCATGGACTTTTATTTTTATATCCTAAATTATTGTTTTCTCTTCTCTCTTTTTTTGAGTTTCTAATGTCGCGCCTTGTGTACGAAAAGTTCATGCCCGCACTTCAAAACTTGCGCCCCGAGCCACAAAAGTCTTTGCACTCTTTTGCACTTCGTATTCTATTAAAATTACTTTTCAAAATCAGGTCATTTCAAATTCTAAGAGCATCTCCATCAAAGTGTGAAAAATAGTAGGAGTGATGGTAGACCCCCACTATTCCCACCCTTGTGAATTGGGTGTTTTTCACATCAAAGTGGAATGATAGTGGGAAGTGGAGACACTTTTTTTTTTTGTTTTCCTTCCTTTCAATTTGTATAATCAAAATGGAAAGGGATCCTTTTCTTTTCTTTCTCCCAAAGAGTCTCCCACGCTCTTTCGACCTTTCTCACATCCAACGAGTTAACTTGGTTGTCACTCCCTTGTCACTCCCTTTTACACTCTGTTGTTGGTCCCTCACCCCCTTACCACATCATCACAACTTCATTTCCCCTATGCTGATGCCACTGCTCTAATAACACGAGATTCACATTGAAAATATTTATTATGTTGGTGTTTCATTTTATATCATGTCTCTACCTTGTTAAGGATGACCATGTTGTTGATGTTCATATGATTATGATCTAATAATACACTATCAAATAAAAAAAGTAAATATTCTAGCTTACCATACTCGGTACTAAGAATATGTGTGAATGATCTAGATAATTTATAGCTTCCCAAAAACAACGAAAAAACGCAGATAGTATTAGCATACAAACTAAGTACTTAACTCTTTCTAGTGAAACCAAAAAAAAAAAGAAAGGAAAACGAAACAAAAAGAATTTGAAATTCTGAAGATTTTACAGGATCAAAATCAACAAAATTACAAGGGAAGAATCCGACATTTGTGCAACACCTAAACTCTATATATTATCCTACACACATATATATATGAGCCAATGTTGTTACACTTAAACAACTCCATGGTTACCGGCCAAGATCATATACTTATCCTTCCTAGTAAGCTCCGTACACTCGAACCCAAGCGCCTCCCCTATCTCCCTCTGCACCCGATTCGCCACATCGAACCGAGTCGTCCTCGTCCCATCCTCTCCCCCCGCCCCGGAGGTGGGCTCGAGGACCCGGACCGCGTAGCTCTGTTTCGGGTTCATGAGGAAGAAGAGTGGGTCCAGGCACTTTAGCCCACCCGCAGTCGTCCCATAAAACATGCTCACATGACTGTCCATAGCCACAGGCACAATTTCCTCAGTTATTTCCCCAAACAGGGGACTAAACCTCAGGAGAAACTTCTCCCTGCACGTCGTCCCCTCGGGGCAGACCACGAGGTTCCCTTGGGCGAGTATGTCCCTCATCATGGCCCCGTCTCGGGCCCGATCGCGGCTCAATCGGACGGTCCTGATCGGGGCTAGGATCTCCGACATCCGGCTCAGGCTGTAGGTCACTGCGGTGAGGTTTACGTCAAGGGCGAACGACAGGCAGAGCGGGTCCAGCAGGGTCCTGTGATTGCACACGTACAGCTTCCCCTTTGATGGTGATGGTGGTGATCGTGGTCGTGTGGTGTGGGTGGGTGCAGAGGATGATAGCCTCATCCTCATGCCAGAGAAAGCAAGAATGGGACATGAGATTTTATGGGGTAGGGTCAGGAAAATAAGGGCTCTGAAAATGGCTAAAAGAGTCCCAAAGGGGAGCCAGATGAAGAGGGCTAATGAGGCAGTTGGGGTGGGGTTTAGGGCCAATCTCCCATCATGGAAGATCAGAGGTGTGGGGTACTTGTCCTTTGGAAGATTTTCCCATTTCCTCTTTGTTCCTTCTTTTGTGACATGGATTTCCTGCACATTTATAAATGGAAAACAAAGTTATTAATGGAATTGTCAGCATTCTGAATACAATTATATTATACATTATCATCCTTCTTCTTAGGGAATATAAAAAAAAGCGGCAAAAAGGGAAATATACACGCCTAATAGAAAATATAAGTAAATTAAATTGTATAATTATTGATAAATTACATCAGTTAAATCATATTATATAGGATATTTTAAGTAATATAAGTACAATAAGTAAAGTAAATAAAATATAGCTTGTTAATGACATCTAGTTAGGTTGTCGTTATCATAGTTTTTGCTGTTATGGAATTTCTTATTATTTCAAAATTTTCAATTGTACAGCACGTATTTTTTTGAGAGAAGTACAGTAAAAACATGGAACATACGTTGTTAGAAACTTAAACGTATAAGTTAAAAAATTAGGTATGCCATAAATGTTACTCATAAATTAATTGAACTTTGATTAATTTTGGCTAATTATTATTCAAATTATAATGAGTTATAATATGAAATTACCTCCATTGTAAATTTTAGTAAAGTATCTTTCTAATGATGATAATTTCATATTGTAACTCATTGTGATTTATAAGTAATTAACGGTCAAAATTTTGTCAAATTGTCAATTAATTTGGGACGGAGGGAGTAAAAAGCTAAACAAGAAATCAAAAAAAAAAAAGGTGCTTGCTATTCTTTGAAAAGACTGTGCATAAATACTGAAGGAGGATCTAGAAAAGTAGTAATAAATATATATGATAAAAGTCACAATAAATTTTAATATTGAATATGAATATAGCAATATAATATAGTGCTGACTTTTTCAATTGAAAAATGGCTTATCAGCAGTGATAATTTAATGTGCACATTATATGCATTTATGTTTGGATATGCTAGCTAGAAATAACATATGGGAAAATTTTCAAAAAAAATAATAATAGTCCTACAATGGAGTAATTACCTTACAAAAGGCAAAGAGTGGATGAGTTAGAGATGCTTTGGAGCCACTAATCCCAATGACATTAGACCCCAACAGTTGTTCTTCCTTCAAAATGCACTTAACATGACTTAAACCTTCATTATTATCCTCCATTATACCAATAAAATACCCACAAAAGACCTTTAATTCCTTCCCAACAACACAATCAACTTCCAAGTAATCCCTCAAGAAACTCTCCACCATGATTTGAGGCAACTGAGTAACCCCCACTTTTCTCTTGCATTTATTCACCACCTGAAACCCTTCCAATCCCACATCTTCAAGAAAGAACTTTGGCAAAACTGCTCTTCCCACCATGAAACCCTTTTTCTTGATCCCAAAGAAGGCAACCATGACCATGATCTTCAACCCCATTTCTTTACCAAGCAAGCAAATCAAAGGGTACATGACAAGAAGCACAAATGCCCTAAAAGGGCTACCTGCTTCAAAGGCAACAAGCATGAAGTATGAGAACAAAGAGGAAGATTTAAGCAAGGTTTCTTCCACATTGAACACCAAGCTGGTTTGATGATCACCAGGAATACTGAATGGATCCTCCTCAACTGAGGCAAGAGAAGAAGGGGATTTTTGGAGTAACTTAGGGTGGTGAGTGAGGGCATTAGTGACTTTTCGATGTAGGTTTCTGGGGGTCTTGAAGTGTTTCTGAAGAATGCGAGAGAAGAAGAAGATGACAGCTCTGAACAAGGAGATGTAGGTCGCCATGATTTTTCTTATTTTTGATGTTGTGGCTCTCTGACTGTCACGGTCAAGATACTCTCCTGCTTATATAGTAGTGACGGCAGAAAAATGCCCCTGGAATTGGTGATTATTTACGAAAGAGGGATTGCACTTAGATTTATAGGAAAGAACCGTAAGGTCAAACTAATGTATAACCGTGTAAACTGCAACGTAATGTTTACAGGGAGTTGCATTAAATTGCAGGGAGCCAATTATGATGTAATATGGGTTTGGTTGGGTCAGCCTTATACCACTTTAAACTAAAGGCCCTCTGTTTTGAAAGGTATAGAGTAAGATAGCAGTAAATAAATATTGTACGTCTAGTTTCCAAAACCACTTAGCTTGATTCAGTATTGGTCAGTTGTTTTGGATTGTCACTGATCCACAAACATGGCTGCAACTGCAAACACTATATTCTTCCCTATAGATATTTGTTTCTCCCTCTTTATTACTTTATTAAAATAGGTTATATTAGCAAGTAGGTGTGAACAAGTTTTGTAAACAATTACTTAGCTACTTAGTTAGAACTACAGTTGATATGCGTAGACTTTGGCAATTGATTATCTAATATAATAATAACAATAATTTTAAAATATAAAATTAGTATTATTAGATTTATCATAAAATTAATTGCACATTTGTATTATAGCAATGTACTTTTTACAAAAATATTATGTAAAAAGATTACGTTAAAGCGCAACATAAAAAGCCATGAAAAATAAGAAGTAATGTATATTGTAGAACAAATGTAGTAAGATAATAATGAAAATGGATATAATAAAGGTGACCAATATATATTTTAAAAACACCAGAGTACATAACCCTTTGTTTGTATTTACAGTCTGTTTGATTATTAGAGGGGGAGGGGAGGGGAGGGTATTACAAGGGAGGGTAGGGTAGGGGAGGGGAGGGGAGGGAAGGGGAGGAGATATATTTCTATCTTGTTTGGATTATAAGTGGAGGGGAATGGAGGGTAACAAATGTTAATTGTTATGTTTGGATTAGAAAAGGGAGGGAAGGAGGGGAAGAGGAGAAAAATCAAGTAGTTTATTATATTAATAAAATTATTTTCTTTTTTTTTAATTATAATGAGTTCTCTTCCCCTCCGTTAACCCTCATATTGGGGGTTAATGAAAAGGGGGTTAATGGAGGGGAATGGAGGTGAACGGTTCCCCTCCCCTCCCCTCCTATTTATTTATCCAAACAAGGGTATGAGAGGTTATTTATCTCTTTTCCCCTCCTTTCCCCTCTCTTCCCCTCCTATAACCCCAAAACAAACAGGCCCTTAGGTTATGAGAGGAGAGGGGAGGAGAGGGGAAGGGAAGGGAAGGGAAGAGAAATATATTAATTAACCCCATTTCATCTTATTTGGTAAAAATAATAGGAGGGGAGGGGAGCGGAATCATTAACCCCCATTCCCTTCCATTAACCTCCTTTTCATTAACCCCCAATATGAGGTTAATGGAGGGGAGAGAACTCATTATGTTAAAAAAAAAAATAACTTTATTAATATAATAACTACTTCATTTTTCTTTCCTCCCCCTCCTTCCTTCCCTTTTCTAATCCAAACACAACAATTAACACCTCTTACCTTTCATTCCCCTCCACTTATAATCCAAACAAGATAGAAACAAGTCCCCTTCCTTTCCCTCTAATACCCTCCCCTCTCTTCCCCCTCTAATAACCAAACAGGCTGAAGGGTTGCCTAAGAGTTTGAAGGTTTTAGTTAATCATGATGTTTAAGAATAATGAATTCTAAATATAGATGAAGACATTTCTATTGACTAGTTGTGTGTCAAGGTTCAAAAGTCAATTACTTTGCCTTCTCTCTACTCAGTACTCTTCTATGGCTTATCAAGCTCCATTTCAAGCGACACAATTGGAAGCAACTTTGGAGCTTAAGTTTTCCTCGATCCTAGAATACGTGCCTTTGGTTGGAGATTATACAAGGATATCTTACCCTCCGTGGGAGCAGTTAACCAGAGACTCAATCATACCAAAGGAAGGTGTCGAGTTTGTGGATATGCTATTGAAACGAATGCTCGTAGCATCTTTCATTGTCCACCATCCCAAACTATTTGGGCAGCAAGTGGTTGTACTGGAATGTCCACTATCCCTTAGCTGTTGATTATGTTCATCAAGCTTTCTTGACACTCATTGAGGGTGACAAAGCTTGGTTTATAACCTTGGCATGGCAATGTTGAAACGCCAGAAACAAGTTGCTTGTTAAGAGGATTCGACCAAACTCGACACTCTTAGTTTCAAAGGCCAAAGAAATTATCCAGGACTACCATTCGCTCCCTCCTGTTAAGCAAGTCTCTCGCCCCTCGCACAACTTAGTTTGGGCTCCCCCTATCAATGGGGTCTGGAAGCTCAACTTTGACGCTACAAAATTTGGCGATTGGGGTCAAGATTGGGGCTTTATTATTAGGGACCATGAAGGTGAAGTTGTCGCTGTAGGCACAAAGCAACAATCTGGCTTTTTGTCACCAGAATTGGAAGAAGCTGAAGCTTGCTTATTTGGTGTTAGCACTGCCTGGGATACGTGATTTCGGTCTTTGAGCATTGAAGGATATTGCCTTTCACTCATTACCAAGGTCAAGACAAGTTTCAAAGCCAGTAATAGCTTGGGTATTGTCTGGGAAGAAATTGCAAAATTAGTTTCGCTCTTTAATTTTGTTTCTTGGAATCATATTCTTTGAGTCAGGAATAGAATAGTTCATTCACCCACTCACCTTCAACCTTATGATTCAGCAACCTGGATTTGGTTGGAGGAGTGTCCTGGGGCATCTTTAGCCTTGACCCGTGATGATATGTATCGATTCTTTGTTGATAATGAAAATTAAGTCGTTCAGTTGGCGCTTTCTGATCCATGAGGATCACAGGTACTCATAGCAATGACACCTATCTCGACCTACCTCGAGAATTTCCAAATACCTTGGGTTGTGTGGGTACCAAAGATGAATAAAAATAAGTGAAGAACTGACTAAATTTTCAAGTTCAAAGCCCGAGAAAACACATAAGGAGGCAAAGGAAAAGTCGAGTTGGGATCAAGGTCAAGCAAAGGGGCAACTTTATCATTACACAAGGGTCGGGGTGGAAGACTAAGCAAAGAAGATCAAGCGAAGGAGAAGCAGAAAAACAATTGAGAAATGGCAAGGAAGCCGGAGGGGTGTTGGCCACACCTCCTGTTGTTTTCTCCGCCCCAATCCTCTGGTTGAGGCGTTGGTCGCGCCTCAACAATTTTCAATATTCCCCTTTTCTCCCCTCCCGTTTTTAAAACCCTCTTTCCCTCATTTTGGATTCAACTATTGAACATTTAAACACTTTAAAGAATGAATCTTGTTGGGTAATTTGAAACCCTCTTCAAATCTTCCTCTTCTTTATCCATTAATGGTGGTGATTGGGAGTGACTTCTTTAGGGATTTATTGGTGTTTCTTAATATTAATCTTGGTGAAGTCTCTCGGATATCTCTTTGGGTGTTGGTGGTTCTCCTTTAAGTATCCATGGAAGATTCTAGGTCAATGTGCTGAGATTTCTTTATCGTTGAACATATCTTTGTCGTTTCATTGTTGTTTATGCTTAAACCCTAAATATGGTGAAGATTATGAGTTCTAATTTGGGATTTTCTTCAACCCTATCTAGGTTGATTATTGGTCCTTAGGTATTTAATCTATATTTTCTAGGTAATTAATTCAGATTACTTTCAAAACAAAAAAAAAGTTAATTACTTTGGTTCGATTAGATAAACTTTAAAGGTGATATGTAAAGGATTGCTTGCTAATGTGGCGAACGATCCTTGAGTGATCCGATAATTTTAAAGGCAATCTAAAGAACATTTGGGTGTGAGTCAAGTGATCCTTAAAATTGTGGATTGGATTATAGAGTGATCTCATGCATTGGGTTGAATCCCCTGAGACCTTGTATTAGTGGGATTATACTAGGGCTTGTTGTTGTTGTATTATAAAGTGATCCTTAGATGGATCACTATGCTTTTTTTTTTCTTTTTCTTTGTCTTGAAGAAGTTAGATAAGAGAAAAAGTGGATCCCAAGGTATATATTTTATATATAAAATATTGCCAAGTGATATTTAACATTAGATTACCATTATTTGGCTTTCTTCACCACTAATAGATTGCAACATTTTTAGTGGTCGACCCCATCAATCCAATCCAAAGTTGGATTTGTCTTTGGGGATGACTTTATCAAAGATAATGAAAGTATTGATAGGTGAAAGAAAATTCAAAGTACTACCTGCAAGTTGCAGATGAAGTGGAAGCAAAAATATATGTTGGACCCCTAGGAGAATTCAATGAGCCATAAAACCCAAAAATATTCGCCTTGGGTTATGATCCGACTCATTGGTCCAAAGAAACACCTTGACCACCACTGCCAACATGCCCATCTGTAGGCATGGCCTTGAAGGGCTTCCAAATGCAGTGAACACCCACTAAGTTCAAATAATGCTCAAACTTAGTGATAGGAAGTGACTTAGATAGCATGCCTGTAAGATTTTTTGAAGTTTGAAGCTTCTTGATGACAATCTCCTCTACAACAATTGTATATTTGACGAAGTGGTACCTGACGTTTATATGCTTGGTTTTCGAGTGATAAGTGTCATTCTTGGTAAGATTTATACACTACAACATAACAGCTGAACCTCGACTGTTATTCGTGACCGTTAAATTAATGGTCACAAATAATTTTGCACGACCGTTAATTAGCGACTCTTAAATTAATAGTTGCTAATTTTTTTAACGGTCTGCTGCAACCGTTAACTACGACCATTAAAATAATGGTCGCTACACTTGGCAACCGTTAATTATACCCAACTGGACTCACACTCGAACTAAAAATATACCTAGTCTGAATTATACGAAAATGATCTAGACCTTACTAGAGTGAAATTTGACCAAATTAGAGAGGAATTGACCAATACAACATAAACCAATTGTATTTTCAAATTGAATTTTTGTGATGATTACATTTTCAAACTAATAGCCGATAGCCCACATATTATTGTTATTTATTTATTTTGACTTTTAACCCAAACAATAGTTGATATTATTTTGGCCATTTTAATACAATATAGAGTTATAAACCCAACCTAAAAGTAACCCGATACTACAAACCAAATCAACCTGATTCAAATTTGACCTAACTCGACCCGACCCAGCCCGAAAGAACCTCTCGAATCTAAGCTAAACTAATTAAACATAAACTGAATTCGAACTTATTTGAATAGGATAATTTCCCTGAACTCAACCCTTACCCAAATCTCACCTGATTCGATCCGAACAGAAAATGGATGACAAGATGACAAACCGAACCAACCTTCACCTGATTTGTACTGAACCAATTCATCTGTTTGGCAGAACTGATAGCTAGTTAAATATATTGGGATTTGTGAAAAAGTGAGAGAATTTTTTTTTAATATGAAAATCTGTCTAACTTATACTATTAAGCGTAAAATTGTTATAGTAGTAATTAAAAAGTGTAAAAACTAAGTGACAACTAAAAATGGACAAAAAAGTACAACTAATTTGACAACTATTAAGGGATGAATATAGTTTTTTTTGTTTAGATTTGTTATTTAAGTTTCTTAGAGTTGATTAAAGTTGCCATTCGAGGTAAGTTATGTTAGTATATATGTTTCTTCAAAGTTGCCATTAGAATTAATTTTGTTCTTGGTAGGTCTTATAATGGAATCAATAATTTTTTTTTGTGGGCATTAATATTAACTGAGCTAAGACTGCCTACATTTATAATACCTCATGCTCCTACTCGTGAAAGCAGGTGTGGGCATGTCATGGAAGTTGTGTTTGTGATTGTTTACTAGAGTAGAGCTAGAAGAAGTCTTTCGTTTATTAGTTGCCCAACATAAAATAGGACACACACTGGCGGATCCATATGGTGCTTGGGGGTGGCCATGGCCACCCAAATTTTTTTTTTAGTAGAATTGAAGGTAAAAATTTATGATTTTTGTTTCCTTATGTGAATGTAATAGTATAGTGGACACCCCTATTTTAAATGGCTATTAGATCCGTCATTAGAGGACACATATCCAAAATATAATAACACCTTAAGGTGTTTGTTATCTAATCATTCCTATCTACTATACTTCATATATAATGAATTAACAAGACTCCTAAAGGAACAATATAAACTCCTACTAGAACAAAAGTGACGTTGGACTCGGAATATAAATTACGGTGATGCAAATATAGAAAATAATAGAGTAGAGAAGTTGACAAGCAGCACTATGTTTTGGGGGAAAAAAATATAGGAAAGAAAGCTGAGAATGTGATTGGTGATCGAAGGCATATAGTAGATGGATGTAAGTGGGCGAATGAATTTAGGGAGCGTAACAATCTTCCAAGCCGGAATTCTTGAATCTTGAGTTGTCCATGCTTGTGGCCCCTCAATTTCCAAGGCCGGCTGCATGCATCCTCACTTCCACTTTTATTACAACCTGTCTTCATTATAATAATAATAATAATAATAATAATAATAATAATAATAATAATAATAATAATAATAATAATAATAATAATGGTGATGATTATGATGATGTATGATGTTCAAATCTGGCAGGGGCATGGACTCATGGTCACGCGACTAAGGAAAAACACGTAAAAATAGCCAACCCATTTAGAGGAGCTACATGCACACCGGTTGGTCAAGTCGTTCAGTACATTGCATGGTGTTCTTATGAACGTCACGCTCTTCCAAAGTTGAATAAGCTGGGGTTACTCGGATATAGTGTATGGGTAAAATGTTATCATATGGGTTCATGGGTACGTATATAGTACCCCCTATAGAATGGCTGTTTACAATGATATATTTTCCATTTGCTTTTATTTTTTCTTATTACTATTATTTGAGAGTTTGCGTTATTTAAATTAAGGAAATTGAATTTCAACAATCTGAACTTTGACGCATGATAGTCTTAATAATTTGAACTTTAAAAATATCTCTGAATAATCTAAACTTTGACCATATTAAATTACGATAGCGTGCATGCCAACATTAATTATTTACTTAATACTCATTTTCTTAAAAAAAATGTTTTTATCTTTAATTATTTCACTTGCTTATTTATATTTCAATATGATCAAAGTTCAGATTCTTTTTTAAAAAATGAGGATTTGGTAAATAATTATTGCTGGCGTATTACTATAATCTAATATATATGGTCATAGTTTAGATGGAAAAACTTATAGTGGTTGTCAACCATGACAGCCACCATTATGAAAACAATGTTTATTCATATATGTGTCAACTTTTATCTTTGTCACTCTTTTTTTTTATTTAGTACAATATTATAAAATATATTTTCTTAATCAAAAAGAATTTTATGAATTTTTTAAAATTTAAATATCTTAACTCTAAGTTTTTGCCTAGTAAATAAGCATATTTTGAAAAATATTTATTTTAAATTTTTTTAAAATAAACTAAAATTTTAAAAAATATTTTTTACAATTTATATTAAATAAAAAAGTTAATCATCAAGAAAAAACTTGATATATGTATGAGTAAGATTTATTTTACTTATGGTGGTTGTCATAGTTGACAATGTAACCACTATAAGTGTTTAGCATAATCAGTTTAAAGTTCAAATTATTTAATATATCACACATTAAATTTCAAATTATTTAAATCTAAATTTCCTTTAAACTATGATAAAGTGGTTCGTTCTATTTAGATATGAGGTCACGTAGTTGCTTAGTTTACTTACAAGTTATAACATTTTAATACATCTTTGATAGAGCATGAATGGATGAGCGATCGATAGGTTATAGAGCTCACGGGTATTTGGTTGTCAACTTTTTTGGTACTGTTAGCTTTTTGATCAAAGTCAACAAGCTACTTAATGTGTTTAAAATAATTTTTCATATTGTCTTTTTAGATTCATAAGTTATTTTCCAAAAAGCTATTTGAAGGGACTTTTTGGAGTAATTTTTCACAAATTGCTAATTTACCAAATATTTTTCCTATCATTAGCTAATCAAATAGTTAAAGTCAAAACAACTACCAACTAGTTGCCAAAGAAAGCCCTAGTCCTATAGGATCTTTATAGAAACTCTATAATTCCTCACTTCTTTATATAGGAAAAAAGGAAAGAAAAACTATCCTTGTTTTTTAGTTGAGTTAGACCTAATCAACTTAACCTAACTTAATTTAACTTAACTCATTCTTAACCTAATCTAACCTAACCCAACTTCCTAAAAAATATTCAAACCAAAAACAACTTTTTAAATAAAAAAGAAATTAAATTAATATTATTTCAATTTCAAATCAATCCACTTTTCCAACACCTGTAACTTTTTTATTTGTTTTTCCCAAAATATTCAACTTTTATTAATAAAATATTTTCACCCAACAACTAATTTAATTCAAACCAATCCTATTATTTCTTATCGTATCATTTCATTTTCTATCATCACCTAACTAACCTAATGTGAACCTAACATCACCAAAGAACAACACCTAATTAAGAAACGAAATGAAAAATATTGAAATACAAAAACAAAAAAAAAAAAATTAAGCGGTGGCCGATATCCAGCTAGGTAGCCCCATATGGACCAATTGGTTGATATAAAATGGTTTGTTCTCGATCTTAATGCAAGTCATGAGGGCAATTTATGAATGAATTAATGCATATAGAAATGGTTAACGTTTCTGGGATTACCATCCATGATGGAGTGGTATTCTGCACGTCCTCAACATGGAGCAATGTATCTTATTCGGGCATTGATTCCTTTCCATATTCTTCCCATGAGCTTCAACCCCAAACAGTTCTTTTTTCTTTCCTACTTAAATTTTATTTTCCAAGAATAAGCAAGGTATAACCATTATATAGAGAGTAATTGTACATATGTTTATTTGAGCTAGGCACTTTAATTTTTCGGTGAAACTTAGGGAAAACAATCGAGGTCACAAGTCTATTCGAGGAGAGTTTCTTAGGAGTAAAATTAAGTTTCTAATATTACATAGAATCTTGAGGTTGAATCTCTTAATGTTACCTATGATATGGTCGATGATTTGGTTGATGTTGTCGAATCGAAGTATAACATTGCGGAATCGCAACATGACAATGACGTTATCCCTCCAGATGTTTCCTCTAATGACGACTCTCTTGAATACATCCTTGATGTTTCAAACTTATAAATTTGATTAATATTTTCAAACCTTAGGGGAAATATATGTAAGTCACTATTTCATATTAATTGAAGAAGAATAATCTTGATGGTTGATGGGCGAGGAAAGGAATTTAGGATGATGTGAAATCAGTTGAAGAATAAGCATGCCATTTTCTTTTTAATTATTTTCTTTTTTTTGAGGGAATTAATTGTTTTCTTTTATTTGTTTCTGTTTTTCATGTTGACAAATAATTTTCCATTTGCGGACAATTCGCAAAAGAATCTTGATTTGCAAATGAGGTCAACTTGGCCTCATAACATACATAAATTAAGTCATCTCTTTGTGGAAGAATCAATACTTTGGAAATTGAAGTAGAGCACATATTTTACGCTCACCACCAAGGCTACAAAATCATACTAATACTAGTTACACTAGTTAATTAACAAATGTATGATGTAACTTGTAAGTGTATACAACTATATCGTATAAATTAAATGTTCAAATCTTCAACTTGCCATGTACATTGTTTATAAAAAAAAAAAAGAATCAAAGGAAAATTGGATTCTCATAATTTCTACTATGGTAATTGCACGAAAATAGTCTTAACTTAAAAAATGTATGTCAGCTATGCCAAATTTCGAAAAATTGTATTTTTTTTTACCATTACTAAGTGTATACTCTAAATATCAAGGATTTTAACTTGTGATTACTCCCAAGTTTGGCAAAACACCTCCCTACGAAAAATAATTTTTGTTTTACCATTACTAAGTGTATACTCTAAATATCAAGGATTTTAACTGTATAACCTTTCTAGGGATGAGAATGAAAAATAATTTACAAACTTTATAACCTTTCTAGGGATGAGAATGAAAAAATCGTAATAATTGTTCGGATTCTCAAAAAAATCTAAATTTTTTTTTACTAATTAAATGTCATAACCTTTCTAGGGACCAGAATAAAAAAAAAGAAAAATATGAAATTTTAAAATCCCAAAATGAAAATATAGAATTGGATTTCATACCTAAAAAGTATAATTTTTCAAAATTTAGGACCACTAACATATATTTTTAAAGTTTGTGTATTTATTCAATCGCCCAAAATATGAATTATTATAATCCAATCTTTCTCTATATCATTAGTATAAATGCACTAATATTTATTGATATCATACTAAATAGTAGTTCACCACTACTAAAATAGCACCTTCCTATAACTAGTAGATCGATGTGTTATCCTTGTTAACTAGGGGATTTTTACTTTTAACTTTTGAGATTCTGACCTTAATATTTTCTCTCTTCTTTTCTTGCAATAATTTTTAACACCTCAAATTTGTGACACGCATTTTTTTTCCCTATAAATAATGTAGTCTAGTATTGTTTCGTCCGCAATACAGTGAGGGAATTGTATCGTATCCACAGGGAGCAAGGTCTTTTCGTCAAAACTTTTACTACTATGCTTAGTTTAAGGTAATAAAACGATTAAGCAGGGGAAAAGGGAACAAAGATAAATTATCGGCCGAAAACAGAGGAAAAGAGGCTCAAGGGTCGGTATCGCATGGTCAGCCTAATCACTGGAAAGCCTCAATCAGGACACTAAGCCGGGATAGAAGTTAGGTTATTGCAAGGATTAGAGCCACTCCGGGGCCTCTCCCTAGGTGTACCCGGATTTAACCATCGATATTCGTCCACTAAATGAATGAGGACTTTCCAAAAGGGTTTGATGTGCAATTCACCCTACCCGAGCTTCTCCACTAAATGAATGAGGAGTTGCTCGGGTATCCATCCAATTTCCCTAAGGATTGTGTTTAAGTAGGTTTAGCGGGCTTCCACTACTTACTGAACCCCACAACCAATAGAGCTTTTGGATGAAAACCTCATAAACAAGGCTTAATGCCCTAACTAAGTCAAACCTTAGAAACGGGATCCCATTAGAGGCTAAACCTCCCCCTAAACCTTAAGGGTACTAGCCACTAATCATGATGATAAACAATAAAACTAACAAGCTTAACATAAGAACCCTAAGCATGATATCTAGAAGAGGGAACACAACAAGATTAAACACAAACACTAGTTAAGACAATAATTAAGAGAGAGTAAATGAAGACTTACCCAAAATAAGATGATGATAATAATAAAAAGATGAAAAAACACCAAAACTTGAATAAATACTTCTTCAAAATAAATGCTTCTTCAAAATGCAATAATCCAAACCAAGAATACTCAAAGAAAGACAAGTTTTAGTGATTAAAATGAGAAGATCCCCATCGGGAAGAGTGCTAAGCTCTCTACAAAGCAAAGATGAACAATGAACAAAAGATAACTAGGTTTAGTTTTGGACCGAGCTTAAATACATTGGGAGAAAATAACTAAAACGCGTCGTTTTGGCCTCAAAATTCCATCTGGACAGGGTAGTCACGGGCGCTACCCTGGGTCGTCACGCCCGTGACGAGGCGATTTCAAAATCTCGAACAAGAAGTCTTCGCTAGGGTCACGGGCGCTACCACAAGCCGTCACGCCAGTGACCTCCTGGGTTTCAACAACTTCAGGAATTCCTTCAGCTAGGTCACGGGCGCTACCAAGGATCGTCACGCCCGTGACCGCTCTCGGCAAAATGGGAGAAATTCTGCTGAAATTGGTCACGGGCGCTACCAATGGGGGTCACGCCCGTGACCTCCTGGGTTTCAGCAACTTCTTTTTTCTCTTCTTTTGTCACTGATAACTGCGTTTCATGACTATGTTTTTGGGGGTTTTCAATAGTGAATTAGGGATAATTTTGTGTGTGAACCTTGATTTTTATTCCAATTTCCCTACTACACTTGGTGTTGTTGTTTTTGATGTGAATTTGTAGGTTTTGAGGCCAAAACACCAACTTTCTCTCAACTTCAGGCAAGAGTGAATATACCACGGACCTCTACATGTCAAACCCAAACCGTGGCACAAATTTGGGACGGAAAGGAGTAAGGAATAGCCGGGTAGCAGTGGCGGACTTGCCCAGCTCATTTTGGCGAAGGAATGAAGAAAGAAGCGGGACAGTGGCAACCTCGGGCAGCCCGTGATGATCACCACGGTCCGTGGTGTACGGACTGTACGGACCGAGGCGAACTGCCTATGCAGGTCGGTTATTTTCGCGAGTAGAAAAGGGAGGAAGCGACGATTTTTTTGAGATTAATTCATTATCTATCAGTTTTCCTTTGTTCTTTGGCCGTCAAGAAGAGAAAAGAGAGCCCTAATACTTCCATTCTACTCCTCTTCCCTACCATCAAGATTCAAGACCGAATCGATTCAAGAGAAACCAAGATCAAGATTCGCAAAGGAAAGGAGCGACGTTCGCGGAGAAGGTTCTACCCCGCGATCGAAAGGCTCGACGGGTTGTATTCTTCGCAATTCTATTCTTTTTTTTTTTGATTTCCTTCTTAGTTTTGAGATTCGTTTATGATGTTTGGAACTTGTTTTGTGTTTTCATTGAATATGAGCGAGTAGATTTTTTGAATTCTAGGGTTTTGCAACCCGAAACAATGTAGTTTGATTGTTTGTTATTAGTTTGTGCATGAATTCTTGATTAGAATCAATAGAAGGTTGTGTTTTCCATGTTTATGAGTATTCTTAAGGCCTTGAATATTTGTAAGTTTGAGATTAACCTGAGAATTACTGAAAGGTGAATTAGGGTAATCTGACTACCAACCTGTCTACCTAGGCTTATGAAAGTTGAAAAAGGAGTAGTAAACTAGGGAATCATTAGATACCTGACTTTTAAGACCTTCAATTCTGTTTAACCTAAAAGGCGCATTTAAAGTTGTTGATTAGGTTGTTTAGAATAATTCTATTTAGCATCGAAAGGGCGATAGAATTAAGATGTTATCGATTCTTGATTCATTCTTGAATGTATGATTGTGCAGGCTAGGTTTTACTAATCGAACTCGTTGTTAGGTTAGCATCTCCCTAGAAGTCTTTCTCTCTTAATATAATTTTTGATTGATTTTCTTTTTCCTGCTTTATTAGTTTTAATTATTTTTTAAAGTCTTCCAAAACCAAAACCTGATTAGCTTAGCAATCGAGATAGAGATTAGTTTTCTGTGCTGCTAATTGAGTCCCTGTGGGATCGACCTTGACGTGCTACTACGTACACCGTGCGCTTGCTGCTCTATCAAGTTTTTGGCGCTGTTGCCGGGGACTCTGTCCCTAGCAGTCGGTAAACGAATTCTCTTGGGTTGACTAGGCTGTTTTCTTTTTCTTTCTTTTTCTTTTCTTTTTATCTTTGATTTTTTTTTCTTTCTTTCAAAAAAAAATACAAAAAAAAAGGCAATTCTTGATTTTCCCCAATTTGAGCAGGAATTATTTTGGCACTATTTTGAGAGATTACTTGCATGTCCTGTTCCATGTGGTATTGTGCCTGGGAAATCAGATGTTCTTGACATTGTTGCTTTGGGGGTGAATAGTGAGACTCATACTCTATTAGAGTATTTTGGTTTCTATGCTAAAACTGTCGATGAAGTTTGGAGTTTGCTTGAGTGGCTTGCACGTGATACTCGTGATTTTGAAAATTATTATGGTGCATCCTCTTTCCCCAATCTTTGTGCATCTCATGCTAGATTATGTACTCAACCCCATTGTTTGCCTCATTGTCGTTTGTGTAATTCTTTGACCATGATGAATCTGCATGCCTAGTTTTAGCCAAAATTTATTTTTTGATGAGGGCAATGCAAGAGCAACAAGATAAGGTTGAAGCTTGTCTAGAAAAAATAGATGAAATAGTTGACCCTTCTAAGTCAGCTTTGCCAACTGTTGCTCCTTCTCATCCTATCTTACCTAGAGACACTACTGATGGTGTCTTTGCTTTTCATAATGCATCCTTACCTTTTTCTCAGTCGACGGGGTTCGAGGTGAGTGATTCCCATGGGTTTGATGGTAGGTATGATGATGATGTTTGTCATGAGTCAATTGATGCTATTGATGAGGAGTCTTGTGAGGGGTTTGTGGGTGGATTGGATCCTTCAAGCGAGGAATCTGTTGATGTACTCCATGTTTCTACACCTTGTTCACCACCTTCCCTTGCCCCTAAGAACCTTGAGGAGCCCATTCCCTGTGAAAAAACCATTGATGTTCATTTTGACGTAGGATGTGAGGTTGATTCTTATGATGTGACTGTGATTGAGGGGACCAACAGTGTCTTTGATTTGTCCTTAGGCACTTTAGAAGGGTTTCATCCCTATCTTGACCCATATTGTAAATGCCTAGAGGACTCAGCTAAAAAAATCATGTGGACCACTTATTTTGATTCTTTTGATTTTTCTAGTGCTTTTGACTTATTTGAGAGAGTGCAACTAACATTTTTTGCCATGAGTGTTTTGTTGCTCTCTTATACGCAGGCTTGTGAACCACATGCTGCGGAATTTGACAAGCTTCTAAGGGCGTTAACTGCATCTGAGGTAAGTTTCGTCTAGCTAAAGACGTTAAACTAGCGCTTCTTGGGAGGCAACCCAAGCGTTTAATTGCTTTATTAGGTTTTATTTCGTTCCTTTAATTTTCTTCGTTTTTTTTTAGAGTGTGACGCATTATATCGTTTCCTTCTTGTGCATGCTACCCTTATTCGAAATGCGTTGTGGATACTGCTTTATCCAAGCATGGGGGGGGGGTTTGGGTTGATTGTCTTAAAATCATGTGCTAGAGTGAGACTGACGTTTATAGTTGCATATTTGTTAGTTTCTTTTTGTGTTTGTTAGGCATTGAATTTGCATCTAGATTGCATATAGGAGTAGTTTTCTGGCTAAAAAAAAAGAAAAAAAATTAGGATAGTCTTTCGCCTTTAAGAGGTGTGTGTTTGGATTGTCATTGCAAGTGTATACTCATGTGATTTCTGGCTTGATGAGGATGATAGGAGAGACTTGGTTGCTTGTTTGATCTAGATTGCCTGTCTTGTTTGTGATTCATTTAGTCTTGAATAATTATTGTGCATGATAATGAAATTCCTATGTTTGGTACATTAAAGGAACTAGTTGCTTGTGATTGTGATAGGTTAACCCGTGAGACTTCTTGAGCCTAAAAGACTATCATTTTTATAGTCACATTTTCTTTTGAGTGTGACCTTACCATGTTTGCATCTCTAGAACTTGACTTGATTCTCTTTGAAACTGCATTTGACTTGTGCATTATGTTAATATGATTGAGGCCCATTTTGAAGCCACATAGTCAAAAAAGCCACCTAACAATATGACCCCTTTTTGCTAGCCCTTTACTAACAATTTTTCCTGTCTTGTTGTTTACCCTATTGCGCGCCCTTGGCCTGTTTTTAATTCCTCACCTTTTAGCCAAGTTAGTGGAGCAACCATTCAGTTGGGGGGCAGTTTTATAGTCTAATTGTTGGTGACTTTGTTGGATTGTTTGCTTGATGAGGGAAGCATTGCTCATAATCATTATTTATCCCCTCTTTTCATTCGAGGGTGAAATTGGTTTGATGGGGAGTGAGTCACCCATTATGAATCTATGCTATTCACCAAAAAAAAAAAGAAGAAAGTAGTAAAAAAAAAAAAAAGAGAAAAGCTTTGAAGAATAAGGTGATTAGAATGGTGGTTTTCTTTCTTATATTGACTCTTCCCTTGCTTTTCTTTGTTTTTGGGAAGGTATTTGTGCTTCATTGCGGTGCGATGTAAGAGGCGTTGTGCTTTATGTATTGGGAATGCTGCTCTTTAGGTCGTTGGCTTTTAGCTCCACATTTCCTAAATGATTTCCCTCCTTACCCTACACCTAAGCCAAATTACAACCCTTGAAAAGTCCTCATGATTAACTTTTATGCATGTTGTCTATAGCGGTAGAGAATCGAGAGTCTTGTCAAGCTTATGGTAGGTTGTTTACATTGGTTGAAGGTTTTGAGCGAACCGTCATATATATTTAAAACACATGAGGGGAGTGATTCACATACCCTAAAGTGAGGTCCTACTGATCCCAACTAGTACGCCAAACATGTGAATGAATTTTGATTGCATTTGAGTTGTGATGGACTAGTTGTGTTGCTTCCTGGCTTGTGATTCTATTTCGAACAACAATTTTTGCTTCAATTTGATTCTTAATCTCGCTAGGGGGTCTCTTTGTGTATGCTTGTTTTGGCTTTCTAATATGCCCTTTTTATTAGAGGAGGTGTGAGTAGATTTCTTTTCCTTTTCAAGTCTTTTCATCTTGTTTTGAGTCTTGTACTTGCCTGGAGACAAGCAAGGAGTAAGCATGGGGGGATTTGATAACTGCGTTTCATGACTATGTTTTTGGGGGTTTTCAATAGTGAATTAGGGACAATTTTGTGTGTGTACCTTGATTTTTATTCCAATTTCCCTACTACACTTGGTGTTGTTGTTTTTGATGTGAATTTGTAGGTTTTGAGGCCAAAACACCAACTTTCTCTCAACTTCAGGTAAGAGTGAATATACAACGGACCTCTACATGTCAAACCCAAACCGTGGTACAAATTTGGGACGGAAAGGAGTAAGGAATAGCCGGGTAGCAGTGGCGGACTTGCCCAGCTCATTTTGGCGAAGGAAAGAAGAAAGAAGCGGGACAGTGGCAACCTCGGGCAGCCCGTGATGATCACCACGGTCCGTGGTGTACGGACTGTACGGACCGAGGCGAACTGCCTATGCAGGTCGGTTATTTTCGCGAGTAGAAAAGGGAGGAAGCGACGGTTTTTTTGAGATTAATTCATTATCTATCAGTTTTCCTTTGTTCTTTGGCCGTCAAGAAGAGAAAAGAGAGCCCTAATACTTCCATTCTACTCCTCTTCCCTACCATCAAGATTCAAGACCGAATCGATTCAAGAGAAACCCAGATCAAGATTCGCAAAGGAAAGGAGCGACGTTCGCGGAGAAGGTTCTACCCCGGGAACGAAAGGCTCAACGGGTTGTATTCTTCGCAATTCTATTCTTTCTTTTTGATTTCCTTCTTAGTTTTGAGATTCGATTATGATGTTTGGAACGTGTTTTGTGTTTTCATTGAATATGAGCGAGTAGATTTCTTGAATTCTAGGGTTTTGCAACCCGAAACAATGTAGTTTGATTGTTTGTTATTAGTTTGTGCATGAATTCTTGATTAGAATCAATAGAAGGTTGTGTTTTCCATGTTTATGAGTATTCTTAAGGCCTTGAATATTTGTAAGTTTGAGATTAACCTGAGAATTACTGAAAGGTGAATTAGAGTAATCTGACTACCAACCTGTCTAACTAGGCTTATGAAAGTTGAAAAAGGAGTAGTAAACTAGGGAATCATTAGATAACCTGACTTTTAAGACCTTCAATTCTGTTTAACCTAAAAGGCAGACGAAAGTTGTTGATTAGGTTGTTTAGAATAATTCTATTTAGCATCGAAAGGGCGATAGAATTAAGATGTTATCGATTCTTGATTCATTCTTGAATGTATGATTGTGCAGGCTAGGTTTTACTAATCGAACTCGTTGTTAGGTTAGCATCTCCTAGAAGTCTTTCTCTCTTAATATAATTTTTGATTGATTTTCTTTTTCCTGCTTTATTAGTTTTAATTATTTTTTAAAGTCTTCCAAAACCAAAACCTGATTAGCTTAGCACTCGAGATAGAGATTAGTTTTCTGTGCTGCTAATTGAGTCCCTGTGGGATTGACCTTGACGTGCTACTACGTACACCGTGCGCTTGCGGCTCTATCAGTCACGGGCATTACCCTTGGGGGGTAATGACCGTGTCCTCCTGGGTTTCCTTGACTCCTCTTTGCCTTAGCTCCAGGACGGGGGCCACTCCGAAAATTCCCGGGGTTGCTTCCTTGAATTCCCGAGCCGGGTTCTCGACGACGTCGACCAAGCATCTCCCAATGCCTCGGACCCAAACTAACCTGCATGAAATTAAAGGAAAACAGATAAGCAGCAATTATTGAGGAGGGTAACGAGCAATAATTCTAAGTAAGAGGAGCAGTACTTAGGCTCAAAATCGAGCCTAAACAAGTATATTGTAAAATTTAAGGGTAATGAAGTGCATCAAGTCACTACTAAAAATATGTGTATTACCAACCATTTTTTCCAACCAATTTAAAATGGTTGGAAAAACTAACTATTTTAGCAACCATTTGATATTCCAACTATTTTTCAAAAAATTTAGTGGGGAAAATGGTTGGAAATTTTTCCTACTATTTGGAATTGGTTGGAAAAATAGTTGGTAATCCAACCATTTTTCCAACCATTTTCAAATAGTAGGAAAAATGATGGTAGGAAAAATTTTCAACCATTTTTCCCACTAAATTTTTTGAAAAATAGTTGGAATATCAAATGGTTGCTAAAATAGTTGGCTTTTCCAACCATTTTAAATTGGTTGGAAAAAAGTGGTTGGTAATACACATATTTTTAGTAGTGAGTACACTAACTCCACCCTAATTACATTTTCTTGAACCCAAACTAAAATGAAAGTGAAAGAAAATAATTACCCGGAACAATTACTAGTAATTTTTAAGTTATCTTCGTCAATTTAACAATTTGGGAAAATTAAGACACGATGGAATTAGAGTGAAAAGTTTGTACTTTACTCAAATTACTCCTATACTAATTGAGAATAATAGTTGTTGGAATTGTAAAAAATGATAAACAGTTTATTAATTAAGGGTAAAAATAAAATAACTATTGTTAGAATTGTATGAAGGCAATATTGTATGATGCATAGGGAAATTTTTTTTTTTATTCTCTTCTCTTAAAATTGAGCCAAATCGATTACATTAATTACAGTAGTTGATACTCAGCAGATAGATCATGGATCATATCATATGCACCAACTACACACAATTTTGAAGACTAATATTGGTCCCCAGATTGTTTGGGGATTGAGGAGCTTTAAAAGTGCTAAGCATGGGAAACACTTGATTCGAAATTTGCATGCATGTACACAAGCTAAAAAGATACCAAATTATGGATATTAGGGGAGTGTACTTTATGCATCATGTATGTAGAGATGACCCATCTTAGCATGCATTTTTTAGGTTATCGATGCAGATGGTTCACAAACAAACATATGGATAAGTCCCAAGTACTGCTTGCAAAGTTTAATCTTACAAAAATATGTTGAATGTGATTATAAATTTTTTATCTTAACTTTAATATTTTTATTATGATCGAGAATATGGATGTGCAATATCTTCTATAAGTTTTATTATTACTCCATTTTGATTCAAATTTAGGCCAATTTGAATCGTCCATGGAAAAAAGTTTAATAATAGATACATATTTTTTTTATATGAGTTTCATCATTAATAGGTTTATTTAACCCTCTCTATTGAAGTATAGATAAGTATGCATATAAGTCGTCTAATTTATAATTACACATGTATACGCACACATACATAAATATTTATGGACAATTATATGTGCCTTGATTCAAGATGCTTATTAAACATCTAGAGTTGTCTTTAACTTGAGTTTTTATTATTTTAAATGTTATTTTTAGTAACTCCTCATATTTATCATCTACAAGTGTATAACTTTCATTGATTACGTTGACAAATATTAACGATATTCTAATCATATCAACCATAACATACAATTTTATATTAAAAAAAATATAAATATAAATTAATTTTATATAATTTATAAGTTGTAAACAACGATCAAACTAATACAAATATCTACCTAATGATTTCAACACACATAAATACAATTTTTAGTGCAATTTAGGTGTAAGTTAAGATGATTAACTACCATCTTAATCCGAGATGCAAAATATATATATATATATATATATATATATATATATATATATATATATATAGATTTCGTTAAATATGTTAGGCTTGCACTCCAATTCTAATATAACTCTGATAAGTCAACGCGTCCGAGGCTGTCTTGTGGTCACACTACCTAGGGCCCATTCATCATGGACAATGGTCCACATCTTCAAACATTATACCGAGTGTTGTCATCCTCCTCTTTTTTTTTTCTTTTTTTTTTGGTTTTTCTTGATAGAGTTCTCATCCTTTTGTTTTTGTGAAATTCAGATTTAACAAAAGGAATTCACTCTAATTTTTAGGAATTTTCATTCTCATTGGTATTTTTTCCAAACCAGTTTTTAAGTTTTTAAATAAGAAACATTTTTTACCGCGTTCAGACATGTTTATCTTGAGAGTTTGTTATTGTTGTAAAAAAGAAACAATTTCGGAAATAATTTTCCAAAAAAATAATGTATTCTTAAGTTGTGATTGGCCTATTTCATTTAATTAGGGTATGAGTTGTGAGTTGTGATGATGATTCATTAATGAGGAAAATTTGAATGTTGTTTAAGCTGAGAGGGACCAAGCTTGTCACCTTGACTAATACATAGATTGATTGATTAGAAGACATCAATTAAGAAACTTGTTGATAGCTATTTCATTAATTGCATGCCAAATACGACATATAACACAAATATAACACCAAACTAAGTATATGATTGACGTAACATGATTGAATATAGCCTTGCACTGCCAAGTATTGTAAGCTGTATGACTAATAAAATAGTTATAAGATGCTTAAGTTTAGACCAGTGAGGATGATTGTAATTGTTTACGTAAAGTAAACATGACTTTGAAAGGCCCCTTCAACATTGAGCCAGTTAGCCTTAGGGCAATCCAAGCAATATGGGACAGGAACGACAGGTATGGCAAAATGAGGTGGCATGCAAGGGGGAAGAAGAGATCGAAAGAGAGAGACAGAGAGGTGTAGCCAATGTAGGATGCCCACAGTACTCCCTCTATTTTCGATAGACTTGGCATTTGAGTCATTTATGTCGAGTTGGGTTGGGTTAGTTCGGCTCTACAAGGATCAGGCTCGGGTTGGGTTAGTCCGGATCATTTTCGGGTCAGGTTAATTTTGGATCGCTATAATTTTTGTCAAATAAGGTTATCATTAAAATGAGCGACTTTGGTGAAAAGATAAATTAGGGTTGGATTGGGTCCCATCAAGTTTCAGGTCCATTTCGGATTAATTCACATTTTCAGGGCTGAGTCGGTGGATCATAAGATCGAGTTAGATTTGTCAGGTGTAATTTCCAAGTTAAATGATATGTCCGCCATATAAGTCTCAAAATCCTTTTCCACCCGTAACTTTAAAATTTTGTCAAAATGCAAAAATTAACCTTGGATTTTATACAAAAATTCAGGATGGCCATTAGACTTGTTCACCTTGTCCTAAACAATAAACATTTGAGCTAGTTAACCGTAATTATCCCAACTATCCTTTGTCGAACCTGTGTGGACATGATTTCTCTACGCAGAGCAACAACATGCAAGTGAGAACAAGAAAAGGGTTGTTGAGATGCGGCTTGGCCTGGCTACTGCCTACTATGCCTTCAATGTTTCTACTAATTGTAAAAAAAATGGTACAAACTACGAAGGAAACAAGTTACAAAGAAATTCATGAGGCAGTAGAGCTGTTTCTTCCCAGCCCTTGATTACTCACCACATGCTGAACAAATTCATAGTTGTTTTTGTGAGGGACCAAATCAAAGTTAATAGCAAAAAAGCCCAAAGGGGACTATTTCATGCATCCCAACTTTCCAAGTCAGTTGGATAACATATGCTTATAAAAAAATCCAAGGCTAATTAATTAGTATGAATACTTACGTTGCGTTTTGTAGTTTCTTGGGAAAAATTTTCCCTAGTTCCTAGGAAAGAGTTTATTGAGCTTGAGTGTAACATCAGGTCCTCGTTAAATCATTCTCATCTCTTATGGTGCGTTTGGTAGTTTCATGGGAAAAACTTTCCTGAGAAAGACTTTCCCGGAAAAGTCCTACCCTAGGACCCCTGGGAAAATGTTTACTGAACTTGAAAGTGAAATAATGGGTCCCACAATAAAATTTTCCCATCTATTTGTCACAACCAAACATGGAAAAATTTGTCCAATAGGGAAATTTCACTAACTTTCCCAGAAAAATTTGAGAACCAAACACTTCCTTAGAAACAACCAAGCATTGGAAAATTTATCAACATGGGAAAGTTGGCTAACTTTCTTAAAAAAAAATTTCCAACCAAACACAACCTTAATTAAACCTCAAACATTGGAGGGGCAAGGGCAAGCTAATTAAACCAGAAGACACCAAGCTATCTGTTTCCTACAGTGAAGCAGAGGAAACAAGACCAAGTGGTGGCACAGATGATGCTTTAAAGCACTGACTGATTAATTCAGTGTTATCGATGACGTACACCCCTACGTAGATAAATAATTACTAGACACAACTAACGCATGTACCTGCATGGTTGCATTATAATGGTGCAATCAAAGCAAAGGACGTTGATATTTACATATCCAACAAAAATCAAACTTTGGATCAGCAATCCCATCTACGGACCAATCGTGTAAAGCTAAAAGTGAAGTTGGTGATGGTTAAGACTGCTTAGGAGTTAAGAGAGATACAGGTACTGATCAGGACGAGGTGTTGTCCTTGTGAACTTGTTGAACTGCAATAACTATTGGAGAAAGAGATAGTTTCCTAGACATTGTCAGTAATATTGATTATAACAAACAAAACTGGCATTCTGTCCATTGCCTAGCAATCAATAACACTGAAATCACAAGCGGAGACTATCTAAGGGAAGAGCAAACAGCTTATCACACGAAATCTAACTCTGAAATCAACATCAATGCAGGAAATAATTGCCTAGAAAGAAGAGATAGGAAGTCCAAGTGGCAGCTTGAAGCTGCTTCTCAGATAATGTGGTGACACCCCAGTTACTCAAACCCACATCATTGAAGTTACTCACCATAGGTGCAATATCACCAGCAGAGTGGCAGAAATCACAAAAAATATAAGCCAGGTCTAACAGCCCAAAAGCTTCAAATCTGTCATTTGCATTAACTGTAGCAGCCAACTGAGCCAAGTCAACAGCATTCCTACACTTGATCCCATAATCTGCCTCCAAGGCATCCAGGGAGTGTTTGATTCCGACCCCCACGAAGGAGATCTCAGGGCGTTGAAGGAATCCCGAGAGGCAGAGAGGAGTTGAACTCATCAGATGGAGCTGGATGATCAAGCAGGTGGTGCCATGACACAGCTTTAGTATTGCAACTCTATCAACCACTTTGGGACTTTCGGAGTCATATTGGAAGTCGAAGCATTTCTCTATGTCCAATCCCACTACCCTTTTTGTGGTAGAAGATCTTGGGGGTGAGGATGGATAGCATGTCCTTCAGACACCCATCAAGTTGACCCTCGGTTGTGATCACAGTCGTTTTCACCTCTTGCTTGTTTATGGTGAATTTGTGGGTGTTTGATGTGGTTTCTGTTTGCAAATCAGAGACAAGGAAACGGAGATATCAGAGGTTGGCATCTACGTATCAATGGGAAAATGCATACTATTAAGGCAAACTGCAAGTTTCTACCCACTCAAGATCCAAGAAGATGAGATTCATAATTTAGCAAATTAAACCTTTGATTCACTTGAACAAATGTGACTTGTCTTACCTGACATGGCTGCTTCCCCTGATACTTTCGGCTCTTCAACGGCTGATTTAGTTATGCGGTTTGGATAAAGGGAAGAAGCTTCGCTAGCTGCACACAAGGCACTGAGTAAACCATTACTAAAACTTACCCAACCGTAAATTGTGAGATAAGTTTATGAAGGTTACAGCTAGCTACAAACTACACCCCCAGCATAATTTAAAGCTCAAGCTGTTAGAACTCGTAAGAACTGCAGCGCAAGTGTCAGTCAAACAACCAACTTTGGCACTAAGGTGTCCCTCATGAGGCTTCGTGGCTTGTCACTTGTGGAACCATCTCAACCAAAAGCTTAAGCTGATGGTTGAAGCCCCAAGAATGGTTTTATACTCTAACACGCCCCCTCACGCGATGCCCTATTGGCTTGAAGCGTGGATGCTACAAAGGTCCCCTTCACCTTGCACAATTGAATATGGGGGGTGCTGAGATTCGAACCTGAGACCTCTGGCTCTGATACCATGTGGAACCATCTCAACCAAAAGCTTAAGCTGATGGTTGAAGCCTCAGGAATGGTTTTATACTCTAACATCACTCTTATGAGTTCAATCTTTATATAGCTATTCTGTTATCAGCATTGTTGGTGGTTGTTTAGAGCAAGTCATTTAGACACAGAACAAGCAGAGCTGTGGAAGTGATTATGGTGGTTTGATTTCACTCATCTATTTCCTATACTGAATTGTGAGTGCTGTCTAACATGACTTTTTCTACAACTCAGAAAGGTAAGCAAGATTCTAATCTGCAGACTGCAGTACACTCTCATTATCCCATTTGAGAACACCATCCACATTGAAAAAACATATGATCACTGCTCTTCCATGACAAAATACACAATGTTCACCCTTTAAGCATCAATGCTGTCATAACACAAATGAATAGTGAGGCAAATCTACATCCATATATTATAACAGGATACCAACACCATACTCCCAAGCTATGTAAATTAGATGCATACATATATCATAACATAGCTGGATAGTGAGGCAAATCAAAGAGGTACTCAGTACTCACCATTACCAAGCAAGCGAGTGCCTATAGAAAAGCAGAGAAAGCAACTCCAAGTGGCAGCCTCAAGCTGCTGCTTCGACATCGCAGTTGTAACCCAATCACCCAAAACAACCTCATGGAAACTGCTCACCATTCTCTCATCAACATCCAAACGACAGACTTCACGAGCAAGTTCAAGCAGCCCATAAGCTCGAACAACATCCTTCTTCGTAACATTGGCAGCCAACTCAGGCAAGTCCACAACATTCACAAACTTGATGCAATGGAGAGTCTCCAGAGTGGGCAAAGAATGTCTGATCCCCATGCCCACAAAGGTAATTTCAGGAAGATGAAGGGACCTCATGAGAGAGACGAGGGGCGGGCGCATCATATCCAGCCGGATGATCAAGCAGGTGGGTCCATGAAACAGCTTCAATATTGCAACATCTTCCAGATCATGAGTGTATCCGACTGTTTTTAAGCTCGTCTCCATGCCCAATCCCACAACTCTTTTTAGGTTGGAATTTGAGATGATGTTGGATAACAAGTCTTTTAGACACCCGTTAAGCTCAGAAGCATCGGAGATTACGCTGGTCTTCACCTCTGTGTTGTTTATGCTGAATTTGTGGGTCTTCGGCATTGTTTCTCTATTGCAAAACACAGTGGGAAGAAGAAAGAAGAAGATTACAGGTTAAATTGGGTTGAATTAGGAATTTCATTAGCAAATTTTTGTGGTTGTATGCCGTAGTGTGATCAATGAATTAGAAAGTTGTACAAGGCAAAGTGGCACTTTTTAGTTTATGAATCAACAAAATTCAATTAATTCAAACCAAAACAACCAATTGCAACTATTTGTTGCTGTGCCAGGAACAGAAACAAAGACAAATTCAGCCAAATTTGGAATCCTAACTTCCTTCACATTGGAAACCAAACCTCGACACTTTAAAATCGAAACAAAGGCAAGCAATTTCAACCATTTGTAGGTGCGGCAAAACAAAGGAGAAATTCAGCCTAATTTTTGGCTTTCACAATTTACACACAAGCATAGATTCATCAACATCCCGGCCAAAAACACTTCTAATCTGCAAAATTACCGGGGGGGGGGGGGACTCACCTTTTTCTCTGTTGTGCGCGTACAAGAGAGAAGAAACAAAGCGCAAGAGATAAAGAAACAGAGCAGATGAGGAGGGAGAGGAGAAGTTGGGACGGACTGAGGAACATGGTTACACTTACATGCAGGAAGCGGGGAACAAAGCAATTAAGAGATTAGAGGAGTTATTTAGAGAGAGAGAGAGAGAGAAAAAAAAGAGATACAGAGTCTAGACGAGGAAACCATCAACAATTATTCAAAAACATTTGTTTCAAATACAATCTTTTTTTCCCGCTCAGTTTCCATTAGGAGGGCGTTTGGTTCCTTCAATTTCATAGTTTCATAGGAAATTTGGTCCATTTTTTTGAGTTAGATTAAAGGTTTTTTTTTTTAGGAATTTTGAATATTAATCTACTGTGTTAGGGGGCTTCAGACAATAATGTTTGATTTTTTTGGACAGAAATACATCTGCAACTATCCCCATGGTAGCAGATTTGGTGGGTTTCCTAACCTCACAATGCTATTTTTTCTTAAAGAAAAATAGAATTTATCTTATTTGGCGTTTTTACAGGTCTTAGGATCCTCATTTACATTATAGACATTCAGAATATCATTTTCAATGGATCCCTATTTCGATATTTCCTCTACCAATTAGATAAAGAAATATAAGCCATAAGACTTGGATTTCCTATCCCTCCTACTCCTTCATCAACTTCATGTTGATTATGTTGAATATCATCCCTTAAAACCATGTCATGAATGACATCCTTTGGTCTAGGAACTGAAGAGAATCGAGTCTCATCAAAAATTACATTCGTTAACACTATTTCGATATTCACTGTACCGTTATGCAGTAATTTGGTTCAATAACCATAAACCTATATATTTTTCTCTCTTGAGGATAACCTATAAAGATGCACAAAATTTCTCTTTCATCAAATTTTCTTTTCTTGGGATCCAAGTCTTCCAAGTTACAATTGCCTTATGGACCCTACACCCCCGAAAATTTAAGATGTGTTAGGGTTGACTTTCTTTTGTTCCAAAGTTCACGTGAGATCTTAGAGCTTCCTTAGTTAAAACTCTATTCAAGACATAACAAGTTGTTAATAAGGCTTCATCCTAAAATCACTTAAACCGAAGTAAGATGATATGGAGCTAACCAATTTTTTAAAGTCTTATTCTTCTATTAGTCGCACAATTTTGTTGTGGTGTATAGGGTGTTGTGGTCTCATACATCATACCACGCTCTTGAAAATAATCAAGGTTATAGTAGTCACCATCTCTATCATATTTTAATCGTATTATTAGGGTCTTACAATGTAACTTGCTTTTAGTCTTGTAAACTTTAAATTTGTCTAAAGTCTCACCTTTTGAATGCAAAAGAAATACTTGACAAAATTTAGAGTAATCATTGATGAAAACCACATAATATCTTTTTGAGAAATTCCAAATGGTAGGCACCAACTATTGCTTATTCTAAGTTGTCAACACCTTTTTAACATATTCCAAGTGGTAAGCTTAATGACAAAAAAAATTCAACCCAGTAGGCATGTGATGTAACTGCCGTTAGATATTTTTTTTTAAAGAAAAAGAAAAAGAAAATATGTGCTTTGAAAAGTCCAGGGTCGTTCATAACACCAGAGAAGTAAGCATTCATCCCAATTGATCCCCTGTTGTTGCACTACTAGGAAGTACGGTTGTCGGTCTCAGGGAACTAGGTCTCACATAAAACTAAGAGTGATGTCCTCTCGACTAAAGAAAATAACCAACATTAATGATTTGAACTCAAATAACACAATAAAAATGAAAAGAACAAATATGGGAAAAAGCCTCAGGTAAGGAATTCACCAACTAACATGCCGAACCAATCATTCATCGAATTATAAACCCGATCATGCACGCATCGAATTAGGGAATCGGTTCGTTTTAGCCCACCTAAGCCTTCTCTCGAAGATCATTAAGCTAATTCAAATGTAATAGTTGTTGTTCTCACACAAACTAAAACAAAGGAATTACAAGATACCAATTTTTCCCTTAATTACAACCTAAATTATTCTCATATCTAAGTTGTAATCATCCAAACAAGTTGCATTAGGCCTAAAATTCCTTTTCTCAAAAGTAATATAAACCCTAATTAACACAAAATAGGACTCTCTCAAGCCTCACATCAACAACACCTAGCAACTTGAAAGAAATTCGGTAAGCAAGTTAGGAATTTAGCCACTCATATTCATCGAGAAACAAGCAGCAAAATTACACAACCATGAACAATCCCAAGCAAAGAAGAGAGAAGAGAAATTGATACCAATCTTGAGATTAATCGGTAATTGGAATCCAAAAGCAATAATCTTCAATGCTAAATCTACTAAATTACTCCAAGTATTCTCTAAAGAACTCTCCTAAGAACCCTAGAAAAGTTTCATGAAAAAAACAAGATAGCATAACCGTCCTCTTTTAAACAATAAAAACGCAAATTCGTCATTTTGGGGATTTGGCACGGGTAGGTGTGCCAATCGGCACGGGTGCCCGTGCCAAACCCTAAAAAACTGCATTTTCGCCAATTATAATGTGTGTTGCTAGGAAACTTCAAAGATCTCCCCCTTAGGTTGTGCTAGCTTGCATAGTTGCTCACGGACACTTCCTTTAAGTTCTCTCACACACCGTCTTCATCCCGGCTTCCACACTTTACATGCCAAGATCTCGAGATTTTGCTATTTCAACCAAAATTTGCCTACAATTCAACAAGATTCATCACATTAGTTAAATGAGACAAAGTTATCTAAACCATGTCAAATCTGTTGCAAAAATAGGTCAAATAGCACCAAAACAAACCAAGAAACCAAGGTTACAAGCGGTCAAAACGAGGTTTATCAACCCCCCCCCCATGCTTACCCTTTGCTTGTCCCCAAGCAAGATTATCATAAAGTACCGGGGAGGCAGAAAAACTAAACAAGATCCACCCAATTTGAACAAGGGACAAGACTTGGCATTCAAGAGCAAGAGCAACAAGAGCTGCTTGGCAATAACAAGGATTCAGATCAAAACCAAGTCCCAACTCATTTTAGAAATCACACAATCAAGAAGCAACACCTTCACCCCGTTCAGTCCCTCCAAACATTTCAAGTTCATTCATGTGATTGGCGAACTAATTGGGATCGGTAGGACATCGCTTTAGGGTATGTGGAAACACTCCTCTCTTGTGTTTGAAGAAAATATGCGGTTTCACTCAAAACTCTCCTAATGCATGTGCACTATCATAGGCTTGGCAAGGATCTCATTCTCCACCACTGGGGACAACAAGCAAGAATCACAATCATGAGGACTTTTATAAGGTTGTAACGGGGCTAGGCTAGGGAAAGGAGGGGAAAATAATTTGGGAAATGTGGAGTTAATAACCAAGATTGAACAACACTTCCAACTCAAATCAAGAATCAACATATTCCCACCAATCCGCCATAAAGAAAACATATACAACCTATAAATGTCTTAAACAAAAGGGGGAAAGTTATTGAGAACTACCCATGCCACACACTTTATTCAAAGCTACTAACTAGCTAAACTCTTCCTTCTTCTTTTTTTATTTTTTTTCTTTCTCAAAATTTTTTTTATTATTTTTCTTCTTTTTTTCCCCTTTTTTTTCACGAAGCATAGTGAGTGACAAGAGTCAAAATACAACTATTGATTCACCCCTAGGAAGATCGCATCAAACCCGATCGATTTTAGGGAAGTTCTAATATAATTTGCATTAAGAAACTCTTCACTTCATAATTCACCAAAAACCAACCAACACCAATGTATCTTAGCCATAAGATACTCTCACTCCACAAAGTGTTGTTCATATGCTTGGCAAAAGGGATAGGAGAAAAAAAATTGAATGGCCAAGGCTAGAAATAGGCGAAGCATAATGCGGGTTAGGGCATAACGTAGGCTAATAAAAAGGGATAAAAGGTTAGGTGGCTATTTGGCTTAGTGGCTACAAAAATGGGCCTCAATCATGTTGATCATCAAGCAAATGTCAAGTGTGGCCTCAAAGAGAAAACAAGCCAAGTTCTAGAGTTTACACACATAGGAGAGTTATACACACAAGGAACGTGAGACTATAAAAATGATAGTCTATTAGGCTCAAAAAGACCTCACGGGTTCATTCCTACCACAATCACGGCAACTAATTAATTACCTTTATGTACCAACCACAAGAACTTACAATCATGCACAAGAGGCCATCAAGGGTGAAAGAATCACAAACAAGATCTTGATCATTCCAAAACAATAGCAACTAGTTCATCACATCCTCCAAGTCAAGCCAAAACAAAATCAAGTTGCAAAAGCAACCATCAAACCAAGAATTACCCCTCGAACAACAAGAGCGGTTTTCGAAAACAATGTAACACGCTTATAACCACAGTTTCCAACTCGTTCCATCAATTTTTTTCGTTTTTTTTTCAATTTTTTTTTGTGTTTTTTTTAAGAAAGCAATAAACTACCACTAACAACCTTGCAACTACAAGAGAAATAGAGATGGAAGGGAAGAAAGTTACCTCAATTGCTTGATAGATTACCTTTTCCTTCCTCCTCTTCATATTTGAATGCAAGATTGTAATGCAAATTGCGAAGAAATAAACCTAGTGTAACGACCCGCCCCAAACCCGTATTAATTAAAGCCGTAATCACGGTGTTTATCTAAATTACGCTGTTAGAAATTTTCTTTCTTTTACGTTAATATGGTTATTTCTGTTATTATTATTATTTATTTTTATGCGCGACAGGTCTCGAGCTAGGCGATGGTTAAACGGGTTGATTTTATGTTATCTCGAATTTAAAGTTATGATTATTATTACGAGTTTATGAATACTTTTACGATAAGTTTTATAATTTATTTTATCATTCTCAATTTTACGCTTGTAACCGAGGAAGGTTATATTATTCTCAATTCCGTTTCTTTTACGATTTATACTACTCGATCCTCCTAAGTACATTTTATGGCCCGAATTATTTTATTAGTATGTTTTATCAGTTTAATTTATGTGATGTTAATTTTTAGTCTTCCACCCAATTTTATTCCAAGGAAATTTTATTTAGTTATATACTAAATTATATTTTCAAGGTTTATGTTATGTATTTATTTGGGTTGATTACCAATTATTTTACCTAGCTAATTTCTTTTTCCAATAGTTTAAGTTAAGTGTTAATTAGATGGTAATTTAATTAGGGAAGGGTTTTTATTAAGGGGGTAAAAGGGGGTTTGAGTTCATTTGGCAAAATCAGAATTTTTATCACAACTTTCTCTCGCTCTCACCCTCTCCCTCTTCTTCCTCCCAATGCTGCCTAGCCGACCAGCCACCTCTGCCGCCCCCTGCCGGTGCTTTTCCGGCGACCTCGCCGGCGCCGTTGGCCCCAGCCACCGGCCACCACCTTCTTCCCCCTTTACTTGTTCAATCTCTCACCTCAAATTCAAGTGGTATAATCTCAAACCCTAACCTAATTCTCTTGTTTATAATCTGAATTTCTACTTCAAATTTATGTTCTCTTGATGTTGTTCATCTTCTTTATGTTTATTTAAGCATGAATTTAAGTTGTGGTTAAGTTAGGGTTTAAGTTTTAAGTGTATGCATGTATATTTCTAAGTGTTTGTGAGGTTTTATGGTTGAATTCATGGTGGATGATGAATACATGTTAATGCATGTGAATTTCTTGAGAGATTCTTAGTATATAAGGGCTGAGTTTATGTTTTAAGATTATGAATTAAGTGTTATTATGTTTAATTTGGGTGAATTAGTGAGGTTTTGGTACAAGAGTTCAAGAATATGTCTTTTATGTTAAGTTTAGGTTTAATCCATGGATGCATGTGGTTTTTAAGGTCTAAGATGAGTTAATTATCAAGGTTTATATTCTGGAAATATGGTGGATTAAGGTTATATGGGATTTGATTGTGTTTTAATATGATTAAGGGTGAAAAATCAAGCTAAAAAAAAAACCGGAAAATTCGGTAGATAAGGTTTCTGTTTCGGTTCTGGAAATTTACAGTGGTATAAAAGTGGGGTTTTTGCCCAGATTTCTACTCCATATGATAGCCCAAAGTGTTAGCTAACTATAGGCTTTGGAATTTCTAAATTCTGACATGTATAGCCCGAGTTAAGACCAAAACCCTGAAGGTATAATTTTATATACGAATTCTGAGTCAGTATATTGAGGGCTGTTTTCCGTCCAGTTGGAGACCTTATTAATTTTTGTGATGAACATGAAAATTTTAGGTCACATTGCAAGCTTTCCGGAAAGGTATGATTCGTGGTCATCCGATATCGGGAGTATGAGTTACGAGCCCGGGAAGCAGGGCTGTCCGGAACAAGTTTCTGCCCAGAATTTTTATTGCCTTTTTAGCCTAAAATTTGTAAATTGGGTCTTTTATGGAGTTCTTATAAGTTTGTAGCCTTTGTGGTATTGTCAAGATAGTTGGGATGAGTTTTCTAAGCTAATTTAAGTTAGGTTGATGTTGAGGATTATCTCCTAAAGGATTATAGGTAAATTAGCAAACCATGGGTTAATTCGGTGAAGCTTTAAGGCCCAATTAGGTATTGTTGATGACTAAGGGTTACACTTGAGTTCTTAGCAAGTTTATGCGTTCCTCTATGTCTAAGTAACCATAAGCTCGTCCTTTCTGCATATCCAATTCACCGTTCATCGATTCACAAATAGTTTCTAAAAATCCATAAACATGATATTGTTCTAAGTCCGTCGCTTGCGACATTCTTCATGTTTTCATTAATCAAGTACCTTCTTTCTAATAAGCTTTCAAGTGCTCTAATTCTATGCTCCTTCAAGCCAATGGTTGAAATGCCTCATAAGCCATGAATCTTCTCTATTGTTATTCAATTTTCACCGTGAGTTCCACTCTAAGTTTTTAAGCCGGTTATAGTTTATTCATGCACTGTTTCTGTCCGGGCTGTTTTTCGAGCCCTTCCTTTCATTTATAGCCTCTGGGCCAGTTGACAAAATTGTCGGGCATGATTTTCCCTTTCCGAAAAGTACTCGTTTGCAAAAATCCGAGTTTTCTAGCCCAAGTTATCGCTAAACAATAATTACTAAAATCTGAAATTTTATTTCCTTTCTTACCTTTTATGAGACAAGTTTAAGTATTTAATTCTATTTTATATGATTACACGAACCTCACCGATTTCTCTACGCTTTTATTACAAATTCCTTATAGTCTCCAAGTCGCCCACGCCATCTCAAGCTCGAGGCTCATCGCTAAAGCTTTCATCTAACCAAGGTACACGAATTGTCCAACTTTTCGCTCCTAAATGTTTACGGTTTATGCTAAAGGTTTACGGTTTATGCTAAATGTTTACGGTTTATGCTAATTTATGCTTTTATGATTATTCATGGTTTTAAGTGGTCCCATTTTATGGATTCTATGTTTTATGTTCTAGCTAGTTACGAGAAGTGCTAGCCTTTTAGATGCTCCTGATCAGAGTGTCCTAGACCTGGCCAGTGTCGACTGCATAGCAGTCACCCATTCCAAACTTAGATCGGTTTGGGCATGCGCGTGTGTGAGATGCATTGCATCGATCGTAAGGGACCCAAAACTCTTAAATTTATGTATTTACTTCTAAGTTCATGTGACATGTTCTTTCTTTATGAACTCAAGTTACTTTTACTCATGTATGAGTTTATGTTCATGTCATTTCAAGTTAATGTTTTATCTCCCCTTTCCCGTTTTCAAAATGAATTTAAATGCCGGCACTAAAACCGTTTTCGAACGGTTTGACGTGTTGGAGGTTTACGTACTGAGTGTTTCCCCACTCACTTTTGCGATGTTTTATGGTTTTGTTTTTAGGAGGCTCGAGCTCCCAAGGCAAGGACAAGTCGGTTCCAAAGTAATTCAGGGCTGTCAAGGTAGTTCTTTAAGGAAATCACCGGTTAGCAAGGGCGAGCAGGATTTTTGGAAGTCGTTTAGTTGTTAAGCTATGTTTAAGTTTATGTAGGTTATCCAAAGGTTGTATAAGTTTTATTTATGAAGGTTTTTAAGCTAGTAAGTTATCTTGTGGTTTTGGAAGTTTCTTTAGTGTTGTGGCCTTGTCTCTTTTGGGAGACGGTAATGCCTCGACCTAAGGTGTTCCGCTGCGCTAATCACAGGTTTGGGATTCTAAGTATAGTCCTAATCTTGTGATTAAGGCTGGGGCGTTACACCTAGGCTATATGTACTACAATGCAAAACCTATATGAAACAGATATTAAACTTAAGCTAATGCAAAACTAATGCAAATCTATATGCATTATTATCTACATGCTAATATATACAAAGATAGCACTTCAAGTTAAACCACCCCCCCATGCTTAGGACCTTCATTGTCCTCAATGAAGCACAAAAACTATGAAAAGATTAAGGGAGGGGGAGGGGAAACTCACAAGGGATGCTCAGTTGGACCCTGGGGGCATAGGAGGTGCCCAATCAGAAGGAGGCATCCAGTCGGATGGTGGGTAAGGGCACTGAAGGTGATGGAATGTATAGTGGACCAAGTGCTCCAAGATGGTTAACCCACACCCGAAGTCCCTTGTAAATTAAAATTTGCATTCTACAGCATGTAGAGGCATTGAGGGTTCGGCCGGGGTGGGTGAAAGTATAAGGAGTAAGGTCGATACCCAAGCTCACGGCCAGGTTGGTAATCAACCCACCCAAAGAGAGAACCGAGCCCTTGCTGGAAGTGGCTTAACCTTCGAGGTGATCCAGAAGGAAAACCTCGGAATGAACTTGTTTCTTGTTGAGGGCCGCCCACAGGAAAACTAACATCCCGGTCCCGACAATTGTCTGGCTATCTCCGCGGGCAAAGATGGAATGGGCGAGGTATCGCTGAAAGTACCGAAGAACTGGATTACATATCGGTGTAGCTTTGGTCCGCCGTGCAACGAAGCCCCGTTTTGTGTCATTCGCGAGGGTATACATCGGTCGGTGCGAGCAAGTAATCTGACACCAGAACTCCTCAGTGTCATATGTGGTGATTGCGGTCAACCCCATAGGGACGATGTGAAGATGCTTACAAAAATCTGCCACACTCATGTCAAAGGTTTGATTGGCGAGACGAAAATGGACCTCCGAGTCCTCTAGTTCACCATTTGGATCCCGATCCCACCTAATAGAGCTCATGAACTCCCGAGTGAGGGGCCCAATCGCGCCATACTTCGCTCCCACGAAGTCAGCAAGGCCGACATAACCCAAGAGCAGTTGTATGTCATCCCAAAACCCAATTTCAGTCAAGAATTCCTCATCAAGATAAAGGGGTTCAGAGATTTGCCGGTCAATCATTGACTCAAACCGAGCCTTGTGAGCCCTGTTCTTAAACTGGATGTTGAAATAATTAATCGAGGGTCGGCGAGGTTGGACAGGAGTATTTCGAGGTGGATTGCCTCGGCCGGACGAAGATGCTGCAGAACGGGGGCGTTTCTTGGGTGCCATATGTGATTAAAAGGTGAGATCTGAAACAACTACACTCGAAGCACCAATTGAGAGCTCAATTAAAGTAACAAAATACACCACACACCACTAGAAATCGGGGCCTAACACACTAGACATTTCAGCAGAGTAATAAAAAGAAATTAGAAGAACACCAGACTCCAATGTGTGAAAGATATCGCTCAGTGATTAATAGAACATTACGACAATCAAAACAATTAACTTAGCAAATTGCCTTGAGTAATTTCAGTAGAATCCTCCTAAAGATTTCAACCTAGCACCACCATGAATCCAATACATGATCACTAACCATGAAAAACAATCACATTAGTGACCCTACCAAAACAATGACAATGCTTGCAACAGGGTGACACTAAGAATTTCAACTGTGATTTAGCATACCACCATTAAATTGGATATCTAATGCCAACAAACATTGAAGCAAAGCACCACTACAAATCACACCAACACTTTACACACGATCAATTTCCATTAACATTTGCCACCAATACTTGATACAACATTGTAGACATCAATTGTTGTACCATCAAATTCAGGAGGACAGATTTAGGACTGTAAACAATATGAACAAACCACCCATAATCCAAGCTCAGGCCTGAACAAGCAGAAGTACGAGCAAAACCTACTTAGACTTGTGCAATTGAACATGAATGCAACACCCATGCATCAAAACAAAGATAGCATATCACCCCATTACTACAAACGAAAAAAAAAAATTTCCAGGACGGCCTTGCCGGGATCTGGGCGCCGCACCGGCGACGGCAGCCGTCCTGGGAGTTTTTTTTTAATTTTTTTTCTTTCTTCTTCAAATTACAAAACTACAAAACATAAAACCACAAATTCGAAACATACCTCAATTTCGTCGATTCAATCCCGGTATGTGGTGGTCGATGGTTGAGAGCGTTTTCTAGAGAGATAAACTAGAGAGAGAGTGAAGAATGAAGTTATGAGGTTCAAGGGCGTGGGTTGGAAATATTATGCGAAAGGTGGGTGACAATAGTAAAATGGGGGGCGACGATAAGCAAGCCTATTTTTTTTTTTTTTTGGGTAAATCTCTAGGAGATGCATATGTAGTTGGCCTTTTCCATGGGGTTGTGTTAAGGGGTGGAAGAAAAATCCGGAACCGGCACACCGAACTGGAAACCGGATAAAAAAAACCGGGAATGAGTAACACCGAACCAGTATAAAAATCCGGTGCACCGTACCGGAAAAACCGGATACGAAACGGGGCGGTTCCGGTTTGGGATATTCACACAGACGGTGAGCCGGCACCGCACCGTTAATATAATTAAATATATGTATATATAAATTTTGGTTAAAAAAGAAATCTACCCAAAAATTAATACAAAAATAATATAAATTAACTAGTTAAAAAAAAAAGAACATTAGATGTTAATGTGTTATTGGGTTGGGCTTATGGGTAGGGCTGTTCATCGGTTCAAAACCGAACCCAATAAACCGAAAATCGATTAAGGGGCAAAGTCCAAATCGAAAGTCGAACCGAATAAACCGGTTCGGTTTCGGTTCTCGGTTTATCCGGTTCAAAACCGAATAATGCACACATTCATACGGGACTTTCATCGGAAGGAGTTAAACCGAATAAACCGAAAATCGAATAAGGGCTAAAGTGCAAACCGAAAATCGAACCGAATAAAAATCGGTCCGGTTTGAATCGGTTCGAACCGGTTCGGTTCTCGGTTTATTCGGTTCAAAACCGAATAATGCACACCCCTACTTATGGGTTACTCCCTCCGTCCCAAATTAATTGACACATTGGGGTAAATACTAATTACTAACAAATTACAATGAGTACCAATATGAAATTACCGTCATTAGAAAGATGTTTTATTAGAAATTACAGTGGAGGTAGTTTCATATTGTAACTCATTGTAATTGATGAATAATTAACGTTCAAAGTTTAGTTAAAATGTCAATTAATTTGGGACGGAGCCTAATAACACATTACTGGAAAATGAAAATTTGAAATCTCTATTTAATAAAAAAAAAAGTGAGAACCCTAAAACCTAAACTGGAAAATGAAAATTTGAAATACTAAAACCTAATTTCCCCCTCCCCTTACTCGACAGTCAGTGTCTCAGTTAAAAAAAAGTTTAGATGTTAATGTGTAATTGATGAATAATTCACTCATTGATTCAAGGTTGTTCACTCATTGATTCATGGTTGTTCATTGGCTTCGATTTGTTCATTTTTGGCAATATTGTGTTTGTTCACTCACTAATTGATGGTTGTTCACTTATTAATTCATGATTGTTCACTAGCCCATTTTTTGTTGTTCACTGTAAAATTCTATTGTGTTGTGAATAGATTCAAAGTTGCTCATGTTGAAACTCTCAGGCCTACGACGATAGGAACGAAATAGGAAGAGCTGGGAATGAAAAAAGAAATCTTTGTCCAGAAAATTGAGTTGGGATCCATTCATTCAATTATGGCTTGAAAAAGAAAACTGATTTGAAGAAGAAGAAGAGAGCTGCCATGAATAATTCTTGGTGAACAATTCAGTTTAAGTTAGTGAATAACGCAGTTCAGTCGACAATGTAGTTCAAGTTAGTGAAGATTGTATCGTGAACAATGATGTTATAGTCAATGAACAACCAATTTTTTCTAATCGAATTCATGGGCAATGAATTGATCAAAGTTGACAGCTGATAGTAACCGTCTGTAATCACACAAACACTGGTAACTGAAAAGCAGTTCTTGAAATTAAAAAACAAAAATAAAACATGACATGGCTTCCATGTCATCTCTTGGAGCACATGCTCCAAGAACATACAATAATTTGTAGGCATAGGAGTGCAAGTGATGACATTTTATTTTCTAAACCATGCTGTTCATTATGCTTTGACGCAGTGATTATTACCCATTTTCATTGTAGGGCCGGTAGTTATCCAGATATTGTTTAGAGAGATGTTGTTAAGGTGGATAACATTTTATTTGTCTTACAAAAAACACGGTTTTAGGAGTAGGAAAGTAAGGTTAACTAGTTTTAGTAGATTTGAGTAAGTGTTGGTATAGTTAAGATGATAGAAATTGTAGTTGATGTAGATGTAGGTAGAAATATATGATTTTTTATTTTTAGGTTTTTTAATTTTAAAATTTTAATTTTAAAATTTTAAAATTCAATTTTTCTTTAAATTAATATTTTTAAATTTTGATCTTTACTTATTTTAATTAATTATTTTTAGCCATTTTTGAATTTTCGGCAGTGCATTAAAAAACTAAACGTACCTGCTTATCAGTACTTACCATCAAACTTACCATCAACTTGGGTTGAGGTATTTTAATACAATCAAACCTTAACTTAAAAATTTAAGAGAGTGTTTGATAGGAACCCCATGAAAATTTTTCTCGGGAAAAATTTTTCATGGGAAGTTTTTCATAGGAAAGATTTCCCTAAGCACCCTCAAGGGAAATTTTCCTTAGAAAAATGGAGAAAATGATGGACCCATCGTGAAAACTTTTCGAAGTCAACCCGCATTCAAACATAGGAAAAATAAATAACTCGAGAAAATTTGACCATTTCCAGAAAGTTATTGACAACCAAACGGAGAAAATATTTATATATCAAGGTTTAACTAAAAAACTATCACATAATTAAATATCACTACTTTTTAATGTATTTTTTTCGAATACCAATGTGTAGGTAGTGAGAGAATGTGTGTAGGAATAGTTTTTATTGATTGAAAAAGTAAAAAATTAACATAATTATTAAAGTTAAAATAATTAAATTAGGTATTGGGAGATGGAAAAAACAATTATTTTAGAACAAAAGAAGTTAGTTTAAGTGTCAATTAATACGGAACGGAGAAAATATTTTCGCATTGTCCTTTATTTAAGGAAACATAAACTAATCCAAAAAGGTAAGCAGAACAATTTTTTTGGGAAAAAACGCTTTTTTCAGAGCAATTAATAGTTTTAATTGTCAAAACAACTATAAGGTGTTTGGTAAACAACTTTTTAGATTAACTGTTTGACCTAAAAAAATATTTTTCCAAAAAGCGATTTTCATGAGTTTTTTGGATTAATTTTTAGCTGTTTGGGATTAAAACTACATATTACCTTCACATTTTCATTGAATTACATTATATTATATAATATTTTTAAGGCTTTTACTAAATTTTTATAATATCAAATTAAATTTATATTTTCACTTAATTATTTGGGTTAAAGTCATGCTTTGATGATATTTAATGATTTATTATCAATAAATGATATTAGAGTTGTTTATTTACATTTATTTAATTACTTTTACCAAAATAAATGTAATTTTGGTAGAAAAAATAAGGATAAATTTGAAACACTTTCTTAAAGTTAACAGATTGTCCTTATTTTTTTCACCAAAATTGCATCATATTATTCATATATGATAACAACAACAACAACTTCCCACGGAAAATACGTTTAAGCGCGGTCTGTGGAGTCCAAATGTAGACAGTCTTCTCCATATGAGTTAGAGTTCATGGAGAGGCAGATTTCTACATACCTACAAAGGGTTTTCAAAAACCAATTTGAAAACCAAACAAAACACAAAAAGGATCAAAAGGAAAACCTTTAAGAACCAGCTTGAAATAACAAGAAAGCAGCGATAGTATAGAGATGCATACATGTAAATTGTATGTGATACGATGATGATATTAATAATACTTTCTTACAACTTTAATAATTATTTCACCAAAATTATATCAAATGAAAATTAATATTTTTTACTTATTTAGATAGGAGTTATGTTTGAATGGTATAAATGACACTAAAATTGTCTGTTACCTTCACTTTATTTTTGTCAAAATAAATAAATATAGTTTTGGTACCAAAAAAAATAATTAATGATTAATTCAATTTGTTCATAACTTTAACAAATTTTTCAGTTTGTTAGCTCTAATCACATAATGAATGTTTTTTTATATGACATATTTTAGTAATTATTTAAATAAAAATGGAGTTGGTGTTGAATAATAATATCACAAATTATTATTAAAGAAAATTATTGTGTCATTATAAATTTGTAATCTATTTTGAAATATTTGTAAAATTATAATGAAAAGAAATATATTAGTAAGGATATAAATGGTTCAATCGCTAATTTACATTTTCACAAATAGCTAATTTTACCAAACACTTTTGTTGCAAACATCTAATTCTAACAGCTAAGTCAAACAACTGATACAACACAGCTAACAGCTAACAACTAACAACTATTTGAAAGTTTGAAACAGCTAACAGCTAACAACCGATTGCCAAACAGGATTGATAAATATCATATGTCAAATAAGTTTTTTTTTTTTTTTGTATATATGTTAAGTTGCATCTCGATTATTTACTTTTTTTCATATAACACAAAATTATTAAGAAAATATTTTTATAATTATAATTTATTTACAAAATTTTAGAAATTAAATATTTTCCAAGATATGTCCATTATTAATTAAATATTTTCCAAGATATGTCCATTATTAAGAAAAAAACTTATATCAATTTTAAAATTTTTGTAAATAAATTTGTAGTTAAAAAACTATTTCATAATTTGTATTAAATAAAAAATGAATGATGATAATAAAACTATTTTAAAACCGTTTTTTTAGGAAAATCATTTTCCAGTGTACCAAATACTAAAAAATATCAAATGAAAATTAATTTTCTAAGAAAATCATTTTTCAAGGAAAACTATTTTCCTAAAAAACAATTTTCCTTTGCACCATCAATTATACCTAAAATTAAATTGGATTCTTACTAACATATCCCAAATAGATTAGGTGATCTTTGTCTTCTTCTATCATCCCCAATTTAAAATCTAGTTGAAAAGGACAACTGACCTTACTTGGGGCTATTGTCCATTGACCTAAATTTAAATGCACCACGTGACTTATTTTTTAACCAAAATAAAGCATAAGGTTTTATTTTATTACAAATAACACTTATGATGAAAATGGTAATCGAATAATTATAGATCCAAAATATTAATATAAAATTTAATTTTTAAATAATTAATAATAAATTAACAATCCTATATATTTATGGTTTGCTTTGAATTCTTTGATAACTTTACATCTTACTTCAATGTCTTTGTATTTTTATCATTGATGGAGAATTTCATAATCCATGTTATAATGACTTGAAAGTCGATCTTTATCCAATGCATTAGACTACACTAATTGAACAAAACTAAAAAAAAAATTGAAAATCCTAAATAAGAGTAAAAATAAAACTCTGACCAATAAAGATACTAATTTTATTTATATAAACATAAAACCATACTAACAATTGGAATAGAAATCAAACAAAATCAGGGCTTATCATCGACAGGAAGGTAGGGACAATACTTGGAATAATTAATTTATAGAGTGTACCGAAGTTATATATTATCATTGGCTTAAAAAGTTTATAAATTTGATTGTTTATGCTTGCTGGCGAAGAATTTTGTGACATTTGATACACAAAATAGTATTTATCGTCAATGTTAACATTATCACGAGTCAAATAACATATATGATATGAAGTTACAAATCATAACATTTCAAAGTCAATTTATAAAGATATCAAAAATAATTTCATATTATATTTAATATTTTGTAAATAATTTTATAAATGAAATTTATGAAAATCAAATTGAATTTCAATCAATTCCTTGAATCATTTATAAAAAAGGTTCATGAAATAATCAACAATACTTTTTATCTGCGGCAAGTCAAAACTAACATATAATTGTAAATTTGATAAATATACTAATAAAGAAGCTACAAAAATCAACATAAAAAGTTTGAAAACATGATGGTGTAAATAAAGAAAATGAAAGAAATCATTTTGCAATAATAAAGAAATCTAAGTAAACAATCATTAAATAAAATTTGTGGTTAAATTCAATAAAGCAATTATATATGGATATGAATGCTAATGCAAAATCTTTAAAAAAATTATAATCCACTTGACACATTTGAACCGAAGACCTATTTCATGGTAAACATAATCATAAGCATTTACCAATTATATATATATATATATATATATATATATATATATATATATATATATATATATATATATATATATATATATATATTGGTAAACATAATCATAAGCATTTACCAATTGAACATATATATATATATATATATATATATATATATGCATGCATGAGTATTAACTTTGGACATTGGGGATGGAAGGAGGAATGTCATACCTTGACACTCCCCTAATTCTGCCCACATAAGAAGGAATGATGGCATTCCCTATAAAGAGTCAGAAGGTTAAGGTTTTCTTGAGTGCAATTTATTACATGCTCCTGGAACATATGTTCTAAATACGATTATTGTTCACTTGCATATACTAGACTATTTACTATTAATAACATAATTGTTCACCTATACATGCTCAAAACATGTGCTACATATGCATGTAATATATGTTGTTTCTTGAGGGAGGTAGGAGGCTTAGTAACAATGATCAATGTTGTATGTTTGCATTGTATTTATGTATGCGTTGTACCTTAATCTCATGACGGACAAGTAGCAACCAAGAACATTTTAATCTAAGGTGACCCGAAAATGGAGAAAACCATTTTCCAAGAAAATGATTTACCCCCACCCCTTTGTAAATTATTTTCTTGATTCTAATCTAATGAAAACCATTTTCTCCCTCCCTTCCCTACTCTCTCTCTCTCTCTCTTCTTTTGTTCTCTCTTCACCATTTTCTCTCACACACCAATTTGAATATTCTCTCTCTCTCTCTCTCTCTCTCTCTCTCTCTCTCTACCACTCTCTCTCAGACACCCGTTTTAATATCTTCTCTCTCTCTCTCTCGTTTTTCTCTCTTCCATCACTCTCTCTCTTTGTAACACCCCCAAGTTATTAAGCTCTAGATTAAGCTAGTGATTCACTTAACGCAATGATTAGCGCAGCGGAAATAGCATCTGAGGGTATTACCGCCGTCCACGAGAGTGGACAAGGCTATATACCATCCCAACCACATAAACCATAACATGAACTTAAACATCACACACATCATTAACCACAATGATACATGCTTAACTTGAACAACTCCACAACAACTCATAAACCTACTTAATACATAACCCTCATGATAACAAATCTTCTTTATTTAACTCTGTTTGCTCCCAAATCACTTTCGTCGCCTTACACGGCCTAGGGGTTCGTCCTTCAGATGTGTTTCCTTTTCTCATTTTGCTGAATTCCCTAAAACGAAAACAGAAAACTTTGAAACATGAGATAAACTCAGTACGTATACCCCTATAATATAAGAATCATTTCGAAATTCATTTTAGATATTTGCGTTGTTCCAAATTCATTTAAAACAATGTAAACAACAATAACGATAACAATAATCGATAAACAATAAACGTAACTTATCCTAACGTAAGTCATAACTTAACTTATAACCATAAAACCATTAACTTATAACCATAAAACCATACTTGAATCTACATAAGGCGTAACTTAGTTCATAACGTAAACCATAACTCAAACTCTGTACCCGATATCATAAACACAACATACATAGTAGTTTAAGGTATAACATAAACCATAACTTACGTGTACGAAAATACCATGACTTGGCTAATATCTTAACTTATACTTAATCTTTACATAAAACCTAACTTTAAAAACCACACTTGAGAGTCCTTTCCTTTGAGCATATCATAATGGAGTTTAGAAGAAAACTAAATCATACGTAAACTTGACATAATTCATACATGGAATCATAACATAAACTAGACCTCACTTTCCCATAAATCAAGACCTGTAAATCTTGGTATGTAATTATAACGCCCCGGAAATTCAATTATAGAAAAGTTAAAGTCAAACTAACGTTAACGAAAAAATTTTAGCGAAAGTCTCAACTCTTATTTGGGCGTCACTGTTGTATCCCCGAAGAAATACAAGGCAAGAAGGGAAACTAACAACCGTTCAACTATAAACAAGCTGAACAACTCAAAACTTAGAAAAAAAACACAACATGACTAACTTTAAGTCTTTCTGAATTGAAACATAACACAAACTAAAGAAAACTAAGCATGTCAAGCCTCACTGCTGATTCTCGTCCCCAGTATATTGAACATCACCTGAAAACAAAACATTTCAAAAATGAGGGGGATATCTCAATAATGTCTACCCCTAACCGTTAAAAATAATTCAAGTTCATTTCAATTCATTTAAGGGAGAGGGAACAAGTCAAACCTTTTCATAAACTGTTTAACCCTTACAACTGTTTTCCTCAACCCAACCAATTCATTTTATTATGCGGACAGGATACCAAATTCCTTAAAGTAACATCGTCTACCAAAGGCATCAAAACATTCGCCTACCAAAGGCAACAAAGATAATCACCTACCAAAGGCATAAATATAATAATCGCCTACCAAAGGCATCAATAATCGCCTACCAAAGGCATCAAAATAACCGCCTACCAAAGGCATCAACAATCGCCTACCAAAGGCATTAAAGTAACCGCCTACCAAAGGCATCAACAAAATAAACCCACTTAATGTTTTACTTTGAATTATTAGTATCTTATGCAGCTCAGCTCATAGCTCTCAAGTCAAACCCAACCCAGGTTATCAAAACTAATAGTAAAACTATTAATAAAAGACCATCCAATTTCTCAATTCATAAATCAAAGTACAACAATTACAAACAGTTATCCAAAACAGATGGTCACAATTCCACATAAAGTCCCCTTCGGGATGCAAATTTCAAAACAGATTTGAAAATCACAAAAGCACTTAAAAAGGCATCCCAGTGGGGATTAGGGCATAGACATTACCTGATTAGCTTCACTTCACAACAAATAACGAACACACTTGATCTCACTAACGACGCGAACTAGCTCGGGCCTAAAATATATAGAAATAATTACTCTAATTAAAACGCGCCCTTCGAAGTTAGTATTAACTATCTTCTATCTAACCCTCCCCTAGGAACACTATAAGGTTCCCATAAATCATGAATTTACACCTTGAATTACCCAACACATTCCAAGTAATCACATAATAAAACCAAAACAACTTTTTCACTCAACAACACATTCACTAATAATTAATATCAACAAGACAGATTACAACATTCACATAAAAAGGGTCATAACTTGACTTCCCGACATCCTATGGATCTGGTTTTGGACTTTTCGGAAACCTCGGGATGTCTACTAAAACTCTTATGTTGAATTTGAGATCTAAGACACGCTCTAAGGTCCTAAAAAATGGTCATCAATCCAAATTATTCAGATCTGACCTAGGTCTGGTAATCGGGGTATAACTCGACTTATACAACTCCAAATTCCGATCCGTAAAATTCCTATGAAAGCTAACATTTGAGGGAACATTCATTTCAAAGGTTTCGATCAAAGAATGACTATACTTCTCATGGTGATCCGTTCTTTACACTCTATCAAAACTGTCCCATTCCCGGTTCCCATATAATTGGTAATTTTGGTTCTAACTTTCACCATTCGATCCCGGGGTCCTAATTTGGGCCTAAAACTTTGACTAAGGTTAAAGGTATTTAATCTAATCCAACCAAGGTCCAAACATCAAACTTCCTACCATCAAAACCAAATTGTAAAACATGAAATCAACTTTAATACTTTCTCTAACCCTAAAAGCATGTATGAAATAACATTAACATCACCGTAAACATGAGTTCTATAACATACTCTTTCAAGATCCTATAATAACATCATGGATGATCAAAGAACATGAATTTCTTAATCAAGGCACAAGAAAGATCCAAGAACACCACAACTAATTCTTTCTTTCAAGATTTAATCAAGAACATGAAATTAAAACAAACTTAATACTTTACTAACCCTAAAACATGATTTCATACCACATACTCCATCTAGATCATGTGTTTATAGCGAGAATGAACAAGAGGACATGTGAATGAAATATAAAGAACATATAAACATTTAAACTAATTATCAAGAATCATACTTTAATAATTAATCAATCTGAATTATTTAGCATGATTATACACAACATTAAACATGGTAAACTCTTCAAAGAATCAAGGAAAACATGTAAACGTTTAACTAAACGAACAAGAATTAATCTTAATAATTACACACCCTAATTCATACATGAAAAGAAAAGTATTATCAAGAACCCTAAACATGATTTAAATGGAATAACCAATATACGTCACATATGATCTAACATTAATAAATTAAACTACAATAATCATTAACTTTAATGAAACCAGAATATATACACATAATATTCACAAACTACTAAATCAGGTTTCATGAAAACCATAATTACTACTGATAATAATATAAACAGAATGTCTAGAAAACTCAAAAATATGAAAATTAGTGTTTTACATAAAGGGTGGTGCTAGGGCAGCCTCTAACGGTTTCCGGCGAGTCAGCAGGCGGCGACCTCTGGCGGCGGTGTTCTCGGCGGTCGTAGGGATGGTCGGCGGTGTCAGTTAGTGGTGGTCGAGGGTTGTGATGATCGAGCAACAATAGAGTGTTGGCCTTCGATCTCCTCGCGTCTGGGGTGCACCGGCGGTGAGGGGTGGTGCGGTGGTGCCTGTGGTTCAGGCGACGGCGAAAGTGACTGCTTGTGGTGGTGATGATTCGCGGTAGCACGTTGGGTAGCGCAGCACGGGCAGAGAGAGAGAGAGAGAGAGAGAGAGAGAGAGAGCACGTTGGGTGGCGCAGCACGGGCAGAGAGAGAGAGAGAGAGAGAGAGAGAGAGAGGGCAACCCTGGGCGGTTGCTGGTGGTTGGTCTGCGGTGATGGCTTGCGGGTGGAGGCGCGACTCCGGCGACAACTCCTGGTGGCGGCCGACTAGGCGGCGGCTGGGGTGGACGGTAAAGAGGGGAGGGAGGAAGAGAGATAGGGTTAGGGTTTAGGTTTAGCAAAACTAGAGTTTACTAATATGATAATTACTATTTATACCCCATAGAAAAAGATCGAAGATAAATACAATACAATAAATTAAATATATAAAATCTGATTTTCTAAAACTATTATAATAATAATAATATTAAGAAGAAGAATAATAGTAACAATAATAATAATAATAATAATAATAATAATAATAATAATAATAACTCAGTTCTAGTCTAACTCAACTTCTACTTCTAACAAGAATACAAATTTGATTCCTAATTAATACCAATAATAATAATACTCCTAATAATAATAACAGTCATACTAATAATAATAATAATAATAATAACAATAACAATAATAATAAAATAATATTCACATAGCAACAATAATAATAATAATAATAATAATAATAATAATAATAATAATAATCACATAATAATAATAACAATAATAATCACATAGTAACAATGATAATGCTAATAATAACAACACATGAAATTACCAATTTACCCTTACTCCCAAGCACACTCCCGTAACGTATAAAATTACTTTAATGTCATTGTTAGTCCCTCAACAATCCTACGAGCTCAAGTGTTAGCAGAATAATCCCGGACGAACATTTAACAATTAACAAAGTTAACCTAAATTATTAACAACGTCATGGTCAACGCCTTTGAATTTTTCGGGGTTTTACATCATTACCCCCTTAAAATAAGTTTCGTCCTCGAAACTTAAACTCCACACCAACGGTCTGCCAGACGGAACTAACGGTAGCGCTACTCAAAAACTTAGGGTTTTACAGTAATTCATAAGACTTTATTTTGATTCAAATAACTTGGGTAACTTAAGGTACTTAAAAACTTGGTTGCCATATTAGAATCATGAAGGTCCCCTACTTGCAATCATCGGCTAAGCCTCCGTATGCGCATACCCGGACCGATCGAGAGATCCAGATAGTGGATATTATCCGATCCTGTACTGACCAGATTTTCATGGGGTGCACTTATGACACGAATTATCCTGGTGTGCACTAAGGCACAGTTATCCTGATGTGCACTAAAGTACGATTTTCTTGGTGTGCACTAAGGTACAACTAACATGGTGTGCCCTAAGGCATGGTAACATGGGCGGGGCCTTTATTTAGGTGAGAAAACTTGAAAACTTACTTACTTAAAATTGGTTATAACTGGGTTCTTATATGACTTTCCCTAACATAAATTATCCATAACTTATTTTTGAACAACCTTGTACTTATGTAGGAGATTACTCATGAAACCTTTAATGACGACATAACGTGCCATAAAATACATAGTCAAAAGTACTTAAATGATAAAGATGTTTTAACCTGAAATGTGTGTAACATAAATACTTAAGGTAAGATAATTTACTTTATAAAACTTAATTGGTACATAAAACCACATAAAACTTACTTATACTTTAACATGTCATATGGAATTTGAATAAATAACATAGATCTTAACAATAAGCATAAAGTGTATATGGTCTAAAATAAATAATGTAATAAACGAAAAAGGCTACAGACAATATACATACCTGGGTAACCGCAACCTTACACACACCTAAACTCGCAGGGACTTGAACAATTGAACGTCACGACCTCTTGGAATCACTTAAGAAAGGATAAGAATCATAAATTAGGACCTAACTTGGGTGGAAGAAACGAAGAATATCCTAGTAGAAGTCTAGGATTACTTGATAATTAAACTTGTTTCCTAAGGTACACTCGGAGGGCCATAACTTCTTCCACAAGTATCGTATCATTATGCATAAGGACTTTCTGGAAAGCTAAGCTCATGTACTACAATTTTCTAGTTGATCATGAGGGTCAAAACATGGTTAAGGAGGGTAAAAATCCCCAACACAGTAGGTTGTCCAGAAAGTATTTATATGAACGCCGATTTTTCGGAGAGTCATAACTTGGGTTATAGACATCGGTCTGGGACAAACAAGCTATCTATGGAAAGCTTGAAGAACATACTAAAACTTTCATGTTGATCACCGACTGATTTAAACAAAGGAAAGGGCCGAAATTTGGTCATGAACATAGGACAGTCACATTAATTTTCTGGGTAAACTCAGTTTGTTGACCAATGTTCGATTACCCATAACTTCCACTCCCGATATCCTATGGCCATAAAATTGACCTTTCTGGAAAACTTGACACACGTTCTATAACTTTTATGTTGAACACTTAAGCTAAAAAAAATCTACAAACAACCTTAAAACATGCATTTATATACCTATCTCAAAAATCGTATACCATTACACGTGCTCACGATTTTGGCCATAACTTGAAATATACGTATCGGAACCCCAAAATTCCAAAACCAGGTGTTAGCTAACATCTAAGGCTACCTATTCATGTCATAAAATGGGACAACCTCACTTTATATTTTCTGGAATTTCCATATTACAACCAAAATTGAATGTATGTTGAATTTGGCTCCTTACATGTACTTTAACCTTAAGTATTCCACACTAAACTCTCCCAAATAAACTCTTAAACATACTTACTCCACTTCCAACATAAACCACCCAGAATTCATTCATGATCAATGGTCAGATTTTATGCATGCAAAAAAAAAAAAAACATAATCTCATCTTCCCTACATAACCCTTTAAGCAATTCTTCATCCAACACTCTAATCTTTACTAATTTGATGATCTAACATAAATCGAGGTACATGTAAACTACTCAAGTCTTTTAATACCAATCTATCACAGAAACATACCTCCTTTAAATCATCATGCATGTTGAGATATAACTAATTCTCCACTCATTCCAAACATTAGATCACAATTTCATCACATTCTTGTTTACTTATTAGCATGCTTCACTAGCCCCACAATCAATACTTGAACTTGTATAAAACAAGATTATTGCTCTTAAAATATTAAAAAAAAAAACACCATATCAGATTGTATACAGTGTTGGATCATAATCCAATGATGAGCTTATATGTAAAAGAATATACATCACAATAACTGTCATTGTGTATAGCCCGACTAAAAGTGATCCAATAAGTAAAAATATTGGGTTTTAATGTATCAGGCAAGATATAGGCTCTAGTGTGTGGATATCGGTGACTTATTATTATTCCATGATGGGCGGAATAATAACAGGTCAAAACCCTAAGGGGTTTACTATTATATATATGGTTATGGTCCCCAGGTCACACACACTATTATTTCTCCCTGATATCCCGTCCTCAGTGAGAGAGAGTTTTCTCAGTGAGTTCTCTTATGAGTGAGTGTTGATCTGGAAGACCGAACCACGTCACTTCCAAGAGGATTAACAACTGCAATGGATTCAGGTATTCCTGTTTATGTTTATGTTTTATTGATTCGACATATTGGATTCTGGGTTTATAGTGATTGATTGATTAATGATTAATCCCAACATACATAACCTAACACTTGAAGGAGAGAGTGAGAGATGGGAGAGATTACCTCACAAGAGAAATGGAAGAAAAAAGAGGAAGGAAGATGGTGGTGGTGTTGGTAGCCGGCGACTGGTGGCCAATGGTCTGCCGTCGGTGGCTGGGGAAGCAAAACAGAGAGGCGGGGAGGGGTCGGCAGTGAGGAGAACCCGAGAGAGAGAGAGAGAGAGAGAGAGAGAGAGAGAGAGAGAGAGAGAGAGAATGCTTCAGTGTGGGAGTGAGTGTAAAATGATTCAAAAAAAAGAAGTGTGTCTCGCAATTATATAATAACAAAAGGCCCAAATGGCCCTTTCCTTCCCCTTCGGCCGGCTAAAGTGAGGCCCAAAATAAAATAAACTCATTAATTTTAATTCCCTCCTTACACTTGTATATCCCTAAACCCAAATTACTTAAATTTATTATACCGAAAAAAATATTATCGGTAACCTACGGAAACCCAAATAAATATACACCACTTTGGATACTCTCACCATTATTTTTTACCTTGACCTGGATAAAAGATTGAAATAAAATGATGGGTCCCGGAAAAGAGTACTTATTTATTCATGATGACATGATACTATAATTTAATCGGGAGAAGGAACTAAATAAAAATTTTCTAATCCAAGAACCTTGATGGTGGTTGCACTGTTCAAGTCTTGCAAAACACACATTGGGTTAGAAAAATTTTGGAACACGCGCTTTAATTATTATTTATTTATCTTTAACCCTTGATTAATTAGGTTTAAAAAATACGTATTAAGGGGTGATTTTTTTGGGTTATTACACTCCTATACCCGCTTTAATATTTCTCTCACTCTTTCCACCACACTCTCTCATGCACGCATTTTAATATATGACTCTCTCTCTCATTTTTCTATCTCCTACATTTGTTTCAATATTTCTCTCTTCCTCTATCTATCTCTCTCCACCACTCTTTCTCTCTCTCTACCCCCCCCTTCCACCACTCTCTCACACACACATTTTAATATCTGTCTCTTTATTGTCAAACAAGTGAAAATCGTTTTCCAAGAAAATCATTTTCTTGTATACCAAACACGGGAAAATATCAAATGAAAATTCATTTTCTAAGAAAATCATTTTTTTAAAAAAAAAATCATTTCCCTAGAAAATAGTTTCCCTTTGCACCAAACACACCTTAATCAAGGATTGAATTTCAAAAGTAATAACCATTTATTCATCATTTAGGTTGTATTATTTTGGAAGGTAAGTGGGATCCCTCTAGCCCTCTTTATTTTTTTTACTTTCTGGGATTGGGGAAAAAATCATAATAATCAATAGAGTTATAGAGAAAAATTATAAAATTATTTAAAAATTGGTAAACATTAATTATGTGAGATGGAGAATATAGATGTACAATTGGTAAAAGTTACATTGAGAATGTAAAATAACAAATAATTAGGGATAAAAAAAATTAATTAAGTAGACAAGTGAATAGGGACAGATGGAGTACTTATTTTACCTATTTCTATTTACTATAAATGACAACAATCACGACAAAATGCAGAGAAGAACCAAATCAAAGAAGATGAACACAAAAGATACGTGGGAAACCCCGAGAATTGGGAGAAAAATCCATGGACAGTGCGGTAACTAGAAAATAATGCACTATGAGATAAGAGGAGTACAACGCGATCACAATCGTGATGAGCGATTCGATCTTCAAGCAAAGATTACAGACCAATCTCAATCACGTACTCTCTCACGGTCTCCAATAATTTGGGATTACAAAGGAGAGAACTTTTTCTCCCTCTCGCTTCTTTCTCTAAAAAGAATAGGCAAAACTGACTCAACTGACGACTCCAAGTAAAAAGTAGGTTTAAAACCAAAACCCGCACGAAAAACTAATCGGCAAGGATAAAAGTCGAGGCTGACATGGACCGTGTCAACATGACACAACCCTTTTTGCAAACGACACGGTTTGTATCATGTGAGACACGACCCATGTCGAGCAACAGAACACAATTTCTAACAAGGAAACTTGTGCTCACACAACCATTTATGTTCGGTAAGTACAAGGCTCTGCTTCACTGGGAATTAAATTAGTCAAGCCATTTTATCTTCCCCATCACCCAATGCTTTCAAAAGTCTTCTTAGATTAATTCATTTTAACTTTGGAAAGGGGAAAGAGATTTACTAGCAGCAGTTAGAACTTAGCCAAGGGAACAATATTTACCTTCCCAGTCATCCAATGCTTTAATGTCGATACATTTTGTTTTGGCAACAGAGATAATAAACAGGAAAATAAAAAAAACTAAAAATAAATGCTCAGTCGAACGACCAAGCTACGGACTGGACCTACTTGACCCTTCATAACATACAAACTTTAACATTGGACTTACATATAACCCACGTACCTATGCAAGACGATAAACTACCATCACAAACATAAATACTAGAGCAACGTTTACGTCTTTTTAGACAATCCTGGACATCTTCTAAAAGAAGCTTACGGTCCTTCCCCTTGGCAGAGGTTCCGGAATTGTCACTTACTCGCTTCCTTGAGCTCTTGCACCTGCAACCTCAGGCACCTCTACTTGCAGAGGTTTGTCGTGGCATCCTATGAGCTTGCAGAATACATATAGACAACACCACATCCACATGTGCAATTGTGCAAATGAATAAATAACATCACAGTAAATTGGGCTTTGCGGTCTTTAAAAAAAAAAAAGAAGTTAAAGCAATGCATTACAAAGATCTGGGCAATTAATACTATGTCCGCTTCATTATATTTGTCAATTTATATAATTTGAAAAAATCAAGACAGATTAAAATTGAGGTGAAAAATTTGTAATTTATCCAGATTATCCCTACATTAGTTGGAATAATAGTTGCTGAAATTGTAAAAAGTGATAAAAAGTCTATTAATTAAGGATAAATATAAAATGACAGTTGTTGGAATTATATTAAATGTGATAAATAAATTGGAATAATACAATTAGTTATAATGACAAATATTTTGGGACTTAACATTACTGTGTTTTGAAGTGAAAAGACATGCATTTTCCAGCTGCGCTCTAACTCAAATTATGCCATACAAGTAATACGAAGCAAACTTCACTATTTTACGGGAAGACAATTAGTCAATGATGCATGCACATGCATGCAACCACCAATACCCAGCAGAGCAAAGTGTACGTAGTGATTGGGGATGTAGTGTGTTTTCTCCTTGAAGCAATTAATTTATGTGAATTACCCAACCTACGTAGTTCATCGTTTCTTTCTAGCTATATTCCTCACCGCTATATTTGATGGGTTAGGAATACTTTTTTTTTTTTTTTGTTATTTAAGAAAAACAAGCATCTCAAGACCAAACAAACATCACCCTATAAAATTTGTTTACAATAATGGACAATAAAAGGTCAAATTAGACTTAGGAGCATCTCAAGACCAAACAAAGAACTCAAACTGCATTAGAAACTCACCATTTTGCAATAGTTCACACATGAGTCACAACTTACATAAAAGCTACCTTAACAAGAAAATTTAACCAATGCAAGCTCTAAGACGTTTCAAAAACACCCAACATCGATCCAAGGTTAGACAGAAGTTTGGAGCTAAATACATAACAGACACCCTAGCTTGCCATGGAAGACTATTATAGGGCTTACAAAGCAGTATTGAAATGCAAAATCTTAACACAGATCCAACGTACTCCATATATGCAGCGGCTAATCAGCAGACACATTTTCATGTTAGAGTTGGATAGATCATCCCTTATTAGGGTTGGTCAACACGTAAAGGAGAACTCAGAGAGCGTTGGAGGAAGGCTAAAAGGGAGAAAGGCAGATAGTTCATGAGGAGGAGCTGGATGATCAAGCAGGTCGAACCATGAAACAGCTTTAGTATTGCGACTCTCCAAGGCACTCTTCAAGCTTTTCTGGGGTAGACACCACTCTGGTTTTCACCACCAAGGCACCTTTGCTTAGTTTAGACATGGTTTCTCTAAGGAAAGCAGGCCGGGAGCAGGGGGGGTTATTATTCTGGTTTCATCTTCCTTCTCTCGTAAACCCAATGCATATACTCTCTCCGTTCCATATTAACTGTCGTCTTTGGAAATTGTGCAGTCAAACTTCAAAAATTTTGACCGTAAATTTCTCAATATATACAATGAGTTGCTATGTAAAATTATCACCATTAGATTTATAATAAAAAATATTATCATAAAAGTATAATATTGTAATTGTTAATAACATATTATGCAAGAAATTATCAACCAAAGAATGATATTGGAGACCGTGAAAGTCAAAACTATGACAATTAATATGGAACGGAGGGAGTATATACTAACAAAGGGATAGGTCATACATGTGAATGGGAAGACCAAGAATCACTTTTTAAGCAAGGCTAGAGATTAGTAGTAATCTCATGTACTGTTATGTTTCACACTAGCTTTTAAACTCTTAAGAGCGATTAATGTGGAATGGAGAAAATAAGAATTTAATGGTAGTAATTTTAATTATATACTTCCTCCTTTTTATATTAATTGACACTAAAACTAATTTTTTTGTTTCAAAATAATTGTCACTTTTCATTTCTTAATACCTAATTTAATTATTTTAAGTTTAATAGCTATGTTAACTTTTTACTTTTTCAATTAATAAAAACTACTCCTACTCACATTCTCTCATTACCTACACCTTGGTATCCGAAAAAATATCTTGGAAAATAGTGTTATTTAATTATGTGAGTAGTTTTTTTAGTTATACATCGGTATGTGAAAATATTTGAAATGTGTCAATTAATATGGAACGGAGGAGTAACAAGTTATTTTAAAAATTTTTAAAGTTTGACAAACGTACTTCCTCCATTCCTCAATATCTGTCACTTTGATCAGTTTTCTATTTTCCATAATATCTGTCACTTTACAATTCCAATTAACATTAATGACAATTTTTTCAAATTTACCTCTTACTTTTATAATTCCCAATATAATTATATAACTAAATTAGAAACTTAACTCTTACTTTTACAATTTTCAATACAAATATCATTTTCAATACTATTTTCTTAAAATCTTTCCAATACTTCAAAGTGATAATTATTAAAGACCGGAGGGAGTAATTTTTAAATACAACAAATAATATGGAACTTGTGGAAATTAACTGGCATGTGAATTGAGAAGAGGTTGGGGAAAAACTCTCTCTCTCTACCCTAACTACCATAGAGTTGTGCATTTATTAGTCCATCGGTGCCGGTGACGACTGAATGAAGGCCGCTATGGCCGGATGAAGGCCGCCACCGGCACCACCGTCCTCCGATCTTCTTCTTTCTGTCCTTCCTTTTCCTTGTTAATCAGTTTCTCGAGTGTTCTAGTTTAGTGTTTGGTGTGTTTGTGCTTTGGTGGGTGTGGGTAGATTCCAGAGAGTGCCGACTGAGCCGGGTTCTCTGTGCGACGTGTCCGGATTGGAAGTGCGCCGGGGTCGGTGAGCTCGCTGTGGGCGTAGGAAGGTGGGGTTGGGGCGCGGCTGGGGCGTGCCTTCTCGTTTGGTTGCGTCCGGCGGAGGTTGGCTAGGCTGGCCTGAACCGGTGAACAAGGTGCTCGTCTCTGATTATCTTTGCGTTCTTTTGCTGTGTTGGTCTTTGTGTTGTTTGTGGAGTGTGAGTTTGCCTCTCCTAGCTTGTGTGTGGTGTGTCGTCCTGTGTTTGGTGTGGTTATCTTCGTTTTATTTCTTCTGACTCCAAAGGTTGGGTTGAGTTGGGCGGTGGTTTTGCCTCTGGTTGGGTTGTTTTGCCTAGTCCTTTCTAGCTGGGTGTGAGGTTCTGTCGTTCGGTGTTGACTTGTGTGAGGATGGAAGTGAATAATCCTTGGAGGGAACTGTTGGCAACATGGGAGAAGGAATTTGATGGGGATGTGTTAAACCTGTTAAGGGAGATGGAACATCCTAGCCAGGCCATCCTTGCGGCGACGAAGTTTAAAGAGGATGGTAATCAGTTATTCAGAGCGGGGCGATATGAAAGTGCTGCCCGTTTGTATGGGAAAAGCCTACAATTTGTTTGTGCTAGTGATCCAAGGTCTGATTCGGACTTATTTTTGCTGTGGGAATTAGCTGCGTCGGTTAAGTTGAATCTTGCTGCCTGTGAGTTGAAGTTGGGAGGGTTTTCCAAGGCCGTTGAAGCATGTAGGTTTGTGTTAAAGTTTGCCCCAAACAATGTGAAGGCTTTGTACCGAAGTGGTGTTGCTTATGCTAAGTTAGGGAAATTGGATGAAGCGACGATGGCGCTTACCCGAGCTTTGGAGTTAGATCCTTCAAATGTAGAGGTTCAGAAAGAATTAGAGATGGTGAAAACCTCTACCAAGGCACAACAGAAGCTCCTCGTCTCGGAGGTTGACAAGAGTGTACAAACATCTCCTAAAGGTGATTTGCAAGGAGATTCAACGACTAACATCAACGGGGTGCAGGGATTGGGAACTGCATTGCCGAGTCGGCGATTAAAGAAACAGAAGGTAGTTAAGGAAGGTGGAGTACAGGGAAGTTACTCTATGGTACAAAAGAGTGGAATTGGGGGGGTTTCTGAGGAGACCTCAACCCTTCCCAATGGAAAAATCTCAATGCTATGCGTGGAGGATAGGACTTGTCCAAGTCCTACACAATCTCCGGCTTTCAGTTCAGTCGAGAAGGACAGAGCAGTTGCTAGATCGTTTAAAAAATTCTTTAAGAAAGGCATAAGGAGAGATTCTTTGTCCATATCGGACAATACGTATGAGGAAGTGTTGCGAAAAAAGACAATGACCTTTTACGATCCAAGGAGTATGAGTTATATGATAGTGAGAGTTACCACCAACCTTGACAGGGGTAGGGAAGACATGATAGTGGATGAGGCTACCTCAACTCCTGTGGGGCAGAAATCGAAATCTATGAGAGAAATAACCACTAAGGTTGAGGATTCTTCAGAGGAGCCGGATCAGGTTGGAGGAGTGATCACGCAGCCACAACAACAGGATGGTTTTTTCAAATTTGCTGCATCAAGAGGAGTATACAAGGCTTCAAGGAGACGCCACCGCACATGTAAGGATATCTGATGGGCTGCTAGGTGCCGAGATGTTTGTGTTGCAGGTACTAAGAGGAAGATGCAAGAGGAAAGTATAGCCTGGGGAGCTCGTGTGCCTCCGAAGAAGCGGCTCCACCGAGGTGATCAGCAAGCAAGGGACCAGCAGGCATCTTGGGAGTCATCAGAAGAGTGTCGCAACTTGGTGAAGGGTTTTATTCAAAAAGGGCCCGTGATGAGGTTCAACCAGCGCAGGACTTGGCGACACAAGTCAAGCGAAGCGTAGACGGCTCTTCATTGGATGTTCCTTTTATGTTTGTTTAGTTGGGTTCTTTTATGTTGTGTTAGTTTTCTTTGTATGTTGTTAAGTTGTTGTACTGTCGCTGTTGGCAAAAATAAAAAATAAAAAAAAAAGTGAATTGAGAAGAGGTTGAAAGGTTGCTTCTAGTCAGCTCACATACTTACTCTCGCAATTCACTGGGAAGTGCAATAGTCTAGGCGTTTTACCTTCTCCATAACCCAACGTTTGAAAAGTAGAGTAATTAATGTTGGTTTTGGAAAAGGTAAAGACATTTACTAGTACAGTTGAAAGTTAGAATGAGTTAGAATGAAGGCAGAATATAGACCATACCACACGTACAACTGCTCAGATGAATAACATCACAGTAAATTACTCCCTCCGTTCCATATTAACTGTCGTCTTTGGAAATTATGCAGTCAAATCTACAAAATTTTGACCATAACTTTTTCAATATATACAATGACTTGTTATATAAAATTACTATCATTAGATTTGGAACGAAAAATATTATCATAAAAGTATAATATTACAATCGTTAATAAAATATTATGTAAGAAATTGCTAAAAAAAGAGTAACATCGGAGACCGTGATAGTCAACAAAATGACGCTTAATATGGAACGGTGGGAGTAGTAATGGAACAAACTAATATGGGGAAAAAGAACGACAAAGAAGCAAAGAAACATTGAAAATGAAGGCATGCTAGGCAGGAGTAAACTCGGAATTAAGGTTGTCATTTTAGGTTCCATTCTTTTACACGGTTGGTGCGATGTGGACCATGTGGTAATGGTGCGATGTAATGAAATTTGAAAAAATATGAAATGTGGTGAGTTATGTTAGGTGAGATAGGTGAGAAGAGAGAATGTGAAAGGTAGAGGAAAAAAGTGATGAGAAAGAAAAGTAAAGAAATATATTTGTAATGATTGTGGTGTACTGTGATTAAATGTAGTAGAATTTAAAGAGTGCGTAAAAGAGCAAAACCTTAGTTATTACTCTTTCAATTCCATATTAATTGTTATAATTTTGATTTTCACGGTCTCCAATATCACTATTTGATTGATAATTTCTTGCACAATATGTTATTAACAATTGCGATATTATACTTTTATTATAAAATTTTTTGTTACAAACCTAATACTAGTATTTTTATATAGCAATTCATTATATATATATTGACAAACTTATGGTCATAATTTTTAAAGCTTGACTGCACAATTTCCAAATACGACAATTAATACGGAACAAAAGGAGTACTTCAGTCCAATTGGGGTCATGACACACACATCTTGACTCAAGATGATTAATAGCCATTTTAAATTTTCCATATTTCATATTTTTGTAATTTTTAATAATATTTTCTCTAATCATTACATATAAATAAAAGCATAATATTTATTAACCAAGTCAAAAATATAAATAACCTACATTTATTTACCAGGTCAAAAATATAAATAACCTACTTTTATCAATCATGGTAGAAAATGCACATTTTATACATAGTTTAATATTTATGAAAAAATATAAATAAATAATTATTTTTATATTATTTATAAGCTATTATAACTCTCAAAGTAATGAAACATACTTTTATAATGATTTAAATATACTTACATTTAACTTTATGAGTGATTTAGGTGAAATAAAAGATGGTTATCAATTACTACCTCCGTCCCTAAATAATTGTCCATTAAACTAAACTTTGACCATTGATTACTCATAAATTGCAATAAGTTACAATATAAAATTATCATCATTAGAAAGATATTGTACTAAAAATTGCAGTGATATTAATTTTATATTGTAACTCATAATAATTTGTGAGTAATGCAAAATGAATAGAATATTAATACTTCATATATATTCCAAAAGGTTACATTAATTGAAATGAAACACCCAAAACAAATAAAGTAGAGTCTCGGGAAATTAAAGGATGAAAATAAATAAAATTCATCTCAGATCCAGTACAAATAAAATCGGATCCCTGCCCATATCTTTTTCCATTTCCATTTCTTGATTTAACGGTCAAAATTGAATCTAACGACAATTATTTAAAGATGGAGGAAGTATCTAGCGTCAAAATGTTTATCAGTTTGCTTTTGTAATACAACACGTTGGTGCACTACAGAACTGAATCATAGCCATGCTAGGTTGCCGTTATAGACATTCATTAGGCGCACCCCCATAATTCTATCATTGTCACTCCATGTTATCTGAATTATAATTACTGGGAATGTCTTATAGAATTGATGACCCAGAGTTGAAGTTGCTTACCAATTGAAAGAACAAAGTACTGAAATATAGCATATGACAGAATAATCTTACTATTTTCCAAATCAAGAATAATTTTACTAGAATCAAACTGCTAGTAAACAATCAAACATAATTCATTTGAATATCATACCACAACATTAAAAAAAAAACTCCAGAAAAAAATAAATATCAGAATATCACGACGGTGAAGAAATCCGTGCAACTATTTTGAAGCAGCACCAAGAAGACAGAGCAGCAGCTTCAATCTGTTGTGGGGACAGTGTATAAGCACCCCAATCACTAAAAGCCACAGTTATCAATAGTACTAGAAGGGGAGTCCGAGAGAGAGTAATTCAGACAATACAACAACAAGATCCAATAGTGCTTTACTTTTTATCAATAGTACATTGTCTTGCGATTTGCTAATGCCTAGAATTGAATAATTTGGAAGATTTGCATTCGCTTTTGAAGATTAAATAACAATAAAATGTTGATTAAGCAATGGATGAGAATAGCAAAAAGGCAGTAGTACATTTAAATTAGACAGCAAATAAAACTAAGGATGATAGGTAGCATGAAACATAAAAAGCTAGCGTATAAGCAAGGAAAAGACTGCAGTGAATTGACATTTGGTTTGAGAGCGGTTAATTTGGGTGAATAAGAAGAAGGCAGAGAAGCAGCAAGCAGAAGATCAAATGATGAGGAGATTACGGTAGTTTTCACAGCCACACCATTTATAATATTTACGTAGGTTTTTTAATCTAACATGCTTTCTATGATAAACAAGAGCGGGTTGTTCCAGTTTACTGAGGCTCACACTCCAACGTAAATCAATGCACATAAATAGACAGATGTAAATGCCTAGATGGGAAGGTGAAGAACCATTACGGCAACACATCAAATGTCTTTTCACCTTCTCCACCCAATCTTAACTTGGCAGAGTCTCTACATTTGGTTTCGCAACTTTGGACTCTACATTATTTAGCAAGCCATTAATCAATTAATGCCCTTATGGGAAGACCAAAATTCACTATAGCAACAGATCTAATGCCATCACACTATTGATTGTTATGGGTTCCTGCACTTTTACTACTACTTTCATTCCTTAATATTGTATACTTTGATCAATTTTCTATTTTGCACTATATCTTGTCACTTACAATTCCAATGTACATATTAATTACAATTTTTTTTTCAAATTTATCTCTTACTTTTGTTATTTCCAATACAATTATATAACTAAGATAGAAATTTAATTCTTACTTTTACCATTTCCTATGTAATTATCATTCTCAATACTGTTTTTTAAAATCTTCCCAAAACTTCAAAGTGACAATTATTAAAGAATGGAGGGAGTACTTTGTAAAGTTTTATTAGGAGTACTAATTATTTAATATGTGTAATCTAATTATTATATTTACTTTATATTTTATTATTATTATATACATTAAATAATTAATAAACAGTTGAAATTTACAAAAAAAAAATTCAAGAAAAGTTAACGTCACCCACTCCTCGCTAAATAGAAGTAATGTTATAGTTCTACCAAGGGTAGAGGGATTAATCAATCACCCAAATACCCAATGCATCTTTCTATAATAGACATATTAGTCCTCAAATTCATGGGTTGCACGCACAAAATTACCTATTATTGGGACAAAATAAGATAATACATTTTGTTAAAAACCTTCATTACATCATATAATAAAATGGATGTATGTATATTTTTCTAATTTTTCACCAAAATATATTTAAATTTTGAATTTGTAATATGTAAATATATTTGCTATACTTTTTTTTTCCAAATATTAAGATTTTCCAATTAAGTATCGTAAATTCACTAGTCTAATATGAATACAATTCAAATATGATTAAACATTATTCGTTTTTGAAATCAAACATATTTCATTAATAGCAAGTCATACGGCACTTACAATGAAAATCGTGATTGAACAATCGTAGATCTAAAACATAGATATGAAATTCAACTTCCAAATAACTAATACTAATCTTACTGACGTTCGGCTCCGATTTTTTCGATGACTCTGCATCTTTACCATTGACGGAGAACCTCACAACCCGTGCTACAGCGATTTGAAAGTAAATTTTCATCCAACGTATTAGACCACACCAACTGAACAAAAATTATAGAAAGAGACTAAAACCCTAAATAAGGGTACAATAAAACTCTAGAAAGAGATTAAAAAACCCTAAATAAGGGTACAATAAAAACTCTTACAAAAGAAGAGACTAATTTTCTTTGCGTAAACGTAAAACCAAACTAACAATTAAAGTAGAAATCAATTAAATTGGGGCTTACCATCGACAAAGGAATCGATGGCAGCCCCTTCAAGGAAATGGAGGTTAGGGTTTTCTAGAGAGAAAAAGAGACAAAAGCGGTAAATTCTTAGTGTGGGATATTAAACATTATTCTGACCAACATAAGCAATGATAATTATATATTATGAGTTAGAAAAACACAACATTGATTGTGTTGAACATTTGAAGCCGCTTATTTTAGATAAAGGGGGCGTTTGGTGCCCGGCTTTTTGATTAGCTTTTTGGAGAAAATGGCTTTTTGGAGGATTTTTGGCTGTTTGACTAGTCAATATGCCAATTTGGGGTGTTTGGTAAATTGGCGGATTATACTAGCTTTTTGCCCCCAAAAAGCCAAATTGTAAAAAGCTACTATGAGTAGCTTTTTGTAAATAGCTGTTGGCTTTTTATATTTTAAATTACCATAATGACCAATTAATTCACAAAAATTACAAAAACTTGCTATCAAATAAAATAATTTAGGTTTAGTTCTTTTAATTGTTCTCTCATCCCTCACTTCCATTCACCGCAACACAAAAGAACGTCTGCTCCGTCGTGTACCTTCTCCAAGCACGCAACATTTCTCCAAATTAATTATTAGGTATTTCACATAGTTAATTTATGTATGATGATACTTGTGTTCAAAATCTCCTAGTTCATTTGGTTTTCCTATTAATTTGGATAAGAGACTCATATTGTCATTATGGTTTATATTGATAATGTAGTTACTAATTGATTATACATATACGTATTGTTTACAATAATATAATTTCTACAAATAAATTACAAAATATATACATTAAATTGTAAAAGTACATCAGGATTTAAAAAACTAAAAATGAATATAAATCCTAGTGTTAAACCTAAAAATAAATTATAATATGGACAGAAAAACCTAAATTTTTTTTAAAAAAAATCATAATGTTAAAAGACACTAAAAATAAAGTCAAGGGTACAATTGGAAATTAGGAGAAAAAGCCATCCTACAAATATCTAACTCTACGAAACACTTTTTTATACAAACAATTATCTGAACAAATGTAAAACAGTAAAAGTCAACAGTAACATCTACAAATGACCAATATCACTGAGCACCAAACGCCCCCAAAATAATGTCACAACTTCCTATCCAGAAAAAAAATGTCACAACTGACTTAATGACTTGCGAATATTATTAACTTAAAAATAATTTTTAAATTTTATAACAATGAATAGAATTAACAATGCATAAAATTAAAAAATAATGAATTGTAGATTTTACTTATATCAAAATAAAACCAAACTCTAAATGTTAGCACTAGCATTGGCAGTATATAAAGTCAAAACCATTGTTGTAGTAGAAGTAATAATAATAATAATAATAATAATAATAATAATAATATTATTATTATTATTATTATTAATAATAAATATATTATTATTATTATTATTATTATTTATTATTATTATCATCATCATCATAATTCTTTGAAAATTTAAGTATTCATAAAAAATTATCATGAAAATATAATTATTATTTGTTTTTATTATCATCATCATTATCATCATCGCAAATCCAAAATTTACAATATTTTCTTTTTCTAATGTACTCGCATTGTTTCAATCAAAATATATATATTTTAAAAGAAACATAATAGCTAACATTCCAATAATTGTACCATAACTTACTCTACTAATTAATATGTATAAAACAATTTTGAAATAAAAATAAAATCGACTAATTATAACTTTTTAATAATGTCCTCTTCAAAGTACACATATATCGATCCTCACCTTGCTTATCCTAGTAATTAATGTGGTAAAATTATTTTAAAAAATAAAAATAACTAATTATAATTTTTTTAGAAAAACTCTCATTAAAACTCATATATTCCTATCCCCACCCTTTATATCTAGACATATATGTGATAAGATATGATATATGATACTCTTATGCAAAATGCATCAGTTTAGATTATAGGTAAATATTAATCAGGGTTTTATTTTGGTGCTGTCCAGGACACCTCATCAACCCTAGTAGACCTTAAAATTCTCTCTAATGCAAGCATAGACTGATTACTTTCAGAAGCCCTACAACTGCCGAGAAAACGACCACAGAAAAGCTATTTCATTCAAAATTATATCAAATTGAGTTCACAAAACAAGGGAATTACCACCCTTTCCCTCACTGGTACCACCAATATATATGCTTATAAAGATTGAAAAATGATACAGAAACTACAGCAAAATCACTGTCCACTGATAACTCAACCATTCATGTTCTCAGGTTATCAAGATTTTGACAACATAAACAAATCATCTTTTTGGTAGACATTAAGCTGCACAAAAGATATACACAACCTATAAAACACCAGCACAGCAAGCTAGAAATGGCAAAACCACACTGAATTTCCCACATCCATCCACCCCACCTTCACAACCTCTCAAGTCTCAACCCATAAGCTATATGATTGACCACCTTTCAGTAAAAATAAAAATAAAATGTAACTATCTCATGGGGAGAGAACTCGGAATGAAATAAAGCTCATGCACACACCTGCTAATACATAGGTTGGCATGTCAAGAATATCCTACAGGTGTAATGACCCAATTCAGAATTTCAGTCTAGAGTACGAAGAGGTAAACCCTACTACTAGATTTGCAGTTCAGCATAGGCTTAGGAAGACTGCAACAACCAAGGAGACAGTCTTCAAGATCACAGGCTAAAGAGACAGAATTCTGGGCAACACTTCAGATAAGCACAGGACCAGATCCCTCTAAATTAACGACACCAGGGGTGGCAGCAAATAGCTAGAGCAAACAAAAAACTCATCAGAAACTATAGCATCACACATAACAGAGTCCAATTGTTGCGTTTTGTTGGGGATTTTGTGATTAGGAGTTGACAACAGAGAAAGAGTAGGCAAATAGTTCTGTTCAGATATAATTAGAAAAGACTCACAGCAAAACAGCTCTAGACAGTAGACACAATCAATCAGCAAAGGTAGAAAGGGAGGGGGGGATTTCGAAAGAGCGAAACAATTTGAGTTTTAGTAAAATGGAATCAAAGTATTCACTGGATCTGAATATGGCTCATGAACTCTGTCAATTTAGATTCAGTACATAATAACGTCCCTAGCTAGGCTTCACAGTCTATTGAACTCGATATGCAGGACCTAACCAAATGACATCAAACTTTAAAACTAGCCTTTTGACTGTAACTCCCACAGATGAGAAACCCAAAGATCAAGGCATTTGACAGAGGATGCTCGGAGGAAATATCTACATAGGAAAAGCGAAAAAACTAAAAGGGCATATCTATCTACCCTCTAAAGTCCCATGTGCTCTGACAAGAAACATAGCTACATCCTTTGAAGAATCAGATCAATCAACCAGCAATACTACCCAAAAAAACGGCCTAACCTGTTCTTTTGTACAGTTGGTATGATGCGGAAATGGTCCTGTATGGTGAAATTGTAGAAAGTGCAGTAAGATGCAAAATGGTATGGTAAAATTTGTGGATAGTGTAATTGATGTGGTAGGTGAGGAGAGAAAATGTGAAAAGTAGAGGAGAAAAGTGAAGAGATATATTGGTAATGATTGTGATAAAGTGTGGTATAAGATGGTAAAGTGTGAGTATATTGAGTGGTATGGTGAGTTGTGGTACTACACCACACCATACAAAAGAACAAGACCAATAGATGAAATAGAGGTAGGTAGGTAAGATACTCAAGTCACTTCCTTTCAAGAAAGAAAAGGCACATTACTCTAGTTTAGCAGGGGCAAACCAATAACAAGTTTGACCACTCAGCTACTGAAAAAATCTGGCAAGGCCAAGCTACTGCCTTGGGCCCTTTATTGAACTACCTCCACTGAAAGTTCCTGAGCATGAAAGTAGCTCAGTCTAAGGCAATGATCAGCTGACTGGATGAAGATACATGGCTGGCTGGAAAAGACGGTTAATGATATTCGTTCTTACAATGTGACACCCAAAAGGACAAGTGCTTACCATAGGTTCAACTCTAACCTAATTGCATGACGTCAAGATACACCTGACTAGATGAAGATGCATGAAGTGGCCAGGAAAACAAAATGCGCCCTCACCATACTCATTGTTACAATGTGGCACCCCAAATGCTTACCATAGGTTCAACTGTAAGTTCTAACCTAATTGCATGACATCAATATATAGCTGGAAAAATCGTATACCATCAAATCCCTTGTCTATCCCAAAGGGCAACAGGATGCCGAGTGTGTGAAGTCAGGTGCACAGAAGTGTATGCGGGGAAAAAGCAGCAGTAAGCAAGTAGAATGCTGAAAAGCACAAGAATCTTGCTCCAAGTAGGAAATTCAAAAGAAAATATAAGGCACATGATGTGCTGTAAACTGAGTCCCTATTCACTAATCAAAGAAAGGGAAAATGTCACATTACAGAAGCAAGCAGCCACACAGAGATAGTCTCACACAATGATGGATGAATGACAGGGAATTGACAATCTCAAGGCAAAAGGCAGGGATTTCATTTGCAGCAAAACATGGGAGCCTTTCAGCCCTCCCAATTTATTGAGGATAGACTAAAGAAAACATCACTAAATCAGAGCTTCGGAGCAAGATTCCCCTCAAAACATGGAGAGCTTGTAGCCAGATACAAAAACCATTTTAGAAATATGATGACTGCCCATCCAGCTATTCTACTTACACTGTCTGGGAAGATGGTGTTTCTAAGACATCGACACATCATGCATTACAACATGGTCATGCTTACAGCAGAATAAAGACCGCCGATTAGCTTTCCTAATGAACTTTTCAACTTCATATTCCATCATAGACATTGGGCCTAAAGCCAATACGTTGAGAACTAACCTTGGGAGAACACAAACTGAAGACATGATCAGCAGGGCTGCAGATTGCACGATTATCATAACACAAATAGTCCAAAGAAGCTGAGCAGCAGAGCAAGGATTGGAAGGAAAGAAAAACGAATGTGATAACATGTTACACTCGTTCGATAATCATGATTAGAAAGAAGGAAATCCAATCCTTTAAGGCAGGAACATTATGTAGTTCAAGGAACACCGAGAATTGTGATGGATACCACATAACTAAACGGCAGAAACAGCCAGAATCTAGAACATTATATAAGGACAGAAGGAACCTAGTCAATCAAATCCTAAGACAGAGCCACCGATGACGGATAGATAAAGCAACAGTGAAACCCTAAGTTCCACTTAGACATGGGCGGATCTGCTGGCAAGATCTTGTTTTCTTTTGGATGGAGTATGGTCTGGGCAAAACACCCTAAATAGAGTTCTCTTCAGAAGAAAACCTATGGATATAGAGAATAACATTGATGAGAGGACCCTGAGAATCCAGTTTCACCTTTCCTACCATGGAGCGCTCGAGAACTATGTTGCCATAATGAATGCTTGGATCAAGTTTTCAGCAGAACGCTTCTGCTCAGGTGTCCCAGATATGTGTGCAATGCGATCCCCGCGAGAAGACTTTGGTTCAGAGATCTCTATGACAGCTCCAGATATCTGAAATCACAAGAGGGCAGAGGCAGAAGGCCAGATAACTGTATATTAGACCCTTAACAATTGAATCAACCACAAGAAGCAGATGCAGGAGCAGAGAACAAGAACCAAAACTAATGCACTACTTGCTGCACATTCTACACAAGCAGAAGAGTAGATATGCTAGAGAAAAATGCAGAGTACCACTTAAACAAACTACCAAAAGCTCACCCAAGCTTCATCTCATTATGTTCATAAGCAGAGTTTAATTCTTCTATCTAAAAGTTCGTGTACCATACTAGTCACAACTGAGCTTCTCGAGCACAGTAATTGGATAATCACAAGATAGCTGTAACGAAACTACCCATCAAGACAAGAACCTTTCTTGAACTCAAACAGCTATTTCCGCATGCATTGTAGTACAAATGTTTCAAATAACTACTCATCAAGACAAAAGAACTATGTCAACACTCCATAATAGACCATGCCCTTCAAGCAGCTAAAGGGTATGTGACAACTGTGCATGGGCCAAGCTTCTAAGCACACCCACTCATAATAACCCATTTAAAACCAAAGCAACAATGCTCAAGAATGCAGTAAATGGAGTAGAATAACATATTATTCACGGACTCAACACACACACACAGAGCAAACCAAATTGAAAATTCTCAGTGCCGCCGTAGAAACTTGAACATACCTGGCGAATATTGGCAATATTAGCGCCACTTTTCCCTATCACTTTACCAACTGCATTCGCAGGAATCAGTATCTCGAGGGTTGAGGATGGTAGTAATCTGTTCGACACAGCCGAAATGGAGAAGGTTATAAATAATACTGACAAGCAGAGCAAATCTTTAAAGTAGAATGGATTGATAATACACGTACCCTCCGTACAGATTTGATGGATATGCAGAGCCATAGTCATCATCACCCATCTGACAGAAAACAATCCAACATTAGTCATTAGGTATTAACAGGATCATAAAGAGAATAAAAGTTTTCTTTCAAAGCACATAATTTCTACTTGCAACTACAACATTTTTCTAGAAGCAATAAGCCACAAATCATACAATGTTTGCATAGTTTTCTAAGAACCCATCCAGCTAAAGATTGGCCCACATCGGACATACTTCAGAAAGACTATAGATTAAAAAAAGAATCAGGAGAATCAAATAGATGGGGGAGGGTACGGGTTGAAAAAGATCACAAGAATTTATACACAATGCCACCTACTCTGTATCCTCCCTTAGTCGGCTCAGGCTTGTCATAATTTGGAACGCCCCACATGTCCCTTTGTCCTTCCAACTATCATGGAAACAAGTATAATATCGTCTCAGATGCAGCTTTCCATTTAATAGCTCAATAACATATGAAATGGATAGATAAGGATAATGTAAGAAAGCATTTATTGTTACAGTGAACACCAAAAATATTTCCAGCAAAAGCAAATAAGAACTCTAAAGCGCCCAAAATGCATTTTCAAACACATTAACCCATATACTAAAGTAAATTTTTAAAAGTTCTCAGATGCCTTTATTATCAGTAAAGAGTAGGCTCCATTAGCAAGTGAACTGACAATTATCAGCGACTTTCAAAGAATTAAAATGTTTTCCGAAAAACATGGAGCTCTCATCAACAAAAAAAAAAAAAAAAGGTCAAAGTGCTGCACAACTTCAACCAACCTAAACTCTTTCTACATAAAAAGTGAACTCAACATACCGAGAAAGAACCGTATTTGTAAAGGCCACTTGACGAGAGCATCCCAAGCCCACCACCACTCTCAGTTCTTGGCTCATATCCTAAAGGTTTGACTGGAGGGACAGTTGACAAAAGAGGAGGTACCGAAAGACCTTTGCCTCCACCATATAAAGGCTCAGCGCCACCAGAAGGCTTACTAGAACCATCTTTATCGTTCAGTGCATCATCACGGAGCCTCAAGACAAGTTGGATTAGGGCATCTCTGACATTTTTAACATCTCCAGACACCTAAGACACAGAACGGATTAATAAAAGTAACTGGAAATCATTCACAAGAAAAGAAGGCTACATGCAAATCCACCAGAATCAGAGTATTCATACCTCGATATACTCATCACTGGGATCTACATACTTTGGCTTCTCTCCTTTTGAGATACGGATATGAGCTCCAGATCTCTTTCGGATTTCATTGATTATTGAACCACCTTTCCCAATAATGCAACCAATATTCCGAGATGGAACCAGTAACCGAAAGGTGACATCTTCAGCATCTTCATTGATCTTTTCCTGAAGTAGCAAAACAGCTTCCACGGCCTTTGATTGCACATCATCCAACGCCTGTTAATAACATAACACACGTTACCAGCATATCATCATTGGGAAAGAAAAAGAAAGAAAGGCAACAGAGAGGGCATGTCATACCTCAGTTGTAGTCACAGTAATAACACATTCCTCGCACTTGTCTTTGGCAGCTTTAGGATCATCCACCTGAATATGTGCACCACTCGCCTGCCTAACGCTTTTAATAGTACTACCTCCCTTGCCAATGACCCGACCTATTTTATCAGAAGGGCATAAAACCCGTATTGTCAATTCCTCAGATCGGGCGGCCCCGCCATAACTAGGAAGAACAACTGGCCACATGCTCCCTGTATCAGCATAGCCTGGAACAGGAAGCTCAGGAGCATGTGCATCCATCAGGGGCGCTGCTGCAGATCTAGGAGGAATCATTGGATCGGCACCGCCAAAAAATCCGGTACCAGGATAGATGGGCATGTCAGCAGGGATTATGATGCTTGGCGGGATCTCAGACACAGTGGTGTCCAAGGGGATTTCTTCTTTAGGAGGAAATTTGTAGATGATTGCAGAGACGGCGAATAATGCCTTCTTCACAGCCTCAGAATCGCCAGTGATCTGTAAAAAGAAGGAAATAATATAATTATAGCCAGCAAATCATCAGAACAATTGCCAAGCTTTCATTTACGTATAAAGTGCAAAGCCTTGGATAGCAAATCAACCAAACCACGTCAATCTTCGTTTTATGTTCCAAGTCACAAAGCGAGCCTCCAAAGAAAGTGTGAGAGAAAATCTATATAGTTTTTGATCCCTACTATGGATCCAATCTTAAGGAGATTCCGATCACTTTCTCAGATGGTAATTTCTCACAGAAAGATTTCAAGTCATCTTTCACAGTGTCACTTTAAGAGTAACTACAGCAAGCAACGTCAACTTAAAAAATTTGAAGACACAATCAAGAACTACAGTTACATAAAGATTTCTACTGTTTCAATTCAGTTTAACGTCTGATAAATTGATGTGACAAACTAGATTATAGATTGCAATTTAAATGTACGCCAAAATTTCAGTAAGATACCTAGACGTTTAGTTATTTAGCAAAATGCAGTGATGTTTCTACTATCTACGATGTTGGATAGATAATACATCAAGATTTGTCCACGTTGGATACATCGGCAACGTGCTGAGAGCTGTCTCAAACAGTTCCACTACCATATGTTCACACTTGTCTCAATCGGAAAAAGAGTACTTACGAAAAATAAGGGTTCAAAACAAACAAATGCACCTTTGATCTACCATCTACTTTCTCTCAGCATTCCAATACTTCAATAAAGATACACTACCATCCAAGGGCATAAATAAACTCACTTTCTTGCCCGCAAAATAAATTTTCATGGTAATAAATGGAATGGCATTCATCTCTCACAGTTCAACCTCAGGATTTCCCAAAAGTCAAAATACAATAACAATCCTGAGGATAGCACTAGGCGCAAAAAACCCACAGGTCCCCGAGGCGCGAATCACAAAGAAAGGCGTGCACTTCACGCATGCGAAGCGCACGAAAGCAAACTTTTTTCCAAGCTACATTTTCACGCAATAGCTCAGAAAAGGCATCAAATAATGGATTAGACACAAGTAATATGACAAAAAATCACGCAAATCGTCTTTAACATAACATGTAACACCAAAATATTCTACTAAAGAAATAAAACAAGCATAGTCACGAGTGAAGAGAGGAAGAAGGGTAGGGAATCGCATGGTCTAGGGTTTCCTCACTGGCTAGAAGAGGTTCTTTTAAAGATACACTAAACATTTCATAATTTTTAATCAGCTGAACAGTAAGAGCTCCATAAAGCGCACCATAAGGTGCACCATAAGGCGCAAAAGGCGCGAAGGGGACGAGGCGCGCGCTTTGTGAGATATAGCGCACAAGGCGCGCACTTATTAAAACTAAGGATCTGCTCCTCCTTCTTGAGAAAGACATCCAAATATTCGGAACCCATAACTTTTTAATGAGTTGAATTGAACAGTAAAAGCTCCATAAAGTGCAACATAAGGCGCAAAAGGCACGAAGGGGACAAAGCACGCGCTTTGTGAGCTACAGCGCACGCGGCACGCGCTTTTTAAAACTAAGGATTTGGCCCTCCTTTTTAAGAAAGAACATCCAAACCCACAAAATAAAAGCTTCACGGTTCAGTCAATCGGTTCACTAAAAAATTAATCTTAATATGAACACGAATTGGTGAGTCAAGCTGCAGAACTCCAATAACAACACATGGCAGTTAAGTCGTAATCCAACTAACTAAAAATTCCAATATTACAAACAGAAGAACAAATCACAAACCAATAACACACGACTGTCATGTCCCTGATTTAACCACGGAGAAATTACCAACCTGAATAAAGTTATCAAAGTCCATAGCACACGAATGATTGGGGTCTCCAGCATCCTTTGCAATAACCTTAATATGCGCCCTCGTCTTCATCCTCAATTTCTTGATATTGGACCCACCCTTTCCAATTATATTTGCAGACTGACTAGCAGGGACAAGAATGGTACATTCCTCTCTATTACCATGGTTCCTCTCTGGGTCACCCAAGGTAGCTACCGCGTTTGCGATGACATCATGCATCCTCATGAGAGCATCTTGAGAAGGGCAAAGCGATACATTATCATTGTACTCATCATCAAGACCAACATCAGCCTTCTCCTTTACATAGCAATAGATTATGATAACCCTATCCTTTGCGCCCGGAAAAGGGTCCACCACCTTAACCTTTGCCCTGCTCTCAATCCTAATCGAGTTAATCACTTTCCCAGACTTACCAATCACACTGCCAATTACAGTATCAGGACAAAGTATTCTGTATGCCACTAATTCATCACCACCCTCAATCCTATCATCCCGCTCAATCCGCCTCCGCTGATTCCTGTTACCTCCATTGTTGTTGTTGTGGTTGTTGTCTCTATGAGGCCGTGATCGCTTTCCGGTCTCAACCATTGTTAATTACTTCCTAAGCCTGCAGAGATTTGTTTTCCATAATCAGAGGCTAATCAAACAGACACATATCACAAAGAAACTTTTTTTTATTCAATTCAACATTCACACACAACATCAATTAACAATTATCTCAAACAACCCAAATAACGATAAAGAGAACAGATCAGAGAAAGAAAATCAACCCCACTAAACCACCATCAATTTCATCAAACCCACATTCATCGATCCCTAGCAAACCAAGACCAAACACAGATACCACCGATAAAGAGAAGCTTTCCCAACGTTAAAACTCCATCACCCCAGAAATCCTTCTGTGAAATCGGGATTCCAGAGAGAAAAAGATAACACCTTTCAGAGATATTCATTCTGCCCACAAAATAACAACACAATCCCAGACCAAAAAAGGGGGAAATAACCAAAATTGATGAAAAATAAAAGCACCCAAATCAAAAGCGGTGGATAAAATCCCTAACAGTGCCCAAATTCAACTCAAAAAAAACAAGAAGATAAAACCAAGAAAAGGAATCGATTGAGGAGTGATGAGAAGATAAAGAGAAGACGACTTACCGTAAGGAGGGAGGGTACGAGGGCTAGGGAAACAAAGAGAGAAAGAGGCGATGAAGAAGAGAAGGGAAGGGGATGTCGAGGAGTATTTACGAAGACCTTGCGCAGGTGCACATTAACATACAGACAAGCGACCAGTACGAAAGCGAAAAAACAAGGGTTGATGTTTTTATAGCTACGTTCACGTTTTTAGTACTTTAGATTTACGAGTTCAGTTACAACTGGATTTGATTTCGCAGAATAGGCCCATTTATCATTGGGTTTATGAGATGTAATTTTATGAGATAAAAGCCAGCCCATTTAGTGTATATTTAAGGGGTTATTGACTATGAAGGACCGCCCATGAAAGAAAAAGACCATGAGGTCTTTGCAGGACTTATAAGCTCTTATTTCCTTTTAATGGTAGGATCCTCGAAGCTGAGTCACCTACCCATTTCCCTCCTCCTCTCTATACGAAAAACAGGGGAAGGAAGTCTCCTTTCTTATTTCACGCAGAAACAGGGCAAGAGAGAGAAGAAGAATTGGTTGTGAGTTTGGGGCGAGGTGCATGACGGGCTGGGAGGTGGTCGACGGGCAATAGCTGGCAGGTCGGCGGTCGACGTGCTCGGCTGGTGGCGGGCAGAGGTCACGCCTGAAGGGAGAAAACCACCAAGGACCAAGGCAGTGGTCGCAATGGTCGAAACAGGGGAGGAAGAAGGGAGGTTCTTGGGCGGTTTCAGGCGGCTATTTGGGTGGTTTCCGACGGGTTTTGTTAAGAATAGGTAAATGATAATTCCCTAATTGATGAATTGTAGTTATGGTGTTGATTTTGGTTTGGTTTCTTGAAGGTCGCCTATGCTCTGGTTGATTCTGAGTTCTATGTTAAGGCAGATGATGACATTTTTCTGAGACCAGATGAGCAGTTTGTTGAAAATTCAGTTGTCATATTTGTATTACATGAGTTCTTCCCAAAAATTTGCTGGGAGGTGTCATACATTCTTAAAAACTGACTCGCGGGGGACCACATTTTTTTAATGCACTCAAAGGGGACCAAGTCCTCAAAAAAATGGCTGTAAGGTTCCTTTCCGGCCATTTCTTACCGGAAATCATTAAAAGACTAAAATGGCCTTGGGGATGTATGTTAAAAGACGAAAAACCCTTATATTTGTCCGCTCAAAAAAAGTGAAGGCCTGTCGACTTACCTTCTTCAATGCATGCCAACTACCACTGCAAGCAAACACTATTCGATCGAGTCTATCTAGAAATTCTTCATCAAGGGAAGGAGGTGGCTGGGACGGTGATCGGACTTCGATGACGGTTGCTTGGATACCGGAAAGGTGGTGTTGATCTCCAGGGCTTGCGTTGATCGTTGAAACAGAGCAGAATAATGGTGAATGAAATTGTGTGTACTGACAGTGTAGTTAGGATTTAAATTTGGTTTAGGGTTCGAAATTTGTTTAGGGTTTGCTGGGTATTAGTTGTTGTTCATGTAGCCGTTTATTGTTAATGGAAGTTTGTAATGTGATTGAAGTTTGAAAGTAAATTAGTCAAAAGACCTTTGTTAAATGTTGGGTATTTGAAGTGTCGAAAGATTTGATTTTTATAAGGATAAATTTTTGCAATTTATGGTAATCAATTGGTGTTTATTCATTTTTAGTTGCTTAATCTGTTGTGTAGGGTGATTCAATGAAGTCACTCATTGTTAGATTCCATACAAAAAGATTTTTCATCCCTGAGCAGGACCTAGACAAATACAATCAGAAGGAATTGTTTGTTGACAATAAGCAGAGGTTCATTCAAGATATGGAGAAATTTCCTAAGTTTGCTGGGATTAATTGGTACCTACCTGGGAAAGAGAACAAGAAGATACCTTTGATTACTGACACTGACTGGAACAAATAGGCTCCACATGTGATTTTGATTCCAACAGATGCACACATTTGCAATGTTATACAAGTGGCTGAATGGATACACATTTTGAGTCCAACCATGTTCAAACCATTTTCTGTCAAACTTCAAATGTCAAATGCTATATATTACATACACTTGCTGTCAAATGTGAATGAATGGATGTATAATTGGTGCAAAGTGATGCAAAGTGATGCATTATTGGTGCAAACTGATGCATATACGTGCAATGTTACACAAGCCATTGATTCCAACAGATTTTTTACATGAAAAAATGGACAAATTTCACTTCAACACTGCATTTCATTCATTCAGACCATTGATTCCAAAATACATAGTAGTGGTGGTGTACACTACTTCATCAACCATCCATCCAAAATACATGGCAGGGGTACAAAATCTAACTTTCTCCTCCTGCCAAAGCATACCTTCAACCAAAATACATCAAACTACTACAATACATCATCCATCCATCCATCCTACACCCTAAACACTAAAACAAAGGAAGCAAAGTACAAACCATCACTTGAAAACAGAGATTACAATGACAACCAAGAACATGACAATGGCAACCATTGTCCCAATTCCCATCCCACACATCATCATTATCCAAAGAACCTTGTCCCAAACCTCCTTCAATTCACTTGCCTTCTCCACCAGAACAGTCATCTTCTCCATCAGCTCAGCAACATCCTTCCTGGTCTCCCCTGTCTCAATCACTAAGGCAACAATTGGCATCCTCAAAGTTGCTAGCTCTTCAGTTACGTTGTTGTTGCACATAATCAACTCATTCACATCTTTCTTGCACATATACACCATCATCATTGCATCAGCCACCTTGCCCTTAAGCTCCAGCAACTCAGCACTGTCATCTCCAGGCATTGAAGGTTCAACAATAGGCCCAGCCTTCATGCTTTTGTCCTTCACACTTGGAGAATCAACACATTCGTCGAGCCACCCCAGAAATTTTCCACATCCAATGCTTGGGCATTTTCCATAGATACGACCAGGGTTCTGCTCACTCCTGGACACCTTCAGCACACCATCGGCACCACACAGTCTGCAAACAAACTTACCATTGACCCAATTGAACCTTTTGTTGAATCCCTCCATTCCCCTTGTGTCCTCTACAAACAAACCATCCACGACAATCAATACTAAACCCTAATTAACAAGTAATTTTGCAATCACCCAAAATCCTAATTAACCAGTATAGAATCGATTATTTTCAAAAAAAACTCAGCTTTACACCAACAAATTACACTCTTTTCTGAAATCCGACAACCAAAATTGAGAAAGAATGAAATTTTGTGACAAAAAACCCTAATTTCCCAGAATCCAAACCCAAATGATAGAAGAACAACGATGAACAACCAAAGAAGCAGAAAGATCAAGGAGCTTACTAACGATTCTTCTCGCCATTGCTGCCAAATTACCTTCAAACGTCACAATTAGAACCTAGGAGATGAAGAAGCTAGCCACAGAACAAAGAAGAAACGAAGAAGAAGAACCGAAGGAGAAGAAGCAACAAAGAAGCAGAGTGGAAGGAGTGAGAAGAAGAGAGTTCGGTATATAACAAAAATTTTGGAGGCAATGGAGGGTAGTATTGGAACTCCACACATGAATTTCAAAAAATATATCACTTAAACAAACTGTAGCCGGATTCCGGTAAGAAATGGCCGGAAAGGCACCTTGCAGCCATTTATTTGAGGAATTGGTCCTCTTTGAGTGCATTAAAAAAATGTGTTCCCCCACGAGTCAGTTTTTAAGAATGTATGGCTCCTCCCAGCAAATTTTTGGAGTTCTTCCTGCTTTTGTAAGACCATCTCCCTTTTTTGGATGGTATTCACAGATCGCCTATCTCTCCTCTTGGCAAAAGAGTGGTCTAACCCACAGACTTATATTAGATGCATGAAGAAGAGACCAGTTTTCACTGATCCAAATCTTAAATGGTAAGCTTTGTCCTTTTGATTTTCCCAAGTACCATAGCTTAAAACTATTCTCGGGCATTGGTTGAAAAAGCATTATGGTGCTTTTATGGACAAGCTTGCTAGATATTAAGTATATAATTATCTGGTAAATTATTCTTTCATCTTTTTATACATATTTTACTCTACTTCCCCAAGTACCTCCACACCTTTTTCGCTCACCTCTAATTTTCCTCTCAATTTTCTCAACCCATCCTACCACAGTATACATAATTTACTCTTTCCCCAACCATGCTCCAGTAGGTTTCTATCTTTGTGTCATTTTTCCATCCCTCTTCTATCTATGTCTAACTTTGTACATGAGATGTGAGCCATAGAAGCAAAGTAAACTAAGAAATGGAGCTGGCCAACAAAAACTTTAAGGGAATGACTAGAGTTTCTAGTAAAGTACTGGAGAAAAAGCATGAAATCATCTAAAATTAGCATTTAGTGTGTAATTGGGCCTTGAAATTTGATAGGTTATGTGCAGTGGTTTGATTCACCACGTTCTTGCTTCCCAAATAAACATCGTAATACATCAGCCTCATTCCTAACCAACATCCCAGACGTGCCCAGCTGACGACCATTACATCTGAGCCGACCACCGCCCATTAAAACCATCATATCCTCCCACCGTCCTAAAATAGCACCACCACCCAAAACAAAATCCAAGTTCACCGCATCCATCCCAAATCCCAACCAATTATTATCTCAAAAACCAAACCAAAATCAACATCATAACTAGAATTCATCAATTAGGGAATTATAACTAATTTACCTTTTCTCAACAAAACCCGCCGGAAACCACCCAAATAGCCGCCTGAAACCGCCCAAGAACCTCCCTTCTACCTCCCCTGTTTTGACCCCCGCGATCACCGCCTTGGTCCTTGGTGGTTTTCTCCCCTCAGGCGCGACTTCCGCCCGCCACCAGCCGAGCACGTCGACCGCCAGCCTACCAGCTGTCACTAGGGCTGTCCATGGTTAACCTAAACCGAAAATCGGTAAAACCAAACCGGTCAAACCGGTTAACCGGTTGGAGTTTTTGATTTTTATGGTTTCGGTTAACCAAACCGATATTAGAGGTTTAGGTTTCGGTTTTGAATTTTTTTAAAAACGGTTAACCATGGTTAACCGGTTTTATGTAATTTAAAAAAAAAATGAATTTACCTATTGTTTGACTGTCCATGTTTGGAGAATTTTGGTGAAATTTGGCGAAATTCAAAAGCAAAAAAAAAAAAAGCGCTCCTTTTTTTATTTTTTTAAAAATTTATAATTAAAATAGCCCCAACTATAATTTAAAAACCATGGTTAACCGCATTGTTAAGGCGGTTAACCGCAGGTTTAGGTTTGGTTTAGGTTTCTGATTTTCAAAAGCAAAAGCAGTTAACCGCTTTAGGCGGTTAAGGTTTAGGTTTGTAAAAACTATAAATCGCAAAAGCGGTTAACCGCTAATGCAGTTAACCGTAATAGCGGTTAACCGTTTTTGGACACCCCTAGCTGTCACCCGTCGACCACCGGCCAGCCCGTCGTGCACCTCACCTCAAACTCACACCCCACTCTTCTTATCTCTCTTGCCCTGTTTTTGCGTGAAATAAGAAAGGGGACTTCCTTCCCTTGTTTTTCCGTAAAGAGAGGAGGGAAATGGGTAGGTGACTCAACTTCAAGGGTCCTACCGCTAAAAGGAAATAAAGGACTTATAAGTCATGCAAAGACCTCATGGTCTTTTTGCTTCATGGATCGTCCTTCATAGTCAATAACTCATATTTAAGTTGGTTGCCTTTTTCTCTACTTTTACTTTTCACTTTTACTTTTATAGTTTTATTTATTTACCTCCTTTTCCCCTTGGTACCTCCCTTGTATATCTTTTTTTTCCTTGCAAAATTCAAATAGTGTATGTGAACTTTGACAAATTGTACATGGTGCCCTTGTATTTAAGTTTCTCCAAATGGTAACCTTGTATTTATGTATCAGGAAGGAATTTAGGGGAATGTTAGATTAATAACCACAAGACTTTTTGGGTGAGAGATTCGAACGACCGTAATAAGTTTCTTCTCAATGATAAGTCTAACAAATAGGATATGAAATGGAGAGCGTGTCAATGACCGTTTGGTGGCAATTTTGGTGGATTTTCATATAAGGACAACGTTATCATATGGAAAAGTTTAAACACGAGTACATCATGTGCAATTTGTCAAAGTTCATGGGCACCATTTGGTATTCCTCCTTTTTTTTTTTCCCTATGAAGCAACGCTTCTCGTATTTATGAGAGTAGTTATATTGATTGGATTATTATCCTCACAGGAAACTCATGAAATCAATGCATTAATATTTTATGGGTGATGATACGTGTCTTGCCCCAAGACACTACTTAAGTGTCTTTCTTTTTATAAAACTAATATGTATTATCATTTTTAACCTCAAATTTTTTGTCAGATACTATTAATTATCAATTATAAAAAACTTGGAACGTGTTGGCCACGACAATAATTAAAATTGACACCTTAACGAATGAACCCCGTCCGTTGGGCATATTTTAGACGCCTTTTTGTAAATTTTAAAAAATATATATATAAGTGTGATTTTATACCATTTATATATATATATATTATTATATAGAAGCCAATTATGTAATTTTTTTTTCAATTTAATTTACAAATATATAAGTTTTATACCATTACAAGACACTTAATATGTGTCTTGCACAAGACATTTATCATTTCCGATATTTTATATGGATTGACACATAATGTAAATCTGTAAGTTGGTTACCACCATGTCTTCCTCTATTTACTTTTCATTTATTTTCACTTGCCATATAAATAAAGATAGAAAATTAATTATTATATCGATAGTATAGCTTATATGGTATAGTTTAATTGGAGATCCAGTTTGATGTTATTTGAATGCAAATTGTTCTTTCTACTATGTACATAGAAGTTGGGTAAAATAAAATTAAGTAGGTTTGGGTATAATTAAGTAAAAATAAGTAATGAATTTTTGTAAAGACTTTAGTAGAATTGGTTAAAAATAGGTAAAATTGGGCACTGAAAAACAGGTTCTAAAAAACATAGAATTGGATACATAATGCAAAGCTGATAGGTGCTACTTATGATCCAAAAATGTGGATTAAATATTAGTGCAAATACTCTTAGGGAGCTTGCTCAAGCTTGTATTTATGGGAATTCAATTTTACTAAAATTTCTAAGATATCCCCTAAATATTGAAAACCCAGGAACAATTTAAATATATCATATAATTTTTCCATAATTTGATAATGTAAATTAAAGTTATGTTCTTTAGTTTGGTAGGATTATCATATTTTTGCCTAACTTAATTAACCTAATCTAACATAATTTTATCTTATTATCCCAAAGAAGATGACTTACTTTAGATAATTTATATTTAAAATTATTTATTCAATTCATAGAATTTATTTTAAAATAAAAAAAATAAGTGATGTGACATTTATCTGCCACAACTACTTTTTTTTTTTTTACAACCTAACCTTCTTTTTCTTACCTACATTAATCGAACGACCTTAAAAAACATGGCCTAAAAATTGTAAAAACATCAACTCATAGGAAAACTTTCCCCCAAAATTTTATGAATGTGGAGAATTTTTAAGGGATACTCCCTCCGTTTCAAATTAATTGTCACTTTGACTAAATTTTGACTGTTAAGTATTCACAAATTACAATGAGTTACAATATAAAATTAACTCCATTATAATTTTTAGGAAAATATCTTTCTAATGACGGCAATTTCACATTGTAATTCATTATAATGTGTGAGTAATTAATGATCAAAATTTAGTCAAAGTGATAATTAATTTGGAATGGAGGTAGTACCTCTCACTGGGAAAAAAGAACAAAGGGAAAAAAGAGAAAATGGGTGGGGCCAAGGGATTCGTATTGTAGTACGTGAGGAATTTGTACATGAACGTTTTGGTGTACTTCCTTGCCAATGCCGTTTGTACTAGCAATCTAAGCATCCTTACCATTATTAAAATAATAATAATAATGGCACCAACTCCAAGTCTCCCACAAAATAGTACTTCCTCTCTTCCTTGATTCCCATTTTACTATATACCCAATTATCTATTCTCTATTATTCTTTCATGAATCTCACAATCTCTCTCTCTCTCTCTCTCTGCCACCCTCCATGTATATTGATTTTTAATTTTGAAACTCCAGCTCACTATATCTTAAATCTTATCTTATGTTCATTGCTCTAATTAATGAATACCTTGATTAGTAATTTAGTATGTACTAATTAAGCTTCTCATTACTTAATCTGTACTACCCACAACCCTCATGTAGTACTACACACTCCCCATTTTCACCATGCTTGCTGCCTTCTCTCTCTCTGTCCTCCATTATTCTTCTGGTAAGCTTCTCTTTCTCCCTCCACCTTGTTATTTGTGGCTTTTGCAAATAGTTTACATGAAAACTGTTGTCTAATATTTCATTTTGTTTCATGTGTGGTGAATGGTGGTGTGTATATATTTGTGCCCTCTTTTTGTTATCTCTATCTCATGTAAATCCTTTAATTCATAAACACATGGGCTAATTCAAATCCATTTGTTATTTTTATTTTTCTCACTAGCAACCTTTTAATTAAATGTCAATACTTATTAGTTATTAGTCTGTTTCATTTCAAGTCAATGATAACTTAATTTATTTTTTAATTATTTTAAAATGTAGTACATATAGCAGGTAATCGACTTTTAATTGGAGGCCGTTTAATAAAAAGAATCAACTTTTAATATTCATTTTGTTTTTTTGATGGTAGATTTGAAACAAATTTCTTTATTGATTGACCTTTTTTTACATTGTACTCCATTTTCGAGGCGAATCTAGTTTGATGAATGATTCAACTAAACTTCATAAATCGGTTCAGTTCTATACTAGTCCGTTATAAGTTCATTTTAAGTCTTCCAGCTTTCTCAACATTGAATTTTTGATTGTCTACGCTTTCAAAAAGACTTTCCACTTTTCAACTGGATCTACATAAACCACAAAAAAATATATGAATTATTTGTTTTTATGTCCAACCCTCCATTTGGAAGTCCCCTCTATGGTGAGGAAGAAGACTTCTCTTTCCCCATTGAAGCCCAAAATGATCCCAACACTAGTATCCCAAACCCGGTCATTAACCAAGAAATTAGCCCGAATTCGTTGCCAAGTAGCTCCATACCCGTGTTGGCTCATCAAGATGTGAGCATGTTTCTTGATTATTATGATCATGATCAGGGTTTTGATCCATTGATAGGGCAAATATTTCCCACCATACAGGACATCCCTGATGAGTACTGGGTGAGGGAGATTGAACATGGAGATGATGATCTTGATGATATAGTACTGCAAGGTGCACAACAAGGGTGCTCATCAGATGGACAAGGGAGTGATCAACACCGTCCAATTGACCAACATCATCATCATGATCAAGGTGATCATCAAGGTGGGGTTGGAGAAGGGTCATCATCTATGAAGAAACTTGACCATAATGCTAAAGAAAGAGTGCGGAGGTTGAAGCTCAACGCCTCTTACTTGACACTTCGTTCCTCTCTTCCTGATACCAAAAAACCTAAGGTATTATTCATTCATTCTAATAATTAAACTACTCTATTTCTCTGCCCTTGAAACAATTCATCATTTTGTGCCTTTCTTTGTCAAAAAGTGACAAAAATTCATCCTTAGACATATATGGGCGGTCCATTTCTTCATTCAAAGGCAAACAAAGAACAAATTAAACCGTCTTTCAAGTTAAAGCAAGCGTGCAAGTTTAACCTAATGAGTTCGTAACTAGATAATAAACCATGAAAGTAAGCTTTTTCAGATTGCCCTGCTCCAATCCTAACGTTACAAAGTTGTTTTAGCGGTTGTACTTATCCAAAAGGCATTTTTAACCAAAGTTTAAGCTAGTTAAACCGTGAAAATAAACACTTTAGATTTCCCCCAACCCTATTAAAGTCTTGTAAATAGTTTTCTTCTATAATTAGCAACATTTTGGGTTTCACTTTGATATTATTTATCAACTAAGTTGACAATTAAATTCTATCAGAGTTTTAACTTTGAAATTTGAAAGGATACATAGTCCAATTCGCGAAACCCCCACCAAGCGTCTATGAGATAAAGTGTACATAACTTTACCGTTGCTTTCACATAGAGAATGTCTCTTTAATAGAATTTGGTCATTCGGGTGACCTTTAGGTCACAAGAAGGTAGCAAGCTTACCATTTCATCAAAGATATATTATGTATCGAGTTTTTACCTTAAAACCATGAACTGATAAGTATTAATGATTATTGCACATGGTATGGTATGTATCATAACCTTCTTTTTAAACAAGGGTAAACATAATTACTTAGGTAACCCTTCTTTCATGGAATTTGTCAAGGATATCATCATACAAAGGAAGAAAATTTTAAACTTGAACTATAGACCTAACTAATCGCAGACTAGAGCGAATGATCAAACTTAGCTAACCAGTCCCCAGCTAAAGGAAAGGTCCTGACTGATTCTTATGTGCACAAGCTAAGTGAGAGTACCTATGTTAGAATCTCATTGGCGTCTTGCTTATGCAAACAAGTTAGGTTAGATCAGCTTAAACTAGGGGTAGACAATGGGTCGGGTCAGGGTCGACACATTAGTCATGTAGGAACAAATCGGGTCAAGGTCGACCCTTTGTAGTAACGGGCTGGGTCATGACTTTTTAGTAAAAATAAGGGCCGGCCCATTTGACCCTAAAGTTAAAATTAAGTGTATTTGTACCAAAAAAAGTAATTATAATAATAATTATTTAATGTGGAGTATTAATAATATATTTAAGTTAGGTTAGCATTTAAAATAGGGTTTTTGGACATCAATAATACCAACTTTGGGGGTATTGGATATTAATAATACAAACTATTTTATTGGACACTAGCAGTACGAACTATTGACCTATTTTCCTCTAACAGTACACCGTCGAATTGTTATGGTTTAAACTTATCGAAAAGATGATGTGGCTCCATAATATGTAACATGGAAGGCATGTTAGTGTCCATGTCAACATTTTCTACCCAACCTCTACCTTTCACGTCACACATCATGGAGCCACGTCATCTTTCTGATGAGTTAAAACTATAACAACTCGGTCGTGTACTGTTGGAGGAAAATAGGTCGATAGTTGGTACTACTAGTGTCCAAGAAAATAGTTTGTATTATTAGTCTCCAATACCCCCAAAGTTGGTATTATTAGCGTCCAATAATCCTTTAAAATAATAGGAAAAACTATTTACTTTAGTTATTGACGGCCAACTCGGTCTGGTTGATTCACCAACCTTTTAACATTGTGAAGCAGGTCGGCTTGTTAATGTCCCGACCTTTCACCGACTCGACCCTTTCTCAACCCTTATTTTTTAAGAGGCCGACCCTCTTGACCCTATAGCCCCGGCCCATCGCCCACTCCTAGCTTAAACTATTGATTGATAGGATTCTTGCACCACAAATAATAAGTATACATAGGCTTTTCCTCTATCGTCCCATATACATTACAGGCTTACAGCCTTTCCTTGATAGGATTAAAGATACGTACATACGTTCAAATATATATGTATGGTAACGAGGGTGTAATGGCAAATTACCTATTGACAGGAGAAGTGGAGTGCAGCATACATAATAGACAGAGCACTCGATTACATTCCGGGGCTTCAGGCCGAAGTAGACAAGCTAACACTTGAGAAAACACGCATGTTATCAGTCGTAGGAAACCAACAGCAGCAGCCAGCCCTAACAACTGGTGACAACCCAGAACAAGTGCCCATTGATAAGCACCCTCTAACTGTCTCAATAACTGAAGTCAAGCGAGGCGAATTGATCATTCAGATTTGCCATCAAAAGGACCTCGTACTCGACCACAGATTCTCCAGTTTGATCGAAAGATTAGAAGGGGAGGACATTCAGGTCTTAGGTGCCTCGTCTGTGTACGTGTCTCAGCATACGTCCTGCTTCCATCTTCACATTCAGGTAATTACTTTGTTATATAATATGTCTATATCTATTGCAGCATTATATTTGCAAGTTGGTACATTTCTATTAGGACGAATCATGGCAAATATGCTAGTAGATTTTGATTTCAAATAGGACGGATTTATGGGTCCACATTCAAGGCATTTTCTTTCAATATGGAAAGTTACACATCTCCGGTGCGTTTAGTTATTTTTCCACGATGAAAAAATATGTTTGGGTAACAAATTTAGAGTAGTTTGGGTAACAAAAAAATTATTATTGTATTAATTTAAAATGGGACAACCAAATAATTTTGTGGTTAAATACACTATATATGGTAACAAAACTTTTTTTGTTGTAATTGATATAGATAGGGTGACAATTTAAAGAAAAATGATTGCCTAAGGGTATTAAGGCAACAAAAAAAATTTGTAACAAACCACAACTACATTGTACTACCATTTTTACTAATTTGTAGCCTAAACTTTGTGCTTAAAGGATAAAACTACCGAATCGTGACAATTTGTTTTTGTACCTCCATGTTAAAGGTCAACAAAAATTGATCTAAGACAACCAACTTTTTTGTTGCCCAATGTAATTTTCTTGTTGTGTTCGGGAAAAATTCGGAAAAGTTTTTTTTAGGAAAATTTTCTCATAGAAAGAATAATTTAGAGTGTTTGATTTGCATTTGAAAACATGGAAAAGTTTATAGGTAAACTCATTTGAAATGTCCAAACTACCATATATATGTATATATATATATATATATATATATATATATATATATATATATATATATATATTTATAAAATAACTTTCAGGGCCATTTTTAAAAGTAAGTTATAAAAATTTTCCCTTTCCCATGGGAAAAACTTTCCCAAGCAGCCAAGCCCCCCACGGGGAAATTTTTCCCATCCACCTTTGGGAAAATTGTGGGGTCTAGTTCAAAATTTTCCTCCTTTCATTTTACAAACAAACATGAGAAAGTTTGGTCAACTTGGAAAAGTTGACAAACTTTCTTGGGAAATAGTTGTATCCAAACACTCCCTGATATCATACTGATTTTTCCCATTTCTTTAATATTGTCTGGGAAAAAATCTCAACAAAAATTTTAGGATGACACGGCACAACAAAAAAATTATTTTGGGTAACAAAATTTTTTTTTATCTTAGTCCAATTTTTATTGTCCTTTAACATGGTGCTACAAAAACAAATTAAAATTTGGTAGTTTTATTCTCGAAGCACAAAATCCGAGCTACAAATAAGTAAAAATGGTAGCACAAATTAGTTGTGGTGGACAACCAATTTTTTTTTTGTTGCCTTAGTAACTTTTTGTAATCTTTAAATTGTTGCCCAATCTATATCAATTGCAACAAAAAAAAAAGTTTTGTTGCCACATATAATGTATTTAATTAACCACAAAATTATTTGATTACCCTGTTTTAAACTAATGCTATAATAATTTTTTTTGCTACCCAAGTTTGTTGCCCAAACATATTTTTCTTATTGCATGGTCTTATTAAATAATTATGATGAGACAAATTTCTTCACGAGTGACTGGTCAAAAGTTTTGTGCTTTTGTTATGACTATTAAGTCATATTGGAAAGGAATCACAGCAATGGGGATGAGGAATTGGGCACACAATGTTGGGCTTAGTTTTAGTAATTTTGTCAATTAGCTAATCTTGTTATTTTGGGAAGGATTTTGGTATTTTTGTCTCCTTTTGGAGCGGATGTATTCGCTATTTAAGGCCATCTGTTATGTCTTTTGCCAAAGATCATCTCTTTCTACTAATAAATACGCTCTACCGCTCTAATTATCGAAAAAAATTAAGTCATATTGAAATAACTTTATAGTATAACTCTTATTAATAATTTATTAAGAAGTGACTTTTATCAATTACTTCAAATAAATTATTTGTCCTTTATATAATTTTCGTAAAAATCCAATAAAAAATATGCACATCACGATAAATTTATGATGACAGAATTTTGCAAAACGATATAACTAAGACAATTACAAAATGTTGTTGTCCCTGAAATTGACAATTTTATGTAGCCGCCAAACTCATCCTTTAATTACAAGCAAAACGAAAAATAGGCATTTGATATTTTATCTAACATCAAATTTCGTGTATACAGATGGGTGAAAATCCAGTTGAAGCTGATGAGTATGTTGCAGACCTACACAAGAAGTTGATTTCTTGGTTATCCTAACTTGGAGAATAGCTTATAGTATATGTTTTACTTAGAGCGCCGTCGCTCTCTCTCTCTCTCTCTCGTGTGTAAATTATTTGGGTTGTTCAGTGGACTCCTATCTCAATAGTAAACACTAGCCACTTTAACAAGTCCAGTATCAAATTGTCAATGATAAGTATGTATGATTCACTAACCTTATAATTTTCACCAATGACAAATATTTTGCTTCCACCAAAGCTTAAACCACAATGTGGAGTGTTAAGGAAAATGTAAGTAATTGCGAGGTTACAGTGGAAGCGAAAATAAATTTGAGATGACGGAAATTACGACAAAATTCAGGAACTAAAAATAAGCGATAAGACAAAAACTAGGTTTACGTGGGAAAATGAAGAACTCGGAGAAAAACACACGGACGGCAACAGCCAGAAAAACAATCCACTATGAGAGGAGGAGTACAACTCGATCACAGGGTGTCCACACTATCACAGGGTGTGAACTGTGTGATGCAATCAACATGAAATGAGATTACAATATAAATCTCTCTAACTCTCAACTCACAATGTCTCAGTCTCAGGATACTTGGAAAAATATTTGTGACGTTGTTTCTCTCTCAATATTTTCTCCCTCTTTGACTCTCTGTCACTCGATGACGCTTTTCGCCGTGAAATAAAGTGGAGAAATTAATTGAACCCTATTTATAATGTGACTAGGAGAAGAAATAGAGTCAGATTAAAACTCAAATAACAACAAGTAGTATCGGATTTGAACAGGGAATTAGAATTATATTAAAATTGTATCCTCTACCGATTCTTCTCAGGTTCTGGACCCACTAATGATCCAATGGGCCAGAAAACCCAACATAAAGCTTGAAAAATGAGGTAGTTAATACTTAACTGTCACATCTTTACTTAGAACACTATCTTCTAATTTCCCAAAGGAATACGTAGTTTATAAAAAGAAAGAAAATTAAATTTACGTCTTCCAGGTCCTCTAATTGAACAAGCTTTCATAGTTCTTCCTCTCATTGTAGGCATCTTTAACAAAGTGATCAATTTAGTCGATAAATAGTGATTGTACTATAACGATTAGCGTTTAGTTGTTAAAATAAGTGTTTGAAGAAAATAATTCCACAAATTCAGCAATCGAGTTAGCTATTTCATATAAATTGATATAAAAAGAATATGCATAATTTTTTCTAAGTAGAAAATTCAAATTGATGTTTTTTAACCAAAAACATATGAAACAGTAAGTAACATTTCAAAACACTATTCTAACATAGTTCCTAAAATGCTAGTTAAGACAACCGCCAATGATTTATCCCCTTGACACCTATGATTTTTGTATCACTACACTATTTTAGTACGTTTTGATGTCATACCTAATGTAAGAGTGAACTCAACCAATCAGTTTTAACGACACTATTTATTATTCTATTAGTGCGGTTGAATGTTTAGGTAATTACATTACGTCAGAGTTTTGTACAAGAAACTGGAAAAGCTACACTCAATTATCTTAACATCAAGTTGTATTATGAACTATTGTATCTTATTCAGTTATTCTTATTATATTAAGTCTTATGTGACACCATCTTATCATAAATTGATCATAAGTCATATAAAGTTGTGGTGTTTTTTTTAAGAATATAGGGTTGTCTAACAATTTATTCGAGGTCACTATGATGTTAGTTAATTATCCCATAAATTATTAGTCAAACTTGTATTAAAAAAATATAAAATACCGTTTATTTAATCGTAAATAAATTTTATTCTATAAAGAGTTCATCTCACAATAGGTTTACGTGAATAGTTCTTTTCCAATAATTTGCATTATTATTAACGAGTTTTTTTGCATTTTGGACCCCGAAGTATAAGGATGTTTGTTTTCTGGACCCTTGATTTTCATTGTTTATTTTTGGGACCCTAAAGTTTATGGTTGAGTAAAAAAGGATCTTAAAGTTTGTAGGTTGAAAAGAAGGCTTGGTACTATTTTTCTTTTTCTTTTTATGTTAGAATTTATCTACCGATTAGCACCAAACTTCACAAGTAAGGTTAAAACTGATATTGAAGCTATAATACACATATCTTATTCATGTCGGAACTAATTAGACCCTGAAGTACCCAAGGTCTAAGTAGTTTCGGCATGAATAAGAGAGGTGTGTTACAACTTTAATATTAGTTTTAACCTTACTCCTGAAGTTTGGCGCTAATTGGGAGATAAATTCAAACATGTGAAGAAAAAGAAAAACACTATACGGGCCTTTTTTTATAACCTACAACTTTAAGGTCCTTTTTTACCCAACTCATAAACTTTAGGGTCCCAAAAATAAACAATGAAAACCAAGGGTTCAGAAATAAATACCCCTATACTTTGGGGTCCATAACCCTATTATTATCATCATCATCATCACCTGAATCCTTCAATCTCTAGAACATCCCCAAAATTCAACCAAAATAAAGCACACTCGTGCTTAATGTTGGCGTTAGTGATGGCCAATCTAAGATCGTCACCAGCGCCGGGTTACCTAAATCTCCTAGAGATGTTTTAGTTTTGTTTGTGTTTTTATTTTTGTTGATAGTTTTGGTATTTGATAATTAAGAGAGTGGAAGGTGAAAAGTTCCACATTGGTGGTGGACGAGACTTTTCACTTGTTTATAATAGGGAGTACTACTTGGTCTAATACTTAGCTAATGGGCTACTATTGGGCTAGTTGTGGTTAAGGTTCAATGCTTAGCATTGAACCGCACACGCACACGCGCGTGCGCGTGTGTCGATTGTCGGCTTTTGGCAGCTTATTAGGCGGCACTTAGCACTTTACACGCTTGTGCGCGGAGCCGGAATATTATGATGTATAAAATACATTCTAATTTTCGTTTCCCTTTTATTTATTTAATTCATTTAAATAAATAAATTTATTTAATATCAAGTTTTGGATATTATAGGACAGTTTTACAATTAATTAATTAAATTAATTATTAATTGTGATAACTGCAATCTAACTGCCTAGCCAACAACTTCCTCTCTCTATCCTATCTTCCTTTCTAACGTTATATTCATAGAGAATCCAGGGAAACAAACTGATTTGCTCATCAGAAAGTTTCACAAGGCTTGATTAATCCTGGAGGGATATTTGCTAATCTCTGAGCATTCTGAGTGAAGTGAGGGCAAATAATTCCTTAAAGACAGTGAATTTTATCACGTTCAAGCCTTTTCTTCTCAATTTTGCTCAACAATTTTAAGGAATTATTATGGCTAATTCTGCAAGTTCATCTGCTTTGAAATTCATGAATCCCGATTTCATGAAACAAGACAAATTCGATGGCACAAATTACAATCGCTGGAAGGACAAGATGATGTTTTTACTCACCGCCTTGAACGTTGTCTATCTTCTGGATCCAAACCTGTCTGAGATCGATGATGCAAAGGAGTCGGATCCACCGGAGCGTAAGTAGAAGGTTGCATAACTACAGAAGAAAAGGAAGGATGATGAGTTCGTGTGTCGAGGACATATTCTGGCTGCCCTTGCAAACAATCTATATGACCTCTATATGATGTATTCTTCCCCAAGAGAGATTTGGAAGAAATTGGAGGACAAGTATACTACTGAGAGGCAAGGTACTGACAAATTTCTTATTATGAAATTTCTAGAGTTTAAGATGACTGATTCTATACCAATTCTTGACCAAGTGCATGAGTTGCTTGTCTTGGTTAATAGGCTTCGTGACCTTAAGGTGATTTTACCCGAGGCATTCCAAGTGGGGGAAATTATTTCGAAGTTACCCTCTACGTGGAATGATTATATGAAGAAACTTCTTCATATGCAAGAAGATTTCACACTTGAGAAGATCATGAGACATCTCCGAATTGAAGAGGAGACTCAGAAGAGGGATGTCCCAGATCTTCCCAACAGTTCTAAGGTGAACAATGTTGAGGGTAAGTCAAAAAAGAACCATAAAAGGAAGGCACCCGATTCTGATAAAATTGATAAAAAGAAAAATAAGAAATGTTATGGTTGTAATGGGAAAGGTCACTACATTAAAGATTGCAAACTGGTTAAGAAACTCAGAAAGGAGACCCAAACACAAGGAACACCACCTAAAGTTAATATGATAGAGAAACAGAATGAGGATTTTGTTGCCATGATTACTGCTTCTGTCAATAATCTGCATATTGACATGGTAACTGAGGTGAATATGGCAAGTGCAAGATCCGGTGCTTGGTGGATAGATTCTGATGCATCTGTACATGTGTGTTATGACAGGGCACAGTTCAAAAGCTTTGAGGAAATTGCTGAGAAAGAAGTGTTGATGGGAAACCATGTAGTTGCAAAGGTCCTTGGACAAGGCACAGTGGAACTACAGTTCACATCCGGCAAGAAACTGACATTGAAGAATGTTCTTCATGTGCCGGATATGAGGAAGAACTTTGTTTTTGAAGGTCTCTTGAACAAGGGTGGTTTTAGAATAGTCACTGAATCTGATCAAGCTGTAATTTCTAAGTCTGGAATATTTGTTGGCAAGGGATATTATTGTGATGGCATGTTTAAGTTAAACATTGATGGAATGGATGCAATAAATGTTGTTTCTATTTATATTGTGGATTCTTGTTCTTTGTGGCATGCTAGACTAGCACATTTAAATTTCACATCCTTAGAATATATGCAAAAACATGGCTATATTTCTGTGAATGATAAAATCAAGAAAGATAAGTGTGAAATTTGTATTCAAGCAAATATCACTAGGAAACCTTTTCCTAAGGTAGAAAGGAAAACTGAAATTCTTGATTTAGTTCATTCTAATATATGTGAATTTAATGGCATGCTAACTAGAGGAGGTAAACGTTATTTTATAACTTTTATTGATGATTGTTCTAGATACACTTATGTGTATTTAATGAAACATAAGGATGAGGCGTTTGATTTATTCAAATGCTATAAGGATGAAGTAGAAAACAAAAAAGGAAAGAAGATTAAGGTTCTTCGAAGTACAGAGGGGGGGAATCCTACTGAGTTTGATGATTATTGTGAACAACATGGTCTTATACATAAAAAATCAGCCCCTTATACTCCCCAACAAAATGGGTTGGCAGAAAGAAAGAATCGTAGCTTAGGAGAAATGGTTAACTCCATGCTTCTAAATTCTAAATTGCCATTAAATTTGTGGGGAGAGGCTCTACTTACAACATGTCATATCCAGAATAGAATTCCATCTAGGAAAAGGAAAATATCTCCTTATTAGATGTGGAAAGGTAGACAACCTAATTTAAATTATTTTAAAGTGTGGGGGTGTCTAGCCTTTTACAGAGTTCCTGATATCAAAAGGACAAAATTAGGAGCTCGAGGTGTAAGGAGTGTATTTGTAGGATATGCTCAAAACTCAAAGGCATACAGACTGTTAGATTTACAATCTAATGTCATTGTAGAGACAAAGGATGCCGAGTTTTTAGAGGATAGACTTTGTGTTGATCCTGTTGAGCATACTACAAGCACTGATATGGCACAATCTTTGCCACAGGAGGATGTTCCTGAAACATCGGGAACTAAAAACAAATCTTTTGGTTCCTCTATAGAGCCTAGGAGGAGTCAAAGAGTTAGGAAGGAGAAAAACTTAGGGCCAGATTTCATCTCTTTCCAAGTGACATTGTTCTTAGCGGAAGGAGATAGGAATAAGGTCATTAATAAAATTCCCATGATTCTTCATATTGAAGAAGAAGAGGATCCAAAAACTTGTAGTGAGACAATGGCTTCTAGAGATTCAAGTTTCTAGAAAGAGGCAATAGATGATGAGATGAACTCAATATTATCCAATAATACTTGGGTTCTCACTGATTTGCCTCCTGGGTCCAAGCCCATTAAATGCAAATGGGTTTTTAAGAGGAAAAGAAATACAGATGGGTCTGTACACACCTTTGAGGCTAGGCTTGTAGCCAAAGGTTTTACTCAAAAAGGGGGAATAGATTATTTTGATACCTATGCCCCTGTAGCAAGGGTTTCCTCCATTAGGACATTGATGGCTTTGACATCAATACATGGACTGTATATACATCAAATGAATGTTAAAAAAACCTTTCTAAATGGTGATCTCAATGAAGAGATCTACATGAAACAACCCGAAGGATTTGTTCTTCCGGGAAATGAGAGGAAAGTGTGCAAATTAATAAAGTCATTGTATGGATTAAAGCAAGCGCCTAAACAATGGCATTAGAAATTTGACGAGGCGATTCTTGCTAGTGGTTTCATACATAACAACGCTGACAAGTGTATTTACTCCAAAGTTTACTCAAAACTATGGAGTTATCATTTGTCTTTATGCTGATGACTTATTAATTTTTGGCACAAACATGATAGGAATTGAAGAGACCAAGAGGTGTCTCTCTTCAAAGTTCAAGATGAAAGACTTGAATGAGGTTGACACCATCTTAGGTGTTAAGGTGAGGAAGCATAGTAGGGGCTATGCTTTAAATCAATCTCATTATGTATCCAAGATACTGGATAAATTCCAACATCTTGGGATAAAAGAGTCAAATACATCTTTTGACACTAGCATGAAGCTAGTTGAAAATGAAGGCAGGTCAATGGCACTAGTTGAGTATGCAAGTGTTATTGGAAGTTTGATGTATGCTATGCATTGCACAAGACCTGATATTGCTTTTGCTGTGTGCAAGCTATCAAGGTGCACAAGTAAACCTAGTACTATGCATTGGAAGGCCATAGCTAGAGTACTTGGTTACTTAAAGAGAATTAAGGATTTGAGAATTTTCTATCAAAATTTTCCTGAAGTCTTAGAAGGTTATACAGATGCAAGTTGGATCACTTGTGCAAGTGACAACAAATCCACAACAGGTTGGATATTCACCCTTGGTGGGGGCACTATTAGCTGGGCGTCAAAGAAACAAACTTGCATCTCTCATTCAACTATGGAGGCTGAGTTTATAGCCTTAGATGCAGCAGGAAAGGAAGCAGAATGACTTAGGAATTTCCTATTGGATATAGAGTTGTGGCCACAACCGATGCCATCCATTTCCTTATACTATGACAGTGAAGCTATAATGTCTACAGCATACAACAAGGTGTATAATGGTAAATCTAGACATATTAGCTTAAGGCATGAGTATGTAAGACAACTCATTATGGATGGAATTATTTTCATTATATATGTCAAGTCTTGCAACAATTTGGCAAATCCTTTAACAAAGGGTTTGTCAAGGGATGTGGTGAAAGGTACTGCAATCATAATGGGCTTGAAACCCTTCTTTGAAGTTAATTAGTAATTGGAACCCAACTTTACTTTTAGTGAAACTTAAATATAAAGTTTAATGGGTAATAACGAGTTACTATATAACTTATGGCACTAAGTGAAGGATTTAGTGCACAAATGCTACAACTAAGGAGGATGAGCATAGCTCTTAATGAAATCTTAGTCCAAGTAGCGAGGACATGGTTAGAAGATTTCACCTATATGAATAAAGAGGTGGTGCCGCCTCTAGCAAGAATATTGAGGGTTCATTCTTGTAATCTATTAATATATTAAAACAAAATATACATGTCTAACAAGTTGCCATGTGGCACTTTTATGTAATAAGTTGAATCTAATTTTTTTTAAAAATCAAAATTAAACTTCATTATTGAAGTCTCTTCAACTTCCTAAATTTAATTGATAATTTATTTCTTAAAAAGTTTAATCACTATAAATAAATTAATTTCTATTTTATTACAAACACAATTATAAAAATCATTTTCAATAAATTAAGTATAAAGCTTTACAATAATCGAATAATTAATTTCTTTATTTCAACACGATTATGAAAATAAATATAAATAAATGAAGTATAAAACTTTACAATTATCAAAATAATCTATCTATCTATCTATCTATCTATCTATCTATCTATCTATCTATCTATCTATCTATCTATCTATCTATCTATCTATCTATATTAAAACACAAGTACCTAAGGGAATTTCAAACCTAGAAGAAAAAATTTGGGAAAGTTTATTATTTTCAAAGTATGTTGCAAACCTACACAATTTAATGTTTTCATAGATATAATCTGAAAAAGAAAACGCTTAATGCCCAGAGTTACAAATATTTAATTTAATACACAGTTCAAATATTCCCTAATTTTATATTATAATATTTCATCACAACATAGAAGTAAATGATAATTGATATTATAATAAAATGTTCATGAAAAATCTATACTATTAATTTTTATTTTCTTTAATAACTATTTTAAATAATAAAATTTTTATTAACACTATTAATATATATATATATATATTCTATAGATAAAAATTTTAAATTATAAGTAAGCCATCAGAAATTGAACAAGAAATTTGAGTAAAGGTAGATTAAAAAATATTATAGAACAAGCTAAAAAAATCACAAGATCAAAACCAAAAAAACAAGAAAATAGAATTATCATAATCGCTGTAACTTTTTTTTATATAAATATTATCATTCATACAAAGAAAATAAAATAAAATGTTTATCAATAATTTCAAGATTGACTTACTGTATCACTAATTCATTTATACTAGATGTATAAATATCTAGACAGGGATTAAAATTTAATAAATATTTAATTTAATAGATAAATACTTAAACATTAATTTATGATGCTAGGAATTTATGAAATAAATTTTTATGCTTTTCTCGAAAATAATTATTATAAAGTATAAATATTTAATATAATATGGATTTTAATATGCTTCAACCATCAAATTATTCAAATGATACCGTTGTAACATAAATTTTTAATTATTTTTTAATTATCATTAAATTAATTTTTTCAGGATTGAAATGATAATTATTATAAAATTACTTTTAAAAAAATTACCTAAATTATTAAAAAATTTCCCGTGCATAGCACGGGATGTCAAAGGCTAGTTATTCATGATTCCAGGATGAGCACATGGCCATAATAGTGTTAAAGCAATTTAATTATCATGTGAATTGAGATTGAGGTTATGTGTGTGGTATTTCCAATTTCATTTGAGAGTGCAGGTTTAAACAACTAGTCACCTAGCACTTTGTTAAAATTTAATTTGAAATACTTACACTAATTAAAGGTTTAAATCGAAAGATACCCTTTTGTATTCATAACTCGAATTTTAAGGAAGGTACTTATCAAATACAAAACTAGTGGGGGATTGTTGATAGTTTTGGTATTTGATAATTAAGAGAGTGGAAGGTGAAAAGTCCCACATTGGTGGTGGAAGAGACTTTTAACTTGTTTATAATAGGGAGTACTACTTGGTCTAATACTTAGCTAATGGGCTACTATTGGGCTAGTTGTGGTTAAGGCTCAATGCTTCGCATTGAACCGCACACGCGCGCGTGTGTCGGTTGTCAGCTTTTGGCGGCTTATTAGGCGGCACTTTGCACGCTTGTGCGCGGTGCTGGAGCCGGAATATTATGATGTATAAAATACATTCTAATTTTCGTTTCCCTTTTTTTTTATTTAATTCATTTAAATAAATAAATTTATTTAATATCCAGTTTTGGATATTATAGAGCAGTTTTACAATTAATTAACTTAATTAATTATTAATTGTGATAACTGCAATCTAACTGCCTAGCCAACAACTTCCTGTCTCTATCCTATCTTCCTTTCTAACATTATATTCACAGAGAATCCAGGGAAACAAACTGATTTGCTCATCAGAAAGTTTCACAAGGCTTGATTTATCCTGGAGGGATATTTGCTAATCTCTGAGCATTCTGAGTGAAGTGAGGGCAAATAATTCCTTAAAAACAGTGAATTCCATCACATTCAAGCCTTTTCTTCTCAATTTTTCTCAACAATTTTCTATCTGCACTATGTTTTTATTTTCCTGGTGTTTTTTCTTTCCATTCAGTTGGATTGTGTCACTAGCTCGACGTAAGTAGCTGCTCGTTCGCTGAGGGGATAGTTGCTTGATCGAGTTCCAAACGTTGGGGGTGGATCTCGATTGACCCTTAGCCTTCTACTATCTCCGTCCCAAAATATTTGTCCTTTTACCTAACTTCTTTGTCCCAAAATATTTGTCCTATTTACAATTCCAATAACTGTAATTATTTTTCTACTCATAATTAATAAATTCATTTTTCACTTTTTACAATTCCAACAACTATTATTTTCAATTAAAATAGGGGTATTTTGGGTAAATTACAAACTTTTCATTTCAATTCCCAATATACATTGGTTTTCTCAAGTTAGGTAAATAGACAAATAATTTGGGACGGAGGTAGTATTATTGGTTGTGTTAATCAATGTAGTTGATTGATTCTTTCCCATGAGGGGACTATTGATTGATCAGACTCCTGAACATTTAAGGGCGAATCACAAGTGACCATTGGTCTTCATTTGGTTAGTGGCACTTTCCTTCTTGTTTTTCAACAACTTTCGAGTGTGATGATCTTTGCGTCATTTAGTTGAGTGGGTAATAGTGTTTTGAGTAGCTTGTAGTTGGTCGTCTAGTTGTCCTATTTTTCTCTAGAGCTTGACTCGATTTAGTGTGTTATGTGCAATCGTGATCGCATGGTATTTAAGTTTTCTATTTGGTGTGAGGTGATTAATTCTTCTGTCTGGTGCGGGGATTTTGGTGCTTAATTCTTCAGGCTGTTGTATCTTGTTATTTGGGTGGAGTAGTCTTAAGAAACTTGACTCAGCAAATGGAGATTGAGAAATATTTGAAAGTGTTGGGTTGAATGTGAAGACTAAATTTACATTGACCCCTGTGACTTGGGGAGCAAGGTGGAAGAATTTGAGTAGGAATCAAGTTGCTGATTTGTTAGCCGTCTGGTTGCCAGAGACTCTATTAATCCTAATTAATTGTGTTAGTCTTGTACATACAAATAGAGCCTAGGTTCTAGGCTTATTAGTATCGCAATTAGGAGTGTTTCTTCTGACTACAAGAGATTGACCTATAATCTATTTGTCCATGAGGAAGTTGTATGAGACTCATTTGTGAGTGTCGAGTTCTCAGGTTGTAACTCTAAAGAGTTTGTGAGAGATTGTGGAGGTTTATGAATCTCTGATAAACACTTGTAATCCTCTGATAGTGCATCGTTCGTGGTTCTTTCCTGGTTTGGATTTTTTCACGTTAATTCATTATATTAAATCTTTATTATTTTCACCCTATTATTATTTATCTGCTAACAACGCCTTGAGAATGTTAATCAGAAAGAAAGCTCTAAAGAACAAAAGTTCATTGAGCAAGATTAAGAGCAAATGGCAGGCATAACCCCCTCGAATGTTAGGCTTAAGGAGATCATGATCTTCAACAATACTAGGAAACCAATTTGAAGACATGATGGAGAAGGTTCCACCAGAAGAAGATAGATTATTAGATGAGCCAACCAGGAAGCGAAGGCAAGTTTCAGGAAGTTCTAGGCCTATGTAGAACAAAGTCCCATGAGCACTATTCAAGATAGAAGAAGATTTGTATTACTGCAAACTGTAGTGTCTCTATTTTCGGTCCTAAATCCTTTATTTGTGCGTCTATTTCCTATGCCCTTTACATGTGTGTCTGAATTACGAGTAAGCAAGATTGGCATCCCAGTAATTTTTTGAAGACATGTCTCTTATGTGACTCAGAGAAAATTTTTTCTCCAGGTCTCAGTCCTTGTTGAGACCGAGAGCAGACTTTTGCTCCCACTCTCTGTCCCACCTAGAGCGGGAAATAAACTAGAAATGCTAGTCCCAGTGTTAACTTTTCAGTAACTCTTATATTAGACTGTCTTACCATAAATTTATTGTATACACAACTTTGGGTGATTATTTATAAATATAAGGGTGACTAATAATTTACTTGGGATGACTTTGATAAAAGTTACCTCTTGATTAATTATTAATCGACCACATTCGTATTAAGAAGTCGCTCTAATATCACTTAGTAACCAAAGTACAATATTAAAAAGTTCACTCTATGTAAGCAGTCCGTCTCATGATAGGTGAGTGGACCGTATACTAGAATCTACATATTTTTTTTTTTTTTTTGACAATGAGGGCAAACAACCTAAATTTTACTCAACTGTGCCGTCCATAGTGCCACGAAGCACGAAAACAGTGCAAAGCCACATAATGTCCAGTACAAACCCATAATTCAAACATTTAAAACTCAACATCAAACTATTATTTAATTTATTTGCATAAGCAAAGAACACAAATAACTCAAATTTTTTAACTTTTACAAATGTAAGCACTCAGCATCAATTTGTGAGCTTGCACTTATAATTCATCACGTCTTCGCCCCAAATTAAACTTAAACATATAGTGTATTTTTCCCAAAACAAATTTACAAGTTTGAAATAAAATAAATTTAAGGAGTGAATACAGATTAAAATTACAAGTTTCTCATCATGATGTGGCTTGATTCACTCCAATCTTGCATTTTGAATATATATATATATATATATATTTGAAAATTTGATTCTAATAATCTCTACTTTCATGAATTAGACAACAATAATCTCTACTATCAACTTGGATTCTGGTGGTCCGAAAATAAATAAAATTGTATTTTGGTGGGACACCACCGTGTCAAGTGGCGATGACTCGGTGATTTGCTGATACGCGTGTACCGGTTAGAGTGTGTTTGACAAAGAAATTATTATTTTAGTTGTATTATATTGGTTACATTTAAATGGCTACTATATTTTAGTAGTCCCATTGACATACTTATTGTATTTTTGTGGTCCCATTTCATAGTTGATTACGTTCTGGTGGTTTGAATTCTTGGTCAAACAAACTCTCGCGGTACACGTCAACAAACCACCGAGTCACCATCACTTGACTCTGTGGTGTCCTACCAGAATACAATTTTATTTATTTTTGGACCACCAGAATCCAAATTGATAGAGAGATTACTGACATACAAAAGCTGAAAGTAGGGATTATTACAATCCAATTATATATATATATATATATATATATATATATATATATGAATGTATGTATGTATGTATGTATGTATGTATCTATCTATCTATCTAGCTATACAAAAGCTGAAAGTAGGGATTATTAGAATCCAATTTTCATATATATATATATATATATATATATATATATATATATAGGGAAATTGGATTCTAATAATCCCTACTTTTACGAATTGTATAGCAATAATCCATACTTTCATTTTGTATTCTGGTGGTCCAAAAAAATTAAAATTGTATTATGGTGGGACACCGCCGAGTCAAATGGTAGTGACTCGGTGGTTTGCTGACGTGTACCGGTGAGAGTGTGTTTGACCAAGAATTCAGACCACCAAAATATAATCAACAATGAAATAGGACCACCAAAATACAATAAATATGTCAATGAGACTACTAGAATACAATAACAATTTAAATGGGACCACTAGAATACAACCAAAATAATAATTTCATAGTTAAACACACTCTCGCTAGTACACGTCAGCAAACCACCGCGTCACCACCACTTGACTTGGCGGCGTCCCACCAAAATACAATTTTTATTTTTTTTGGACCACTAGAATACAAAATGAAAGTAGGGATTATTGCTATACAATTTGTAAAACTAGGGATTATTAGAATCCAATTTCCCTATATATATATATATATATATGTATGTATGTATGTATGTATGTATGTATCTATCTATCTATCTATCTATCTATCTATATATATATGTATGTATGTATGTATGTATGTATGTATGTATGTATGTATGTATGTATGTATGTATGTATGTATGTATGTATCTATATATATATATATATATATATATATATATATATATATATATATATATAGGGTTTTTGGATGCTAATATACTGAACATTTGGGGTATTGGATAATAATGAACTAAACTTTGACCTTGGACAATAATGCACTGAACTTTGGGGGTGTTGAACAATAATGCACTCGTAACGATTTTAGCAATGACTGACTTGGTGGCAATCCTACATAGCACGTGGAGGAGATGAATTGATCCAAAAGTATTTAAATTTTTGACATATCAGCTTATCCACAAATAAGAAAGAGAATCAACTTTGAAAAGAGTAAAACAAAACATAAAATCACATTTGTTTAAACGTGTTTCGTGGAGAGATTGTTGTTGTAATTGTATAAAATCACGTTTGCTTGTGTAAATTGGCTGACATATCATAAATTTAGATATTATTTAACCTATTCATGTTCTCGGTCAGCCACATAGGATCGCCATCAAATCAGCCACCCTTGAAATTGTTTCGGGTGCATTATTGTCCAAGGATAAAGTTCAGTATATTATTGTCTAATATTCCAAAAGTTCAGTATATTAACATCCAAAAATCCATATATATATATATATATATATATATATATATATATATATATATATATATATATATATATAGGAAAATTGGATTCTAATAATCCCTACTTTAGTAAATTGGATGATGGTGGTCCCTACTTTCACTTTGTATTTTATTTTATTTTCATTAATTTCTTACTAATATTGGTTCCTTTACTGTTCGCTGGTGAGAGAAATCGTCAACAATAGAAAGCTAGCGCCAGTTCAACGTACGGCTCGTCGGTCGAATTCCGGCAACAAAATTCATTGCAATTTGTGTTGTTCGGCGGCGACAGTCGATTCTTGAAGCAAGGCCTTTCGGCACCCATTCAAAGCACGCACTCTTGTTCCGGAAAAACCAAATCGATTTCGCAATTAGGGCTTGAATTTGGTTCCTTTACTGTTCACCGGTGAGAGAGGGGAGAGAAATCGTCAACGATAGACAGCCAGCACCAGTTCGATGTAGGGCTCGTCGGTCGAATTTTTTTCCGGCCACGAAGTTCATTGCAATTGGTGTTGTTCGGCGGAGACATTTGGTTCCTGAAGCAAAGCCTTTCGGCACCCGTTCGAAGCAGACGCTCTTGTTCCGAAAAAAGAACCTAATCGATTTTGCAATTTGGGCTTGAATTTGGAATGGTTTGTGTCACTGTTGAAATGTTTGTGTGCCGTGAATTTTGTTGTGGTTTAACACACATACGTGGTACTATAATTATGAACTTTATGAGTCTCAATGCTTACAACACATTATAAGAGGAGATGACAAGATGCGAGGGCTCACAATCGAACGTCGACGCCGATGAGGGCGGTGCAGGAGCCAACGTGTAAGTTAATCCTACACCAAATCCCGACTTGCGATATGAAGATCCCTAATTAGAGAATCAATTCGCCATATGCGAATTCATCTGTTAAATATGATGTGATTTTCGCCTTTTTTATTGTTGTGGATTCATATGGTAATAGTTGATTCAGATGTCCAATCAATTTCGATTAGGGTAGCAGAGTAGTGTGTCCATATGTATTGGTATTGACCACATTATACACACAATCGAGTCCTTTTTTGAGGCTTTCGATTAGGGTAGCAGAGTAGTGTTAGCACTAATGCAATATTATGTAAAGAGTATAGTGTTGACCACAGTCTACATATAGTGTGGTCATGTGTTTCCCCCACTATACCGACATACCTTATAGATCAGTGTGGTTGTAATTTTATGGTCAAGTCATAGATTTCTTGAATGTGATGTCGATTTGCTCATCTTGAAAATTTTATGTTTACTCAGTATGTAGCATCACTAACTATTGTCCCTCTTGACCACACCGGTCACATAATGTGATCATGTGGTTCACTAAGTATGTTGTCCTAACTATTAGACCAGTGTGATCATAATTGTTTTGGCACGAAAGAGGACTATCCTAAATGTGATCAACCTGCAAATGAATTGCGAACTTGGTGTGTACTCCATTGGTAAGTGTTGTCACATATGACCATATCCTAGACATAGTATGGTCATATGATTCACCAAACATGTTATAGCTAGTGTGGTCATGGATAGTCTCAGGTCATGATGTTGTGTAGGGTATGTTTAGAGTAAGGTTCGTGGTCAATATTTAATCGAGTCAAACTGGTTGGTGTAACAATCATTTACTTGTTTACTATGTTTGGTCATTGTCAGAAATAATGTTTCTATCTAGTTGCCATAAATAATGTTATAGTGTGGTCACTTGGAGACACAATTATATTATATTTAGTAACAAATGAGTTGCGTCTACATCCCTTGCTAGGTGTGGTCTAGATTGACACATTTACTGATCAATATGGCCTATATGGACATAACAAGGCTACAATTACTGCTAGGTGTGGTCTAAATTGGTGACACGGTCACATTATGGCCACATAGTGTGGTCTTATTTGGTCAAGCAGTTATAATCAATCATAACCACACGGTTAGTAATTAAGGCCACAGTTTAGTGATCATCATGGGTCAATTGGCCGTACAAATATGTTGTATTTAATAACTAACTAATCCTGCTTGCACACAAACACACACTCGAAAATCAATGTGGATAATTAGTTGAATGCCCTGTTTGATGCACTATTGGATGGCCACGGTTTGTGACCATTGTGGTCTCTAGTTGATACCCAGTTACCTTATATCTTATAACCAATCAATTTAGGCATAACATGTCCACGCAGTTAGTAATTACTGTGATCTAGGTTGCCACAATAAGGTCACAGTTACTGCTCAGTGTGGTCCAATTTGGTTGGCAAGTCAACTTGGATTTAATAACCAATCACTTATGTCTTCTAGTTGTTTGTTGACGATTCTTTTGGTTGTTTGAATGACAGGACACTAGGGAGAAGTCGTTGTGTATGCATTATTGTTACGACTTTTCCATGCACAAGGAAAATTCGATCAGGAATAACGTGTGGAAACGGGCATCTCGCTGGGACAAGGATCGAGCGAAAGCTACTGATGACTCCGTTGAGCAAAGGTGATGACGTTGAGTTTACACAGTTTACTATAGTTGGACATGATATTATATTTTTTGATGTAGTAGTTTCGGATGAAATTGTATGTGTTTTGGACAACCTGCATATTCTTATACGGTGTGAGTTGGCTCGTAGGATGCCAGACTTATTGTATTGAAACACAGTCGTGCTAGGTTGGTTACAAGCAAACTAATTTGAGAAAATAGTTTGACTTTTTTTATTGGAAAATAGTTTGACTTTTTTTATTGGATATCTTCGAACACAGTCATGTTATGTTGGTTACAAATAAACACTTTAGACTGTAATGTGGGTTTCGCGATTTAGCGATAAGTTTGGTCTCACTTGCACACACAATTATATTGTATCTAGTAACAAATGAGTTGTGCTTGCACCCCTTGCTAGGTGTGGTCTAGATTGACGCATTTACTGATCGATGTGGCCTATATGGACACAACAAGGCCAACAGTGACTGCTAGGCATGGTCTAAATTGGTGACATGGTCACATTATGACCACATATAGTGATCAGTGTGGTCTTATTTAGTCAAGTAGTTACAATCAAGCATAACCACACGAGTGGTACTTAAGGCCACAGTTTATGATCAGCGTGGGATCAATTGGTAGTTGGACTTATTGTATTGGGTTTATTCCAACGTAATCAGGTTATAATGGTTACAAACGAACACTTTGGAAGCCAGAGTGACTTTTGAGATTGATTTTCTTCCAACGCAATCATTATATTGTGGTTTCAAAACAATCATGGTAAGTTGGTTGTCAAATATCGCGTCGTCAAAACTGGTCATATAGTGTGGTCACGTATAATGGGGTTAATCCGGATGACTATTGTCGACGCGCGCGTTTACGCGCCACATATTGTTTTTATTGGATAAGTCCGTATATCTAGATGTATTTATCATTATCTTGATGGTCTGTTCGGGTCATTTAGCACTGTCATATACATGAGAGACACCTTGTGTGTTTTCAGCGTATGTACTGAATATAATGAACTAACCAAATATTTCACACATATAATTTTCGGTACGCTTGGCTTCGAAATAATATGTGTACTCATAGCGTAACATTACTAACTGTTGTCACTATTTATCACTGGAGACTAGTGATGTGGTCATATGGTTCGCTAAGTATATATTACAATACAGGTAATATACCAACATTTCATATATGGTTTGTATGATGTTGACACGAGTCGTGGTGTCTATTATTGGGCCAAGACACCATTTGACATGGAATACATAAATTGATCAAACTGGTGGCAGTGTGTGCCCATGTATATTTTGAAGATCGTCAACATGGTCACCATTGTGGTCTAAATTGGTCAGAAATTGGCCACATTCATATGACAGTGTGGACACATACATTCATGCCTACAGATGGGGGTTCACTTTTAACAATTTTTATACTGTGACTACATATAGAACAGAGCTTTGTAAGAAAAAACCCAATGTTGGTAGGATCATATAGAATGTTAGACCAACTCCCCACCGATGATGTGTATATGATACATGTCACCAATTGACCACACTCATGTGACAGTGTGGCCACACACATTAACACGGTTGATAGGTGTTCATGTTTGACATCTTTGGACATGTGCTCATACAGACTTGTGTGTTCTCTGAAAAAACCCTAAAGTTGGTAAGATCATATGCAAACTCAGATCACACGCCCACTGGCCATGTGAAAATAATTGAGAGTCACACTAATAGCTGTGTGTGGTCACAGATATTTGATGTTTTCCACACAAAAAATCAAAATAACATCCCATTAGTAACACCATATCTCAACCCAGTCCATCGTGTTTGACAATAAAAAAATCATAACCAAAAAAGAAGGCAAAACACAGTAACTATAACCAATGTTAGCCCTGCTGAATTGGTTGACTAGATCTTTTTGTCAATGAGGTGACTTTCTGGGCGGTCTTGTTAAAGTGCATCCGACTAGGGATCATTAGTTCGTGCTTGTGGGATAAGAAAAGCCTGTGAACTGTGAACCCATTCCCATCATCGAAGGTCCACACCTACATCATAACCTCATAACCAACCCTGGCTTCATCGACCTTGCGCCTACAGAGGGTGGCTTCAGTGCATGTTCGTCGCTGTTGTCCACTTGAAGTTTTCCTTGACCAGCGAGGCCATCCACGTAATTGTAGTCGAATGTTTCATAATGATCGAGCTTCTTACGATGATGTCCCTCCCGTGTGCCAAAAAAATATTTCCACTGCCTGCCTCGTTCATTCTTCTTGATTGTGTGGGTGACACTCCGTATGTTGAAACCCACAACAATTGCGCACCTTTCATAAAATTACTTCGCTTCCTCCAACATACCAAACAACATACCCATCCGAGGAATGATCGTCTCTTCTTCACACTTTGGCCGATAGATGGTCACACTCGATTCGTCATTGAATGTGATAGGGGCTGGCGCTATGTACAGAGATTGGGTGGTGCCTACATGACTGCAATTAACCCAATTGATAAAAAGTATCATTTCGGATTTGGACATCAATGAACTACAGTAGTCGTACCAACCTCAGAAACACATGTAACAACATAATGTTACAACAATGATATATCCTGCTATGACCGTAAAGCGTGATTATTTTTTGATAAAAATGTTACTCGTATTTTGGACATCAAAGTACTACATTAGGCCTGAAAGGATTTTATTAAATTTGCATCCATGTTTGCCCTCATTCTACTAAGCAATCATGTAACTGACATATTTCAAGTGTTGACATTGACCACACTGTACATGTGTTGTGGTCATGGTGTTGGGTTCATCCGTTTTACTGACAACCCATTTTACACAGCGTGACCACTTATATTTTAATTTGCGTCCATACTTTAATATATATGTCAAGTGATGGATTGCATACCTAGCTCATGGGTCAATTAGAATGTAGTCACTTATTGACCACTATTGGGACACAATGTGGTCATATCAGTGTCGTGTTCCATTCCGATTAAATGACCAACAACAGCGCCCTTCATCCTTCAATTTATGCATAACCCCTTTGACCTGTGGCATATCTAACTAGCTATGTGATCATTTATAAGTGTGGTTATTTTAATGACCACTGTCAGACCACAACGTGGTCATGTTGGTGTCATGTTTACGTTTTACTTATTTGACCCCTCCCCCAACAAACCCCTGCATCCACAACCACCCCCTTCCCGATGATTGCCTGCCCCAAATCTACTGTATGAAACTCCTGTTGTCGCACGGGGTCTGAGTATGGTCACGAGTATTCATGTAGATAACACCAATTCGCAAAACTCACCAATCTCATAACCCTAATTAATTGGATGCGAATACAACCTGAGCGTGTCAAAAATCCCAATTCAGTCGGCTGGGAAAGAAAAAACCATTGACGAATCTATTTTCATCCATTGTTACGCACGCGTACGAACGATTTTGTTGTTGAATCCCTCTGTTTTTTAAATGCTGCAATCTCACATGCCATATTCGTGAGACTTTCAATTGAATATGATTAATTTGATTTGATAAAAGTCAGTCAATTACTCCTCACAAACTGCCAGCAGATGTTATTTTTGGCAATGAAATAATATGATTGATTTATTATCCCAGAATCACGTTAATTAACATAACAAACAAGATTTATTTTTCTTTATTCATTAATTGGAAACCACTAACTGTTTTGACTGTTGTATAGTGGTTTTCCACTCAAAATCCCACATGTGCCAACGAATTAATATTATTCGTCAGATCAAGATCTAATGCACGAAATTGTTTCTCCCTACCTTCCTACCTAAAGTCCCTTCCTGTTGGATCCGTATATATATATATATATATATATATATATATATATATATATATATATATATATATATATATATATATATATATAGGATAATTGGATTCTAATAATCCCTAGTTTCACCAATTGGACAATGGTGGACCATACTTTCACTTTGTATTCTGGTGGTCCAAAAAAATAAAATAAAATTAGATTTGAGTGGGACGCCGGCGAGTTGAGTGACGGTGACTCGGTGGTTTACTGACATGGCACGTTGGGCATGAGTTTGACCGGTTTGAATTTGATTTTGGATGCCACATCAGATTCAAAACACATGCCTTCTTTTATTTTTTTTTCTTTTTTTTCTATTTCCAGCTTGGATTAAAATTTACCCTTCCCTCCCTTTCTTTCTCTCTTCTTTTTCCCTTTCCTTCAGCTTTTCACAGTAATGGCAATTGAACCCAGAAATAAGGGGAAACCAGACTCAAAATTTTAATGGCAATGGTGATTAAAATTCATCACAATAACGACACTGTAAAATAATAAACCATAAAATACTAGTAAGATTGAAAAGTTTCAAATTGTAAAAAATGATTATACATTCAATTTTTTTTAAATTTTTATATCATTAATGTATAATTATCCAGAAAACTTCAGTTTTAGTCTCTTTGCATCGATTAGTACTTGTTAATCAAAATGGGTGTTGGAAGATAATTTGAATTTCACATAAAAAATGTGCAAATTTGAAGTCAATTCGGCAACTCTGAGAATTTTGACTGGACAAAGAGCCCCCAATTTGACAACTTCAATTGGTTCACCCACTTACCCAGAAACCCTTGCTTTCGATTCTCTAGCTTTGATTGATTTTTCCTTTATTTCGTATTCCATCGAATTTCAGTTTCAATAATTCGTAAAACAAAAAAAAGGAAAAATTGAAATTTTCTCCCTCGGTAGATTCGGAGAGCAAGACGTGCACTGGCGGCGGCGCTGTCCTCCGTCGTCGTCGTCAACGGCAAATTAAAGCTTCCCACCTCCCTCTGCTGGCGAGTCGACTCAGCCGGATCACCACCCAAAAGGCCACCTAGTCCAGTCGACGACACCATAGCCCTAAATCGAAAAAGACCTCTTCTATTAAAACTGTGATTGGAAATGGAGGTGGGAGTGGTTCCTAGAAACGAAGACCTCATTCTCATCACACTCATATATCCTTGTGCAACTCCATCAACGTCGTTTCTGCGAGCACCAACCGCTACTCAAGCATACCGGCGAACAGGATGGCCTGTACTTTGCCGCACCTCCAAATGCAATTGCAGCGGTAGACGAGGATTCCATCAAATTCGCAGCCATCACTCCTGATCTTCTCCTCTTTCCATCAAATTTTAGTTGCAATAAAGTAAAGGTGGAAACAAGAAAAGGAGGAAGAGGAAGAGGACCTCAATATAGAACAAGCATCATCAGCAAGATATAAAAAAGCGGGAATGGAGAAAAGGAGGAACAGGAAGAGGGACTTTTTTTTTACCACAGAGAAATTAAAGGAAAGGAGAGAGAGAAATGAAGGGAGGGTAAAATAAATTTCCAGCTTGGAAACTGAAAAAAACAAAAGCAGGTGGCATGTGTTTTGAATCTGATGTGGCATCCAAAATCAAAGTCAAACCGGTCAAACTCACGCCCAACGTGCCATGTCAGCAAACCACCGAGGCATTGCCCTTGATATATCTGGTCAAAATTATTTATCATTGGATACTTTATGCTAAGATACATTTGGCTGCCATGGGTTTGGAAGAAACAATAATAAAGGACAACAAAGCCTCTGCTCAAGACAAGGCTAAAACTATGATCTTTTTACGCCACCACCTCCATATTTGTCTTAAAATCGAGTATCTCGCGACTGAAGATCCATATGAGCTATGGAACAGTGTGAAAGAAAGATATGACCACCAGAAGACAGTCATTCTTCCAAAAGCTCGATATGATTGGATGCATATCAGATTTCAAGATTACAAATTTGTAGCTGAATATAATTCAACACTTTTCGAATTACCTCACAGTTGAAATTGTGTGGTGAACCAATCACAGATGCGGGTCTATTGGAAAAAATACTTTCCACTTTTCATGCCAATAATGTGATTTTACAACAACAATATCGTGAAAAGGGTTTTGACAAATATTCGAAACTGATTTCCTGTCCGTTGGTCGCTGAGCAGAATAATGAGCTTTTAATGAAAAATCATGAAAGTCGCCCTACTGGCTTTGCCCCATTCTCTGAAGTGAATGTGGCAACATATGACCCCAATAACCAGAGGGGCAATAGAGATCATGCCAGTGGTCGGGGTCATAAAGGTAGTCGTGGTCGTGGTCCAGGTCGTGACCCTAGTCGTGGTCGTGGTCGTGGTTATGGTCGTGGCAACTTCTTCAAAAGATCATCTTCCCACCAGAAGTGGGACACCAAAAATTATCAAGCCAAAAATATTGAGGAAAGCCCACGCTATCGCTGTGGAGGAAACGGGCATTGGTCGCGTACCTGTCGTACGCCGAAACATCTTGTGGATCTCTATCAAGCATCATTAAAGAGCAAAGGAAAACAGATTGAGACAAATTTTATGCAAGAAGACGGATCAAATGATGCGTCACACTTAGATGTTTCTGATTTCTTTTCTCACCCTGAAGGAAAGATCGATCATCTGATCGGTGATGGCAATGACGAGACCTTTATGGACTAGGATATATTACCGTATAGATTTTGATGGGAAATTTTGTAGCATGACTTATGTTACCCATATCGTTATGGTTTTTTTTCTTTAAGTTGTTGTATGTTGTTCAAGGATTTTCATTCCTAAATATATGACTTTTGGCATAGTATCATATTTCTTTCTTCTTATCTTAATTGTAGTGAAGATCATGGATACTTCATTTATTGGAATAATGAACGAAAGAGGAGATATGTGCCTTGCAGACAGTGCAACAACACACACTATTCTGAAAAATAAGAAGTATTTTTCTTGTTTATTGATGCAAGAAGAAAATGTTAGTACTATATCGGGTAGTTCAAATTTAATTGAAGGCTCCGGAAGAGCTCATATAGTACTACTTGGTGGAACATATTTTCACATAGATAATGCATTATATTCCACCAAGTCTCAAACAAACTTATTAAGTTTCAAGGATATTCGCAGAAATGGATATCACATTGTGACAACTAGTGCAATTAACATTGAATGTTTGCATATTATCAAATTTGTACTAGGTAAAAGATGTGTGTTGGAAAAATTACCATCATTATCATCAGGGATATACTTCACAAAGATTAACCCTATTGAAGCACATACTCTAGTAAACCAGAAGTTTACTAATGAAAAAGAGTTTATCATATGGCATGATAGATTGGGGCATCCCGGATCAACAATGATGTGCAAAATCATAAAGAACTCATATAGACATACTTTAAGGGACCAGAAGATTCTTCAAACTTATGAGTTCTCATGCGCCGCCTACTCTCAAGGAAAATTAATCATAAGGCCATCACCAGCTAAGATAGGGGTTGAATCCCCTTCATTCCTGGAACGTATACAAGGTGACATTTGTGGTCCTGTAGAGCCACCATGTGGACCATTTAGATACTTCATGGTTTTAGTTGATGCATCAACAAGATGGTCACATGTGTGTTTATTGTAAACCAGTAACTTGGCATTTGCAAGACTACTTGCTCAATTGATTAAGTTACGAACACATTTTCCAGACCATTCAATCAAGAAAATTTGTCTTGATAATGCTGCTGAATTTACATCTAAAGCCTTTAATGACTATTGCATGTCAATTGGCATAGAGGTTGAACATCCTGTGCCACATACACAAAATGGCCTTGCAGAATCATTTATCAAACGATTGCAATTAATTGCAAGACCATTACTTATGAGAGCAAAGCTTCCAACCTATTCTTGGGGGCATGCCATATTGCATGCCGCGACATTGATCCACATAAGGCCAACAGGTTATCATGAATGTTCTCCCCTACAATTGGTTTCTTGCCCTGAACCAAATTTATCCCATCTACGAACTTTTGGATGTGCAGTATATGTACCTATTGCCCCACCACAACGCACCAAGATGGGACCCCAAAGAAGATTGATGTTGGGTATGAATCTCCATCAATAATTAAATATTTCGAACCCTTAACTGGAGATATGTTCACGACACGGTTTGCCGATTGTCACTTTGATGCAACAATTTTTCCAACATTAGGGGGAGAAGTTAAGCAGTTGACAAGGAGATAACTTGGAACGGATTATCAAATATGCATCTAGATCCTCGTACAAAACAATGTGAACTGGAAGTTCAAAACGTAATTCGTTTACAAGCTTTAGCGAATGAATTGCCAGACGCCTTTACTGGCCCACAAAGAGTTACTAAATCCTATGTCCCAGCTGCTAATGCTCTTATTCGAATGATGTCCCAGAAGGACAACGAGTTATTGCTAAAGAGCCTAGACCACAATTAAAGCGTGGTCGACCAGTCGGTTCCAAAGACAAAAATCCTTAGAAAAGAAAAGGAGCAGAAGATAATGATAACCAACATAAGGAAATATTGACTCCAGGAGAGTGCTTAGACATGACGAATGTGGGAGTTTTACCACAAGATCAGGTACCTGAAAATCGCGAAAATAATGAGATCTCAATTAATTATGTCATGACTGGGATAAGATGGAACCGAAATGAAGTCGACGTCGATGAAGTATTTTCATATAATGTAGCGCTCACTATTATGAATGAAAATGAGGATCATGAACCTAGGTCAGTTGAGGAATGCAGACGAAGAGATGATTGGCCAAAATGGAAAGATGCAATTGAAGCAGAACTAGATTCGCTTACAAAAAGAGAAGTATTCGGACCAGTAGTCCGTACACCAATAGGTATAAAACCTGTGGGATTCAAATGGGTCTTTGTGCGTAAACGAAATGAGAAAAATGAGATTGTGAGATATAAAGCACGCTTAGTTGCACAAGGGTTTTCGCAAAAACCAGGTACCGATTATGAGGAAACATACTCTCCTGTAGTTGATGTTACTATATTTCAATACCTATTAATTCTGGCAGTACATGAAAGGCTCACTATGCATCTTATGGATGTCTTTACAGCTTATTTATATGGAAAACTTGATAACAACATTTACATGAAACTCCCAGAAAGCTTTAAGTTGCCTGAAGCACATAGCAAAACCCCGCGAGAGCTTTACTCAATCAAGTTGAACAGATCTCTATATGGGTTAAAACAATCTGGACGCATGTGGTATAATCGTCTTAGTGAGTATCTATTGAAAGAAGGATATATAAATGACCATGTTTGCCCATGCATCTTTATAAAGAGATCCAGATCCATCTTCGTTATAATGGCAGTTTATGTTAACGATTTGAACATTGTTGGGACTACAGAAGAAGTTCAACAAGCAGCAGTTTGTTTAAAGAAAGAGTTTGAAATGAAAGATATTGGTAAAACTAAGTTTTGTCTTGGTTTACAAGTTGAACATTGTAAGGATGGAATTTTTGTGCATCAATCGACTTATGTAGCAAAAGTGCTAAAATGATTCTACATGGACAATGCACATCCATTAAATACTCCCATGGTGGTGAGATCACTTGATGTGAGAAAGGATCCATTTAGACCACGAGAAGATGATGAAGAACTCCTACATAATCGAGAGTATACCCTAAATATCATATATTTTGTGTTACGTTCGATTCAAAACTTAGTATAACACTTTACCATGATTTTTAATGAATTTACGACGTTTCTCCTAATTTATTTGAATTTTTTTACCATTTTTTTATGATTTTTTCACTTTTATTCGTTTTAAAAAATCATAATAATTTCTCAAAGTCTCAAAAAAATAATTTAAAAATTGTTTTAGTAACTACACTTCATTACCTTTATGGGGGTAGGAATGAAAAAAACAAAAGCAATGTTGGATAGGAATGAAAAAAATAAAAAGAATTTGGAGGTGGATTTGGTACCACTAAAATCCAATTTTATTTTTTTTAGGCCGCCAGAATCCAAAATGAAAGTAGAGATTATTGCTATATAATTGGTAAAAGTAGGAATTATTATAATTCAATTTTTCTATATATATATATATATAGGGAATAGATAGGGTGAGAATGAGTTTTTGGTGAGAATGTCAGAAGAGTGGCTAAGGACCCTTGGATCATAGATCAATGGTATTGAAAAAAAAGCCAATTTTCCTTTAATTATCAGCCCTTCAAGCGAGCAAATGAAAAAAAAAAAAAAGAAATCAGTTTGGGCTTTCTGCAGGATGAGTTCGAAGATGCGTGCAACCTTCCTTCTTCCCCCTTTCTCTTTCCAAACATATTCAAATCTCCAATTTAAATGATTTTTCACTTGATGATCATGATTATGATGATGATTTTTCTAGATTGAAAATGATGATCATGATGATCACTTGATCATGATTTGGGGTGAGTTGAAGAGAGGGGGTTTGAAACAGTGAACCTGATGAACATGATGATCATGATGATCGCTTGATCACAGTAAACCTGATGATCGTGATGAACATGATCATGATGATCACTTGATCATGATTTGGGATAAGTTCATTAAAAATAGACAATAGTTAATCATGATGAACATGAAGATCATGATGATCACTTGGTCACAACTTGATGCCCATTTAGTTTGAACGTCATATCCTTGTTGATTTAATACAATGTAAGTTGGTTTTGGACTTGATGTCCATTTGCTTTACACATGATATACATTCCATTTGAACATGATGTTCGTTATCTAATAACATGATGTACATTATCTATAACGTGATGTCCATTGCACATCGTAGTATATAGTAATGAACATCACTTTATAAGATAATGTACATCATGTTATTAGATAACGAACATCATGTTCAAATGAAATGTATATAATGTGTAAATCAAGTTCAAAGCGAATTCACATCGTATTAAATCAACAAGGACATGTCGTTTGAACTAAATGGGCATCAATGGTGACAATGACAATATGTTTGAACTCCCTTCTCACCATTGATGCCCACTTAGTTCAAACATATTGTCCTTGTTGTGTTCAATACAATGCAAATTTGTTTTGAACTTGATGTCCATTAGAGAAACGGACATTGTAGTATATAGCAATGGGCTTCACGTTATAAGAGAATGTACATCATGTTATTAGATAACGAACATCATGTTCAAATGAAATGTATATCATGTGTAAATCAAATGGATATTAAGTTCAAAACCAACTTATATCGTATTAAATCAACAAGGACATGATGTTCAAACTAAATGAGCATCAAGTTGTGACCAAGTGATCATCATGATCTTCATGTTCATCATATTGACGATTGTATATTTTTAATGAACTTATCCCAAATCATGATCAAGTGATCATCATGATGATCATGTTCATCATGATCATCATGTTCACTGTGATCAAGCGATCATCATGATCATCATGTTCATCAAGATCATCATGTCCATTGATTCAAACCCCCTCTCTTCAACTTACCCTAGCTAGATCATGATCAAGTGATCATCATGATCATCATGTTCAACCCAGAAAAATCATCATGATCATCATGATCATCAAGTGAAAAATCATTTAAATTGGAGAGTTGAATATGTTTGGAAAGAGAAAGGGGGAAGGAGGAAGGTTACACGCGTCTTGGAACTCATCCTGCACAAAGCCCAAACTGATTTCTTTTTTTTTTTTTTCCAGTTGCTCACGTGAAGGGCTGATAATTAAAGGAAAATTGGCTTTTTTTTTCAATACCATTGAACTATGATCCAAGGGTCCTTAGCCACTCTTCTCACATTCTCACCAAAAACTCATTCTCACCCTATCTATTCCCTATATATATATATATATATATATATATATATAATCGGAATTCAGAACCATGAAATGATGTAAAATCTCATTCCCGATCCCATTGTTGACCGGGACTTCATTTTTGGTCCCATTCCTAGTCCCGCTCTTATTGGGATCAGCAAGATTTTGAAACTGAGACTTAGCTGAAATTGGGACCAGACTGAGATTCTTGGAATGAAAATGAAAAATATGTCTTGTACAAGACACATATTAAGTGTCTTGTCATTGTATAAAGCCTATGAATTTGTAAATTAAATTTTTTAAAAAAATTACGTGGTTGACTTCTATGACTATAATAAAAAAAATATAAATGGTACAAAATCACACTTTTATCTATATTTTTTAAAATTTACAAAAAGGTGTCTAAAATATTCCCAACGGATGGGGTTCATTAGTTAGGTGTCAATTTTAATTGTTGGCATAGCCAACACATTCCAAGCTTCTTATAATTGATAATTAATAGTACGTGTCAAAAAAATTAGGATTAAAAATGATAAGAAGTATTAATTTGATATGAAGCAAGACACTTAAGTAGTGTCTTGCCCCAAAACACGTATCATCACTCTTCTCGGAATATTTGTTCACCCCAAGTCCGAATGTGTCTCGATTTAGGTAGATTAGTAGAGCTTAGATTAGTCCAACTCATACCCTAGCCTGTTTGGATTGGAAACTTCACTTGAGTGATCTTTGATAGTTCTCTTTGTTCAGGATAGTTCCTTTTGTTCAGGACTCTATTGTCAAAAAAAAAGGAACTATTGTATCAAAGAAAGGAACTTTAAATCATTTAATTGATCTTTATAAGAACATAAGTTATTTCTAGGACTTGACAATTTCAATCGGCCAGGGTGTCAAATTCATGCAATTGGACGATGGTGAGCCCGGGTTCACATTACTTGGTGAGCCTAGCGACCACCATCATTTTTTTTTCTTTTTTTACTTTTTTTAATAATTTTTTTGTGTAATATTACACTTTAAAATGTTTTTGTGTGTCATGTTTTTTTATTCTTTTACTACAATATTTATAAATCATTATATTTTAAATTTGAATTTCTATTCAATTTAATTATGCTTTTCATTCGTGTATTTTCAATTTTAATTTTCTTTATCTATTTTCATTATATTCTTTGTATTATTTTGTAATTTAATTTTTTTGTACGCACTTTTGGATATAAAGAAGGATGATGGTGAGCCCGGGCGTACGTTGTTTGGTGAACCCAGCGCCCACAATCATTTTTATTTTTTTAATTATTTTTTTGTGTAATATTATATTTTTATGCTTTTTATTTTTTTTACTATAATATTTATAACCTACAAGGCCAATGCTCATAAACCTTAACTACTAATTATTATGCTCATAAATTATAACTATTATGCTCATAACCTACAAGGTCAATGCTCATAAGCCTCTACACCAATGCTCATATTGTACAACTACTATGCTCATAACTTATAACTATTATGCTCATAAGCTTCTACACCAATGTTCATACTATACAACTACTATACTTATAACTTATAACTATTATGCTCATTACATAAAACCATAATGCTCATCAAACTGAACTACAATGCTCATTACCTATTACTATAATGTTCATTACCAATAACTACAATGTTCATTACATAAAACCATAATACTCATCAAATAGAACTACAATGCTCATAACCTATAACGACAATATTCATTACATGAAACCATAATGCTCATCAAGCTGAACTACAATGCTCGTTACCTATTACTACAATGCTCATTACCTATAACTACAATGCTCATTACATAAACCCATAATGCTCATTACCTATAACTACAATGCTCATTACATAAAACCATAATGTTCATCAAGCAAAACTACAATGTTCATTACATGAAACCATAATGTTCATCAAGCTGAACTACAATGCTCATTACCTATTACTACAATGCTCATTACCTATGACTACAATGCTCATTACATAAAATCATAATGCTCATTACCTATTACTACAATGCTCATTGGCTATAACTACAATGTTCATTATATGAAACCATAACGCTCATTACCTATTACTACAATGCTCATTGCCTATAGCTACAATGCACATTACATAAAACCATAATGTTCATCAAGTAGAACTACAATGCTCATAACCTATAACGACAATGCTCATTATAAAATATATTGAAGTATTATATTAAAAGAAAAACCTTATTATATTTATTTTAGAAAAATTAAAAATTGCACAAAAAAAGGAAATTAAAAATATAAAGAAAAAGAATGCATAGGGCGCATGGAGAATTATGGACCCGGGAGCATAATTGTTTCTTTTTTTAAAACTGGAATAGAAAAAAATTAAGAAAATCAAAAAATAAAAAATAAATTTATACATCTGCTTAAAATAATTTTTGATAGATACAAAAATAAAAAAAATTAACAACTAGAATATAAAGACCCATAAACCTAAGCTACAGAGTTCATAAACCAATGTTTGAATGCTCACAAACATATCCCATGTAATTTCATAATTTGTAACGTGGATATTCATGAATTTATACTACAATGCTCGCGAACTTTAACCAAAATGTTCATAAACACAAATCGAGAAAATAAAAATAAAAATAAAAATAGATAAATAAAAATAGATAAATAAAAATTCAAACTCCAAATATATTAAAATATTGAAGTCAAACAAACTTTATTATATTTATTAAACAAATAAAAAAAAGGGAATCCCGGGGCTCACAATGCATGGTGAACCCGGGCTCACCTTCGTATTTTCAAAATTCATGGGTCAATTGTCGATATAAAAAATTATCCCCAAACTTAACCAATACATCAATACTTTCCAAAACTTTATTTATATAAATTTATCAAAACTTACAAATTTGTCCAAGTTTATCCAAAATCAACTTTGGCTTCCCTATGTTCTCAATCAATTTGACACATCCTTATAGATGGAGGCACTGATGCCCCAGCAAAAAAGACTGGGAATAAAGGCCCAATCAAAACTTAACCCATTAGGCTAATAGCCTTTTTGCTTGTGCTAAGCCCATTCAAACTTAAAACAAGGGTTATTAACCTTGAAGGACGGCCCATGAGCATTATTGATCATTTGGTATTCTTAGGACGATGGAGTTCTTTTTTAGAGTAAATTGTAGGGCCCATGGGTGCATAGGTGGCATGACATTAGTTGTTTTTTTTTTGGTTCAAATGTAAAACTGGTTCGGTTTTTTTTCAAAGATAAAGATGGGTGTGTGTTGGGTGCCAAAAGTAGAAGCAAAACATAATTCCTCATTAAGCTATATTCTCAAAAACTTCATTCATTCTGATAGAATTATGACTAAAGAAGAAGAAGAAGAAGAAGATGATGATGATGATAATGATGATGGAGTTTTTACATAATGTAATGCATTGACAGATTAGAGTTGTGAATCATGTAATTTCATTCTCATTATATGCAACAATGTTTGTGCTTATTGTATTTTGTTGTGTTTCAAATCCTTCAAGTCAGTTGTATGGATTTTGAGTTTTTGATGTCTTCTTCTTGGCTTCTTCTTCTTCTTCTTCTTCTGGGCTGCTGTTTCTTCTTCTTCTTCTTCTTCAAACAATGAATGAATGGATAATGGTTCATCATATATGTTGACCTTGGAGAACAATATAGTAAACCTAGGATAACAATTTAGTAAACAATATTGGACAACAATATAGTAAACCTAGGATTTGCACTTGTTTACGAATGAATAATGGATTATAATTTCACAGAACCTCTCCTTCTTCTTCTTCGAATGAATGAATGAATGCATAATGGTTCGTCATATATGTTGACCTTGGAAAACACTATAGTAAACCTAGGATAACAATATAGTAACCTTAGATAACAATATAGTAAACCTAAGATAAACATGGGTTTGTGATGGATGCTAAAAGAATCGGTTTGGTTTTTTGTAAGATAAACATGGGTTTGTGATGGGTGCCAGAAGAAGAAGAAGAAGAAGAAGAAGAAGAACATTGCAGAAGAAGAAGAAGAAGAAGAAGAAGAAGAAGAAGATGATGATGATGATGATGATGATGATGATGAAGTTTTTACTATATTGTTATCCAAGGCTACTATATTGTTATCCTAGGTTTACTATAGTGTTATCCAAGGTCAACATATATGACGAACCATTATGCATTCATTCATTCGAAGAAGAAGAAGGAGGAGGAGAAGAAGAAGAAGAAGAAGAAGAAGAAGAAGAAGAAGAAGAAGAAGAAGAAGAAGAAGAAGAAGAAGAAGGAGAGGTTCTGTGAAATTATAATCCATTATTCATTCGTAGACAAGTGCAAATCCTAGGTTTACTATAGGTTTACTATATTGTTATCCTAGATTTACTATATTGTTTTCTAAGGTCAACATATATGAAGAACCATTATACATTCATTCATTGTTTGAAGAAGAAGAAGAAGCAGCAACCCAGAAGAAGAAGAAGAAGATATCAAAAACTCATAATCCATACAACTGAATTGAAGGATTTGAAACGCAACAAAATACAATAAGCACAAACACTGCTGCATATAATGAGAATGAAATTACATGATTCACAACTCCAATCTGTCAATGCATTGCATTATGTAAAAACTCCATCATCATATTCTTCTTCTTCTTCTTCTTCTTCTTCTTCTTCTTCTTCTTCTTCTTCTCCTTTCTTCTTCTTCTTCTTCTTCTTCTTCTTCTTCTTCTTCTTCTTCTTCTTCTTCTTCTTCTTCTTCTTCTTCTCCTTCTTCTCCTTCTTCTTCTCCTCCTTTCTTCTTCTTCTTTAGTCATAATTCTCTCAGAATGAATGAAATTTCTGAGAATGAAGCTTAATGAAGAATTATGTTTTGCTTCTACTTTTGGCAGCCAACACACACCCATCTTTATCTTAGAAAAAAACTGAACCGATTTTTACATTTGAACAAAAAAAAAAAACCAACTAATGTCGTGCCACCTATGCACCCATGGGCCCTACAATTTACTCTAAAAAATGACCCCATCGTCCTAAGAATACCAAATGGTCAATAATGCTCCTAGGCCGTCCTTCAAGGTCAATAACCCTTAAAACAATCTAAAAAAATGTCCAGGCCCAACCACATATTAACAGTAAACTGTACACACAATCGAAACAACAGTCTACTACCTTCAAAATTCAAAATCAAACCTGTGTGACGAGATTAGTCAAAAGTCAAAAGTACACTCAATCACATGAACGAAGCACACTATAATATGTTGGAAAAAATCAAGGTTGCTGGGAAAGAAACGAATCAAGGCTGTGGAGAATACAAGAAAACTAAGCCGTGGAAGAACCACTGCCTTGAAAGCGATTACGGCCCGACCTCGGTGCCAATATGAATTGCCGGTCGCTCCCCAAGGTTAACTCAGATTATCCCGGGACACGTGCACTCGTGGCCAAGGATATGAAATATGCAAAACTGTGTGCCCAGAAAGGAAGAGGAGAGGAGAGGAGAGGAGAAGAGAATTGTATTCGATGATGAACACAGTCCTCCAGAGGCTCCAATTTATAGGAGAAACTGGAAGCCAACAGCCACAAAAAAAAAAGAACTAAAAAAGAGATAAAAAGGGGGAACCACAAAAAAGACTGACTAAAAATGGAAAACGACTAATTGTAGCAATTACCAACGATGTGACTAAAAAAGGAAAACAACTACATTTAGCCATTACCAACAACCCCCCACTAATGGCTTACAAAGTAGTCAAAAAAAGAAAAGGAAAAACTGGGCAAAACAGGTCAGATACTTAGGTGTCAATATCTTTCGATTTGAATTGACACATTAGTGATGTGAGACAATAGTCAATAATCTAACAAGTGGACTAGGCCTTGAACTTGGAAGACTTTGATTGAGACCCCCACAACACGTATCAACCTACAGAAAAACATACTCCGCGATAACAACATTTGCGCCTTTATGGCCATGCACACACCTTGGGACTCATAAGTGCTCTAGAGAGATAGCCCAAATCTCTCATAGAAGGCGGCCAAACCTTCACACTTACGTAGGTAATTCCATCAAGTCTATCTCAACATAAACCACCACAAATGTGACTATGGAATTATTAAGAGCAATTAGCTCATCCTTACAATAAACAATCGGTGAATCTTTCAATGTGTCTCACAAGCACCCCCCACAAAGGGCGTGGATTCATTAAGAGAATAATCTCAACCTTAGAAGCACTACTTTGCACCATAGAGATAAGGATGTAGTGCATCTCGAAGATTAGTATGGTTTTGTTGGACCAAATAATTGGTATCCACCATACCTCTTCAAGCCATAGGCTTAAGCCCTATCCCCCTCAATGCCTCTAAAACAACTCTTCTAGTCAACCCCTTAGTGAGAGGATCCGCCAAATTCTTCTCGGATCTCACATACTACAAGGATATTACTCCATGCTTTAGCAATTGTCTCACTGCACTGTGTCTAACACGGATATGTCTCCTTTTCCCGTTGTAGACACTATTATGAGCCACTCCAATTGCTGCTTGTGAGTCACAATGTATAGAGATAGGTGTCTCTTGTTTCTCCCATAGTGGCACGTCTGCTAAGAGACCTCTAAGCCACTCTGCTTCTTGACCTGCCAACTCAAGAGCAATAAACTCAGATTCCATGGTAGAGCGGGCTATGCAAGTCTGTTTTGCAGACTTCCACGAGATAGCCCCTCCGCCCAAGGTAAAAACATAACCACTAGTAGAATTAACTTCATCATTATCAGAAATCCAGTTTGCATCACAATATCCTTCTACAACAGCAGGAAATTTATTAAAGTGCAAACACCAATCCATTGTACCTTTTAGATACTTAAGCAAACGATGAAGTGCATTCCAATGTTCTTGACTAGGATTATGAGTGTAGCGATTCAATCTACTCACAGCATAAGCAATATCAGGACGAGTAAAGTTCATCAAAAACATTACACTTCCTATAATTTTAGCATACTCAGATTGAGACACACTAGGACCGTTGTTCTTCTTTAAAGGTATACTAGGATCGTAGGGAGTTCTAACAGGTGTCACATCAAACCTGTTAAATTTCTTTAACACTTTCTTAATATAGTGTGACTGACACAAAGCATAACCAGAGTTGGTTTTCCGAATCTTAATCCCTAAGATCACATCGGCTTCACCCATATCTTTCATTTCAAACAAAGAAGACAACAACATTTTAGTCTCATTGACTACAAGCAAATTTGTACCAAAGATCAGCATATCATCAACATATAAGCATATGAGCACACAATCTGATTCTATCATCTTGGAATAGACACAAGAATCAGACAAATTTGCAACAAATCCATTTTTCACGAGAGAACTATCAAACTTCTCAAACTACTGTTTAGGAGCTTGCTTTAGGCCATAAAGAGATTTTCTCAATCTGCATACTTTATCCTCCTAACCTGGTACTTCACAACCCTCAGGTTGGGTCATATAGATTTCTTCCTCTAAGCTGTCTTTACATCCATTTGATGCACAACAAGATCAAAAATCGCAGCTAACGCAATCAACGTTCTAATGGTGCTTATTTTCGTAACAGGAGAATAGGTGTCGAAATAATCTATCCCTTTCTTTTGGTCAAAACCTCTAATGACAAGTCTGGCTGTATATTTATCAATTGAACCTTCAGACCTCAATTTCTTTTTGAAAATCCATTTACTACTAATAGGTCTACAACCCTTAGGCAAATCAGTTAATTCCCAAATTTTATTAGACACTAGGGAATCTATTTCACTTCTAATGGCTTCCTTCCAAAAGGTTGCATCAATAGACCTAATAGCCTCAGCATAGATTTTTGGATCTTCATCAATTAGAAATAAAGTCACAAAAACCTCAGTCAAAGCATCCACATCATAATGATTAAAAACTTCAACTAGGAAAGCATAACAAAATCAGGTCCAAAATCAACTGTAGTTCTTTGTCTTTTACTTCTTCTAGGCTCAATTTCCACATTTCTAGTACTAGAACTAGCAACAGGCAAGCTCACATTTTCAGGTATTACATCAGACACAACATCAGTTACCACATTAGGTACATTCTTTTTCAACGGAAACAAATGCTCAAAAAATTCAGTATCTCTATATTCAAAAATTGAATAATCACTCAAAGACATGAAACGATAGGCAACACTATTTTGAGCATATCCAATAAAAAGAGCATCAAAGGTCTTTGGGCTTATGTTGGTACGCTTATGACTAGGTGGACTTTAGCCAAACACCCCCACACTTTCAAATAATTCAAATTCGGGGCATATCCTTTTCAAAGTTCATATGGGGTATGGTCCCTCTTTTTATGGGGAACTCTATTGAGAATAAAACAGGCAGTCAAAACAGCTTCCCCCCCACATGTTATCAGGCAATCCAGAACTCAGAAGCATAGCATTCATCATTTCCTTAAGGGTACGGTTCTTACGCTCTGCTATACCATTTTGTTAAGGGGTGTAAGGAGCGGTAGTCTCATGAATAATACCATTTTTCTCACAGAAAACAACTAAAGAGGTTGAGTCATATTCACCATCCCTATCAGACCTAAGCCTCTTGATTTTTCGGTCTAGTTGATTCTCAACTTCTGCCTGATATTTTAAGAACACTTCTTCAGCCTCGTCTTTAGACCTGAAAAGGTAAACTTTTGTATATCTAGAGAAGTCATCTACAAAGGTAATATACCATTTCTTTCCTCCTTTGCTCATTGTGTTCTTAAAGTCGGCTAGGTATGAATGAACAAGTTCAAGCAACTGAGTTGATCTCGTAGTTACTGACTTAAAAGGTTTCTTGGAAAATTTCACCTCAACACAAACATCACATTTAGAACAACTTTCTGTGCTAACATTTGGAATTAATTTCATGTTCTTTAGTCTGTTTACGGAAGCATAATTCACATGTCCAAGTCTACCATGCCAAAGGTTAACAGATTCAGCAATATAAGGTATAGAAGCATTTCCATTAGCATCGATGCAACATTAACATATAAGCCATCACTACGATACCCTTCCCAACAAATACCCCATTACGAAGGATAACAATTTTTCCAAATTTTGGTTCACCTCAAAACCAGCAACATCAAGGAGGCTACTAGAAACTAGATTTCTACGAAGGGAAGGGACATACAACACATTGTTCAAGCATAAAGGTTTTCCAGAAGTAAATTTAAGGAGAACTTTCCCTTTACCTAGTACCCAGCAGTGGAAGAATTGCCCATGAAGACATGTTCACCATCAGGAACCTCTTCAAAGTCATGCATCAGATTCTTGTTGGTGCAGAAATGTCTAGTTGCTCCATTGTCCAGAATCCACTCGTTGTTGTTAGTCACGAGATTAGCTTCCACAGTTACTGCACAGAATACTTCAGTCTCCTCAGTCAGATTAGCTTGATTACTATTCTGTCCAGCGGGTTTCTGGTGGGTTTGAACTGCTCCTTTGCTCTGATTGCACTGATATGCCTTGTGGCCAGGTTTGCCACAGACATGACAGAGAACCTTCTGCTTCTGGATTTTAGTATTAGGCTTGTTCAGTTGTTTCTGATGCTTGGATTGCTTCTGATCCTTCTTATTCTTTCCTTTGAACCTGTCTTTATTAGCAGGAACAGAAGATTCAACCAGGTTAGCTTTAACAGAATTCAAAGAGAGAGAAGACATCTTATCTTTCAAACGATTTGTTTCCTCAGTTTTCATGTGGCTGATTAATTTTTGAAGGGTCAGATCCTTCTTCTTGTGCTTGAGATGATTCCTATAGTCACTCCAGGATGGTGATGTTGGTGCTTCTAGATCTTCAAGATGAGGTGAGGACAACACATAATCAATCTCTAACTGTTCAAGACAGAGCAATAACTTTTGGGACCATAATTTGAAGTTAATTCCATCGAAAGGCTCAATTTTGTAGATCTCAGCGAGGGTTTTTGGAGGAGCAGCCATTGATAGTAATCGCTTTCAAATTGTTGGAAAAAATCAAGGCTGTTGGGAAAGAAACGAATCAAGGCTGTGGAGAACACAAGAAAACTGAGCCGTGGAAGAACCACTGCCTTGAAAGCGATTATGGTCCGACCTCGATGCCAATCAGAATTGCCGGTCGCTCCCCAAGGTTAACTTAGATTATCCCGGGACATGTGCACTCGTGGCCAAGGATATGAAATCTGTGTGCCCAGAAAGGAAGAGGAGAGGAGAGGAGAAGAGAAGAGAATTGTATTCGATGATGAATACAGTCCTCCGGAGGCTCCGATTTATAGGAAAAACTGGAAGCCAACAGCCAAAAAAAAAAACAGGAACTAAAAAAGAGATAAAAAGGGGAACCACAAAAAAGACTGACTAAAAAATGGAAAATGACTAATTATAGCCATTACCAACAATGTGACTAAAAAGGGAAAACAACTATATTTAGTCATTACCAACACAATATTCAAACTATTTATTACAATTGAAATGCGCAACTCAACGAAAAGATTGAAAACAAAAAATTGCTAAATATGGTATTCATTTTCTTCTAAAAAATAATCCATTAAAAATTACAAGTCTTTTAAGTATAAATGTATAATTCATAATAGACTTATAATCTTGAAAAGAACCACTCCGCATGTTGCATATATTTTCCTATTTATTTCTCACTTTAACTTAGAAGATTGTGGAGATTAGATACTAATATAATTAATAAGTTAGATAAAAAAAATAAAAAAATACTTAAATTAATAAAAACTAATTATTAGGTATAGAGGATATAAATGTAATTATGGTAACAGTTATATCGAAACATAAAGTGACAAATAGTTATAGACAAAGAAAGTCAGTTAAATGGAAAAATAAATAGGGATGAAGGGATATACCGGAGTATTGGTCATTTTTTTAATACTTTTGATGGCTTCTAATTTATCACTTATGCCCTTGAATTGAACATATATATTTGTAAAAGGTACATCGCTATATGTTGTATGATAATTTGTCCATAACCTAGATAGTTTCATATCCTAGATATATATAGTTGACAAAGATTATTTTTCAACTTAGCTAGATTGTAATTAGGTAAAGTAAAACGACTCATATTCGTCTGTTCACATGGAGTTTCATTGTCTTAATGTGGGTTAGGCCTAGGATTCACAACCATGTGGGGCTGGGTCCCTCGTTACAATAAATAAATAAATAAATTGTAAAATTTAGGGATAATATTATATCCGACCCTTCCATATATTGTATTAAGTGGAATTTTTCGAGTTTAGAGTTTTGCTTTTGTGTATTTTGGAAGATAATATTTTTCATGACAAATATAATTACGTTTATTTCGTACTCCCTCCATCCCAAAATATTTGTCCCCTTTGATTTAGCACACATATTAAGGAAAATCACCAAATTAATCTTAATTAGCAATAAAACACTAATAATATCCTTAGTTTAAATTTAAAACTACTATTTATACTTTTCCCTCTCATATTTAAATATTTTTGAACTTCAAACTAAGGGTATTTTAGTAATTTCAATAAAATAAACTTTACATTTTAGGAAAGTTGACATAATTTTGGGACATCCAAAAATGAAATAGTGGATAAATAATTTGGGACGGAGGGAGTATTTTAAGTCTGCAATACCTCGATGGTACACAAGGTTTACATATAGCTTAAAGGAACTGAAATTAACACTATATCAACCAATGAGGTACACCTTTTTAGGAAACTTATCTCTTGAATATCTCACAATTAAATATGTTTGACTAAAAATAATTTTGGGATGAGTGATAATCTGAGACATTTTTTAATGTAGCGTGCGAGAGAAGAAGAATTTCGCTGATCGAAAGAATTCGTAATAATGTCTATGACTTATGACTTCCGAGTCATTACAAAGTAACTGTGTGTAACGAATAATTTATGGTCAAATTTATAAAAGTTACATTACATACAATAAGAGAGTATATTTTTAGAACTTATGAAGATTTTAGTTCTGATTGACAAAATTAATAATTTAGACGGCAACTAGCAATTTAATATTTAAGTAATTTCATGGCCGGAGATTATTTCATTGTCTCTTGTCATAACATTGCATCTCAGCACAATATACAAGTCAACAACGGACCTCGGTCCTTATTAAATCTCAAAAAAAGAAAAAGAACAAAAGGAGAGAAAAACAATAAAGAAAAAGAAGGATATAAAAAAAAAGGGGGTGGGGGTGTATCACACTAGAATGTGGACATTGTGTAGTAAATTAGTAATGTGTTAGCACCCCAGGATAATTTACTGTAACACCATTATCATTAAAATAAAACACCTATAACTAGCCAAGTATGCCTGCCCTCCCTTGATCACTCATCAGTTATCATCAATTTGATAAATTTAACTACATTCTCCCTCCAAATAACTCTCTGCCTCACTCTCTCCCCCCTCACCCTCACCATTTTCAACATCTATTTCTCTCTCTCTCTCTCTCTCTACAGTTTGTAGGTGAGCTCCAACCTACAATGGGGACACAATTTGTCAAATGACTATGTTCTTTTGTGTAGTTAGTAAGATGTGGAAATGATGTTCTGTTCTTTGTGCGGGTTGACCAGTAAGATATGGAAATGATGCGGCGCGTTGAAATTGTGGAATATACGGTAAGGTGTGGAATGATATGGTAAAATTTGTAGAAAGTGTGGTTGACATGGTAGGTGAGGAGAGAGAATGTGGAAAAGTAGAAGAGAAAAATGATGAAATATATTGGTACGGTAATGGTAATGATTGTTGTAATGTGTGGTGAAGTGTGGAAGAATATTAAGGAATATGATGAATTGTAGTATCGCATTAGTCCGCACCGTAAAAGAACATATTATTGTTTAAAATCATATTCTGTAATTGCTGTTTGATTTCTGGTAATTAACTTTAGGTGCTTTTGGTCACATCTATTACATGGTTAGACCAATATGCCTGCTCCCTTTTTATTTTCTTTGTTATCTTAACGGTACTCTTAGCTTTAGCCCTCTTTATATGATGCATGGTCCAACTCTATAACATACGGCCTTTATGAAGTTCATTTGCTTTTTATTTAATAAGATGTTCTTTATTAGTAACAATGCTGGATTAGTTCCACCTTTCTAATCCATGATAAAGACGGTATGTATATTTGTTTTCTTTTAGTTTTTATAAAGTTAGTATATATTGAGAATAAGTTATCATCTTATAGTTGACTTGACATCTTTAATAGGAAGAATCAATCATAAAATTCATATAAAATCAATATTCTTCATCAAGCTTAAATTTTTGTTTTAATAGTGTGACTCAAATAGAGCTGTACACTAGCCACTTTTGTTCGTTATACACCATTTTCATAGTAGGCCGTCTTGTTATCAACTTAAACAAAGTCTATTTAACCAAATATAAGTTTCTTACTTTAATAAGATTAGGAGATGGAGTTTTGATATTAAAAGTGGTTAAAAATATCTTAACCTTTTCATATGGGATACATAAGGATTCAAAAACTATTCACATAATTTTCAAGTTTCTCCAACATAAAATTTTGTAGCTTTTCATGTTCCGTTTTTGCATTAAACGTTGAAGCTTTCTCTAACATGATATAGTCACTAATAAACTCTCTTAAGAGTGCAATTTACAGAGATTATATACCCACGACAACTAACAAACATTATTTATCTTGCCAACTCGACCATCCATCATCATCAATGTAAAATTTGGTCAAAATTTGCACGGAATCAGCCAAAAAAAGGGAGCTAGAGAAAGTAAAAAGGGAGATTGTGAGGTAGCATGAACAAGCAAGCACAATTGGCAACTAAGGTGCGGGGGCTGTAGAAAAGGCATTGGTATCCCATTGTTTGGTACGAGTTTCCTTCATAAATTTGGTTAATGCATGAGAAATGACATAATTAATGATAATTATGTAAAATTTCCTTTTAGGGCGATGATAAGTGTCTTGCCCCAAGACACTATTTAAATGTCTTCTCCCTTATGAAATCAATACTTATTATCGTTTTCAACCCCAATTTTTTTGACAAATATTATTAATTATCAATTATAAGAAGCTTGGAATGTGTTGGCTACGCAAACAATTAAAATTGACACCCTAACGAATGAAACCCATCCATTGGGCATAATTTAGATGTCTTTTTGTAAATTTTAAAAAATATCGATAAATGTGTGGTCGTAAATTTTATTCAATTTTTTGCTGTTTTCACTTTGAATGATAAAAAATCCCATTGTGTGGTGGTAACTGTTAACAGACTAAAGTTACTTGAGAATGTGGACATCATGTAGTAATGTGTACGTATAGTAGCTGCATCATATCGATCCCATGGTGACACTACCGACACTCTGACAGCATTAGGGTTTAAAAAAAGAAGTAAAAAACACCAACCAACTCCAAATAACTAGTATTCCTAGCTTTACTTAATTACTATCATTATTACTATTGGTCTACTTTAACCAATTCTCATCTCTTGTATGATATTCTGCCTCACCTCCAAGTCATGGATCCCAGCCATGGCTGCCTTTTGTTTTCTCCCCCAAAGCTTGATTATGGTGGTCCTTAGAATAATATAGGCATTAATCAATTTGACTTTATGTCAAAACTTTCTTATATCCACATATATGTTTGATCCATTCCTTATATTCAATGATAAAGATGTATAGGTCGTTGTTATGTTTGTCCTTTCTAAATTTTAAATCTAATATTGAGAATGGGTTGTCATCATTTTATTTGATAGATCAAAATTTTAATTATTAAAAACTTCATATTGAATATAAGTTGTCGTCTTTTAATTGGGCGGAGAATTTAACAATGAAAGGCAATTGAATTCACATATATAATTTTTCATATTATGATTTCTTTATTAGATTCTAATTAAGTTTTGACATAACTTAGCATAGATGTAGGTCGATCACCACTTAATTTTCATCAACAAAACTTTTAATCGTACGGCGCTATTAAGAGACCCCACGGCTCCACCAAGCCTTTCTAGGACTCAAGATGATGGTCCTACAACTTCCAATCAATTTCTTTTTTCATCAACAGAACTTTCTTTGGTTAATTAGGAGTGTTTGATTAGTTCCCTTTTGTGATATATTAATGGTAAAGAAGTATGGTTGATATATTCTTTTTCATCATGGAGAAGTTATTGTCTTTTATTTGATAGTATGTTTTTAAATTTAAAAAATCTACATTGAGAATGTGTTGTCATCTTATAATTGGCAGGATCGTTTGATTTGGTAAAACAATCAATACTAAAGATTTAACTTGTAGAGCCTCATTACTAGACTTTAGGTTTTAAGTAATATAGCATAATTATTTATATAAGACTCTAAAGTTATGATGCATTATATATCAAAGTATATTAGGTAAGTAGCAATTTAGTAATAAACATAGTCAGCTCATCATACTTTATCCATTTAAATCTACATATAAATTTTAACCAGATATATCCACACTATGTTTAAAGTCGAGTCTATCTAACACTCTAAAGTTAATATCCCAATTTTCAAGTTGAGTTTGTCAAAATTATATAATACCCTAATTAATAATTATTATATACTATTATAAATTTATAACGGATGCCAATATATATCGAATCCTCCATATGGAGTCCCGAGTCCCCTTGATTTTATGGTGAAGAAGAAAACTTGTCTTTCCCCATAATTGAAACCCAGTTGGCAATCTAGTGGCCAAATACTTGCACACGTACATGAATCCATGCCAGAAAGTTGAGATTTGGAGCATATTTCTTGATCATCATGAGGAGGGCTTCATTTCTACAAGTAGGGCAATTTCCTACATCTATCACAGGAAATTCAAATTGATTTGCTGATGATCTGTTGGAAATCAGGTTTTGATGTTCTGTTGCATTAAGGTAAACAAGGCTCATCTGATGAATATATGGGGTTCAACACCGTCTGATAAGTGATTATGTTTGAGAAAGAATTACGAGGAAGAATCAGATAAGTGATTATCTTTAACTTTGCTTCTTATGTAGTAATTCAAAGTTAAAGACAAAATCCAATTAAAGATTGTGGGATATTGTGAATCTAACATAATAAGACAAACCACCACACAGTTTGGATCATCATGAATGTTGTCATTGTTGTGGATGTGTCGGCACCATGGATGGTGCTGTGTCAGAGGCTTGAATTGTTGGTTCAATAGGAAAAAAAAAGAAGTTAAATTAGGATCTTTAAAATATTATTTTGTGTACATACATAGTACAACAGAATGTGGACATTGTGTAGTAACCTGTATTATGATGATTATTATAATAGAAGTTTGACACCCTCCCATGGCGAGGAAAAAAAAGGAAAAAAAGAAAAGAGGGAGAGAGAAAAGAGATTGGTGTGTTGTGTATTACAACAGAATGTGGACATTATTGTGGCATCCCAAGGTAGCTCTACTACATGTAGCTAGCACTGTCATTTAAAAAGCAAGTAGCAACAACTAGAATAATTCTGGATTCCTAGTTTCCTACCCCTAATTACTCTTTTCTTTTTACCCTTAATTATATTACTTACTGTCATTTTGATTAACCAACACTTAATTCTCCCTCCAACTGATTGATCCCAGATATGGATTTCACTTAACTCTCTCTCTCTCTCTCTCTCTCTCCCATTGAAGTGGTAAGTCCTCTCTCTTTTTCTCTCTCTCATTCATGTAGTTTAATTTGTTAGTTAACTTGTAGTTCATCTTTCCATCATTTACTGCTTTTAATCTTATACATATCATTTACACTATTGCTATTGCTATTAGATTTGTGTGGATTGAATTTAGGAGTTTGGCTTGTAAAAGCAATATATGGTATCTATTATTTGATGGTTCCAAATGCTTGCCTACTTTTTATTTTTCTTTTATTTTTGTTATCTTAATTCCCTCTTTTTAATAATGGTCCTACAAGTACTCCAAATTAAAAATAAGGTTGCTTAATCAATTTGTGTTTTTTATTATAAAGATTTGTTTATTTTATCAGTACGACTAGTTGATTAGTTCTCATTTTCTGGTCATTGATAAGGACAGTAATATCTTTTTTCTTTTTTAGTTCTTAAGATCAACATTGAGAACAAGTTATCATTTTATAGTTGACCGGACGCGTTTTATTAGAAGAATTGGGTTTAGAGATTCAATTAGGATCACCATCGATCAATTCACTTCATTTTTTCTACGAAATACAGCTCCATTATAGTTATATATCAACCAATTTCGTTTGCTATGCACCTTTTTTAAAGTAGATTGTCTGAATGTCAATTTAGATGGAGTCTACCCAGTTTGCTCAGCTCCATGCACATTAGAAATAAGGTCTGACTTTATTCTCGATTTTCGAAACCCCTTCTTAATTTGGTATCCAATCATATAGGATTTTGAAAGTTCTTTTCCCCCAAATTCCAACCCTAAAACCCACCAAAAGATATATGTATTTGTTTTTATGTCCAACCTTCCATTCAGAAGTCCTCTCTATAGCGAGGAAGAAGATCACTTCTCTTTTCCAACCAATGGAGCCCCAAATGATCAAAACAGTAACAACCCAAACCCGTTTACCATACAACAAATTAACCCGAATTCATTACCGAATACTTCCATACCCACATCCAATTGTCAAGATTTGAGCATGTTTCTTGATCATCACAGTGAGGGTTTTCCATTGATGGGTCAATTCCCCACAACATCACAGGAAATCCCAAGTGAGTGGATAAGGGAACTGCAGTTTGATGATGAATTTGATGATCTGGTGCAGCAAGGTGCACAGGGATCATCCGATGAACATGGGATTCAACACCAGCATTTGATGATTGATCATCAAACTCATGATGGTGGTGGGAAAGGTTCATACATGAAACTTGATCACAGTGCTAGGGAAAAAATCAGAAGGATGAAGCTGAGCAACTCTTATTTGGCACTTCGCTCCTTGCTTCCCGATGCTAACAGAACTTTTTATAGGGTTCGTACTCTCTCATGATCCTTTTTTACAAGTCTCTTTACATATGTCTCCATGTATATCCTAGCGATTATGAAGGGTTTTGGTTTGTATATATGCATGCCTCATTTTACCACTATTTGAACTTGAAATTCAAATTCAAATCTAGATTTTAATTTGTATGATCGAATTAATTGTTTAAATGCCTAAGTTATGTCATATGCTCCTTTGGATTTGATGTAGACATTTTTGGGAGTGCATATGAGACATAAAGTAGATGTGTGGGGACTCAAGCCTATACTTTTAGCATTGGCATGAAAACATATCACTTGACATTACCTTACTTTTTGAAAATGTCATATTTGTTATTGTTAATATATACCTAGAACCATCTCAACCATTAACTCAAGTTAATAGTGGCAGCTATATTCAATGACAATTTATATTCTAACATTCTAGCCTGAAATCTCTTATTCAGACCGATTATGATCCTATATGAAACCATTTCAACCATTAACTCAAGTTAATAGTGGAAGCTAGGTTTAACAATAGTTTTATATTCTAGCATTCTAACCTGAGACTTCTTATTCAGACCGATTCTGATACCATATGAAATCATTTCAGTCAAAAATTTAATTAAGATGAAAGTTGGCGGCTTTATATATATATTATTACAATATGCAATGTACTCATAGAAAAATTGAAGCTAAATATGTAAAACTTGGCACATAATATGCATGCAAATATGCAAAACTTTGAACAACATTGTTTGCATAAATCTTGATGGGACCCCAATGTCATTTATCTTTAATCAGGATGTAGATTAGGCTGCAATAGGTCTTTGATCCAACTAATTTCTTGGAGAAGCACCTAGGGCAACCTTCATGTTTAAATTCCTGTGAGAAACATATATATAAAAGAGAGCATTTGATAAGAATTCCATGGAAACTTTTCCGTGGAAAAAAAAAATTCTTCCGAGAATAATTTCTCCTACCCCTTACATTAAATTTTCCTTGAGTGGGGGTAACCATATATGAAGAAACTAGGTCAACTTAGGAACACTACCCAATTTTTTTCAGGATTTTTGATCAACACAACACTTTCTTGATGGAAAATCTTGAGAAATTGATCAGTTTTTCCATGTTGACCAATTTTTCACATGTTTGCTTACATTTAGGCTTAGGGAAAAGTTTTATGATGGATACACAATTTCCCAACTTATCTCAGTAGGGAAAACTTTACGTAGGGAGGATAAAGGAAATTTTTACAGAGCTTACTTGTTGGGAAACCTGATGTAGAGCAAATTTCCAAAATGCCCTGCTAATTTTACTAACCCTAAGTGCAAGCTAGATACAATAAATAATAAGGATAATTTAGGCATTGTGAACATTTTTTCAAAGGAAAGTTACAATTTCAACTAAACACTGTGAAAACTTCCCCAAGTTTTCTTACCAAACGCTCCCTAAGTTAATATGAAATTACTGAGGGCGGATGAGTTAGATCAACATATCCTTAATAGAGATACATATGCACAACTCTCATGCAATTGAATCCATGGATATCCCTTTCAATTAATTGATAGCAATTAAAATTACTTTGTACAGAGATGGACAGCACCATACATACTAGATAGAACACTTGACTACATTCCGAGGCTTCAAGCAGAGATAGACAAGTTAACACTTGAGAAGAACAATCTACTATCACTCGTTGGGAAGCAGCAGCAGCAAGCCCTTATAAGTGATCGTGACAAACAAGATGTGCACAAATATAAGCAGACGCTAACTGTCTCAATCAACGAGGTTAAAAGAGGTGAAGTGATAATCCAGATTTGCCAACAGAAGGGCAAACTTGATCACAAATTTTCTGCTCTAATAGAAAAATTAGAAGCTGAAGATTTTCAAGTCATTACTGCCTCTTCTTCATCTGTATCTGAAGATAGATCTTGCTTCCACGTTCACGTTCAGGTAATATCTTGCGATTGTGTGTATATATATATATCACTGCTAAAAATATGTGTATTACGACTATTTTTTTCCAACAAGTTTAAAATGGTTGGAAAAACTCAACTGTTTTAACAACCATTTCATATCTTTCTATTTTTCAACTATTTTTCTAATTTTAAGTGGGAAAAATGGTTGGAAATTCCAACAACTTTTGCTAAAATGGTGAAAAAATTTTCCTAACAATATATCATTTTCCTAATGTTCTAAAATGGTTGGGAATACGGTTGATAATCCGATCGTTTTTCAAACCATATTTCAAATAGTAGAAAAAAAGGATGGTAGGAAGAATTTTCAACCATTTTAGCAAAAGTGGTTGGAATTTCCAACCTTTTTTCCCACATAAAATTTGAAAATTAGTTGGAAAATTAAAACAATATGAAATGATTGCTAAAATATTTATGTATGTAGTTCATGCTTAATATTTTTACTAGTGTATTTGAACCTTAATTGTTATTGGCTGGAGATTAAAATATGATACAACTAGAAATAGGTAAAGTTTATGTATATAGTTAATACTTGATATACTCAAATGTTTTGCAGATGGGTGAAAATGCTGTTGAAGCTGATTACATCGTAACCCTACAGAAGAAGCTAATTTTTTGGTTATCCTAATGTAGAATACATTTTTCTTAGTATATTCTCTTCAAGATTCAATGCGTTTAGGTAAGTTGTTTTCTAGATCAGATTAAAATTTGAAAGTTAAAGTACGTAGGATGAAATGATGAATGATGATCGAATTAGATTTGTATTGTTTAATTCCATGGTATACTTTAAATTTGATAGTTCTACATTAATTTTGATAGTTGAATTAGTTGTTACAATAACTTTCCTCACAAACGAATGCAAGGAATTGAAGATAATTAACCAAAAGCAAATTTATTGAAATCATACATCTGCGTTGTTTAACTATGTGGCCTACTTTTTAACAATAAATATATCAAATACTTTAGTATAGACTCTGTTAGGAAATGAACTATCATCGTTTAACTGTTAGTTATTTGAATTAGCTATTAGTTGTTAGTAGTTTGTATTAATTATTTGACTTAGCTGTTTGCAACAAAAATGTTAGTAAAATTAGCTATTTGTGAAAACGTAAGTTGGTGATTTTCCATTTATACCCTTAACAATATAATTCTTTTCATTATAATTTTACAAATATTTAAAATAAATTACAAATTTATAGTTACAAAATAATTTGCCTTTAATATAAATTTTTGATATTACTATTCAATACCAACTCAATTTTTATTATAATAATTAGTAAAATCTATTACATAAAAAATTAAACTATTCATTGACTAAAGCTAAGAAAATGAAGAATATAATTTGTTAATTTTACAAATATATTGAGTTAGTCATTATTTTTTTCCACCAATACATTTATTTATTTTGGTAAAGATAAAGTGAAGGTAACAGACAATTTATTGCCATTTATTATTGGTAAATCGTTATATACCATCAAAACATAATTCTTATCTGAATAAGTAAAGAATATTAAATTAATTTGATATAATTTGGTGAAATAATTATTAAAGTATTAAATATAATTAAAATCATTATTATATAATATATGATGCAATTTGGTGAAAATATAAGCACAATTTATTAACTTTAAGAAAATGTTAAATTAGTCATCATTTTTTTCTACCAAAATTACATTCATCATTTTGGTAAAAATAATTACATGAATATAATGGACAACTCTAAAGTCATTTATTCATAATAGATCATTAAATATCATTAAAACATGGCTTTTACCTAAATGAGTGAATAATAAAAATTTTATTTAATATGGCTAAAGCCTAAAATTTACTAAAAGCCTTAAAAGTTATTATTAAAATCATTATTATATAATATATGGAGTAATTTGATGAAAATATGAGGGTAATATGATAATTTTAGTTCCAAATAGGTAAAAAATATTCCAAAAAATTAAGTGCAAATAGCTTTTTGAAAAAGAGCTTTTTGGGGTCAAACAACTAATCCAAAAAATTGTTTACCAAATACCTCATTAACAGTTTTAACTTGATTGAAACACCTAATTGAGCAAAAAAAACTCTTTTCCCCCCAAAAAAAAAACTATTCTACCAAACAGGGCCATATCTATCTACGTACAGTAAAAATATAAAACACAAAAAGTATTATAAAATGACAACGTTTTGCATGCATGTGACGTAGGATATGTTAGGTCGATCCATACCCAAGTTCCCGGATGTAGGTTCGTACTTCAAGGTGAACCTTATAATTTGTGATTGTTTGATAGTTTGGTTTAGTTAATTTCGAAGCCATTATTAACTTTCCACGCAAACAAATGAAATAAATACAAGCAAATTGTCCAAAAGAAAATTTAATCAAAATCATAATGTACGTATTACATGGAAAATTGGACTATACTTCTAAGAGTACCATGTTTTCTGATTCTCAGGCCTGCTTAATTATAAGCATTTTCGCCAAAGTTTTTGAGCATTATAGTTCAATTTTATGAATATTTTTCGAGCAAATTTGTCACTCTTATACTTGTTCTCGATTTTTGTTTTATAACCATACTTTTGTTGTTTTCCTAAATGTTAAGAGCATTATAGTAGAGTTTTTATAAGCATTGTTATATGACTATACTTATCAAATCATTTCTTTTTTGTATTGCCATCATTAACATGTTTTGTTTATATAAAGTTTTATGAGCACTATCGTATAATTTTATGAACATTTTTCTGGGCACATAATTCTCTATACTCCTATAAATATTGATTGAGAGCTACTATTATTACATCCTATCTAACACAATCTATTGGTGGTTTTATATAGCACCCACAAAAGTTGATTCTTGTTCACCTTGGTTACTCCACTTTACCCCTTCCAAAAGGTGTTACGGGTAGACCAAAATTACTTACCGTAGGCATTTTTCACACTGTAAGTCATTCGTAAGTTAACTTTACTCACTCCTACCAAATTTTATTGTTTTTTCCTAAATCTACCTAAATCTATCTAAATTTTCCTACTTTCAAAAAAACTAAATACATACTTCTACTTATTTTCACATAGACCTACTCAACATTATTTTATCCAATTTCTACATATACATAGAAAGAACAGAGCAACGGTGAACTAATTCACAGCATTATACAATTCCTTTTTTCTTATGTGATTCTTCAGTTTTTGGGAGCTATAATGGGAGCATAGCCACAGGTAAATCAAACAATTTGTCATGAAACAATTGATAAAAGTTTCTTGAAAATTGATGTGTCTTAGGACAAAAACAATTATTGAATATCTTGCCTTAGTGTAAAAGTCATAGTGATCCATGAAGATCAAGTAGGTACTTAGGGCATCCCAAGCCTAATGGACCAATCCCCAAATTTTCAAATGCCTTGGGGAATTATATGGTCTTGGATCGAAGAAGTCTCATGGTGAACCGACTGATTTTTCAACACTCAAGTTCAAAAAATCACCCGTACGTGAACACAAGAATGGAGCTAAGTAGGGTTCAATGCCAAGTTGGAGAGGTTAAGTCGGGGTCAGGATCCAACTAAGGGGCGTTTTGGTCATGCACAATGGTCGGGATGAAGGAGCGTGTAGGAGACCGAGCGAGAAGAAACGGGAAGCGACCAAGGAACAGAAGAGAACTAGGGAGGGCACTGATAGCACAGTTTGGTGCTGACCGCGCCTTACACGTTTTCTTCGTCCCCTTCTTTGTCAGAGGCGTTGGTCGCACCTGCCTCCGCGTTTCTCTGCAGAATTTACAAATCCCTCCCGCCCCTTTGTTATGTTTTCTTCCTCTTTTCCCCCTCTCCTATTTAATCCCTCTCCCCCTCATTTATTAGCAATTATTGAATATTTTAAACCTTCATGAATGAATCTTGTTAGGTATTGAAAACTCTCTCAAATCTTTCTCTTATTTATCCATTTATGGTGTTAATTGGGAGTAGATCCTTTAGGGATTAGTTGGTGTTTCTTTATACTAATCTTGGTGATCTGAAGTCTCTTGGGTATCTTCTTGACTTGTTAGTGGTTCTCCTTTAAGCATCCATAGAAGACTATAGTTCAAGGTCGTGAACAATCTTTATCCTTGTTCATATCTTTATTTGTTCTTGTCGCTATTCTTGTTGTTTTGATGCATCAAAATCTTAGAAATTGTTGTTGTTCTTGAGTTCTAATGATGAGTTTCCTTAAACCCTAGGTTAGTTATTAATTATCGGGCTTGAATCTTAGTGTTTGCTATTCGATTCCAGATCACATAATATATATTACACATTGCATTGGAAAGATTAATATAACTGAAACTAGGAACAATGAAACATATAAATTATAACATATATTTTATAAAAAAAAATTTCAAATTTGTGAAAACAAGCACGTAAAATATTCATAACAACTAGGATTTATTCATTAAGGTGTCATTTTAAATTTGTTTGCTTAGCCAAAAAAATGTTAAGCTCCTTATTATTAGGAAAGTGTCCTAAAATCACCAAATCTCTTGATACCACAATTATTTATTTCCTAATTGTATTAGGATATTATTTAGGTTTCCTTATTATGTTGGGTTTCCTAATTGTATTAGATTCTAAATCTAATTGGAGTGGGAGTCAAGTTAGGTCATAGGGAGTTTTCCCTATAAATAAGGTACATGTTTCTCAACCAAAAACATCATCGGTAAACACAGAGAGCTAGAGAGAGAGAAAATATTGAGAGAGAAAGGGGTCTCACCAATATTTCCCCAGTGTATCCTGAGAGATTGTGAGTTGAGTGTTGAGAGATTGTTATTGTAATCTCCTTTGTGGATCGTATCGCACCCTGTGATAGTGATCAAGTTGTACTCCTCCTTACTCATAGTGGATTATTTTCTGGCTGTCACCGTCCGTGGGTTTTTCTCCGAGTTCATCGGTTTCCCACGTAATTCTAGTGTTTGATTTTATCGCTAATTTTTTGTTCCTAAATTTTGTTGTAATATCCATCATCTCATTTTCGATTCTATTATTCGCTTCCGCTGTTACCTTGCTACTCACTTTTCTCTAACAAGTGGTATCAGAGCAAGGTGGAGATGGCTTCAATTATGAAGTGCGATATTCCAAAATTTGATGGAACGAGGAGTTTTACTATGTGGAGACTACAGATGAAGGCGGTTCTGATTCAGCACGGGTTATGGGATGTGATTGAGTATCCCGACACGAAGACTGATGCGACAATGAGCGATGATGAATTCAAACAGCTCCAGAAGGATATCAAGGGGAATCTGACTCCAAGGGAGTGGAAGAAGCTTGAAGATAAGACTCTCGCAAGGATTCAACTGTGCTTGGCGGAGTACATTCAGAGAGAGGTGATGCATATCGAGAAACCTCGGGTGCTCTAGACCAAACTGGAAGAGCTGTACATGTCGAAGAGTCGTGCAAACAAGTACCGAATGAAGGAGAAATTCTACAGGCTAAAGATGTCCCAAGGTACTTCTATGTAGGCACATCTTAGTGAATTTGATTCTATTATTACTGAATTGGAATCAATGGATATAAAATACACTGATGAGGATAAGGCTTTACACTTAATTTTATCCCTACCTACATCACATAAACAATTTAAGGAAATCATGTTGTATGGGAATCGTGGTGTCCTTAACCTTAGTGAAGTAAAGGCTAGTTTACTGTCTAAGGAGAAACTTGATACTGATGGTGATGACCAAGGTGGTGATGCTATGGTTGTAAGGGGTAGGAATACTGAACGTAAGGGAAACGGGTCTAGAGGGAGGTCTAAACACCGATCAAAGTCTAGGAATCATCACAAGAATAAGAAGTATAACTACTGTAGTAAGATGGGGCATATAGAGAGAGACTGTTGGGCAAAACAGAGAGACCAGAAGCAGGAGAGTAAGGATAATCACACCAAACCTGGTACCTCAAACTGCGTAGAGTCCGAGTCAGATGGTGATGGGTTTGTAGTTACGGATGATGCCTTGGCTATCACATCGAGTAGGATAGCTAGAGATGAGTGGGTTCTTGACACGTGGTGCACCTATCATATGTGTCCTCATAAGGACTGGTTCGAGTCTTATGAGAGTGTTGACACCGGGGTCGTAGTCATGGGTAACGACACAGCCTGCAAGGTTGCAGGAATCGGTAGCATCAAAATCAAGACTCATGATGGCATCGTTAGAACTCTCAAGGAGGTTCGTCATATCCCTTACATAACTCGAAATTTAATTTCTTTGGGTACTCTTGAATCTAACGGCTGCAGGTAGACCTGTCAATACGGGCGGGCGGGCGGGTTACGGGTCGATCGTATATCGGGTTCGGGTAAATACGGGTCGGGTGTATTTCGGGTTCGGGTAAATACAAGTCGAGTGTATTCCGGTTTCGGGCGGTTTGGATCGGGTTAACGGGTCATGGCCGCTCTTTTTCTCAGTTACTTACAACTAATAAAATTGATTATAATTAGTCAAAGACATCTGTGTAATGTACCATTCCATTCCAAGTTCGACCACCACGATATGTCATAATTGTATAGACATATTAATATACACCTAAGGGACAAAATTTGGCAATCTTCAAGTCTACAAGTATTATGCGGTTTACATCAACAATCCATGAATAACAATACTTATGAAATATATAGGGTTTTGGGATACTACTATACTGAACTTTTAGGTATTGGACAATAATGCACTGAACTTTGACATTGGACAATAATACACTATTTTACTGAAAGAGAGGAGAGAGGCGGACTGCAAGAGTTTGAGGGTTCACTGAAAGAGTGAGTGAGTGACAGACTGACAATGTTAGGGTTTTGTTTTGGTCATTTGTTATTTGATTATTTCATTTGTATGTCTCCCTCTACGCATAACTTTCCAAAGCCACCCAATATTTTACTTTTGGGCCTTAATTTTCATGAAATGGACCCATTTTTTTGCACAAGGCCAAAGTAGACAAAACACTTAAAATTAAAGTGTCTGACCCAACGGGTCGACCCAAACCTGACCCAACCTGACCCGTTTTTTACCGGGTTCTTTCGGTTGGGTCATTTTCGGGTCCCGGGTCGGAATTTCGTGCTCAAAACCAACTTTTTGCGGGTCGGGTTTCCGGGTCGAGTCGAGAATTGCCAGGTCTAGCTGCAGGTACAAAGGAGAAGATGGTATTTTGAAAGTGTGCAGGGGTTCCATAATTCTTATGAAGGGAATCAGGAAGGACAGTCTATACATCCTGCAAGGGTCTACAGTGACAGGATATGCAGCGGCAGTCCTAAATCTTGATGAGTCCGACAACACAAAACTGTGGCACATGAGACTAGGCCACTCGGGCGAGAAGAGAATGTCAATGTTGAGCAAGAAGGGATATCTTGAAGGCGCAAAGATCGGCAAGTTGGAGTTTTGCGATCACTGTGTCTACGGGAAACAGAAGAGGGTTAGCTTTTCAAGGGCTAAACATACAACAAAAGGGATCTTTGATTATATTCATTCAGATTTGTGTGGTCCTGCTAGAGTGCCATCACTGGGTGGCAAGCGCTACATGTTGACATTCGTGGATGACTTCTCGAGGAAGACTTGGGTTTATTTCCTGCGGCACAAGAATGAGACATTCTCATATTTTAAGAAGTTCAAAGCTTTGGTGGAGAACCAAACAGGCAAGAAAATCAAGAAACTCAGGACTGACAATGGGTTAGAGTTTATTGATTCTGAATTTACTGAATTATGCGAGGAGCATGGGATTGCGAGGCATCGAACTTTGGTGGGTAAGCATCAGGAAAACGGGGTAGCCGAGAGAATCAACAGGACACTCCTGGAGAAAGCCCGCTGCATGCTCTCGAATGCAGGGCTTTGGAAGAACAAATCGTTATGGGCAGAGGTGATATCTACTGCCTGCTACCTGCTGAACAGATCACCTCATGCCTCTATCGAATACCAGATTCCAGAGGAAGTATGGACAGGTAATCCAGTTAACTATTCTAATTTGAGAATTTTCGGATGTCCTGTATATGTCCATGTGAATGATGGGAAGTTGTCTCCCAGGGCTGTTAAATGCATGTTTCTAGGTTACGGGTCTGAGTCTAAGGGATAAGAATGTGGTGTCCTAATTTGAAGAAAGTTATTCAGTCTAGAGATGTAACCTTTAATGAAACTGTTATATTATCTGGAATGGAATCTACCGGTACTTCTGATGATGCAGGAAATCAGGAGAAGGATGCAGGAAGAATGGTGTTCGAGTTGGAGCTGTTGGAACCTGCAATCAGGAGCAAACTACTGATAATGGTCCTGAACCAACTCAGGTTGATGAGCCTGAGATTGAGACGAATGTTCCTCAGGTGGAGGAACAACCATGCATTGCTAGAGATCATCCCAGGAGGGAGATCAGGAGACCAGCGCGATATACTGAAAAAGATGATGTTATGATTGCTTATGCGCTGAGTGTTGCAGAGGAGACTCCTGAAGGTGCTGAACCTTCTACCTATCAGGAGGCCATCTCTTGTCCGAATGCCTCAAACTGGATAGGAGCTATGCAAGAGGAGATGGAGAGTCTGTAGAAAAATCATGCATGGGAGCTATGTGAGTTGCCTAAAGGGCGACGAGCTCTTACTGCGAAGTGGGTGTACAAGAGAAAGGAAGGTATCCCTGGTGTAGAAAGTGCAAGGTGGAAGGCCAGATTAGTGGTAAGGGGTTGCAACCAGAAAGAAGGAATCGACTACAACGAAGTATTCTCGCCAGTCGTGAGGCATACGTCGATCCGCACCTTGCTTGCCTTTGTTGCTCTATTTGATTTGGAGTTGGAGCAACTTGATGTCAAGACAGCTTTCCTCCATAGCGAGTTGGAGGAGGAAATATATATGAGGCAGCCAGAGGGTTTCATCGTTCCTGGTAAATAGGAATAGGTATGCAGATTAAGGAAGTCCTTGTATGGACTTAAATAGGCACCCAGGCAGTGATACAAAAGGTTTGATACCTTTATGGTAGGGCAAGGGTACACAAGAAGTCACTATGAAAATTGTGTGTACTACAGGCAATTTGAAGAAAGGTCTTTCATTTATTTATTATTGTATGTGGATGACATGTTGATTGCCTCGAGGGACATGTCACTAATAAAGAAGCTGAAATCTCAACTCAACCAGGAGTTTGAGATGAAAGACCTTGGAGCGGCGAAGAAGATTTTGGGTATGGAGATCTAAAGGGATAGAAAGGCAGGGAAGCTGTTCATGTCTCAGAAGAAATATCTGGAGAAGGTGTTGGACATATTCAACATGAGAAACTATAAAGCAGTTTCAACTCCTTTAGCTGCACACTTCAAGTTGTCTAGTGAGAACTGCCCTAAATCTGATTTGGAGGTAAGGAGGATGTCTAATATTCCCTATGCTAGTGCAGTTGGTAGTTTGATGTATGTTATGGTGTGTACTAGACCTGATCTGTCCCACGCAGTTAGTGTGGTGAGTAGATATATGCAAAATACAGGGAAGGAGCATTGGGAAGGAGTGAAGTGGATCCTTCGCTATGTGAAGGGTACTTTGGAAAAGGGCATCCTGTATGATAGAGGTAGTGCTGCAACGTCTGATGTTGCAGGTTATGTTGATGCTGAGTATGGTGGAGATCTGGATAGGAGACGCTCAATTTCAGGGTATGTGTTCATCATGTGTGGAGGAGCAATATCTTGGAAAGCTTCACTTCAATCTATAGCAGCCCTGTCTACTATAGAGGCTGAATATATTGCTGCAACGGAAGGAGTGAAGGAGGCCATCTGGTTGAGGGGACTGGTCATGGAGCTTGGAGTACCACAGTGAGATCGTGGTTTATTCGCATAGAGTGCTATACATCTGACAAAGAATGACACTTATCATTCGAAGACCAAGCATATAAGCGTCAGGTATCACTTCATCAGAGATACAGTTGCTGCAGGAGAGATCGTGGTGAAGAAGGTTCATACTTCTGATAATCCTACAGACATGTTAATCAAGCCTCTATCTATAGCTAAGTTCGAACATTGTTTGGACTTAGTTGGTGTTCTAAGCATGCGGGGCCACGCCCTGCGGAGAGGCGTGTTGATGGCGACAGTCAAGATGTTTATCTGGACCGATGATTCGTTGATTTTAGTCCAAGGTGGAGTTTGTTAGGAAAGTGTCCTAAAATCACCAAATCTCTTGATAACACAATTATTTGTTTCCTAATTGTATTAGGATATTGTTTAGGTTTCCTTATTATGTTGGGTTTCCTAATTGTATTAGATTCTAAATCTAATTGGAGTGGGAGTCAAGTTAGGTTATAGGGAGTGTTCCCTATAAATAGGGTACATGTTTCTCCACCAAAAACATCACCGGTAAACATAGAGAGCTAGAGAGAGAGAAAATATTGAGAGAGAAAGGGGTCTCACCAATATTTTCCCCAGTATATCCTGAGAGATTGTGAGTTGAGTGTTGAGAGATTGTTATTGTAATCTCCTTTGTTGATCGTGTCACACCCTGTGATAGTGATCGGATTGTACTCCTCCTTTCTCATAGTGGATTATTTTCTGGTTGTCGCCGTCCGTGAGTTTTTCTCCGAGTTCTTCGGTTTCCCACGTAATTCTGGTGTTTGATTTTATCGCTTATTTTTCGTTCCTAAATTTTGTTGTAATATCTGTCATCTCGTTTTCGATTCTATTATTCGCTTCTGTTGTTACCTTGCTACTGACTTTTCTCTAACACTTATAATTAATAATAAATCATAACTGTCAAACAAATTAGTATTAAAAAATCATTAGAAGTAGTAATTTGATCAAAAAGAAAGATACTTAACAAATGTCTTGGGACAAAACCTATATTATCACTCATAAACTTCAGCCATCAAATCAGTAACATTATTTTGTATTTAATACATTTGTTAATAGAAAAATATATGACTAGAGAAATCTATATATCCAAATGTTAAATTATTTTATGGGGTCAAAACAAATGGCTTTCTTTTTTATACATGTCGGACGAGATTAAAAGTGATAAATCTACAGTTACAAATTCATCACAAACCTCCCTCCTCTTCCAATAAGTCAAGTTCAGATTTAAGGTTCATTTCAAAGTAGATCCCGAATCTTTGGAGGGTGCAATGGTTGTCCCTTGGATTGGCCAAAAGACCTTCAATCTAGGAGGCCTTAATCTCGTTTTAGGAAAAGCTCCTTAAGAGCATCAATGAACAAGGCTAAAATTATCACTTGATCAGCTAGTCAAATTCTGTCGAGAATTTACGTAAACTTTGGTGCTAATTCTAATCATGATCACATTTACTTTGGCGACAAACTTTATGTGATGTTTTTATTTTTGGGTCTTATATTTCATTTGGAACAAGTCATAAAAGCATTGGTGATCATTTGGAATGTCAAAATCCTTGATCACTTCAAGTTTGCAACTGGCCAGATTTCACCTAGAATTTACATCAAACTAGTGTCAATTTTCGTTATGATAGATTTATTTTAGAGATTTAATTAGTATAAATGGTCCTTATAATTTTGGGTGTTATCTTTCACATGGAACCGGTTGAAGCCATTTTGGGGCTCAATATGCTAAACATTTCAGACATACAAATTGGCTAGGGCAACAACATATGTTAATTTTGGGAGGTCATCAGAACTGGAGCTACATAACATCTTTTGGAGTGATTTTTGAACCTAAATTAGGTGGAAAATTATGAACGTTCAACATATAAGATCACAGTAGCAACTCCAAGAGACACCTGCTCATCCATATGCTTTTGAAAACTGTTCTTTTCAAGGTTTGCTTTTTTACTTCTTTTTGAAGGGGTAGGAGTCTTCCATTTCCTTCCATCTTTTCCATTTCAAGTCTTTGATATGCCCAAACCTCAGAAGCCAAGAATGCTTGCCTTTTGCTTGTTTAGTTTAAACCAACTTTATACTCTTTGTTTCAATTTCTATCTTTTCCTTATTTGGACATGTTTTAGGCATCAAGTAGAGAGGGTCATGCTTTTTTATTTAGCCTTTATAAAGCTTACTTGGTGTGTATTGTATATTGCAAACGTACACTTGATGCATGCATACGAATGAAATACAAGCTCTAAGTTTTCCTTTCAAATCTCAAGTACTTTACTCAATATTTTGATAGTGTTCAAGATAGATTCTTAATAAGATTGTGGTAATTATCCTTTATCAATATTTGTTGAATCTTTTAGGCTTGGTTTATCCTTTATACGAACTTTACAATCTATTCACACACTCCGTGTTCTTTTCTGTGATGGATAAAGTATGGAAATGGTTGATATGGTAAACTGTGGAAAGTGATATGTTGTGATACGATATGGTAGGTTGTGATAAAATTTGTGGTAAGGATGGTTAATGTGATAGGTGAGGAGAGAGTAAAGTGAAAAATAGAGAGAAAAATAAGATAAGAGAAAATTAATAAATTATAGTGATTGGTAAAATATGATATAGTATAATAAAATGTAATAATTGGTGGATAATATGATAAATTCCAGTAAGTATAGTATGGTATGGTAAGTGCAGTAATGAGGTACACATCTTTTTCTGACACGCTTGATAAGTGGTGCAAAGCCAAGGCTTTTTGTATTGAGATTTAAAGGTCATCAGTTCCATTTTGAATACCTTCTTTGCAGAGTTGCGTACACGTATGACATACCTTCCACCTATCTTAATTGCTGACAGTCTAGCACATTAATTGAGTTGTCCTTTTGATTAATAATTGGTGCAGTAACTCCGTCATACTTTAGCAATGTATATTGTCACATAATTTCATCCAACAATACCTATGTTAATCATAAAATTTTCATTCAATATTCAAATGTACTCTGCTATAGGGAACTTTCTTTTGATAAAGAACATAATTTTCTCTGCAATAGAAGGAAGAAAGAACAAAAAAGTGAAAGGGTAGGTGGAAAAGTGAAAGGTGTGGGGATGGGAAATAGAACAAAGCTTGAGTTTAGCAAACTTACTAGCACAATAAGAGGGATATAAAAAGCTTAAAAATGTCACAATTATATGGGTTGACCCAAACCCAAAATACATTACTAGTATTTATAATACACATGATCTGTATTTATCCAAATTCAATATACGACAGATCCATAACCATCCGTCTATCAGAATTGGCAGGTCTAATGGGGATATATCACCTCACACATTTCCTTTTTTTTTTGGAAAGTAAAATGGGAACCATTGTTGGTAGGTAGTTTGCACGGACACAATCACTCTTGATTATTAATATGAGTCACCGTACCTCATGCATTTACAATAAGTTTGGTAGCCTGTTGTTGTTGGTAAAATATAAGAAAAGCCTTGTGATTATTAAGATGGCAGGGCTGTATGAGAAACAAGCAGAGGAGTATTTAGAAGGAAGGCCAGATTACCCAAAGGAATGGTTCTCCATGTTAGCCAATCTCACTCTTCATCACTCTTTGGCTTGGGACGTCGGCACCGGAAATGGCCAGGCAGCCATTGCTGTAACTCTCCCTCTCCCTCTCTCTTAGTAGCTGCTGCTCTGTCACTTATATGTTATAAGTCTTGTAAACTTTGTAATTCGAATAACTGAAACATAAATAGCAGTTTATTGCAAGTTCAATTATTTGATAATACCCACATACATACATAATACATGTGCTTTCATATTAGCTAATTAATTATAGTTTTGAAAATGATATAAGCCAAGTCTTGGAGGAACAGAGACGGAGCTAGAGCATCTTATTAGGATGAGCCACTTATATATATGAAGAACAAGATATATACCTATTAAGTTTCTTGTCGAGTTAAATCATTTGTATGTCATATAACTTCCAATTTTTGTCACTTTTGCCACCAAACTTTTAAAATTTTCAAATATGTTACATAACTTTGATAACTTGTCAAAAATACCACCTAGTTTTTCAATTAGTCAAAAAAGCCACTTAGCTTTGAGAATTTGTCAAAATGTCACCATATGTGATTTTGACCTATTATAACAAATAAAATTTTTTTTGATTTTATTTTTAATTTATTTTTAATTTAGAATAATGAAAAATAGAAGAAAAAGAACCTAGTATATTAATATAATTTTTATTTATGGTGTTGAAGATGAATAAAAAGAATTATGAGATGGGGTGGATATGTTAGTTAAATTTAGATTAATATATTAAAAAATATTCTAACTATTCTAAATTAAAAAATTAAAATGAATATAAATTTTACTTGTTATAATAGGTCAAAATGTCATTGGGTGGCATTTATGAAAATATTTCAAAGTTAGGTGGCATTTTTTACAAGTTTTTCAAGTTATGTGGCATATTTGATAAATTTGAAAGTTATGTGACATTTTTGACAAGTTTTCAAAGTTATGTGGCATATTTGACAAATTTAATAGTTTAATGACAAAAATTGAAAGTTATATGACATACAAATAATTTAACTCGTTTCTTGTCTTGGTTAAAAAAAAAAAACTATATATATACATTATGATTTTATAACTATAAGATCATGTATAATTTGAAAAAAAATGATGTAATTGACTTTAATTATAACTATAAGATCATGTATAAGTTGTATTTAATTATGATTTTATACTTAATATTTCAAATTTACAAGAATGTGCAAAAATATGCTTGACGAATATGTTCATTCGATTAGAGTTTCAACGATAATGTGTGGAGAAACGGTTCATTTGATAAATTTGGGTTTGACTTTCCTCATCAACCACCATCCCGCGTCCCTCAGAATCACTCCATCGCATCTTTTCGAGATGCTTGTAAAGGGGAACCATAGTTCATTTGTAGATATCTACAAAGGCGAACCGTGATTTCTCTTTGCAAGGATCAGGAAAAGATGTGCCGAAATTTGAGAGGGTTTGGGGGCTCGAGAAGAGAGAAAGGGTAGTCTGGGCGTCGGTCATTGATGTTGGGACTTTGGGAGTGATCGTAGGTGGTTTCTGGGGTCAGGGTGGTGGGCGGTAGTTGGGTGGTGGACCTGGTGGTGCTGGGAAATTGAAATAGGTGGTGATCTTGGGCAATTGAAACCAAAAGATAAAAAAAATTAATCTTCCATTTTTTATTAATTATTACCTTATTGGTTGTTTGTATCCTTAACTATCAAATATGTTTTTGAGTGATCCTTTTTGGTCAATTACCCATTTAATTAATTGTTACTCGGATCAATCTTAGGTCGCGGAGCATTACAATGAAGTGATAGCAACGGACATAAGTGAAGCCCAACTCCAACATGCAACCCCACATCCTCGGGTCAAGTACATCCACACCCGACCCGATCTCTCAACCGACGACCTCGTCTCCCTATTCGGGTCAGAGAACCGGGTCGACTTAATCACCGTAGCCGAAGCAGTCCACTGGTTTGACCTCCCTAAATTCTACTCCACTGCAACCCGGCTGCTTAAAAAACCTGGTGGAATAATAGCGGTCTGGGGTTACAATCACGTCACGGTGAGCCCGGAATTCGACCCGGTCATGACCCGGTTCGAGAAGACCACCTCGCCATATTTCGACCCCCGGGTCCAGTACATACATGACGGGTACAAAACACTGTCGTTTCCCTTTGAAGGAGTGGGCCTTGGGAGTGAAGGGGAGCCCATGCAGCTTCAGATACCCAAAACGGTGTCGTTTGAGGGGTTTCTGTCGATGTTGAGGTCTTGGTCAGCGGTTGTGACAGCTAAGGAAAATGATGGGGTGGAGCTGTTGAGTGAGAAAGTGGTTCAAGAGATGGAGGATGCATGGGGTGGCTCAAACCGAGTTAGAACTGTGGTTTACGATGCTTTTATGCTTGCTGGCAAAGTTGCAATCCATTAATATTTTTGCCAATAATTATCGGCCTATATTTGCTTATTTTAGTTATTCATTAACGTAAAACAAGTCTTTCAGAACAATTCTGATCAACGAGTATATATTAGTACTTAACTCCGTGTATTGTACGGGACAAAATTGAACTTTGATATCTTTGCACCCCTTATAAACATAACTTTTGAAATAAGTCACTTTTTATATGTGCTTCTCCCCTAAAGTACTCGACCACTTCTTTGTTTGGTCACTAACAATGACAGGGCTAAATCCTTGATAGGTACACAGCTTTGTGCAATTCTTTGATTTCTTGGCACTAGCAACATGAATCTTATCTAATTCTTCTGGATTATGTGTAACATGTATTCAACTTGTCCTGTGATTGGGCCCTTATTTTAGAGCCACACTCTCATCTTCACATAAGGAAATTAGCTTGTAAGTCATGAAAATTGATCTCATGACCTTTAAGATAGAAGGTCACAATTATGCTAAATGAGCTACTAACTCAATGGCAGCCTCCTCTCCATTATATTGTGTTATATTGTTAATTAAGAACAAATTATATGACACACAACCTTTCATTTAATTTGTTACCATCAAACCAAAAAAGGTTGGCCATGCTAATGGTTCAAATCAGCTAATGGTAAATGGCCACTCATCTTATCCTTCTATATTAATTATCGTAATTTTGATTTCAATGATATAACTTTTCAATATATATACTTTTATGATAGAATTTTTCATTACAAATGTACTGGTGATAATTTTATATAGCAAATCATTGTATATATTAAGAAATTTATAGTAAAAAATTTTCAAATTTGACTGCATGATTTTCAAAGACGACAATTAATATGAAACGGAAAGAGTAATTAGATTAAAACAAATATTACAAAATGTTGTTTATTAAAAAAAAAAGTCAATAAAGAGGGGAATCTGGCAGCATAACATGCAAAATTGGTTAGAATGGTTGTGGGAAAGACATTGGGTATCATGGATGGATTGTGTATATATGGGTATAGTGTTACTCTAGATTTCAGAATGTTGACATTATGTAGTCATTAACAGAGTGAGTGTACTCACAGCATTAGGATTAAAAAAAACACTAACAAACCTCCAACAACTACTAGTATTCTCTATTCCCTTCCCTACTTACTAGGGCTGGACTACTTTAATCAATTAATTATGTCTTGGCTAATATTCTCCCAAGTCATGAATCCCAGCTATGACCTCCACATATCTCTCTCTCTCTCTCTCTCTCTCTCTCTCTCTCTCTCTCTCTGCATTGAGATGGTAAGTCTCTCTGTCTCTCTCCACATCATTTACTCCTGGTGCTTCTGTTCTTTTAATCACTTCATTAGTGCTGCTGTTGATTATAAGTTTGTGATAAATTCATGTGCTTGCTTATATGAAAACAAACACTGATGAATCAAAGATATTGTTCGATTAAATGATTGTCTTTTAACACCCCCCCCCCCCCAATGTCCTTCCAATTAATAGTATAGACATCAATCAATTTGTCTTGAACTATGTGATAACTTCCTTTTTATATCCATATACATGTTTGATCCGTTTTCCTATATTCAATAATAAAGATGTACGATCACTGGTTGTCTTGTTACTGAGAACGTGTTGTCATTTTATTTTACATAATGTTACTTTTGTTTAAAGAAAAAGTATCATTGAAAGTGAGTTGTCATCTTCTTATTTGAAGAAAAATGTATTTTAACAAATAAACAAATTAGCTTTAGACAATCTTTTATGATAATTTCTTTATTAGACTTTAAGTTTTCACATAATTTAACAGAATTATGAATACTGATCGGTGTAATTTTATTATATATGTCAAATTGTTGAACCTCTCCTTTTATTAGTATGCCTGTTAGATTTGTGAAAATTCAGGTGGTACACTTGTATGATAGCCGGTAGTTATGATATTGTTGAATATGCTTAACCCCACTTGGTTTTTCTTCCCATGGTAGCCCCTTAAGAGAACCCCACCCAACCCTACCTTTTCTCTTCATAGTGGTCCTTCAATTCACCTCAAAGTAATATCTTATCTTATTTACTATAAATATAAGCTTTAATCATCTTTTTATCAACAAAGTTTTCTTTTTAACCATTAAACGAAACAGAACTTTCTTTTTATATATGTAGAGGAGTTTGATTAGTTCCCCATTTGTGATTGGTAATAAATAATGAAGTTGTTATCTTTCACTTGTTATCATTTTTAAAGTCAATGTGGAGAACGAGTTGTCATCTTTTATTTGACAAGTGCAGTTTTGAATTAAAAATTTCTACATTGAGAATGAGTTGTCACTTTTTTAATAGATAGGATCATTTAATTTGGTAAAAGAATCAATTATAAAGGTTTGATTTCATATGCATCATTATTAAACTTTGGGTTATACACAATTTATAACCAAAAGTCTTTCTTCCATTATATACATTTGAGATCAATTATGTTAAAGATAGTCTACCCATTAAGCCTTAGTTATTTCAATCTTACATATAGCTGAAATAAGATGTCTATTTATTCATGACTTGGCTTGCATGTTTCATGTTGTCTTTTCTATCTTGCTCAATATATAGTCAATAGTCCAACTACTTTAAACTTTTAGACCTTTCTTTTTATATACTTAGTGTTAAGTTAGATTCCTTTTGTGATCAATTATTTAACAAAGAATTGCAATCGTTATTTTCTTATATATAAAGAACGAGTTGTCATTTTCTATTCGAATAAGATGCAATTTTGAATTGAAAAAGTCTACATTGAGAATGAGTTGTCATCTTACAATTGGCAGAACTATTTAATTTTATAAAAGAATCAATTGTAAAGATTCAATTTATGATGCCACATTATTAGACTTTAGGTTTGACATAGTTTAATGAAAATACATTTCCTTTATTATAATCCATTATCAAAGCATATTAATTATCTACAATTTAAAAATAGTCAGCTCATCATACTTTATCTATTTCAATGTACATATATTAATCCACCATAACGAGATGCGTATTCACTTATCACTTCACGCACATCTTTCTGGTCATCTCTATCGTAAGTCAATACCCCAATTAGTTTACACTTTCAAAATAAATTTCACTTTTCAACCCTACCACACACAAACAATATATGAATTAGTTCCCTTTATGTCCAACCCCCCATTTGGAAGTCCCTTCTATAGAGAGGAAGAAGACTTCTCTTTCCCTATCAATGAAGCCCCAAATGATCCCAACAACAACAACCCATTTGTCATCCAAGAAACTAGTCCAATTCCTTTACCAAATTCTTCCATACCCATTTCATCTGAATGTCAAGATTGGAGCATGTTTCTTGATGACCATCATACAGAGGACTTTCCCTTATTAGGGAAAATCCCCTCAACATCCCAAGAAACCCCAAATGATTGGCTGCTGGAGATTGATGATCATAGTTTGGATGATCTAGTGGAGCAAGGTGCACCAGGCTCATCTGATGAACATGGGTTATTCGAGCATCATCCATATCTGAGAAACATCGACCATGATCAACATCATCAAACTGATAATGGTGATATTGGGCAAGGCTCATCAGGCATGAAACTTGATCATAATGCTCGAGAAAGAATTCGAAGGAAGAAGCTCACCACCTCATACTCAGCACTTCAGTCTATGCTTCCCGAATCCAAAAGAGCTTCTTATAAGGTACATATATAGGTACTACGGGTGTGTCAAATTCATAGGTAAAGAGGACTTTTGCTTGTGATTTTGATGGGGATTAATTCATATTTCAAATTACCTTTGAATTGGCAGAGATGGACTGCACCATATACACTAGATAGAACACTTGATTACATCCCGAAACTCGAAGCTGAGATAGAGAAGCTAACACTTGAGAAGAGCAACTTGTTGTCACAAATTGGGAAGCAGCAACAGGAAGCAGTACTCCAAAGTGAAGATGGTGATAAACGAGTTGCAAACAGATTTAAGCACACTCTAACTGTGTCGATAAATGAAGTCAAAACAGGTGAACTGATAATCCAGATTTGCCAACACAAGGGAATACTTGATCATAAATTCTCGGCTCTGATTGAAAAATTAGAAGGGGAAGACATTCGAGTCATGGGTGCTTCTTCTCAATGTGTATCTCAACATAGATCCTGCTTCCATCTTCATGTTCAGGTACGGTAATGCATATTACTAATATTATGCTCTCTGCTTGTGTATGATTATGAAGTTATTAACTTTACTGATGATATAGTGTGCGGTTAAATTATTGTCCAAGATTTGTAAGGTGGTCATAGCTAATATATATTTACTCATATGTTGTGCAGATGGGTGAAAATCAAATTGAAGCTGATTATGTTGCAAACTTACAAAAGAAGTTAATTAATTGGTTATGTTGATTTAGGACTCCCTGTCATGTTTTCGGCAAAAGCAGGAGTAAAACGGCAGCCTACATTGAGATATACTTAGCCCACCATTGAAATAGGATCTAATTTTGGGAGTAGTTGTTTTTTCTGTTGTAACCTTAGACTTGGATATATCTAGTTCTAGGAGATTATACATGCAAAAGGGAGTTATTGAGGTACATCTGGTGCTTTTGTTTCTTATTGTCCATTTAATTGAAGTTGAGCCATTACTGTCCCAAGAGATAGAGCTCCAAGCCTCCAATATTACAAGTTTTGATTCCCCACATACTCGTAGTTAATTACTTTAACAAAGGAAAAAGCTAAAAAAGTGTCAAGCCTTCATTGAAGACTCTTGAACCTCTGTCTTTTCCTCTTTCTTAGCAGTCTTGGAGCAGTATTCTGAGTAAGGATTAGCAATGTACTCCCTCTGTTCCATATTAATTCTATTTGAAAATTGTGCAGTCTAATTTTAAAAATTTTGACAGTAAATAAAATATTATATAAGAAATTATCAATCAAAAGGTGACGATAGAGACTGTGACAGTCTACTAAGTGACAATTAATATGAAATGGAGGGAATATATGCTTAAGCTTTGGAGTATGGGTGGGAATTGTGGGTGGGTTTAGATGGGTACGGTCCATACCCACGTTTTACCAAGAGATTATAATACCCTACCCATGCCTCTTATTACCCACATGGGTAATACCCACTTGGGTATTACTTCCATGGGTATTATCCATGGGTATCCAACTATTTAACTAACTATTCTTATTTTGTATTCTAACGTTTTAGATAATAAATTTATATTTGGAGCTCAAAATTCATATTTGAACTTTTTTTAATCTATCCTATCATATTATAAAGTTTCAATTTAAATTGCTAAAATTAAATTTTAATTTAAATTGTTAAAGATTAAACCTCGCTCTGATACCACTTGTTAGACCTGGCTCAAATACCCTTGTGAGGCTCTGATACCAGTCGTTAGGATCGAGGTAAAATATAGCCTAGTATTTGCAGCGGAAGAAATAATTATCAGGATGTACAAATTGAGAAGAAATATAACAAGATCAGTCATTAAAACAGAGAGTATAAAGACACACGATTTACGTGGAAACCCAAATCGGGAAAAATCCACGGACGGCAACGGAGCAATAATCCACTAGTATAAGGGGAGAGATTACAAGAGAGATCCCAAGGGGCTATATAACGCAACGAGATCGACGACAAGATCTCAAGGGGTTAATAGCACAGCGGGAATATACTGAAGGCAAAATTACTCTCTAAAGGGACTCTCACAACCTAGGGATGGGTAGAGGTGAAGAATGCTCTGTGTGTGTTTTATCGTATGCCGTAAGTGTATAGATTGATAACAACCTATATTTATAGGAAAAACTCCCTATAAACCTAACTTGACTCCCACTCCAATTAGATTTAGAATCTAATACAATTAGGAAACCTAACATAATAAGGAAACCTAAATAATATCCTACATAATACAATTAGGAAACAAATAATTGTAGGATCAAGAGACTGGGTGATATTAGGACACTTTCCTAACAATCTCCACCTTGGACTAAAACCTCTGGTACCGTCATAGAACCCCGAAGGGCGATCAGATGTAATGAGCATCAACTGAATTCAAGTCACCCTTGAACTCAGTAAGAGATGAGGTTGTAGAAACGGCTGCAGAACCTGTAGTAGTAGAACCCTGTAGAACATAATAACCGCCTTGCCTGGAGGTTGTAAAACAGATATTGTTGGAACGCTCTTTAAACTTCAATCTGGCTTTGCTAGAACCCCCCATTATTAGTGGTTTCACCTCTAAAAAACCAAGCCTTCAGCTTTATCAGAACGCACTTCGAGATCAAATTTTTTTGCTTAGACATCAAGTTAGATTTGACATTTTCGAAAAACAGGGTTTCATATCATAATTTCTTCAAAGTGCTTGTAAGAATGGGGCAAAGAGACAACCAACAAAATAGCCTTATCCTCATCTTCAATAGTAACCTCCAAATTTGCATGATCAATAATAATGGAGTTACCTTCATCCTAATATTTTTTTGAACTCTCCAGATACTGAAACTGATCACAGCGTGTAGACGCTGAATTTTATCATTCTATTCAGCTTTGTAAATATTGTAATTTATTTTAAATTTCTTTTATTTTAGTTTAGGAAAATGCCAATAATTTTGAAATGCAAAAAGATGAAGAAATGAAGGAAAAACCTAAAAAAAAAGTCATCACAAAAAAAAAAACTCAACCCAAATTGAAAAAGTAAAGCTGCACGCGCCCAAAGCAGATCAGAACCGGATATGGGCATACCTGCAGGTATTCTGGTGGGTTATACCCGACCCAGGTCACCTCGGGAAGCGTACCCACCTCGGTAAGCGTGCAACTGGGCCCAGCATACCGGCAGGTATTCTTTCGGGTCGGACCGGGGTTGCCTCGGGAAGCGTGCTGACCTCGGGAAGCGGGCCCACCTCGGAAAGCATGCAACTGGGCTTCCCCCAAGCCCAGCATACTGGCAGGTATTCTGTAGGGTCGGGCCGGATTGCCTCGGGAAGCGTGCTGACCTCGGTAAACGGGCCCACCTCGGAAAGCGTGCAACTGGGCTTTTCCCAGGCCCAGCATACCAGCAGGTATTCTGTCGGGTTAGGTTGCCTCGGGAAGCTTGCTGACCTCGAGAAGCGTGCAACTGGGCTTCTCCCAGGCCCAGCATACCGGCAGGTATTTGGGCGGGTCAGGCCCGACCCGGTTTACCTCGAGAAGCGCGCTGACCTAGGGAATTGCGCAGCTGAGCACCTCCAAAGTCCACCATGCCTGCAGGTATTGTGGGCGGGTTCTGCCCGGCCCGGGGCGCCTCCATCCGCCTCAGGAAGCGTGCCATGACCTAATTTTTTCGCGCAGCCGGGCCTGATACTTGGCGGTATCACGGCCATTTTCCCCCCTCATTTTTGACCTAAAATCACAACCCTAATTTCTCCTATAAAAACCCCTCTCATCCCCCATTTCATTCTACACCGAAATCACCCTGGCGTATTGACACTTGGTGATTTTATTTTCTCTTCTCCCTCTATATTTCTCTCATCTTGCATACACTTAATTGGCATTTTTGTTTTCTTCTTCTCTATCCCTTATTTATTCATATTATATTGTAACTTGAGTTAATCCTAAACTTGACCTAAATAATATGGATTGTTCGTGAATAAAGGCACGCTTGTATTCAATTCTTTTATTTCTTGTATTTATTTTTCGCTTTATTATCGCATTTGTATGAAGCTAAATAATATTAATTACATAAATTGAGAAGAAATATAGCAAGATCAGTAATTAAAATAGAGAGTATAAAGACACACGATTTACGTTGAAACCCAAATCGGGAAAAAACCACAGACGGCAAGGGAGCAATAATCCACTAGTATAAGGGGAGAGATTACAAGAGAGATCTCAAGGGGCTATATAACGCAACGAGATCGACGACAAGATCTCAAGGAGTTAATAGCACAGTGGGAATATACTGAAGGCAAAATTACTCTCTAAAGGGATTCTCACAACCTAGGGATGGGTAGAGGTGGAGAATGCTCTGTGTGTGTTTTATCGTATGCCGTAAGTGTATAGATTGATAACAACCTATATTTATAGGAAAAACTCCCTATAAACCTAACTTGACTCTCACTCCAATTAGATTTAGAATCTAATACAATTAAGAAACCTAAATAATATCCTAATACAATTAGGAAACAAATAATTGTGGGATCAAGAGACTGAGTGATTTTAGAACACTTTCCTAACAGTAACCCATACCCATCCTACCCATTACCCATCTCTAATGGGTTTTACCCACCCATTATGAGTAAGGGTGGGTACCTAATATATGGATATCAATTCCCACTCCTAGTAACTCTTCAATTTTATGCATTAATGAACCTGCGAGAGTGCCATTAGAATTTTAAAGATGCAAAATGTATTAATGTACTTGATTTCATTTAGCCCCATGTATGCACTTTTGACTGGTGGCCTGTTATCCTCGCCTTTTTGACATGAATGCACTTTCCTAGAAGCTTGTTCCTTGACCCAAGTGATAGTCACTATACTATTGGGCATGCAGTTGGTCTGCTAGACTGCTAGTAATCTAGACTCTGCAAACCCATGTTAGTAAATACGGTGTGAGAATTAAACGTATAAAATATGATTTATTTTATTCATCAACATTGTGTAAAAATACGGTTAAATTATTCGTTGATATAAATGTTGACTTAGTTAAACGGTGATATAATATGTTTTTATTGGGGAGTACTAATAAAGTCTTATTATTATATTGATTTTATACCAATAATACTTACTTCCTCCTTTTAAAACGAATCATTCATATATTAAATATGTATATAATTCTTTTGAAAGAACCCTAGAGAGAGAGGTGAACAAAGTTATTAAAACATCTTCACAACTTAGAGCAAGGTTGCTAGACCAATAACCTTAAATTCCTCCAAGGTGGTTACACATCAATGAATATAAATAGTTTTAAGGGCAGAGTTAAAAGAAACTACTATACAAAATGTTTCTCACTGCCTAATTAAGTATCAACAACCTTGATCAGTTACAACACTTGTTATCACACTAACCATGTTGGCCAAGCTTATCCTTAGAGAGAACTGTTGTTTTTTGCTACACACTATCAACTCACTAAGCTACCCTTGGTTACAATTCCTACTAGAACTTAAGACTAGCTACAAATCTCACCAATACTCTCGATCGATTGGCTACAACTTAATCAGAAACTTAGAGGTATGTTCTTAGATACTACAAAGGATTACACATATTACACTTTTTGAATTGCTCAGTTTTTCTTCATTTAGATGGTTGCCTTTTCTTGACGCACTGGGCATATTTTATAGACCTGTAGATGCCGTATTTCTGATCATGAGTAGATGGCCAAAGTCCTCGCTTTTGCTTAGTTGTCGAAGACTTTCTTTTCCTATTTACGTGACTTCTTTATATTATGATTGATTCCTTCCGACAATAGGAGATATTCGATTTACTGCAAGAATCAATCAAAAATTAGTTTACCATTTTATGTCATAATTGTATTAAGAAATAGAGACACAAAAATATTCCCTTTCCAATTTCGGGAAATTGGCTAATCCTTGAAACGTGCTAATTGAGACAATTTCATCTGCAGGCATTTGATATGAGAAATTTTGACTTTTATATTAGAATCCCGTTTCTGTATTAAGGATGTCCTTGATAGGGGGTATGACCAATGTCCTTGGCTGGTCTTCATCAATGTCTTTGAACCTCTAAATAAACCTACAAGGACATTGACATGTTCCAACATCTTTTATAAATTTTTTTTTTATTCTCTATCAACTCCATAATTTTCACATAAATTACCCTTCTTACTTTCACTTAAAATTAAATATTCCATTTGATTTTAGTAGGAAACATGAAAAATAAGGATAATGATAATTACCAACTTGATTACCATATTTTTGACACTATTCATTAGTTTGGCGATTTTCATGATCAATCTCCAAAAACAAAAAATTATTTAATTTGAAAAAAAAATCAATAAAGAGGGGAATCTGGTAACATAACATGGAAAGTCAGTAACAATGTCAATGGGAGTGTTACTTGAAAGTGTGGACATTATGTAGTCATGAAGAAAGTGAGTGTTCCGACATTATTAGGATTAAAAAAATCAGCAAAAAGCCTCCAAAGAACTACTAGTATTCTCTGTTCCTTCCCCTAATTACTCGGGCAGGACTACTTTAATCAATAATTATGTGTTGGTTAAGATTCTCCCTGCAAGTCATGGATCCCAGCTATGGCGGCCACACTAATCTCTCTCCATTCACCTGCAGGTAACACACACTCTCTCTCTCTCTCTCTCTCCACCATTTACTGCATGTGCTTCTGTTCTTTCACCACGTCAATTAGTGCTGCTGTTACTTGTGAGTTGTGATAACTTCATGTGCTTTGCTTATATGAAAACAAATCCTGTTGATGAACCAATGATTCTCCTTTAACATCCCCTGACGGTAAATCCAACTGTGTAGACATTAATCAATTTGTCTTTCATTATGTCAAAACTTTCTTTATATATATATATATATATATATATATTGAAAATTTGTTTAATATGTTTCTTCAATAATAGAGATGTACAACCAATTTTCAGGTTATTAACAGCGTATTGTCATTATTTTACATATTATTATTTATTTTTAGAAAAAGTAACATTAAGAATTAGTTCTCATATTGTTATTGGATGGATTGTAACTTAATAGGAAAAAAAATGTTATGAAGATTCTTTCGTAACATTTATATTTATATCGATATCTATACTTATAATGAAAACTATTGTAAATGTAGCAGTAAATAATTGGTGTGATTTTTGAATCCTTTTATACATTAAAAAATAAAGTATAAAAGTTTATTAGAAGTTTTTTTTTTCATTAAACTATATGGTCATCATTATAGTATAATATTTAAAATGGGTTAGGATTATAATTAATGTCTTATTGGATCAGATGTACTCAATGAAATTATTATTATTATTATTACTATTATTATTATTGTTATTATTATTAACCAGTAGATTTTCTTATTATGTAATCAAATTATGGCTGAAGTTTATTAATACTCCCTCCTTCCCATTTTATTTGTCACTTAAGACATGATTCACAAAACCAATAAAACTTCCAATTTGCATTAATTTGCATTCTTGGAAATGAGAAAAAGTTGAATAAAATGGTGAATAAAAAAAATGGTGAATAATAAAGAAAAATGGTGAATAAAAGAGAAAAGTTGAAGAAAAAGATGTATAATTTAATAAATAAGTAATTAATGTGTTATTGGAATTGTAAGGTGACAGATATTGTGGGAAAAAAGAAAGTTAGTTAAAGTGACAGATAATATGGGAAGGAGGAAGTACTAATTATATTATTTGTTATTCTCAACTAACTATTAATTAAGTAATAGCTTATGTATTTTATATCAATCTTTTGAGATATTGATTGTATTGATGTCGTAATAATATTTGAGATGCAACTTTACATTACGATTAAGGAGACATAAATGTGGGTCAAATGAGCTTTATTCATTTCCAAATGCGATATTTAGGTAATGTTTTTTTTAATGATTAGATTAAAATATTTAAGGGAATTTTAACTTAATTAGCAAAGGTTATTGGAATCTAATAAACCAATTCCAAACGCCACCCCGAGTCCAACTCGTCGAAAGTATGATATAGTAGTGGCAATAGCTTATGTGGGGTTGTTTTAGCAAAAAAGAGGAAAAAGAAAATAGTGCATGTGTTTTGCTGTCTTAGTTTACCTATTTAGCATTTTTCTTTTTTTTTTCTTTTTTTAAATGTCCACCTCTTTCTCTCTCTCTCCCCCCCTCCCTCCCTCCCTCCTTAGCCCTTCCCCCAAACCTTTCTCATCCCTATGCAGACCCCCTCATCTTCTCTCTCTTTTTTCTCACCAAAACCCTCGACCCAACTTGGTTCTTCTTCATCAGCTCTGACCTCTTCTCTCTAGTTTTCCTGCCACGACAACCAACCTTACACCCCTAAGTCTACTGCCTCACCACTAGACCACTGCCAGTCTTTCCCCCCTCTTCTGTCCTTGATCAATATTTCTCAAGGAGTTGAGGGTCCATAGCATCAAAGAAAATGACAGGAGTGGGCCCAAGTTAGTTTTCCTTCAAGTCAAGCTTTGATCGCTTTGGAAGCCCCAAATTGATCGTCTAAGAAGCGTAGGGGTGTTTTGGTCATTACACAAGAGTCAGGATGGAGCCATGGAGGGTCAAGTCAAGCCCTGAAAACCAACCACGATGAGGCTAGGAAGAAGTCATAAGGGAACAAGGCCAACCCAAGAGAAGCAAGTTGAAGAATATCATGTTTTTGGGCAAAATAGGGCAACAAGAAAAGACATGTCTTCACTTTTTTTATCATAACTCCTTCAATACAACTCCGATGACCATCAAATTTGGTGAGCTTATAGTACATACCGAGTGCTTTTCATCGATATATAATAAACCCAAATAGAAATTAAAATGAAGAAGTTATGCGAGTTGGAAGTCGACAGACGCCGCCAGGCGCTGCCTGCGCCTGCCCCAATTTTTCTGCCCAACTCGCTGGTTGAGGCGTTGGTCGCGCCTCTGGCTTTTTTTCTGCAATTCTGGCGATTTCCCCCTCACTCTTTGTAGTGTTTTCTTCCCCCTTTTAAACCCCGAGCCCCCTCATTTTGTCGAAACCTTTGAAGATTAAATACTATGTTTATGAGTTATTGAGAGAGTATTTGAAACCCTAATTTCTTTATAATTAAGCTTAATCCTTTTGTGGGGAGTGCTTAATTAATTTCCTTTTGATCTGTGAGTTTGTTATGCATCTTTCAAGCTCTCTTTGGTGGAATTTCTTGGAAAAATAAGTGTGGATGCTTATGAATGATTTCTTTACAACCTCTTTTGATTCTTAGACTATTGGGTGAGTTAATTACTCTTTACATTAGTTATATCCTTCTTTTAATTGTTCTTGTTATCTCTATCTCAAAAATCCTAAAAATTAGTGGTAGTTATATTAGTTCTAATTTGAGATTTTCTTAAACGCTAGAGTAATATTAAATGTGATCCTTGGGTGATTAATTTTGTTTACCTAGTCAAATCCCTATCAGTCTTCCCTCACCCTCGTGCATAAACACCTGACCCCCGGTTTCTTTCTTGCAAAAACTTAGCCCCGGGCACACCGTGTTCTTTACTGCCACCATTGGCATCGAGCCACCACCAGTAGTATCCATACCACCATGCCACCATCAACCACCAAGACCTCGGCTAGTGCCACCGTCTAAGACCACCAAAGACCACCACAACTGCGGCCAAAGCACCCCAAAATCCCCCTGTTTGCACCTTGTTGTTGCTGTTGTTGGAGACCGTCGCAGCCTCGACCAAAGCAATCCCCCCTTTTCATTTTCGGAATTTCGGAGCTCCTCTTGACCTCAAATTTACATATTTTCAACCGAAATTGTACCCCTTCCCCTCTACACCGGTCGGATTAAAGATGGATGCTAGATGTTTGATGAAATGCCCTTGAGAGATTTGAAAGGCTGATTTACTTTATGCTTAAAGAATATAAGTGGAGGGGGTGGTGAATATTGGTGGTCTGGGTGACTGTCGAAGTCGCCAGTATTAGTGGTGTTCGCGGTGTATGGGGTTGGGTAAAGGGTGAGAGGAGAGAGGTTGGGGAGAAGGGGGGGGGGGGTCGGACTGAAAGGGGTGGGTATTAAGTAGAAAAGAAGAGAAAGAGAGAGAGATAGGGGTGAGGTGGATATTTTAAAAAAATGAAAAAATGCTGAATAGGCAGACCAAGTCAGCAAAACACATGTCTTATTTTGTTTTTCCTTTTTTTTTTTGCTTAAACAACCTCCACATAAGTCATTGTCACCGCCACGTCATACTTATAACGAGTTGGACTCGCTAGCGATTCGTTAGAAAAATAAGTAGTTAAGCTGAGTTCGTCGAAACAAAAAGTTAAAGGTTTCGTTAGATCAAAGGACACCTATATATGTTGGTTCATTAGATTCATATAACCCAATTAGTAATATATTTGAAATTATTATTATAAGCATTTTGGGATAAGATGGGTGGTGACAATAGACATGAAAAATTATAATATACAGAAGTTATTTATCCTATTTATGTATGTATGTTTGTGTGATTATCCTTAAAAATAAGATTATTTTTCTCAAGATCAACATTTCTTAAGCTTATATTGTTTCATCATCCAAAAAAAAAAATTAAGTCCTTTCTATCCCCGGTCATAATATATGTGATGCAATTTGATTATACTAATATCCTTTCATTAAGCTTACATTTTTTTTGGAGGGAAATCGTTGCGCACGGCAAATTCATTAAAATAAACTGTCCGCCTCAGAGGCTACCAATTCAGCAACCTCTGAGGGACAAACTCCAATCCAAGTTTTTGAATAGCGAAAATCAAAAGCTAATCGAGCTAATACATGTGCAACTCGGTTATAGTTTCTTTTAACAAAAGCAAAACGAATAGACTCAAAATTTACTACTAAACTCCGACAATCCTCAATGATTCTTGCAGTTGATGGCTCCACACACACCCTACCTGTGAGGCTCTTGTACACCATCTGACAATCTGTTTCCACCTCAATTCTCTGCAACCCCAGCTCCTTTGCTAGCAGCAAGCCCCTTCGCACCGCCCCGGTTTCAAGTGCTTCTACTGTCCACCCATTTTCCTTGTACATTACTTAACCTTATATTGAAAACTTTTGTGATGTAGTAGCAATTGATGTCATTTTTAAATCCTTTTATACATAAAAAAAAAAACTAAAGTCTAATAGTTTATTAGAAATTCTTTTCACTTTCACTTAGGAAAAAAATTTTGTGGCTGAAGATTAAAAAAAAATCCTATAAAAAGTTTCTCTAAAATTATTTTGCCTTAAAATATTTCTTAAAATTCTTATCTAACACTCTTTGAATGAAAACTAAGCAGTAATGATATTATTGGAAATGCTCATCCCCACTTTGTTTGCTTTCCCACCATGTAGTCCTTTAAGAGACTTCCAACCAACCTTTTCTTTTGACTTGATAGTGGTCCTTCACCTTAAATTAACATCAAATGTATTATAAACATAAGCTTTAATCATCTTTCTATCGACAAAACTTTCTTTTCATATATTAATGCTGTTTGATTAATTAATTCCCAATTTATGATTATTAATAAATAATTACAATTGTTATTAATTCTTACTACTGTGTTTTAAGATAAACATAAAAAATGAGTTGTCATCTTCTATGTGGTTGTATAATTTTAAATTTGAAAGCGTCTACATTGAGAATGAGTTGTGATCTTTTGAATAAGTGGACCATTTAATTTGATAAAAGAATCAATTGTAAAAGTTTAACTTTTAGGCCCATTAATTACACTTTAGTTTTTTTTATATAACTTTAGTGAAATGTTTTTTCATTACAATCTATTATCAAAATATTTATTTTACCTTTTATTAATTTAATTTAAAGATCAATATGGAGAATGGGTTGTCATCTTACATTTGAAAATACCATTTCAAATTAAAAATCTTTATATTGAGAATGAGTTGTGCTCATTAAGTAAGTAGAGCCATTTGATTTGATAAAATTAAAGAATTTTATGTAATGGTCAAAATTTTTTATGCCTCACTATTAGAATTTAGGCTTTTCCATAATTTAACTAAAGTCGTTTCCCTTACATTCGTTATTAAAATATGTTATTTATATGTTAAAAATAGTCTTATTATTGTGTTTTGTCTATTCAACCTATATAAATGATCTATGGTAGTGACTAATGAGATGTTTATTCACAAATGACTTCATTATCATTTCAAGCCATCTCCCCAATTGTTGTTTTCCTCTTTTCACTATTTGTTAAGATCGATATGGAGAACGAGTTGTCATCTTTTATTTAAGAATTTAAAATATCTACATTGAGAATGAGCTGTCATCTTTTAGTGGCCAGGATCATTTCACTTGATAAAAGAATCAATTACAAAGATTCAGTTAATGGAATGCCACATTATTAGACGTTAGGTTTTACATAATTTAACACAATGTGTTTCTTTTATAATGATCCATTAGCAAACCATATTGATTATCTATAACTTAAAAATAATCAGTTCATCGTGCTTTATCTGTTACAATCTACATATATTAATCTATCATAACGAGATGCATATTCACTTATGAGTTCACCCCATCTTTCAAGTCATTTCTATCTAACACAATACCTAATTTGTTTACACTTTCAAAAAAGATTTTCACTTTTCAACCCTACCACACAAACAATATATGCATTATTTCCTTTTATGTCCAACCTCCCATTTGCAAGTCCCTTCTATGGTGAAGAAGAAGACTTCTCCTTCCCTATCAATGAAGCCCCAAATGATCCCAACAACAACAATCCAAACAACCCATTTGTCACCCAAGAAACTACTCCAATTTCTTTACAAAATTCTTCCATACCCATGTCATTCAAATGTCGAGATTGGAGCATGTTTCTTGACCATGACCATGAAGAACAGGACTTTCCACTAATAAGGCAAATCCCCACAACATCCCAGGAAATCCCAAATGATTGGCTGCGGGCGATTGATGATCATAGTTTAGATGATCTAGTGCAGCAGGGTGCACCAGGCTCAACAAGCAGTAGGACAAAACTCGATCATAACGCTCGAGAAAGAATTCGAAGGAAGAAGCTCACCACCTCTTACTCAGCACTTCAGTCTATACTTCCTGATTCCAAACGCCATTATTATAAGGTACGTACGTACATACTTGATCATAAATTTAAATTCCACATTAGCTACTAATCGACATAAATCTGTAATTTTGATGGCAATTAAATCAAATTCTAAATCACCTTTGAATTGGCAGAGATGGACTGCACCATATATACTAGACACAGCACTTGATTACATCCCTAAACTGCAAGCTGAGATAGAGAAGCTAACGCTTCAGAAAAGCAACTTACTGTCACAAATAGGGAAGCAGCAACAGGAATTAGCACTCCAAAGTGAAGATAAACGAGTTGTGAATAGATTCAAACAGACTCTAACTGTGTCGATAAACAAAGTCAAAACAGGTGAACTTATAATCCAGATTTGTCAACAGAAGGGAATACTTGATCATGAATTCTCGGCTCTGATTGAAAAATTAGAAGGGGAAGACATTCGAGTCATGGGTGCTTCTTCTCAATGTGTATCTCAACATAGATCATGCTTCCATCTTCATCTTCAGGTACGGTAATACATCATGTTAGTTGTATCCTCTCCATTTATTTGTATGAAGTTGTGAACCTTATTGGTGATATAGTATACATACTGTAAATTATTAAAATATGGTGAAGTTGTTAGTATGTAATACACAAATGGCTCATATGAAACCTGTAATACTCACTCATTCAACACGCTTTAATCCGGTAAAAAGTTTGATCTCTGACATGATTATGTAAAGATATCTTATATGTTGCATGGTTAAAACATATACACACAACACAAGTTTACTTCAACATTTGGACCCAGTGTCATGAATATATAATGTATTTGCAACTTTGGCTGAGACTTAATCCGAGTCGGACTGTCAGACTACTCAACAATTTATAGAGCTAGTGTACGTCTTAGCTTAGACAATTTGCAGAAACTTCAATTCATACTTGCTGCGTCTTAGTTTTCGCACATTAATTTTTGTGCAAGATTCACAAGGACCAAGTGGATCTATTTGATTCTATATATGTAGCTAACATTTTACACTCGCATGTTGTGCAGATGAGTGAAACTCGAGTTGAAGCTGATTATGTTGCAAACTTACAAAAGAAGTTAGTTAACTGGCTGTCTTGACTCTTGATGTATGTAGAATACCTTATCTTGTTTTTGGCTAATGCTGGGTAAAACTGTCTACATCAAGATACTTAACCTTCGTTAAAATAGGAGCTGTCACCTGTGGTAGTTGTTGTTCATATTGTAGCTTTACATATTAATGTGGATCTAGATCTAGGACAATTATAGATGCATGCAAAAGGTGGTTTTTGAGGTGAACCAGGTGCTTATTTCTTCATTCTCCATTTAATATCCCTCATTTCTGCCAAACTCTCTTAACTAGGTCACTAGTTTAGCTCATCTTCATAGTAAGCTGCAAATAACAATCCAAGTTGATGCCAACCCGCATGAAGTTGTGGATTGGCCCATTGGGCTCTCGCTTGGGTTCCTACTTCTATTTTATCTTTTTATTCATACATACGAATCATACATACGAGCCCAATGGGTCATGAATAAGTTGGGCCAAATAGAAAGGGTCACCAACGTATTCTGTCATTATTGTTCTGGTCCGTTTAAGCACATTAACAGGTCTGGCTGTGCTGCCCCATTAACGAAATAAAGTCATTTTCATATTAATTAAACTCTTCAATACTTATTTTTTTTTTAAATCAACTAAACTCTTCAATTTAGTAGGTCAGTAGGTAGCACTTTTTAAGTGTTTTATTTTTTAACAAACCAATTCTCATTATAATTTTTTCACTACTTTTTTAAACAGTTAATCTTTAATTGTCAATTATAGTAAGATTAGGATACGTTGGTTACATTAACAAATATAAATGACATCACAATTGAATCAATTATATTCAAGGCATTTTTGCAAATTTAAAAAATAATAGTTAAAAATATAATTTTAAGCAACTTATATATAGAGACTACTTTTATAAAATTCAATCATGTCACTTATTATTTTAATATATACATAATTTTTATAATAAGGTTAGACTCTTAAAAACTTTCTTGTCCCAATATTTAAACTCTTAAAAAGTTTCTTGTCTCAATACTCATATCGTTTCTATAAATATATTACCAATCTTTTATATAGAACCATAACTAGAAAACTAGGATATACATACATACATACACGACTTGATATACATATATATATATATATACACACACACACACACACATACATAGACGACTTGATAGCAAGAGTGTTGTGGGGTTGTCATGTATATTGTGTGAGCAATTCCCAAGATAGGAGCTAATAAAAATTATTATTACTATATATGATTTTAAATAAGGTTTTTGGATGCTAATATACTGAATTTTTTGGCTATTGGACAATAATACACTGGACTTTGACCTTGGACAATAATACATTGAATTTTAGGTGGGGTTGAACAATAATGCACCCAGAACGATTCCGTCAGTGGCTGACTCGGTGATAATCCTACGTAGCAGTGGAGGAGATTAATTAGCCCAAAAATATTTAAACTTATGACATGTCAGCTAATCTATGCATAAACAAAAAGAATCAACTTTGAAAAAAGTAGAAAAAAACATAAAATCACATTTGCTTAAACATGTTTTCACTAAGAGATTGTTGTGGTAGTTGTATAAAATCACATTTGTTTGTGTAGATTAACTGGCATTTCATAAGTTTAGATATTATTTAGTCAATTTATCTTCCCATCCTGCCACATAAGATCGCCACCAAGTCGACCACCGTCAAAATCGTTATGGGTGCATTATTGTCCAACACCGCTTAAAGTTCAGTGCATTATTATCAAAGGTCAAAGTTCAGTATACTATTGTCCAATACTCCAAAATTCAGTTTTTTAAATATCATATTATATTTGATTCATTCTTGAACAATAAATTATCCTTGCTTGTTTTTTCAATAGTATGGAACGATAAAGTATTAGGCTCCGTTTGTTTCGTTTGCAGTTTCACATCGCACCACAAATTTCCATTTTCTACAACAACTCACTGTAACTTTTCATTTCCCTTTTTATTAAAAGTGAAAACTTTTCAAATTAAAAATCAAAACTTTCATTTTATTTCCACCTACCATTATTTTCAAATTAAAATATACCAACCCACCTTCCATTATTTCCATCGCAACTTTCCACATTCCACCACAACTTTTCATATTGCAACCAACTGCATTGCGACCGTACCGTTAAAAAGAACAAGGCAAATAGTATGGATAAACTTTAATCTTACCACAAAAATAAACAGGACGTCATTTACTTATAAAGGCGGATGGAGCAAATAATGAACCCAATATGTAATATGATTAGATATTTTATGTACTAAATTGTTATTTTTTTCTTTAAAAAAAAGTCTCAAGGACAAACTGCTTCATTTGATTAAGAAACATATGCATATCAAGTTGAGCTAAGGTACGAATGTGTTAATGTCCTTACTCTAACCAAATCTTTTTACAATAATTATAGAATTGTTGGTATGTGCTAAATTGTTATATACACTAAAATTGAGGTTGATTGTTATTATGCAATCCAAAAATGGCCCTATATGCACATAATAAGAAAAGTGTATTCAAATCTCTTAATCGGTTCGCAAGTGTCGCGAGCAGAGCAAGGTTAATGAGGGGTCAAAATAATAGGCAGATACGTAAATTGGTGAAGACCAGATGATGATTGATGATGACGAGCTGTTGCGTGCAGCAATTGGCAAAATGATCCAAACATGTGACAAAATTGTACTCTGATCTTTTCACCACGTAAACTCTTCTACTTTCATTCATATTCAAACTTGCATTACTCCTATTCTATCAACATTCACCACTCTCTGTCGTTATAACCAACATTCATTCTCAATACCCTCTAATGATGCATGTCTTTGGTAGTTTTTACAGTCTGTTTGGTTATTAGACGGGGAGGGAAGGGGAGGAGATCCATTTCTATCTTATTTGGATTATAAGTGGAGGGGAATGGAGGGTAAGAAATGTTAATTGTTGTGTTTGGATTAAAAAAGGGAGGGGAGGAGGGGAAGAGGAGAAAAATCAAGTAGTTTATTATATTAATAAAATTATTTTCTTTTTTTTTTAATTATAATGAGTTCTCTTCCCCTCCGTTAACCCTCATATTGGGGGTTAATGAAAAGGGGGTTAATGGAGGGGAATGGAGGTGAGCATCTGCTCCTCCTCCTCCTATTTATTTATCCAAACAAGGGTATGAGAGGTTATTTATCTCTTTTCCCCTCCTCTCCCTTACCCTCCTATAACCCCAAAACAAACAGGCCCTTAGGGAATCATCTTTCCCAAAAAAATTTTACTGAAGGTGAAATAATGAGTCTCATATTAAATTTTTCTTATAATTTGTCACAATTAAATATAAAAAAATTTATACACTTGAAAAAATTGACTAACTTTTCTGAAAAGTTTTAAAACCAAACACTCCCTAAATTTCACAAACTTTTTTACCCTCACAATCATACAGATCTTATTACTCGTAACATTTAACATTTTAACTATGTGCAATCATGTTATATTTAAGCAGTACTAGTAAAATAGAAAACTTTAAAATGATGAAGCTCCAGTTAACATATGATCATTAGAAGATTGAGGCTGGGTCATGGTGTGAAAGTATGTTAATATGAATTCACGTCTTAGCATGCAAAGTGTCCGTGAGATGATGCATAAAAGTGGTAATTAGTAAAACAAAAGAGATTGCATTGAACTCAGCGTGACAAAGGTGGGTCACTCTTTGCTTAAACTTAATTTCTTCTCTCTCTCTCTCTCTCTTTTTCTTTTTCTTTTTTCTTTTTCTGTTTGTCTATTGTATTTTCCCTGCTCCACTTTAGGATACCTTCTTCCACCATCAATCCCTATGCTACATTGCTACTATACTATACATGTAGCCCCCGCCTTGTTTTTTTTTTTTTATCTACCACCCGGGGTCCACTGAGATTTTGGACAAATTTAAAGTGTTGATTTTATTAATTTATTTCAAAATTTGATGTTTAAGTTTATTTTTATATATTTCGTCTATTTTTTAAAATATATTCTTTGTAAAAAGAATTAATTTTTAAAAAGAACAAGCAAAAAAAATCCTCTAAACGTATAGTTTTGGTGTTCTTAAAATTACTATACTTCATTATTTTCATATCATTATTCATAAAGAGTACATATTTGAAAACTAACATATGAATATTTTAACAAAATGATTCTGTAAGAATTTTGCTTACTTTTCTGCCAACTTCATTATGTATAGAAATAGCGATCTTTATCACTTTTTTCTTAAACATCGACTATTTTATGTCTTGTAACCAAATCTAAATAGTTGATAACGATTATTCTTTTTCAATTTATGCTATATTTTTTAAAGGACGTGACTCGGCAAGTTGCTAGTATAACTAGCTCATACCATGCAATGTAATGGATTAAAAGTGAATTGTTTCACTATAAATCTCATTTGTTTCTTTTCGATGAAGTAGTAGGTGCATGGTGGACAATTCTAAAATCATGGGTTAATTAAAATCCATCTCTCTAATTCTCTAAATTGTAAATTGAAGGATAAGAGTTCCACATCTAAAGTATTCTTTATATATTTCCTAGTCGAAATTTCAAAGTATTGATTTTGAGTTTGATTTAGACTATTTCACATCTTGCCCCTTCAAATTTTTGAAACACAACAAGCTCTTGTCTCCTTTTAATTTGTATCTCTAAAAATCATACTCTTATAACTATCTACTACATAAACGTTATGGTATGGGCATTAATACTAGGACATCCCATCACTCAGTCAAGATTTTATGTAGTTTCCACATATATAAAATATATGTTGAAGCTTATACAATCCTATTTTACCTAACTTCTACATTTCTATTGAAAACCAATAGCTTGAATATGAACAAATTGGTTATAATTGACCCCTAATTTTACAAATTTTCATTGTCTACTGCTCATAAGAAGATATTCATGAGATTAATAAAAAGTTCTATGTTAATCCATTACAATTTAGGCCGGAGGAAAAAAATATTTTCTAATTATCTAAATTCTACATATATTTAGATAGACATACAAACCAATAAATCCTCTAAAATGAAAATAAAAATGAATAATACACTTTATATTATGAGTGTTTACTAGCATAATTATTGATTTGTAAAATATTCAAGATACTACACAACATATAAATTCGAACCCCACCTAATCTTATTGACCTATATACTACTAAAAATAATGTAATGGGCATCTTCAAGAACAAGTTACTCCCTAATCCCTATAAAAAGAAAAGAAAAAGGGAAAAAAGATACATCTTTCAATAAAATAAATAGTCACTGCTCATTATAGCCCTCTTCCTACTTTTTCTTGCCCTATATATAATGCTCAATTCCCTAGGCAAACAATGCATGACCGAAAGGTTATGTGTCCTATATGCCATTAACGCATTCCTTCCTGAAAACCCTAGTTCTTCCCCTCAAGCAAAACCTTAATAATAGTTTTTTTCTTTTGCCCCTTAAATCAAATAGGAAATTACATGAGACCTTACTTCACATAATTTACATATATAGTACTCATCCTTTTTAGGGAGAGAAATTATCAGGAAACAAACTAGAGAGATCTGAAAGCATGAAGATTGAAAATGACAGACAAAATTAAAAAGCAGCAGTTACAACAACTATGTCTGGTGTTTCCATCAATCATTCATGACAATTGATAACAGATCTTCTACAAGGGAAAGAGAAGAAGAAGAAGAAAAAAAACTATATTATACATAATTATCAGCTAGCTATCTAGATCAATGAAAGAGACTCAAATTACAAAAAAAGGTAGGAAAAAATAAAGAAGTAATGAACTAGACAATTCGTTAATGTAATTAATCCTCAGTCTTCATAATGGGATTAGGAAGAATCATGTCTTGCAGGAGGCCATTGTCATTAATCAAACCAGCATTCCCAGGAACAGCAGCAGCACAGAAGCTCTTGTTTTGAGCTCCAAACAGCATTGCATTTGCATTAGTTGGTGCAGTACTTAGAAGATTATTACTATTACTTCCAAAAGAGGCAAAATGACCAGCATACCCCGCCGTTTGGAAGTTAGCCGCCTGTAGAATGTGAGTGTTGCTACCACCGGCGGCCATAACTTGCATTTGGTGCTGCAACGCGGTGGTTAAGTGGGCTGCGCCGCCGCCGTAGCCAGCGTAGCCTGGCATGATGCCACGTGGAAGGACGGTGCAGGGGTGTGTGTGTTGGCCTTCGTAGGTTGTGACTACGACTGAGGGGTCTGTGAAGGATCTCTCCACTCTCTTCTTCACATTGCATGATGCACTGGTGCAACGGTAGTAGCTCCTACACACACAGCAAATTTGAATTAAAGACAGTACTACTAGCAATGATATGATATGATGGGAGATCAAAGTGACACTGATTTTCATGAGCATTGATTTTGATACTGATTGATTGATTGATTGATGAAAGTTGGGAGGGGGGTTAATTAATAGGGAATTGAAGAAGAAGATGAAGAAGAAGAAGGAATCAATTCAATGATGAATATTGGGAGGAGAGAGTGTGAATGATAGTAGTATGGGGGATGGATACCTTGGGAAAGGGCTGTTTTTGACAGCTTTTTGACCATACTTTCTCCATCGATATCCGTCTTCTAGATGATCAACCTCGCTCTTTGTCATGAACGCAAATCTGGGTTCTCTCTGCCGCTTCTGATTTGTCTTTTTGGCTTTACTTGTCGAACTAATTATAATATACAGCCACAACCATAAAACAAGCACATATCAACAAAGGATCTTCATTATCATATTCCACCCAATTTTAATTTAAATCTATCAAGAACACGCAAGGATATACTATATTACAATATATATCAAGATTTGGGGACCAACAAATCAAAATTGAGAAAAAGTTGCCTCTTTTTCTCGTTTTTCTGGGTTATGCTAGTCTTTTTGTCAAACACATACTGATCTCAACCAGAATCAACAAGAGAAACCTCAAAAACTCGGGAAAAAAAGGTGCCCATTTGTCAGTTCACACTCTTCTCAAATGGGTAGCTCTCAAAATCAAAAAAACAGATGAAAACGAGGAGAAAAAGTTGTTCTTTTCTTGAAAAATAAAGGAATTGTAGAAAAGAAACTTACTCTTTGTTCTCCTTTTGCTGCTGTTCCTCCTCTTGTTCACCATCAAGAGGCTTGTTTTGCTGCTGCTGTTGCTGTTCATCGTTGCCCGCCTCGTTAGAAGCAGAGGATACCGAAGAAGAATTCGGCGTTGCAGGCTGCTGATGATTATTGTTGACGACTTGATCCGACGATGATTCCGGGTTTACATTCGAATTAAGAGCAGATGGTGGGGTAGGATCAGGTGGGGAAGGGTCCAGGGAATCAGGCAAGACCTGATGATTTTCCCCCACAGCATAGCCATTGATGAACATGTCGAACAGAGAAGGGTTGATGTTGTTATGAATCAGGATTTCCTGCATACTCATTGAGTCCATGAACCCCAAAGTGGATGAGGTTGAAGATGAAGACGACGAGGATGATGATGAAGATGAAAGGCAGGTTTTAGGGAAATTACAGTGGTAACTAGGAGTAGCAGCAGGAGAAGTAGTAGTAGCAGTAAATGAAGGTGGAAGAAAACCCTCCATTTTGAGAGATGATAATTCCTTGTCCATGTCGTTTTTATAATTAGGAGATGGATGGAAGTTTTCTTGTTTGAAACAGACAATTGGGATTCGGAGTTTCTCTCTCAACGCCCTAAATTTAGAGAAGGGTGAATGGGGGGGTTAAGTGAGAAAGGAGAGGGATTGGGACCAGAGAGTTTTTTTTTTTTTTTTTTTTTTTTTTTTGGAGTTGAGCTCCTAAAGTGAAAGATACACCTAGGATATCGCTTACCTATATCTGCTAATTAAAATATTTTCAACAGGCAACACCGTTTCACTCCTTTTCACACCCCGCGTCCCGCCCCCATAATTTCGTACGACAATAATTAAAATGTTTTGATAATTATTTTGAATTTTTTATTATTTTTATTTTTAAACTTTTTAATAATATTCTTTTATTAATTATATATATTTGTCAATTATAAGATATAATATTTATTTGTTAGATTAATAATTATAACTCATGGCCTAATTATATCAACCATAACTAAGAATATATATTTTATGCATAGCTTAATATTAATGAAAAGTATAAATAAATAATTATTATTATATAGGTTATACAATTAAACATACATTTATAATCATTTTAAATAAGCTTATATTTAATTCTTTTTGAGTGGTTTATGTAAAAAAAATTAGGTTATGAAAAGCTAAAAAAGGTTAAAATTCACATTAATCATAATAAAAATCAGGAAAACAGTAAAATAGGGAAGTAAGATAAGATTTATAACAGTTAAAAGGGATACAAAGAAAAATATCAAGAAGTGTTTTGTAATTGGAAAAAAATAATAATGCAAACTATTTAAACTACAAGGCATTTAAAAAAGAAATCAAACATGTTACATCTTTTTTTTTACCGTCACTTTTACAGTGTTCCACGCCGCAATAATTTTCACACCACAAACATTTCTCACAGTTGAAAATATTGTACTTAGCTATTCATTGCTTAAGTCAATTTATCAAGTAAAATTTATATATATTAATTAATTTTACAATAATATTAATAAATTCATAATAAATTCTATAATAAATATTAATGAATTCTTTTTTAAAAATTAAATCATTATGTAGTTTAATCACTCCGCCTATTTATTTGCCAACCAAATGTATGGAAACCTAGGGACACGGCATTTTATGATTCTAGTACCATAGTCTAACCATTATTCATGAGATGTCTAATAACTTAAAACATAAATAATACTACATCTATCCCAAAATGTTTGTCATTATTTTAACTAATTCCTTTGTCCCAATTTATTTGTTAGATTTACAATTCCAACGATGTCATTCATTTTTTTACCCCTAATTAATAAATCTATTTATCACTTTTTACAATTCTAATAACTATTATTCTCAATTAATATAGGGGTAATTTGGATAAGTTATAAATTTTTCACCTCATTTCCTTAATATGCATTGGTTTTCCAAATTTAGTTGGAGTAGCAAACAAAATGGGACATAGGTAGTAGAAGTTTTGCCACGACAAATTTTTCATGCAAATACTATTTAGAATAAAATTTATATTACTACGTACTATAATTAAATGTTAAAATAGGATTAACTAAATTGTAAAAATATAATCATATATAAATTGTGCCAAACCAATTTTGTATTCATAATTTATAAGATTTAAAAACATACACATAAAATATGTTTAGCAGATAATTTGATTAGATAGCAATTTGTATTAGTTAAAAAATGCTAAGCTCTCCAAAAAAATATTGATAATTAATCCAGATAAGATAAGGTAAGGTAAAATACAAGTAAAGTAAAATATTAAAGGTAGGTAACTATCACATCATATATTTTTTTTTATTTTTAAATAAATTTTATAAACTGATAAAAAATTCAAAATATAAATTATCTAAAAGTATAGTTATTTTCTTTTGAATAGTAAAATAAGGTAAGTCAATATAAAAATAAATTAAAATTTAACTTACCATGCAAAAGAACAAGGTCATATCTCTTTCAAAATTCTACATATTGGTTCATAATTCAATAATTTCATATATGGAGCCATCTTTCTAGTTTATTTTCTTTGTTTTGTATTTTCTTTCTTCTCTTTGTACATTTGTGAGCGAGTCTAATACTATAAACTCTTTTTTTTTCTTTCTATTTTCATTTCTAAGAGTAATTCTCCTTTTTTTGTTATATTATATATTGTGAAAAAGTATGTGTATATATGCTTCATTATATAGTATAGGTAAGGTTTATCTAGTACTTATTCTTTTCAAATTATATCAACTTCTACTCCTTTTTTTCTTATATATTGTGAAAAAGTATGTGTATATATGCTTAATTATATAGTATAGGTAAGGTTTATCTAGTACTTATTCTTTTCAAATTATATCAACGTCTTAGTCATTAGTGTTGGTTGGTATTAATGGATGTTGATCGGTAATTTTAGGTATTCATCGGTGTTGATTAATATTAATTAATATTTATCAATTAATAAATATTGATTACCAATATATTAAGGTATACTTAGCAGTATTAAACAAAAATAGTAAATATTTATCATAGATTAAAAGGAACTGGCTCCTACTAATTTCCCATGTGTATAAGGAGCCAATACTTGAGATATTTTGTTGATGAAAATAAAAGAAAAATAGTATAAAAGAGAAGGTGGGATGGGGATGACCGGCAGATATGGGTAAAGGGTGGAAAGAGAGGGTCACAGGTGGCGGGGTAAGCATTAAATGCGAGGAGAGTTTTGGTGGGAGGGAAGGTAGACGTCACCCCCCGATTTCATATAACATGTAGACTATACTGTTTCACCTTTGACCCGTTAAACCGGTTTTATGTGTGAATGGGGTTTCCTATTTCTAGCACGTGAGTTGGGGCTGTGTTAAGTGTTGACCTATATGAGTTCAAAATCTTGACTCGTGTGCTCTTCCCTCAACCATCCAAATCTATGTGTAGCCAACCATTACATAATGTGCTTTATTATTATTATTATTATTATTATTATTATTATTATTATTATTATCCCCCTAAAATATCTCCTTAATCACAAGGGATAAGAGGCTGATGTTGTTATAAGAGTGATGCAACACACTACAATAAATAAATAACATATAAAAAATGCAGAAATAAATATCCTAATGGTGCTCATTTAAAATATTGATCCCACACATTTTCTCTCTCTTAGTCCTTGACAATCAAGATCATCCGGATATAAGGGATGATGATTCCCATATAGTGTAGAACAGTCAAAGGGAAATCAAATATAGACTATAAGATTGCAATGAAGGAAAGTTCTTGCAGGACAAGGATAAGTTCTATAAGAGTCAAGTTCACATCCAAGGAGGGAGTGAACAAGCTCCAACGAAGTATCGCTGCATTCCAAGGCATCTTCACGCAAGACAACAAAAGGTGCCGTAAGGGACTACTCACCCACACCACTATAGAGGGGATGCAGGTCAAATATTAAGGAGAGCAAATGCAATAGAACAAAGAGGAGGGATGTGATCTAATTGAGTCAGTGCAAAATCGCGAAAGGAGCTTAGGTTTTTAATCTATGGTGGTCACACATATACGAAGTGCGGCAAATGGAGCTCTAGTGATGTTTGTTTTAGTAATTATTATGGTAGTCTATTTTCTCTTGCGGGGACATTGTTAAAGTCCTAGGTCGTGTCTCTCAATTTCGCAAGGTCAGGTAGTTCCAGCTTTCAACGTAGTTGTTTAGGCTAGGAAATTGCTTGCACTATCTTTTCCCCCCTATTTATACTATTTCCGTTGCCAAGACAAACATTGAAATGTAATTTAATTATAATTGACACATTTAAGTGTTATAAAATTAAATAAATAAAAATTAATAAACACAACATCCAAATTTTAAATAAAATAAAAACTAACTCTTTCAAATAATATGCAATGAAGAGGGTACATAAATTTTTTCGATCCTGTAGTAGGCTTGGTGCCTCGGGATTGATACCAAACATGAACTTGAAGCTTGTTTGTTGGTATAGCACGAGGTTGATCAGCAGCATTACTGCATGAGGTTTATACCCTTTGATCACAAGATGCACACGAACACTTTTTAAAAAGCATTCATGTTCCGCATACCCCATGCACGCAACAAACCTCTTCCCTATTTGTGATCATATCCTTTGCTTTTGGAGCAGCTCATACAATATTCCTTTCACACCCACAAAAAACGCCATTGTGGAAGCAAAAAGCACAAAACAACCCATCCATAAAGAGATTTGTTCATGTTTTAATTGAAAAACAGTCAAAATAAAATACCTATATATGAATTTGTTTATGTGTACGTACGTTCATTCATCATTTAGAATAAATGGTTAGCAAGAATTAAGGGTTTGATTCTTTTTATAGATAAGAAAAGATAAAATAAAATAAAAATCGGTAAATTTGATTAAAATTAAAAAATTAAAGCTCTGTTCTTTTGAGATGTAAGTCAAAATTTAACTTACATGACTTTTATCTACATAACTTTAATAACACTACATACAATACTCTTACCTACTTTTCTTATATTTACATAAAAATAATAAATTTAAACCTTACTTATTTATCTACTTTCACTTACTCATACTAACTTAATTTACATAATTTATCTTCTAACTTACTTACCTACACCTCTAAAGAACATGACCTAAATACTAAAATTATATATATATATATATATATATTGTAAGAATTGGTTAATTACATAATATAGACAGTGGTCACTGGTATTTATAATGTTTACTGGTAGTTATAAATTACAAATAGTGGTTTAATTAATTACTTGTTGTCTATGAATTTTTAGATTATTAATTAGTGGTGTGTGTGCGTGTTTAGGAGCTACTAGCAAACAAATAAGATAATGTGAGCAGAGATTCAAAATGGTAAAAAGCAAGGTTGAATGGTTCATGAACGATGGTATATGCCTAAAAAAGACAATAATAAATGACACTTTTGCTTTGAACCTAACCCCAGTAATAAGGCAGTAATGCATGGCATATCTTTTTATTAAAAAGTTATAAACTGGAAAAAGATTGGAAAGAAGCAAACAATATTAATGGACAATACCTAGCTAGTTTTTATTCCCTTTTTTTTCATTTTTTCCCCCAAAAGAAGAAAAGAAAACACAAAATGGAAAACTTTTTTAAGATGCATATTTTTTTGTTGCAAAATTAAAGCTTCTGTAAGTTACGTACGTGCGACATAACTTTAATTATAACTTATGTAGACATCGTCCCTCCCTCCCCGGCTATAATTTTGCCTTTCTTTTCACTTTTTTGGTCATATTATTGTAGCCCCTGTCTTATTGTCTAGCATGCTCTTGCCTCCTACAACTTTTCTTCAAAATTATGAAAATTGCACACATGCGTCTAACATCGTGTTCGTGCGTGTGTGAATCAGAGTACCTTAGAGAGATTTGGCAATGAAGAAAATGACTATTGTAGTTACACTTAAAAAAATTGTTATTTTATTTATATATTATTAGAACTAGCACAACAGAAGAAATTATAGGTTATATTTAAATTTTACTATTATAAGTATTAACAATTGCATCTTTTAATCTCTTAATATAAATTCACCTTTCTAAGATATATCACTACATAAAATATGTACCATTCAAGAAGTGTGCATGACAAAATATGTACAAATTGAGAAAAAAAATATTTATTTATTTGGGAAGAAAAATTATTGTTTATGTGAGTATTACATTGAGTTGTGACTATGTTAATTTTTTTTTCATTTAATTGAAAATTTTTAATAATATGTAAAATCTGCAAAACAAAATTCCATTAAGAATATATATATATATATATATATATATTTTAATGAGTATTAATATTCTAATAACTAATGAGGACCTACAAAATGAGGGTTGTTTATATAATGCCATGTGGTGTGATCCGTTCAAATTAGTGCAAATTCAATAGCCACTTTAACACCTTCCATGTAGCTAGGTAGGCGCATGATGTGTCTACGTACCACATTTTAGATTACCAATCAATATTAAAGCTGACCCATTCAAAAAGAGAAAATTCATATTCAATTTGAGTTGCGTTGGAGGAATATATACGAAGAGCAATTATTTTAATGAATTAGTTCATATTATTTATTTACTAAATAATATATATTGCATTGATAGGTATCACATATACTTTTAGCCAAATTGTTTTGAGGATCTAGAAGGTATAAAGATTGAATAAAGAAAGGTATGTAGATTCATGTGAATTAGTAAAACGCATGGTGGGTTGAAATGATCAAAGGCTCAAAGCAAATAACACCTTGATCGATTTTCTTTTTCCGTGATAAGATGCCCTACCAACCCAATATATTTGAACCCCTTTTTGGTATAATATTTGGGATTGTCCCTACTAGTTAATCTTTAGCTATGATATTTAATTATCTATATGCTTTCTTTTCAATTCTGTGCAAAAAGTGCTTATATGGTATTTCTCCAATCCAACGTAAAATTGAGATTAATCCTAATATTTTACATGCTAGAACTGACATGCATGAATCAGACTATAGCTGATTTGTCATATATTTCAGTTGTAATTGTGGGCAAATTTGTTCGAATGACAAAAAAATTATATGCTCATAACAGGTACATTAAATTATAAACATCATAATTAATTTATATAAATCTAACATGATAAATGCGTGCCATTTCTTCTCTAGCTTTCTCTAATCCAGTTTAAACTTAAGTGGAGCGTGTTTATAAGAACTGTGATTGTCGTTTATGATTCTTCATTTTATCTGTTTTTTGTTTAAATTAATTACAATTAGCTCATAATCTTGTCTGGTGATTATCCTGATCACATCATTTAGCTAATATATACGCTGCAAATAACAGTGGGTGGAAAATCGGTTTTTGTTTTTCACTTGGACTATAGGAGCAATTATTATTGTTATTATAATAATTTAAATATGTGATGTGATTTTGAATGACTAGTATACAGTATCGGGCAATCATTGTTATTATTTGCTCAAAAAAAATTTTTAAAAAAAGGAGATTGCGTGGGAGGGAAGGGGAGAAAGAAAGCGAGCCACGGCAGCTGAGCTTGGGGTCCGGGTTGGGGTCGGCGTCAGCGATCGCATCGCATCGCATCGCATCCAAAATTCCAAACAAAGATGCAAATGGCCAAAAAAAACAGGTGGCTCATATCCTCTCACATTCTCCCACGTGTAATCATCTCTTTTGCCCTCCCTCAATTCATCTCTACCGTCCATTTGGCTTCTCTCATCCTTCAATTATCACTTTACTGCGGGTTCAGCTCTATAAATTTATTTATTTATTATTATTATTATTATAGGCTAATGTAGGAGTTGTAACAATCCGGATATGTGGTTAAAGTGTGACTTAAAAAGATTGAAATGACTATTCATATCACCAAGGTGCACCTATTTTTATGGTTGCTCATCCGTTGGAACTCCTCAGTTAAGTGTGCTTGGTCGGGAGAAGTCTAAGGATAAGTGACCTCCAGGAAGTTTCTACCATGTGTGAGGCGAAGACGTCAGAAAGACTCGTGGTGATTTGTGGGTCACAATCGATCTCAAACAATTATCGGTAATGTCCGCGGCCCGGGAAGGGCCAAAACGTTACAAGAGTACTATATTTCCATACAAATACTACAACGTTTCAGTACAAAGTGGCACGAGAGTTGCATTTAATCTAACTGTGAGAACAAGTTGAACTGAATTACGCCTGAGTTAGGCATGTTTGAGATTTGGTTACAGAGAAATATGAAAGAAAAAAGGAATTTGTACTTGGGCTCAAAAATATTTGACCGTAGAAAATGTGTAGATAAAGTAAAATGTATGGTTAGATAAGGAAAGGTAGGTGAAAAAGTGAAGGTAGTTAAATCTCATATCACATTTTTTTTATTTTTAAATAAATTATAAATTATGTGAGTTGAATAAAGAATTTTAAATATAAATTACATAAAAGTATATTATGTTATTTTGAATGGTAAAGTAAGGTAAAACAAAGGTAAAATAAGGCAAGACAAAATTTTATTTAAGACATGAAAAATATATAAGAAGAGGAATAGTCAATGAGCTAGTAACTCACTTGACATGAATTTGGCATTCCATCTTGGAGATCATGGGATCGATTCACATAGCTTGCAAGTCTCCTTTTATGGAGATGAATAAGGTCATGAACTTACCTTACTTTGTATCTAGGTTGGATGATCCGAACTTACCTTGTAATTTATATATATATATATAACATGATTAAAAGCACAGTAACTAAAATTGCTAGAAAAAAACAAAATTTCTGAAATCAAAAGACTACACAACCACTATCGTCTCTGCCAATAGCCCCCCACCCTCTTCCCCAATCTCCTAAGGTTGCCCCATCAAAATTAATCTTCATCATGCCAGGTGCAGGTGGCTTCCAGGAGATTATGGTCCTCAGTTTGATCTCGGTTCTATCTCTAGCCTCTCGATATTCCCAAATCAGATTTTTAGCGTGGCGAACTATGCTCTCCGGGTTTTGGTTCCCCCTCCCATACAGTTGTCGATTACGTGCATTCCATATTGCCCAAGATACCCCGATGATATCTCCACCTTGCTCCTCTACCTCCTCTATTGCTCTGTCAAGAGTCCGCGGGACACCGCATCCCCTGACTCTCCAAAAAAGAAGAGGAATAATAGTTGATTTCTTTTGAAAAATAAGGATATGTGGGAAATAATATCTCTAACTACAATACTCATATAGAAAGAATTATAGAGAAATGTGAAGAAGTATATATATTCATTTTGTCTTGATTTTAGAGAATTTGGTGTTCGATCAGTGAGTTTTTTGTTTAAAATAATTAATTTTTATTTCTATTTATTACACTTGGTGGTGTTACTTTTCTTTTTATGAATATTTGTAAGTTTTGAGGCTTAAACAACCCAATTTCCTCAATATTTGATGAAACAAGTTGAACTCGTACCTCTTTAATAGATATGACAAAAGCTTATCGGAGACTCAAAAATCAAATCAATTTACCTGAACTCAATTTGAACCGACATTTGAAATAACATCAACCAATCTAGATCCAAGCAACCGCAAGTCCGCACCTATACCAGAATCGAACCCATAATTTATATAAACTGAAAATACGTACCCATGCTCCAAATGACCAAATCTAATTCAAATCTAACCAAAAATGGCCCAACCCGAATTGAAGTGAATCAAATTGGGAAAAAACATAACCCGTAAGCAATCCATAACCAAATGTAAACTGAATCGACTTTAACCAAATCTAGAGAAAACCAAATTTACACATACCTAAAATGACCCTATCTACCTTGAATCAAACTCGTATTAACCAAACCTGAAGTGAATTGAAGTTGAATAATGTAAACGTACCATATTTAAACCGTAATCGACTTTGAGCTAACCCAATTTATAACCCATTTTGTCATATGTCCAGTGAACTGACACGTCATGAATCAAATTTATACCCTACCCAATCTTAAACCAAACCGAACCAGTACCCAATCAACATATGTCTCAATTGGAAATGCCCTAAACCCGAACTTCAATTGAGCCGATCTCGTACTCGACATGTATTTCTATTCCCAAAGTGTACCTGAATTGAACATTAACCTGGCCAAAAATACTTGCCCTCCATGGACTGTAGTATGAAGATTAAAGCAAAAAACATAGGCTATTTTACCGCAGCTGATAACTCAAGACTCTTGGAGTAGCTATTCCGTCCATTTTGTGGTTGCTCCCTTTCTTGCATTTTTCTACTTGACTGCTCATATTCTAACGGTCTTTGCTGCTACAATGATAATTTTAGGTTATATATATATACTGCCGACTTGAGCAATAATCCTTCATTATCCACCTACATCTCCACAATCATCCATCATCCTTCCCTCATATCCACTGTTGTCTTTAAGTCTCCATCTCTGTTCCTCTATTAAAGAGAACTTTATAAGAAAGATCGAATATTGAAGATGTTGCAAGTTTATGGGCATTTTTTAATATTATTTTGTTTGTTCTTCTTAAAATCTTAGTTTTATTTATACATTCTAAATTAGTTTTAATTTTCTTTCTGGTTTAAATTATGAATAGTGAGTAATTATTCCAAATCTAGGGAATGGGCCTTGATTAGTTGAGTAATGGATTGAATTTTTACTTTTGAAATCATGCTCTATATATCTTATAATTGGGTTGATCAATCCTATATCATCCAATATGAAAGTTCATCTAGACATCATATGAGCTACTAACTCATTAGCAAATAATTCAATAGAACATAGGTAGAAGTACTGTTATTAAAATCTTGATCCTGGTATATGATCCTATGATTTGATGATTCAAAATCTTCGATGCGATTTGGCTAATTCCGATTCTAATTACCCCATGAATCTGAGTTAAGATTTTGATTCTAATAACTTTAGGCGAAAGTAGAAAGTAAAAAGTCATGATGTATTGAATTAGTTTAATTCCTGTTGAAACAAGGATTTGTTGCCACTATAATAATTAACGCGCGTTAATTAAGTAGTAGCAGTACTAAATTAAGTGGCCCAATTACAGGTATTGTGTGGGGTCAGTCAATCCCCTTTGTATTAATTTTTCCACCATTACCGGGCTGGTCAAACAAGCAATGTCTAACCCCCCTTCATTATTAGCTTCCTCACTGTTTTCATAATCTTATTCTTATGCTCCTCACCTTATCACCTTTCTTCAGACTTTCACAAAATAAATCAGCTTCGATGTATGTAAACTATGATTTAAAAATACTCTTCACTCTTAAAACTTTGGTTTATTGGACATAAGTAATCACTCAATGATGATGCTGTTACTTTGCATGCTATTCTTTCAAACTTTAAATATAATCCTAAATATTTTAACTTCAATTTTCATAACTACTAGATAGGGGATCACTATAAATTTTTCATTTAATTTCAAATAATATATACATATTTATATATAGATTTGTCACTTTTTGACCCCACCCAATAACCTAATCTGAACCCGCCTGAAATTTTTAAGTTTCAAACACAAAAACCCTATCCAAACATGAAGCAAACCGAATCTGAAAAATTCACAAATTCGTGGGTCAAACCTAAGCCGTTCATTTGACTCCAAAAATTCAATTTTTTTAAAGTTCAACTTTATAAGAATTTGTGACATTTCGTTGGAATTTAAAACGATTAAATTATAAGTGCAACTCATTTATTTGTTATTTCTAATATATTGTTACTAGAAGATAATCATATTTTATTATGTATAATATACAAAAAGTAGTATTTAATAATATTTAGAGACAACTTTTTAAAAGAAAAAATTAAAAAAAAACACATGGTCATAACTCGTTAGGTCAACTAGAAACCGAAATGCACTACCTGTATTTACCTGAACTCCAATATACCCAACCTATATTTATCGAATTCGATATAGATACAACCCATTAGCTACCCGAATTGACAAGTCTAACACACACACGCACGCGCCCACACACACACACACAAATATATATATATATATATATATATATATATATATATATATATATATATATATATATATATATATATATATATATACACACACACCACAAAAATGTTAGACATTCTAGACTTTGGAGGGGAAAGGTGTAAAGTCCATTTAAAATTGGGTATTTTAGACGGAATTTATAGCATTGATAAATATAACACACACACACATATACTTTCATCTTGTAAACTAACGACAACCCAACTTTACCTACTCTTACCCAATTATGCTAAACCTACCTAAAGTTTCTTACTTCTAAAAGAACTCATTAGCTACTTTTATCTACGTTTACCTAAATTTAGTTAAACCTACTCAAACATATCTAACTTTCTTTTATCCAATTTCTACATAACCATTGAAAGAACAAAGTGTAAAATTTCTTGGTAAATATACTGTATTGATGCAAATTGGGTTAGTCCAATTCAGTACCTGATTGGGTCAGTTATGGTTTAGAATCGTAGTTTTCGGTCTGCTCTTCAATTTAAGTTTTTGAGATTTTAGGTTTCAATCCGGTTTGGCCTGGTTTTAACCTATACAACACGCCTAATGTGTACTTATATACATGGGTAGATATATATATGTTTCCTATTTCTAAAAGAATTCATTATTTAGCTACTTCTATCTTCTTCTACCTTAAACTAGTGAAACCTACTTATATATAGTAAAGTTGAATTTACTTTATCCAATTTCTACATACTCATTGTAAAAATATAGCCCAAAATTTAATGGTAAATTTACTGAATTGATCCAAACTGGCCTGGGTTAGTTTACTCTAGTGTCTCATTAGGTTGGTTTGGGTTTACAATCGCTTTTTCCGATCTAGTCTTCGGTCTAATTAAGTTTACTGAGATTTTAAATTTGGGTCCGGTTTGGCTCGAATTTGACCGATTGAACACCTCTAGTATGCATATATATACATGTGTGCATAGACTTGTATACACAAATGAGCATGTGTTTATATACTTGTAGCAATTTCTAATGGTAACTATCAACAACTAATTATTCTATGTTGGAGCCCAAGAGGGGGGGTGAAGTTCACAATTAAGATCTACACACTAGGTAAGGACGTTAGAGCAAACTTCCTTGGTTTCAAACCAATGATCAAAACACAGTGTAACTGAAATACCTCATTAGATTTATAACAATCAAAGAACAAGTTACACTTACAGAACAAAACAAGAAGTAACAGCCCGAAGAGAGTTACTGATAGGATCACTGACCAAGGCTGAATGTCCTTGAGTCAGTTACAGATAAGGATCGTCGTAGGAAAAACCCTATCGGCGATTTGGAACATGATGGATTACATTGAAGCACAAACTCACACAGCCTTAGTCCGTCAAGGCTCTGCTACACACCATCTCTCCACCACATGTGGACACAACGAATGCTCACCAAGGTCTTTGGCTATACCTTCACCAGAGGTCCTTTACTGGCTACCTTCACCACCGAACCATTGGCTACACACTCGGAGAAAATCCCACCGGATTTCTTACTCTGCGATTACTTCCGTGGAATCGTTTGTCTTCTCAATTCTTCTATCGTCCTTTTTATAGATGCCTTTGGATGCTTGGACTTGAGTTCTTCCAACGGTAACTTGCCTTATGTGTTGATTTCTTCCCTTTTGTTGCTACAATAATCATGATTGATTTCCCTTGATTTGTTTCCTTTTGTTTCCTTTTTATATCTACAAGAATCATGTCTATAATAAGAATATATAATATATGATCAAAAAATATATATATTATATACACATAATATGAGTATATAATCAGAATATATATTATATACTCAGAATATATAATCAGATTATATAATATAAGGCAACTTCTCTTTTCCGGATTTTCGCTTTCATCAAAACCAAAGGTCCTTCGCGGATGCGCGGTGAAGGACCTTGACCCTGTCTTCAACATTCTAGTTTCACTAACTAGCTTCCCTTCAGAGTAAGAGTTGACATGCTTTTGTAATTTTGTACTCCTAAATCGTCTGTAGAATTATTGACAATGTAGAGTGTTTGTTCATTCAACTTAGGGTGCGTTTAGTTGGTTAATAACTCTAGGGAAATGGTCAATTTTCCCGGATTGACTTATTTTCCCCATGTTTGGATGCGGTTTGACTTCAGGAATGTTTTCACGATGGGTCCACCATTTTCTAAATTTTCCTAGGGAAAATTTCCCTTAGAGGAGGCTAAGGGAAATTTTTCCCAAGGAAATCTTTTCCAGGGAAATCTTTCCCATAGAAAACTTCCCATAAGAAATTTTCCCCAGAAAAAATTTCCCTGAGGTTCCTACCAAACACTCCCTTAATTAATTTATGGTCTCTAGAAATCACTCTCTTGCTCTAACAACCAAGTTGGGAGTTATGGGGACAGGGTTAGATAATGGAGTGAGATCGGTGGAATAAAAATAATAATTAAATACTAATTATGTTTTTGTCTTGTATAATAATTTTCATATTAACGGGACAATTTGACTACCTAAATGCTTAATTTAAGCAGTGCCCTTCAATTTGCGATCACAAGATTTTGGATTTTAGCAACAACTTGGTCCTTCCATCATCTTCTTGTAAGTTGACTCAGTAAGACTCATTTTTTTTTTTTTTTTTTGTACAGGCACACACTATTTAAATTGTTTAAGGACAAACTCATTTTTATTTTAATTGTACCATCTTTAGAAATTAAATACCACTATCTAGCCAATTAAACCTTATTTTTCAAAGCATAAATAATAAAGAATGAGAAAGTACTAGCTCAATAATTATCGAATTAATATCAAGATATGTTTACCCAAAAAAAAGGCAGGAGCTAGTTTTATTAGGGCAAAAAAAAAAAAAAGGATTATCCAATGACTTGTGTTGATTGATATATCATAGACAATTAAATGTGTATTGTATATTGCTCACAGACTCACAGGGTCCGTTTGGACCTAGAAAAACAGGATGGAAAAAAAATCTCGTGGAAAAAAAGTTAGGAGGAAAAAAAATTTGGGGTAAAGTAAATTTCTTTCTCTTGTTTGGTTTAAGTAAATTTTGAAGGAAAAAAATTGATTTTCTATTCAATTTTCTTTTCCTTGTTTGGTTTGAGAAAAAATACATGGAAAAATAAAATTTGCAAGAAAACTTGTAAATATCAAGTTTCATTTTTTTAGATCATATGATGTGATTTGGGAGAGAAAGAGAGAGTTAGAGAGAGAGAGACAAAGAGAGAGAAAAGAGAATTAGAGAGATAGATTAAGTGACAAAGAGAGAAAAAAGAGAGTTAGAGAGAGAGAGAAAAAAGAGAGTTAGAGAGAGAGAGAGAGAGAAAGAGAGAGAAGAGAATTAGAGAGATAGAGAGAGTGACAAAGAGAGAGAAAAGAGAGTTAGAGAGAGAAAGAGCGATAGAGATAGAGAGAGAGAGAGAGAGAGAGAGAGAGAGAGAGAGAGTAACAAAGAGAGAGAAAAGAGAGTTAGAGAGAGAAAGAGCGATAGAGATAGAGAGAGAGAGAGAGAGAGAGAGAGAGACAAAGAGAGAGAAAAAAGAATTAGAGAGATAGAGAGAGTAAGTGACAAAGAGAGAGAAAAGAGAGTTAGAGAGAGAGAGAGAGAGAGCGATAGATAGAGAGAAAAGAGAGTTAGTGAGAGAGAGAGAGAGAGAGAGAGAGAGAGAGAGAGAGAGAGAGAGAGAGAGAGAGAGAGAGAGAGAGGAGAATTAGAGAGATAGAGAGAGTGACAAAGATAGAGACAAGAGAGTTAGAGAGAGAGAGAGAGCGATAGAGAGTTAGAGAGAGAGAGAGAGAGAGAGAGAGAGAGACAAAGAGAGAGAAAAGAGAATTAGAGAGATAGAGAGAGTGGCAAAGATAGAGACAAGAGAGTTAGAGAGAGAGAGAGCGATAGAGAGAGAGAGAGAAAAGAGAGTTAGAGAGAGAGAGAGAGAGAGAGAGAGAGAGAGAGAGAGAGAGAGAAAAGAGAGTTAGAGAGAGAGAGAGAGAGAGAAGAGTGTTAGAGAGAGATAGAGTTAAAGAGAGAGAGAGAGAGAGAGAGTGAAGAGAGTTAGAGGGAGAGGGGGAGAGAGAGCGTTAGAGAGAGAGAGAGAGAGAGAGAGAGAGAAGAAAGAGAAGAGAGTTAGAGAGAGAGTGAGAGAGAGAGCGTTAGAGAGAGAGTGAGAGAGAGAGCGTTAGAGAGAGAGAAAGAGAGAAGAAAGAGAAGAGACTTAGAGAGAAAAAAGAGAGAGTGTGCGAGAGAAAGAGGGAAGAGGGTTAGAGAGAGAGAGAGAGAGAGAGAGAGAGAGAGAAGAGAGTTAGAGAGAGGAAAGTTAGAGAGAGAGAGAGAGAAGAGAGTTAGAGAGAGAGAGAGAGAGAAGAAAGTTAGAGAGAGAGAGAGAAACAAGTTAGAGAGAGAGAGAGACGAGTTAGAGAGAGGATGAAAAGAAAGGTTTGCTTTGATCCAAAATTTTTCTCCCAACTTTCCTTTCATTTTTGAAGTGAAAATTTTTTATTCATTATTACTCCAAATTTTCCATGCAATTTCCCCACAATTTTTTTTCCATTCCTTTTTATTCAATCCAAACAAAGGAAAGATTTTCATTTTCCAAAATAATTTTTTTTCCATACTGTTTTCCAAGGTCCAAACGGACCCACAGTGTCAAAGATGGTGACATATAGTTTGTCCATTAATTAAATTAATTAACTAGGCATTGAGTCTCATATTCTCTGGGTATTTTGTTTGATAGATTCTAAAAGGATGGGAGAAAAAAAAAAATAAAATGCATGTCTCGTTTACACAATTAAAAGAAGTAAGTGAAATATGCTACATGGTTATGTAATGATATGTGTCTTACCCAAAGACACTTCTTAAGTGTCTTCCTTTTTATAAAACTAATACATATTATCATTTTTTACCTCAAATTTTTTGACAAATACTATCAATTATCAATTATAAGAAGCTTGGAACGTGTTGACTATGCCAACAATTAAAATTGACACCCTAATGAATGAACCCCGTCCGTTGGGCATATTTTAGACGTCTTTTTATAAATTTTAAAAAATATATATAAAAATGTGATTTTATACCATTTATATATATTATTATAGTCATAGAAGCCTATCATAAAATTTTGTTTTCAATTTAATTTAAAAATATATAGATTTTATGTCATGGCAAGGCACTTAATATGTGTCTTGCCCAAGACATTTATCATTTCCGATATCATTATATGGGATTAACTCCAATGCTTTGTTTTTTTTTTGTTTTGTTTTTTTGTTGTTTGTGGGTCAACCGAGTCATTAAATATAAAATAGAAACAAGGAAAAGGCTACTGGGAAGGGGAAACAGACTGCTCATTAACGGCCAAGGAAAAGGCTACTGGGAAAGGGTGGAGATTGGAAGAAGCAGACAAAGGCTTACACATCTTCAATTTGCAGACGACACAATATTTTTTTCAAAAGCCGACAAGAACCACCTTCTTAACATCAAAGCTGCCTTGCAAGCTTTTGAGACATTTTCCGGGCTAGCTATTAACTACGAAAAATCCAGCTTGGTAGTACTTGGTAAAGACGAGATGTGGAGTAAAAAGAGAGCCTTGGAATTACAGTGTAAGTTGGTTGATCTACCAATTACCAACCTCGGTCTGCCCCTTGGTTCCAACATGGGCAGAAAAGCCTCGTTGGATCCGGTCATCAAGAAGCTCCAAGGAAGACTCCAAAGTTGGAAATCAAACTCACTCTCCAGGGTGGGCAGATTGGTGATCCTTAAGCCAGTGTTAAATAGTTTGCCACTGTACTACCTATCGCTCTACAGGATGTCGAAAATCGTTGTGAAAGATATCATAAAAATCCAAAGGCGATTCCTTTGGGGAGGCAATGCCTCGGGTGAGAAAGCCTTGGTTTGATGGGAGATCGTGCAGAGGCCAAAAGACAAAGGCGGCCTAGGAGTCGGAGATATCTTAATGAAGAATGCTAGTCTTCTACTGAAGTGGTGGTGGAGATATGGGTCTGAGGAAGGCTCCCTTTGGAGGAAAGTTATCAAATCAATTCATAATGAAGATGAAGCCTTGCTTCCCTCTATCCAAGAGAAAAAAGTAGCCAGTCCGTGGGGGTGAGATTCGCAACCTGTTGAAGCATCACGCCCCAGCACAACAAGAATTCAAGCAGGGACTGGTTTTCATATTGGGTGATGGAATGAAGATTAGATTTTGGGATGACCCCTAGTCAAACAATCTCATCCTGAGGGAGGAAGGTTATCAAATCCTGAAGGATGGAACATTATTTATTATATGATCAACGAAGATTACAATGGCACTTGATTAGAAGGATAAACTGTTTCCACTCCATCATTCTTAAGCGAAAGTCCACAGAAAATGTCTAACTTCTTGGACGAGGATGCGAATTAAGGGTATCGTCCCGTTTCGATCCAATCCATTCTTGGGGTCAAATAAAGACAAAGGTTACCTGACCAAGGAGCTCCCAAGAGTTCTCTCTCCCAGTGAAATGCTTGGCTCAAGGCATGGCTACCTCCTTCTGAGTAGAAAAGAGAAGAAAGACCAGGCATTCAAATTGCAAGAAATCCAAGAATTTATAGGGGGCCTCTATCTCTAAAGGTACTGCCCAAGTGACTCGACCAGCGGGAGAGGCAGCAGAGTCGTGAACAAGAGCAGTTCCTATTCCTTCAACAAGCGACCATTCTCAAGAACCAAAAAGACCGAGCTGTGTGAAGTTTTCATCTTAATAAATCAAAGTAGTTTGTACTAAAGTGCTACTTTTCTTTCCGCCTCCTTTAAAGAAATGGAATTGAGTCAGTGACCCCGTACCGCGGAGCGGCTTTTTGCAAAAAGATAAGAGGGTCGCCCTCGTTCGCCCGATTCGCTCCTCAAATAGTAGATATTTTTTTTCAACAAATCCCAATTAACCAGGGGTCTTAATTGCTCTATAATATCTCTAGCCAGAAGAAGAGAATGGTGGGAGAGATGGGATGGTACGACGGGAATCACTGGCGATGGACGTTGTCTTGGACTAGAGAACTTGGCTTAACAGAGATGGAGAACCTGGTGAAACTCACAGCAATCTTGCAAGGTGTTCATCCGGTGAGAGACACAAATGACAAAATTGTTCGGGATCAGTCTGGCCACTTTACTATCAGATCATTGTTCAAAAAGACTGAAGAGACGTCCTTGCTTGATGTCCAAGTTGATTTTTTAGTTGATTTTTTAGTTGCTTGATGTCCAAGTTGAGTTTCTTCGTGCATACATCTCCTTTGTTAAAATCGTCAATTGTGAACCCTAATCGGCGTCTGGGTTGAAATTGGAGGATTGTATACATCATCGCTAGAGACTTTCTCAAGTTGAGGTGAATTGAATTTGATATGTTGTTGTTAATTTCTTCTATTTCGAGTTTTATAAAGGGAAATTTGAGAGGGGTTTCGGGGTCAAATTAGGGTTCCATTCTGGGCGTTTAGGCCTTTAATTTTGTGCAATCGCTTACTCCATATTGTTGTGAATGTCTTATAGGTTGGTGAAATGGATGATGAGATAAATGTGGAGATCCACCATAGTGGAATATTCATTTTTGTTGGAGAAGAGGAGGTGGAGTATATGGGTGGAAAGGTCAGCAACATTTTTCCAGTCGATGTTGACATGTTGACAGATTTAGAAGTGATTGGTTATGTTGAACTGTTGGGTTATCCAGAAATTGAAAGGTTCACTTACCTCATTCCTGGGATAACATTGTTTGAAGGGATGAGGACTTGGAAGGGAGATTTATAGTCATTAGATATGGCACAGGCTGTTTTGGTGAACAAGAACTTGGTAGTATACTTTGAACACAAGGTGGATGAACCTAAGGGTGTTGAACCAATTAAGCATGCACTTTCATGGTCTCCTCATAGAGTCAAGCGTCGTGCTATGAGGTCTCCATTGTCCAATAATGTGCCTAATGCAACTCAAATGCAATCCAAGCCAATGTCCAATGCTCAGCCCAATTCTACCCCATTGCCAACTGAGCCCAGTTAGCCCCAACCCAGTTCAAGTGCTTTGCCCACATCTCAACCCAATACAACTGAGGGCAATACAGTTGAGCCTAATTCTGAGCCCATTTCTGAACCCATTTCTGAGCCTAGTGCCACTGGCCCACATTCAAGTGACACATTTCCTGATCCATAACAAACACAACATACTGCCACTAAAACACAAGCATCCCAAGTGACTGACCAGTCCCCACCCAACATGAAAAGTGAAGAACATATCAAAGTACCTCCAGTTGACAAGGGTAACGGGAAAGCTACAATTGACCATCTAGCACCTGAGGTAGAGTGGGTGTGGGAGGATGTTAGGCCTGAGTCTCTAGGAATTGGAGGTGAGTCTCAAAGTGATGATGGTGAAGTGATTGGGAAAGGGATGAGTTACAAAAGCAACTTAATGAAGGAAGAAAACTGTCATCGAAAAGGAAGATAAGTTTTGATGATGATGGTGGTGGTGAAGGTGATGTTACAGTTGAAGATGTTGTGGATGGTGCAAATGATGATGATGAGTCTGATGAAGATGGGGAAGAAGTTGAGACTAGTGATGAGGAAAACAATGAAGGGAAGAAAAAAAAAAAGGAAGAGTGTAGAAAAGATAAATCAGAAAAATTGAAGGCTGCTTTTAAGAAGGGAAAGAAAACACCAGTGGAGGAAAATGACACAAACAATGTAGATGGATCAAACAATGTTGAAAGAAACCCAAATGATGGTTTTCAATCTGAGTATGAGGAATCAGAGGAAGAGATGGATTCTTCATGGCAAAGTGAAGATGATTTACAAAGGCTATTCTGTTGCATCAGGCACTAACTGGAAGACTTTCAAATGGGAGGTCAACATGGTTTTTCCATCAGCAACAACTTTCAAAGAGGCTCTAGCATCCTATTCGATTGCTCAAGGTTACAGTTGAAAAATTGGAGTTGCTGATACGAAGAGGAAAAGGATGGTTGTGTTATGCAAGAATGGGTGTGATTTTTATGTTTATGTCTCATTTGATAAAGCTAAAAGCAATTGGATTGTTAGGACTGTTAAAGGGGAACACAAGTGTAGCAGGGGCATGTTGAAAAATCCACAATTAAAGTACAATTAGGTTACCAAAAAGTACCTTGCAATTTTCAAAGAAAAAACCCAATTGGCCAACAAAGGAATTGATTAACATAGTGTTGAGGAATGAGCACATTATCTTGCCTTCTTGGACAGCTTATAAGGCCAGAGAGTATGCAAGGACACTACTCCATGGGTCCATGTTTGACCACTATGCTAAGGTATGAAGACACATTGAAGAGTTGAAAAGATCCAATCCAAGGGGTTCTTACATACTAACAACAAGCCCAGCAGAGGAGGGAGATAAACCTTATTTCCACGGGCTTTACATTTATTTTGATGGATTGGCTAAAGGGTTATTGCAAGGGTGTGGGAAGGTTCTATGCATTGATGGAACTTTTCTGAAAACTTTCCTAGGAGGAGTCCTACTGACAGCAATTGGGGTGGATGGAAACCACCAAATGTTTCTTTTACAAAAAATTACTTAGAGGTACCCTAACTTTTGAAGAAACAATTTTTTGGTACCCTAACTTTTCAAAACTAATTTTGGGGTACCCTAACTTTTAGGATTAGAAATTACTAGGTGAATTTCCGACGAAACTCCGATTGATTCAAATCATTTTCATCCACAAAAACAAAGGGCATTTTCATCCACAAAAACACTTAATCAATTTCCCGCCTAAAACTCACCGTTGAATTCAAGTAATTGGCCGAAAATTCACCTAATTATTTCTAATTCTAAAAGTTAGGGTACCCCAAAATTAGTTTTTAAAAGTTGGGATACCAGATAAACATTTCACCAAAAGTTAGGGTACCCCTAAGTAATTTTTTGTTTCTTTTAGCTTGGGCTATAGTTGAAGCTGAAAACAATGAAAGTTGGGAGTGGTTTCTCAACCATGTACGTCAAACGATTGACAGTGATGATGGGTCTGGTTGGAGCATAATCTCAGATGAGCAAACGGTACTATACTTAACTTGATTATTACTTACTAACTATTTTTTTTCCTAAATATTTTTATTTTATGTGCAGGCAATTCTTAAGGGGGTTGCTACTGTTTTCCCTAACTCTGAGCATAAACATTGTGCTAGACACATCTATTCAAACAGGAAGAAAATGCACAAGGGGGACGAGTTCAAGATGTTATTTTGGAAAGCAACTAAAGCATACAACGAGGCAGATCTAAAAGAAGCTCAAGATGAGCTGAAACAAGTTTCTCCTCAAGCTTTTGAAAACTTCAACAACAAAGATCCCAAAGTGTTCTGTAGAGCTTACATGAACGCTGACAGGAAATGTGAGACAATTGTCAGCAACATGGCAGAGACATTCCATGCCTACATTGTTAAGGCAAGGCACAAACCTTTGATAGACATGTTGGAAGACATAAGGAGTGCTCTAATGGAGAGAATTGTCCTCAAAAGACAAATGATGACAAACTCAACTGATGATATATGCCCAAGGGTGAGGAAAAGGCTTCAGAAAGAAAAAGATGAGGCTTGCAATGTACACCTCACCCATATGGAAACAACACCTTCCAGGTAGATGTTGAAAAAGATAGGCTGGCAGTGGACCTCAACTCTGCTACATGTATATGTCAAAAATGGGATCTCACTAGAATACCCTTCTCCTATGCAATTTCATGAGCAGCTTGGCTGAAGTTGGAAGCTGAACAGTTTGTCAATCTAATGTTCAAAAAACAAGACTAGTTGAAAGCATATGAGTTCTCCTCTCACCATGTGTTGGAGAAAGGCATTAGCCTTTGAAAGAACTTCTATTTCTGCCACCTCCTATCATCCCTAGAGCTGGAAGACCAAAAAAGAATCGAAGCAGAGACCCCCATGAAGATCCCAAGAAGGCAACTAAATTAACAAGGCATGGACTTGTTATGTACTGTAGTATATGCAATTAGACAGGTCACAATAAAAGGGGTTGTCCTGACAAGGATAAAAATGGACCACCCCATCCACCCAAGCCACCACAGGCAGAACCACTTCCAGAACAACCACCTCGGAGGCAAATGGGAAGGCCTAGGAAACAAGCATCCAATTCTGACACTGCCAGTGGGGATGCTTCTACTGCTAGGGGGGACTACTGTTAGGGGGTCTGCAAGGGGATTTGCTGGTAGGGGGTCTTCAAGGGGAGCTAATAGAGGAGGTGGCATGGGTGTTGCCACCAGGGGAAGAGCTGGTGGTGGTGGTGGTAGGGGAGGTGGAAGATCTGCTTCTGTTGCAGCTAGGGGAGGGGGAAGAGCTGCTACTGCTAGGGGAGGTGCTGCCGGGGGAAGATGTGGTTCCAGGGGAAGAGATGGTTCCAGGGGAAGAGGTGATTCTAGAGAAAGGGGATCTGGAACGGGGAGGTGGTTTCCTACTGGAAGTGGAAGTGATAGGGATGAAGCTAGGGCTTATAGAAGTGCTGCATATTGGTTGGGGGTTATAAGTGAAAGGGTAAGCATCTTTCCCTCTATTTTTTTATTTGAAACTTTTTACAATAAGAAAAAAGTGGACCCCCTATTCTGTTTTTATGGTGACCATACAATATACTTTTTACTCAAGCTTCAAGCACCAGTCAACCCATGGAGGAAATTTGGAGATACTGATTTGTATTTTCGAGGTGCTGTGAATTTTGGAGATGATGTGAATTTTGGAGATGAATTGGTCATTTGTATTTTGGAGATGTTGTGACTTTTGTTAAGGCTGTTTGTACCAAACAGTCATGCATTCCCTTTAGGCCAAGCTGTTTGTATCAAACAGATGTGTGTTTTTTCATTTTGTATTTTGCTAAGGTTGTTTGTACCAAATAATCATGCATTCCCTAGAGGCCAAGCTGTTTGTACCAAACAATCTATGTACTGATGTTTCCTTAATGAAATGCATGCTAAGTTTTCATTATTTTGTCATTCATAGATTGTTGTTGCTAGTTAATATTCTTTATTTTGCATTCCTTTATGGTAGAGTATTACATATGAGATTCCTTTTGCTTTTGTTATTGTTGAAAAGTAAATGCTAAGTTATGACTTACATATGACAAACTAGTTCAACTTGATTGCATTTGCTCAAAATATATACAAATTAACAACTTCAGTACATTCATTCATCCAAAGGAACCACCATTACAAGTACTACTATCTCAACATACTCAATACATTCATTTATCTCCCCACCTACCAAGGACCTATCCTTACCTACCCTCTATTGTTGACAACAACCACAACTACTACAATTACAAACACTACAAAGTGTATCCATCCATATCTGCTAGTCCTCCTTGCTTCAAATGAAGCATTTCATCTCTCAAAGCCTTCACCTCTGCCTCACTTACCTTCTTCTTTTTCTTCTCATTCTCAAGTTTTCCTCTGAGCTTTGTTACCTCTTCCTCCAATTTTACATTAATTTGACTCTCGTTCCTCAACTGTTGCATTTCAGTTTGCATTCTTGACATTTCCCAACAAGTTGTTCTATCATTTCCTCCAAAATTGAGTTGTGCTCAAGCAAGTACTTGTCAAGCTCATCTTCCCAAATAAAGAACCCACACCCCTGATTCACCTACAGATTACATATACAAACAATAAGTTTTACATTTGTCAACATAAACCAAAACCACCCTCAACCATAAGGATACAAGAACACACTGACCTTCCAAAATTTGCAGCCAAAAAACTTCCCTCGATAGTTGCGTTCCTTGCGGCAGGTTTCATACACAACAGGGGCCTTATGCTTGCATTTTAATAGTGCAATAATTGGGTTTCTTGAACCTGACGTTCCCGATTGAAATGTTCTACCAATGCTTGAAGAATCTTGACTATGGCTATCAACCATTCTGTGTGAGAAATGAAAAGAGAAACAGAGTGAGAAGAACAGAGAAGAATAGAGAATATTTAGGGTTTTTCGAAGGGAGCAATTCTTGGAGAGGGTTCTGATCTACACAGAAACATCCCAGACGATTTAGGAACGAAGAAACCCAGCCGATTAGGGTTCAAAATTGACGATTTTAACACGAAGAAACTTAACCGATTAGGGTTCAAAGCTGATTAGGGTTCATGTTCTTCCTTAGTCACAAGGTTTAGTTTTTTGAACAGGAGCTTTTGAGGGAGTTCCGTTCATGGAAAGGAGGGAGTTTCTTTCAGAAAGGAGAGAGTGGAGTTAGTGAGGTGTACAGTGAAAAAGAATGGAGAATATTTATTAGGACTACCACATCACACAGCCACATGCCCCCAATTATTTTCCCTTTTTTTTGGCTCATAAAACCTCCACGTAAGCTTCAGCCACCGTCATGTCACACTTCCGGCGAGTTTGACTCGGTGGTGGTATGCTGGAAAAAACAACATATTAAGCTCAATTCGTCTAATATTAATGTTAAAGGTTGGTTCGTTATATCAAAGCACCCCTAAAGGTTGGTTTATTTAATTCCAATTTCCCTTAGAACAATAGTGGTGCTTACCCCTGTCGCTCCAACAAATGAAACTAGAACAATTTTTATGTTTGGATAGGTAGAAATTATGATTTATGATCAAAGTTTTCTTTCTATATTTAGTGTACATTGTCTATAGTATATAATAAATATTTATATATCATTTAAATCTAGTACTTTTACCTTAATATGAGTTCACTATTATTATTATCATTATTATTATTATTATTATTATTATTATTATTATATATATATATACACACACACACACACACACACCATGATTATCTCCTACATGTATCATAACAAGCAATGTTATAAAGTATATTACAATTATTCAATAATTAAAGATACATATTGTGGCAAATTTAAGTTGCCACAAATGGTCTTCTAGAATTAAAATATTATTTGTAGCAAATCATATATGCCACAAAATAATGTACATTTGTTGCAAATTTAGTTTTGTGGCAAAGTGAAATTGCTACAAGTTGTATGATATTGTAGCATTTTAACATTTGTAGCAATTTAAAATATGCTAAAAAGCCTTATAATTTGTTGCAATTTTAAAATTGCTACAAAAACCTTTTGTAACAAGACATTTGTGGGCTTTGTGACATTTCCAAAAAATGCTACAAAAGCCTATTCTAGTAATATTTTTATATTTTGTGGCAAAATTTAATGCCACAAATAACCATATTTCGGGCGTGTTCTATACTGGGGTATTTTGCGGTGAGGTGTGGTGGAATTGTGGTGGGGTGTGGTGGAATTGTGGTACGTTATTGGTATGTGGGATAGGTGAGGGGAGAGAATGTAAAAAGTAGAGGAGAAAAGTGAGGAGAGGAAAAAGTAATGATTTGCGGTGAAATGTGGTGGGTTGTGGCAAACTGCGGTACCGTGTGGCACCGCAGTTGTCCAACCGCAGTATAGAACACGGCCTTCTTGTAGTGTTTTAGTTGGGAATAAACAAACTCCTCAAATACCTCCTCAAACCACGATCTATGACTCAGCCTACAATAATTCCTAAAATTCATGACTACAACTTCACCAAAATTACTTACCAACACAACTAGACAATACCCCTAACAATCTTCTATTACTGCCTCAACACCCCAATCCCAGTGACACAATTGAAGAGACAATCACCCAATACTCTAGCACACAATCAATCAAATAGAGACATCAAAAACATAACAGAGTAGACCACATAAGTACCAGGACAGAACACTAACAAATTAAAACATCCATTCATAAGCAAACAAAATAGAACACCAACAAAAAGGGATAAGTTTAGAACAACAAACCTGGTTTTGCTACCACCGCGAATAGTTGATGTCGATTGATACGAATGATACACCACTGGTAATAGTAAAACGAACAATTCCGGTACAAACACCGACCTTCAAATTATAATGAACTCAACCTAGGAGATTAAGACACCCAATACTCTATCAACACCCAATTGTACCTTCTATCACCACCTACACAACACACCCCAAACCATAACAAACAAACAAAAACTAACTAACCAATTAGCAAGAAGATAACGAGAGCGAAAAGGATTAGGTAAGGATAGTTGGCGACGACCAGTGGACAGCGGTCACTGGCGATGAAAGGCATCGACAGGGAGGATTATTTTATGCCCGTGAAAAATCGCCAGAAGGGTCTCAACTCTTAGACACACAAATTTCCCACTCTCTTTCTTTTCCCCTAACTTTGACAATGCTTTGGTTTTCAATAATTATAGATTTGTTCACACCTTAGATTGTACACAAGGTCAGAAGATGAATGAGGAATTTTGAGCAGACCATGCGCATAAACACAACCCAAGAAATAAGGAGCAACCTGACATTATCTAATGCATAATAAAATTGGTGAAGCCATGGTTGTCTTGTTCGCGGTCCAATTAGCGAGTAGATTCAATTTCAAAATATTAGGAATAAGGCCCTATTCTTTTCAATAGTTCCATTTGTACCTAACAACAATTTACCACACTAACTAAAAAAGTACCATATCACACTTTACTACAACAATTATGACTTTCTCTCTTCTCAGCGCTATCAAGGCTAAATTAGATTTTTGTGAGTCTTAGATTAATATTGTCATGTAGTTCGCGGAGTCTTCCAATTTATCCTTCTTAATCAATAAAAATATCAAGGGTCTCGTAAGTCCATCTCAGGGGCTTCGACAGGGTAATCCCCTTTCCTTCTTTTTATTTTTATTGTTACTGAAGGCTTCTCGGGCCTATTCATAATGCTGTTTCTTCAAGCTCGTTCTAGGGCATCTAGATTTGTAGAAATCTCCCTGTCATCTCACATCTCCTATCTATGGAGACATTAATCCTATTTTGTCAGGCCAAAGAGGATCAAGCTCGACTTATCAAGCATGTCTTCTTCATGTGTATAAGCAGCATCGGGATAGTAATTGTACTACAGCAAAACGGACGTTATCTTCCACAAGCAAGCCTCTCAATCTGATAAGGAAAATATCAAAGTTATTTTGGAGATTAGAGAGGTCATACCGCTCAAAAAATATCTTGGTTTCCCCATGGTAGTAGGAAAATAAAAATATAAGGACCTTCACTGTGTTAAGGACATGATCGCTAAGAGGCTTAGTGGTTGGGGCGATCATTTTCTCTCTAGCTTGGGTAGGTCGTGAAGTTGTTATCAAGGTTGTTGCTCAAGCTCTCTCGGTCTTCGTGATGAGCATTTTTAAGCTTCCCGACTCTCTTTGCAACGACACTCAATGGCTAATATTGAAGTATTTGTCTTGTGTGTGTGTGTGTGTATTTTGGGGTGGGGGGGGGGGGGGAGAGCAAAATGAGCGGAAGTTACATTGGCTAAACTCGAAGCAACCGGGACTAAACAAGGACTTGGGTGGTATGGGGTTGAGATAGAAGATTTTAATTTGGCTCTTTCGGCCAAGCAAGTGTGGCGTTTGTCGAAACATCCACAATCTTTGGTTGCCCGGATGTTGAAAGTCAAGTACGATCCAAATGGAGGTGTTTTTTCAACTAACTTGGGCCCTCGCTCGAGCTACACCTGGAGAGTATATGGGCAGCAAGGAAGTTGGCTCAATCTAGGGCTCGGTGGTTCGTTGGAGACGGTCGTAAGGTGAGCATTTGGGAAGACAAATGGCAAGATAGGGGACCCTCCTTTACAATCATCACCCCTCAGCGAGATCAGCAGCCGCCTGCGAAAGTTGTAGAACGCATTGATGCGGAAAGTGGTTGTTGGAATCGACAGCTTCTGAAGCAAACTCCCTTACCTGGAGATGCTGAGGCTCTCTCCTCCATCCCCCTTAGTAGTACATCAAAGGACACAATGGTCTTAGAATGTTATAAAAGATGGGGACTATCATGTGAAGTCGGGATATCACATTCTAGCAGATGAGCACCACTCGTCCGCTGCCTCCTCAAGTGCAAACGACACCAATTCAATCTGGAAACGACTATGGAATCTTCGAGCACCTCTTTAAATCCGGGTGTTTGGATTGAGGCTTTGCAAGGACATCCTTCCATCAGCGGAGGCATTGCAAGGCAAATCAAGATAACAAGGACTAAATGAAAGCTGTGTGGTTTTTAGGATGAAACAAATGTGCATAGTGTTTTCAGATGACCTCAATCTGCAGAAATTTAGGCAGTGAGTGAAATGGATGTCAACTTGGGATGTTAACTATCTCTCAGGCATTGTTTACATGCATCAAGTTATTCAAAAGCTCAAGGGCAACTTTGTGAAGTTGTTTGTCATACTCACGTGGCAACGTCGGAACGTTAGAAACAAGCGAGTAATCAAGAACATCTAGCCCAATGCCCGAGCCATGGCCGCCAAGCTACTAAGATTTTGCAGGAATACTTGTCTTGTCCACCCTTAAAGCACGTCCCTTGGATCCCTCATAAATCTGCGTGGATCCCCACCCCCCAAAGGAAGTTGTATGGAAGGTAAAATTTGATGCGACTAAACTTGGGGATTAGGTACCGGGCTGGAGGTTTGTCATAAGAGACCATGAAGGTGAGGTGGTAGCGATGGGAGTTAGACAGTCACATAGCTTCTCTAGAATGGAATTGGAAGAAGTTCAAGCATGCCTCTTCAACGTTAAGACGACTTGGGAAGTTGGGTTTAGGACGATCATAATTGAGGGGGATTATCTCTCCCTCATTCACAAGTTGAACACAGGCTTTACTACTAGGGATTATATGGGTATGGTGATTGGAGACATTTTCAAGCTAGCTTTGCTTTTTAATTGTATTTCTTGGAATCACATTCTCCAAGTTGGGAATAATAGAGTCGTTCATTCCTTTACTTGCCTTCAATCGTACCCTATGATTCGGGAGATCGAATTTGGCTGGAGGACGCACTTGAAGGATCTCTAGCCATGGCCCAGGATGATATGTATCGTATCTCCATTGATAATGAATAATAGTCGCTTGTTAACGTGTTTAGGAAAAAATTGTCATTGAGAAAACATATTATGTTCAGTGAAATCAAAGATGGAATATCAGGAAGTCTTTTTCAAGAGTACCCTATCTATTACGAACCAATAATAATTCATTTTCAGTTAATGAATGATTAAAAGTAATTTTTTTTTGTTAGGAAAGTGTCTTAAAATCGCCTAATCTCTTGATCCCACAATTATTTGTTTCCTAATTGTATTAGGATATTATTTAGGTTTCCTTATTATGTTGGGTTTTCTAATTGTATTAGATTCTAAATCTAATTGTCAAGGTAAGTTAATTTATGAAGAGTTTTATCATATAAATAGAGGGTTCTGTTCGCCTTGTTCGATGTGGTAAACTTGGTACCCATTGGGGCAAATTTTGGATGGTGAGAGAGGTTTTGTTGAGAGTTTTGTTGAAGAAGAGCATGTGTTTATTTTGAGTGGATCTCTTTCGGTGTTTGAGATTTTTGTAATACTCTCTTTGTTAGATCTGATCATTCGTTGTACTATCTACCAATAGTGGATTCGTTTGTACTTGTGCATCCGTGATTTTTTTTCCCGATTTGGATTTTCACGTTAAATCTTTGTCCCCTTTATTCTTGCATTTATTTTTCTCGATATCCATTAAGTCATCTTATTTTGGTGCTTCCACTATTATATATTGCTCTTATAATTAAAACCCTAACAATTTTAAATAGAACAAACTAAAAGACAAGAAAAGTGAGGAGGAAGCATATAATAGAGAATTGAAAGCTTATCCACTAAAGCTTTGAACCCTACAACAATTATGATACAATGTCCCTCCTTTGTGATTATTATTTGTTGTAACTAAACGTACATATTGTCTGCTATTGTTTAAAGATAAACTTGGTAGGGCGGCAAAAGAAACCAAAAACAAAGTTGCATGGAATGGGTGCGGGATAGCGTAAACAACTAGAGCTAAGTACATTATTTACGCAAATCAGGCCATAGATTCCATACTGCGGTCCAACCCCTATACATGCTTTAATGAGGACACTACAACTTCTAGCAAATAGCAATGGATACAAAATTACAAATTCATCAGTCAAATTCTCTTTCTGTTTTTGCTTGTTTAATTATTTTTTTCGAATAAGGACAATCTATTTGGAGATGTAATGATGGTTCGTTAATTTTAGCGGGGGATACCCTGTGTTATGCCTCTGCAAAATTTGGCTTCTTTATGATCGATTTGTTTATAGTTTTTGAAGGAAGAATTTTAATACAATGGGGTATATGGTGGGTCAGATTGAGTGGAGTAGTGGTTCTAAGTATACAATACGACAATGTCATAAATTTTATATATCAATAATCATGTGGATCATATTTGCGAATAATGTGAATTGCTTGCGTTCAAGTAGATAATTTTATCTCAACAACTATCATTTGTTGTAGTCGTGGATTGAGACTAGCCTTAGTAGCAAGCTTTCAACAATTATATCCTCTCCTTTCAGGGTTTGATTATTTAGGGGAGTATTTTTGTTTATTAGGATACAAGAATGCCTTGAATGGAAGGTGTGTGCCTTATATATATATATATATATATATATATATATATTATTACCTGGTGCTGCCTGTCAGAGCTAATTTAATCTATAGGGGACTGAATATACAGGAGACTTGCCCTATGCTTAGGATGTGTGGTCTCTTTCCAAGCGGCACGGTTGGATTCAAACTAATCCTACGTCTCGAGAAGGAATACATGACTTTTTGAGGCGTTATAAAGGTGACATTTCTACATAAGTTTTGATCGGATAACTGCTTTTGCTGGAGTATTTGGAAAGCAAGGAATTTAGTCGTTTTTAATAACGTCTCATTCTTTGTTGAAAGTATGCACATTAGGGAAAAAAAGGCTACGGCCGAGTGGAGAATCAGGCATAGGTTAACTGAATTGATGGACAGTAATAGTTCTTCTCATGGTAGGATGGGTGTGAAGGGGTCGACGTGGGTTATTGGTATAAGCGTCCTTAGGATGTGGTCAAGATCAACTTTGACAGGTCACAAAGACACAACAGCGCAGCGGAGGTTACATTATTCGGAATTCCAAGAGAGGGCTCTTCAACTATCCTTGTTCAACCTGGGTAATAGTTATGTTATGGTCGCGGAAGCTACTGTAATGTGTAATGGAATTCAAGATGCGCTTCAAGCAGGTTATAGGAAGCTTCTTATTGAGGGAGATAATCTAGTTTCAATCAGAGCTGTCACGGGCTGTTTTCAGGTGCCCTGGGAAATTCATATGTTGGTATAAGATATTCATCGGCTTTTGGAAGAGTGCAATGCTTGTCATATTTCACATATCTTCCGTCAAGGAAACATGATGGCAGATTGGTTGGCGAAGTTTGGGCATAATGTTCAAAATTCTATTGTTTGTAATTTGAGTTTTCATAGGGAGTTATCTGCTGTAATTTTTGATGATGTCCTAGGTTTAACCTTGAGAGAAGGGATTCCTAGGGTAGGTTTACCCGGGTAATATATACCAGTATTCTAATCACTAGACTTGTCAATTCGGTTGGGCGGGTCGGGTGTATTTCAAGTTCAGGTAAATGCAGACGGTGTATTTGGGTTTCGGGTGAACCCAACAGGTTATGATTGCGGTCTTTTTCCATTTTTTTCTTTTTAAGAAATGGTCTCTAAATATAATTTTTATACAATATATATAATAAACTATGATTATCATCTAGTAACGATAGATTATTGTAATTATTTTAACTTAAATTTAGAGAAATAACAATAAATAAGTTGTGTTTATAGTTTAATAGTTGAAAATTACAATGAAAAGTCACAAATTCTAATAAATTTGAACTTAAATTAATTTTTCGAGTCAAACAAGCGGGTCGGGTTTGACCCGCTAATTTCCGGGTTCGGTCTATTTCGGGTTTAGTAGAGAAATTCGTGTTCAAACCCCAGAGATTTCGTTCGGGTCGGGTTATCAGGTTGGGTCAGAAATTACAAAATTAGTGTTTAAGATAGCGGATAGAGGTTTATGTAGCGGATAGCGGTTTAAGTAGTAGATAGCGAATGACTGTTCAAATGAGAATTGTGTTCGCTAAATTTAGCGGTTGAATTAACAGATTAATGTGAATTGATATAAAAGGATGTCAATAATTTTGAAAGATAATATTTTTAAAGGGTATTGTTTTTTGAACGAAAATTATGAAAGGTTACTTCAAACGTTAAACGTTAACTTTGTTAGTGTTTCACAAAACGCTCCTCAAAACGCTAGCTTACCAAATACTAATATTTATACAATTAGAGTTTTAACTTGGTCAAACGCTAAACGTTACCCCAAAAGCTGCTACCAAACACAACCTAGATGCATATAAATTTGAAGAAGTTAGCATAGTTCATTGCAAAAAGAATATATAAGGAAGTGAGTAAATTTGACTAGGAATTTGTCCCAGACAAATTATAATTGAATAGCCATGAACAGATCTTTTTAATGTTTAAGAAAGAAATTTGCTATTACATGAAACGTAATTAAAACATTATATCAATTGCGGTGTATTGTTACTTCCACTAAAAAATAGTCCATGGGTTGGTAAATTTTTTCAAAAGAATGCCACGGATTGGATCATTTCCCAACTAGTATTCGGCCTGCTTCATTCTGGCCTGTTGGGCCCTATGGGCTAGTCTGTCGGCTTTAGGGATGGGTGCCTAAGTGTCTATTTGTTTTAGAGAAACGAAAGAAAGAATAGAGCAACTAATTATAGTTTTTGACATTAATCTTTTGATGGATAATGATAATCATCAATTATAAGAATTTTGAAATTTATTGAATTCGTCAATAATTATAAATATTACTCTAATCAAATGAACCACATCCGTTTAGTATATATTTTAGACACTTTTTTTTAATTTAAAAAATTATGGATAAAAATGTAATTTCATACGATTTTTTTTTATGTGGTATTATAATTATAAAATTCAATCATACCTTTCTTTTCAATTTAACATGCGAATATATAAATTTTACATCAAAGCAAGACACTTAAAAAATATCTTGTCCTAAAATTCATATCATTCTCATTGCATGATAAATGAGTAAGATGGAGCAGTTTTAAAAGTCCATTGGATCTACAGTAGGAAAAGTTAGCCGACCCAATAATACTGGATATTCGGCCAATCACTGACCACGATAGAGGGTAATTGACTATAAGAGATGACCCTAAAGCCAATTTGACTATGAAGGACCCGATGACTAGGACATTCTAAATTGGCAAAAAAAAAAAAAAAAAAGGTTGGGTGAGTTGGCAGTTTAAGGGAAAATACAATTTTTTTTCTTTCTTTCATTTTCAGTTGTATTGTCTGTTGAGTGCTCCCAAAAAAAAACCCTATTACTGAACACTTCTTCCATTCTTCTTGCTTCTTTGTAGTTTCATCGAGTTGAGACGAGGGAATTATGTCATATCTTCGTTATTCTTCATTCATTCATGAATGACTTCTTCTTCTTCTTTGGGTTGCTATGCAGGGTTGCTGTTTGGAGGGAGGATGGGAAGGAGGTTTGAAGTATTGATGGTAGACGACTGGCGACGATGAGACAATGGTGGCAATTGGCAATTGGCAATGGTCGCTAGGGGTGGGCAAAAAATCCATAATCTGTGATTCGATCCAAAAATTCGATTATCTGATCCGAAAAAATGAATAATTAGCGGATAATTTTTTAAGTTAGCGAATCGGTTAAACGATCTGAATTTTTTCCCGAATCACTGATCGGGGGTTGAAAAATCCAGATAATCTATCGGTTATCTGAAAATCCAAAAATAATTAAATTTCAACTTTGAACCCTCAAATGTTATTATTTTGTGGTAAATTAGTAGTCATTAATTAGCGTAGAAATGTAACACAATCGATAAAGTTTACCATTTTGAAGCCATTAAGGTAAGAAAGACAATGATTATTATTGTACGAGTGCTTTATAATCCGTGGATATACGGTTATCCGATCCAAAATTTTTTTAACCCAAGACTTTTGGATCGGATACGGATTGTAAATTTTATTATCCGATAATTCGGTTAACCGAAACTTTCGGATCATATACAGATCATGATTTTAACTATCCGAATATACGGTTAATCGATCCGAATTTATGATTGGATCGGTTAACCGATCCATGCCGACCCCTAATGGTCGCTCGTGTGGTGGACTCGCGACGTGAGATGAGAGGAGTTAGGGTCTAAGATGGTGAGAGACTCAGAGTAAAATTGAAAGAGAGGTATCATGCATCTCTTCTTCTTCTTCTTCTTCTTCTTCTTCTTCTTCTTCACTTCCGTCATACAAGATTTAATATATCCATTATGGTTTGTTATATATGATGAGAGGAGTTATGGAGTACCCTTGATAAAGATATCAACAAATTAATATTATATTATTGGCAACGTCATTAGAACAGAATGTAATTTATTTAGATAAGTACATGTAAAATCAATAAAGCACTAGTTGATAGTTGATGATTGACGAGACAAACGTAGCAGCTAGACCTGTCAATCTTTGACCCGACCCGGTAACCTGATCCGAATATAATTTGGGCATCGGAAACGATTTTTTCGACCCGAAATAAACCGAACCCGAAAACCGGCAAATTATCGGGTCAAACCCGACCCACCCGTTTGACCCGAAAACTTTATTTTTTAAGTTCAAACCTATTGGAATTTGAGATTTTTTGTTGGAATCCATGACTGTTAATCTATGGCCACAACTCATTCATCTGTTATCTTTCTAATTTAAGTTGAAACATTTACAATAATCTATCGTTACTAGAAGATAACCGTATTTTTTATGCATATTGTACCAAAATTAGTATTCAAAAACAAATTTTTTAAAAGGAAAAGTAGATAAAGTTCGCAATCATGATCCGTTGGGTTGACAAAAAATCAGAATACACCGCCCGTATTTACTTGAACCTGAAATACACCTGACTCGTATTAACTCGAACCCAATATACGACCAACACGTAACTTGCCCGCCCGCCCGAATTGACAAGTCCAGTAGTAGCTATGTGTAACACAATACCAAGATCTTCAATCCATAAAATAAAACACTCTAAAAGTCCTTAATACATGGTAATCAATAACAATACATTGATTTCATTCATTGGTTAATGATATGTGTTATCCATGAATATTATTATAGAAATCCATGATTGTTTAAGTTTGTTATGGAGTGCCCATGACGAAGACACCAACAAATTAATTACATATCATTGGTCACTTTACTAGAAGGATAACATAATTTCTTTGGGTATATAGATGTAAAAAATTCTGTTATATAAATTTCATGTCCTTAGTTTTTCGAGCCCCACCCACGTTGATGTGTGTTTAACATGAGGTGTAATTCATGGTGATCAGTATGTGTAAACCTTAATTCATGATGTGCGCACACACTGATAACCATGGATTACACTTTATGTTAACCACACATCCACGTAGATATAATTGTTCAAATTGACGAGGATATGTTTATCTGTTTGGTTGGTAAAATGTTAATGTTTGCTTGTGTTAGTTTATTAAGGGAGGTCTTTTATTTTGAAGGTACTAAAAAAGGGGCAGGCAAGCAATTGAAGATTGTAGGTGTAACGCCCCGACCCCCTCCCGGGTCGCGAACATTACCAATATCTGCTTCAAGGATCGATGACTGGCGTCACAAATCACCACGAGTCTTTCCATCGTGCTTCGTCCTCGCTCACACGCTGCCTGGGGAAAACTTCCCAGGAGGTCACCCATCCTTTGACTACTCCCAGCCAAGCACGCTTAACTGAGAAGTTCCCAACGGATGAGCTACCATAAAAGAAGGTGCACCTTGGTGATATAAGTAGTCATTGCAATCCTCTTAAGCCACACTTTATCCATATACCCGGGGTGTTACAATCACCCCTACTTAAGCGCACAACGTCCTCGTTGTGCCACAATCAAATCCAGAATCTTTGCCCGCTAGGTGATTGCCCATGGCTCTCCAGTCCACTAGCGCAGCTCACGGTCGTGGGTCGGCTCAGATACCATCTGTAACGCCCCGACCCCCTCCCGGGTCGCGAACATTACCGATATCTGCTTGAAGGATCGATGACTGGCCCCACAAATCATCACGAGTCTTTCTAGCGTGCTTCATCCTCGCTCACACGCTGCCTGGGGAAAACTTTCCAGGAGGTCACCCATCCTTTGACTACTCCCAGCCAAGCACGCTTAACTAAGAAGTTCCCAACGGATGAGCTACCATAAAAGAAGGTGCACCTTGGTGATATAAGTAGTCATTTCAATCCTCTTAAGCCACACTTTATCCATATACCCGGGGTGTTACAATAGGAGACCTTGATCAATATCATTTATTGGTGTAAGAACTTGACGTTATCTTCATCAAGGTAGTACTATGTTTGAGTTGATCTTTTTTTGTACTTGGTTTCCTGAATGCACATATATGAATCCTTGATTGGTAATAGTTGAATCCATGATTGACTGTTCACATGTTTGAAACACATGTAGTAATTTTTTTGAAAGATTACCTAGTGCATAAGTAGAAAGAAGTAGACAATATTAGATCATCTACATATAAAAGAGAATGGAAACTTGTAATATCTTCAAGTTAAATTCGCGGTCAATGTTTACTATAAACCATAATTATCTGCATGTGTAATTCGTGGTTTTCCCCTTTCAATTTTGATTGCATATAAATGAAATATGAATGAAAACATTTGATAATAGTAAGTTAAATACAAGCACAAGGATGGTTGGATCCATTTAAACTATAACATGAAATAATACATTTTACATAGTTATGAAACTCTCAATGACAACTATAAAACATAGCATCTGTACCCATGGATAGACATTACTGTGGAACTTGGTTATAATTAAATGTAACCATGGATACCTTCATAAGTAATTTAAGGTCTCCCACATTCATTAGTGATAGACACCTGAAATGGATACAGTCCAATGTAATGGTTTAGAATATATATCGTCCAACCTGTTACTTGACACGATATAATGGTTTGTAACCCTTTTTCTAATTGTTTTCCATTGTTGTTATCCATGGTTAACCATTCTGGTAATCCATTATTTTCAATGTTTGTAACTATTGTTTGAAATCCAAAGACAATTCTCATATGAGGAAAATTCAGTTGGTACACATCAACATTTCCCACATCGACATTTCTATAAACACTTGGCATGCATTATTCCATAACTCAATTCAACGTCACAACAACCAACTTCAAACATAAAAAAGAATCACAATTTTCCTAAAAACTCTAAACCCAAATAATCCAACAATATCTAGGAGAGAGAGGTTACAAAATCTTTGAAAACCCTAAACCCAAATAATCCAACATCGGAACATTTTGCCCAATCTCGTGCATTTCTCCATCCACAATCCACCACTCTGACTTTTCATCCGTCTTCTTCATTGTTGCCGACGAACGTCTTGGTCGTCGGCGACCCCAAAAATTTCCACCATCGGTGAAGTGTAGCTACTGCACACATGGGCACAACCTTTGTTGCAAAAATCATATCCCTTTTGCTGCAATGTTTTAATTGTGCACAACCATGAATGCCAAATTTGAAAACCATTCATTCAATTGTGTCCACCACTCATATCACTTTGGCTGCACGATACAACCATGAGTTTATTAACCCTAAACACATATCAATTTTACCAACTCAAAAGACAAGGGCATCCTAATTCATCACATACATACTGTTAAAATTTGAGGGCCAACAACGAGATTTTTCACCACCTGTGAACAATTAGGGTTAAACATTTGCAATCTTTGCCATTAATGCATTGCGAACTTCAAGGTTTGGCAACCATAACCGGCATGGGTCTGACAGAAAACCCTTGACACTTCGGTGACTACATCCGTCACAAAATCACAGCCAAAATTGTTTTTCTTCTACTCTTCCATATTGTTGGGCTTTATGGCCCAAATTCTATTTTGTCTATTTTAAAGGATTCGGACGCTACTAGCGGGGCTGCCGGCGCTACCAGTGCCTCTCAACACCGAAGCGGGATTCCAATGCTACCCGGGACGCTGCCAGCGTTACTCCCCGAGTCCCCGTAGTGTTCATACACAAAACGCTGCCAGTGCTTGTTGGGCGCTGCCAGCGCTTCCATGCGGGCCTTCCTTTACATCTGTGGCGGCCCTTACATTTGATTTCTAGGTTATATAATATTTAACCTAGTTTCCTTTTCCTTCATTCTACTATAAATAAAGGTCTTTATTCACCTTGTAAAGTAGCGATTAATGTAACAGATGTGAGAGCCTTCAAAACTCCCCACGAGGGAGGTACGATATTATTTCCACATCTTCATCCTACTCATCCCTAAGTTGCGAGAGTCTACGAGAGTTCACATATATTTTACCTCTTGTAATATCTCCTTTTCTACTAGTGGATATTGGTTGTCACCTGTGGATTTTTCTCCGAGTTCTTCGATTTCCCACGTAAAATTATGTCTCGCCCATATATCTTTGTTCTTGTCTCTATTATTATCCTCGATTCCATAATCATCCTATATTTCCTTCCGTTGTATATATTACTCTATTTTACACCCTAACAAGTGGCTAACAACTGATAACAAATCTGAATCTAATCCTAACACATATCTCCATGAATCGCAACACTCATGCCTCTTGTTTTCCCAGCTGAAATTTTGGATTGAACGGGCAAGTTGGTTTTCCATGCAGCACAGACGCAATTTTTTTTTAATAAAAAAAGCTTCTTACTTGACATGCCAAATCATCGTTGTGGGCACCATGATTTACAACAAATTAGAACTCCATGGTCCGAGTGAGCCTTCTGCGTCAAAATGCTTCCCGGTCGTCTTTCAACGTCAAAAACCCCATGACAGAGCTATCTCCACTTTTCATAATTTCTTCCTTGGTGGCTGTTGTGAATTGTTGCATTGTAACTTTTTTTTATTTTGAACAAATTCATATGTGAAACTGTTTACTAGCTACCTTGGTATTAGAATCTTCTAAATATTTATTTTCTTTTTTAAGTTGTGGTTGTTAAAAAATTTGTCAAACTGTCATTCGATAATTTATTGTAAATTTGTCTCATACAAAATTTATTGTTTCAAACTTTTGTGTTGATTTTGTTGTGTTTGGCATTTTGTAATTTAATCGATAGCCTTATCATTAGTAAAAAAAATGGATGATCTATGATTACAAAAAAATGGGTGTGTTGGGGATATACAAAGCGGGAGCTCACTTCAATCAAGATGTATGATACACAAGTTAAGTGAGGTTTCATCTTAAAACCAATTGGTGTTAAGAGGAGTAGCCCATTTGACTTATATATCATGTCATTTCCACTTGCTTTGATACTTTTACTCATGGATACACTACAAGAAAACATGTTTTTCCCTACACTTATTTGCCCACACATAATTAAGTATGACAGCTTAACTTGCTAGTTTTGTTGTCCCCACACTTATATGTGCCCTAGTTACATAGTACCTTTTAGCATCAAATATTAAGTGTGGGGAAGGGTTTAAGTAAGGTAGGTACTCCCTCCGTCCCTTTTTGAATGACAAATTAACAAACTCTCCAAGTCTAATGCATGTTGGGAAAAGAGCAAAAAGTTTGAGAATGGACAAAAATAACCTTCCACTCCTTTTGTCAATAATTTTGATGGAGAGAGAGAAATAAAGGAAAATTTAAAAAAATAAAATAAAATCAAATGCATTAATTAAGGGTAATTTGGGTATTTTAATTATTGGAATTGTAAAATTGACAAATAAAAAGGGACAAGGTAGTTATAAAATTTGACACTCATTTAAGAACGGAGAGAGTACATAATAAGATATTTATACAACTAATTTTCTTTTTTTCCCAGTGTTAAATAACTAATAATAAATTAAAATTCAAAAAACCCATGATCGCGCGGATTCTATTTCCAAATTAGATTACTCGATCCCCATATCCCCGAAAACTTGCTCCTCATTATTATAGACCGAAAATTGAAGCAGAATATGTCAAAATATTGGGCGGGCTATTTTTGAGCCAAAAAGTAAAAACAAAATTAATCTACTGAAGTTAAAATACAAAAAAGAAAGGAAGAATTCGAATCATCTGTCTTCTCACTACTCGTTCATCTCTCACTCTCTCAGACTCCGCCAATTCAGCGAAAACTTCTTCCATCTTGCTGCTCTTTGGTTCGTCCCCCATCTCACTGTCGCTCGATCATCTCTCACACTGTCTTCCATCTTGCTTGTTCGTCTCTCATTCTCTGGTTCGTCTTTCACTCTCTGGTTCGTCCCCATCTCACACTATGCTAGGGTTCATTTTGTTCATCGTGAATGTCTCAATAATGGCTTAATTTTGTTCTCTTGCTCTCTCACAAGGTTAGGAAGAGGGAGTTTGGCTAGGGATTAGTGTTGTGACAACTATTTTAGGTAATTGATTTCCTAACCCTAATTTTTTTTTTCCTGTTTCAAGTTTTCCCTTTTCTTCTTAACTTGATTCAGATATCAATTTTTGATCTTTTCGCCCTAATTGGGGCTGCGAATACACCCATTTATGGTGCACATGAGGGAAATCAATTACCAGAAATGTGGCTATCTTAGAGGTAAACAACAAAACAAAACTTGATTCTGGTTAACAAGAAAAGGGCGAATACTACCAGAAATGGTACAACCAGTTCATTCGTGTGACTCGTATTTCATTAAACTGGGTATCTTGTTTTGTTGTTTGATATCATTCTGAGTGCCTTTCAAGTTTTCGTATGGTTGAGGGTTCCTTCTCTTCATATCAATTGTGGCTATTTTTTGACAGTAATATTTCCTCTAGCATTTGACAGTTTGTTATTTTTCTTGTGTACATATGTTGGTTGCAATATGCATGTTGGGGAGAGGGAGTCACCATTTTTTTTTGTTAATCTTTTGCTTATAGAATTGTGATTGAATATGTCTACTAAGCCTTACCAAATGGTCATGTTGATTGATGATTTTAGTTATGCATACAAGTTGTTCGATGAAATGTTTCCTTTACTCAGTATCCCTCTAACAGTTTACACTAGAGGCATTGTTGATTCTTTCGCTGTATTGCTCCTGATATGGTATTGCAGGACTGCTTTTGTTTGCAATAGTCTTTGCATGTAACTAAGTTTTCTGGTGGTTTTGTGCAACATGGAGATTCAGAGACTTTTGTACTTGGCATCAGTGCTGACCCTGAACAGGTTTTGAGCTTCTGCATCTTTTGCTTCTTATTTTCGTCAACTGCTCAAATCTGGTCAAACATGAGTCTCTTGAATGGTGAAAGATCATGATTGCACATTGCAAAAATTAAGTTTTGAGATGGAGTAGAAAGAGCTTTCTTATAGTAAACATTGCAACTTCCTTGGAAGACTGTAATGGTGCTTTACTTTGATTCTAAGTCATTTGAATGTCACAGTTCTTAATGCTTACAATAAACCATTAATTAACCTTCTAACATTTATCAAGACTAGACTTCAATTTTGTCGTAGATGATCATTTACGAAGGGTCATGGACCATTGAAGACGGGTTATCCCGTCGTTAATGAGCCATTTTGTTGTAGTGATTATGTGTTCTCGCACTTCAATTTTGCTTATTAGGCCAAGATTTGACATTTGGGGTAATTGTGAACGTATCTTGCCAAACTTGTGGTTATTTGATATAATTTGTTTGTAGTAGTAGGTTCTGAAAGCTCTCCACATTTCATCTACTTTTGATTGAATATGTCAGTAACTTGATTCAAACAGTAGAACAAGTAGACCTTGGTCACTTATGGAATCCAACTCTCTAATTGTTGGAATTTGTTTTGAAAATAATCTTGTTTCTTTCATAAGATTTCATTAACTATTCTGTTACTTGGTTTCTAATAAACTAATGTTTCCTTTTGCTTCCTTTTCCCGTGTCATTTTAGGAATTTTTTTGGTAAGTTCTGTGGGTTGGGGTGCTTGACTATACAAAAGTTGCTAGTCATAAGAATTTGATGTTTGAGACCATGATATTTTAATTCAGTTGTGGAGGATTTAGTATTGTGTATTTGTTTAACATTCAAAAATTAAAGAAAAAAACACATGATTGTATTTGTGATTAATATCTTGTGATGAAACTGAGTTTAAGAATATGCTATATTTTGTTGCTATTTAGTCAATGGTAAGTTTTTACAAGGTTTTAACTTTTCTACTTGTTATAATCAACAACTTCAAACAAAGCCAGTTCAAGATAAATTGCTTTTGTGAAATTCTTAAAGTAATATTTATTATATGTTAATCCCTAGTAATTTACTTGCTCTAGTTTGGCTAGTTCTATCTTGTGTTCCTTTATACATTGCAAATTGCTTTACTACTCTGTTCATGGACCTCTGTTCATTTTCGTCGTTGAAATGCTTGATTCTATCAAGCTTATGACCTTGCTTTGTCCTATGGCTCTCATCTTTTGCTCCCCGAAATGCAACCCAACGATCATTATATTTTGATTTTTTAATGCCTTCCCATTCATGTTATATCTTGCTATTGCTATAACTGTCCATAGATTTTTCAAGCATTTGGGTGTGCCCTTGGCATGAGTTTAATGTACCAAGTATGAAGGAATTTGTTTGGAAATTTTGATGTCGTTTGAGCATGATTTGAATCAGATTTACCCATAACTTTTGTTACCTACCTCTTGTTGTCCCTCTATCTTTTTCGTGTTATTGTGTTCAGCTATCGAGGTAGTGAAACACCCAATTTGTAGTTTGCTTTTTTGTTTCCAGCATTAGTTTGCCGCTTCTCAACACTAAGAAACTTCCCAGCTCCAGAAAATAACTACCTAGCACCAAATTGTGCTTGTCACACTATATAGCTCAGCTAGCTGCATTTTTGGTTCTAGAGACAGGTTTCAAGTGCTTGTTTCTAGCACTAGCTGGAGCCTGAAACAAGTTTCTAGAGTCAAAAATAGGTTTCTAGCACTATACGCCTTCATTTGTAGTTACTTGTTGCTTGTTCTCTTCTCTATTGTGTTGAAGATACTTGCTGCTTGTTTTGTCTTCTCTGTGACTGTCTTATTACTAAAGAGGCCTTAATCTTAGTTTGTGAAACCAATTTTATGTGCTGAAACATGAGTTTTTACACTTTTATATTTGATATTGATTCGGATCTCAAGCTTGAGTAAATAAAAGCCGCTTACTTTGAAATTGCTCTAATCATTGCTCCAATTATTTGTTTTGACATTTTTAGGTAGCGAACAACATTGCGGAACAAGGGGTAGAAAATGGTCTTCTTGAAGAATGATTGTGTTGAGTTTTTCCATTATCACAAATCGAGTTGACTTTCAATTAGATAATTTTATAGATACTATATGAATTATTTGTTTGTTAGAATTTGTAAAGACAAATATTTGGTTTGAATTTGTTGGATTACAACTCTCGATTACTTTGTAGTTGACTTAGTTAGTTGGTCAAACCAATGTTAATTATATGACAGTGATACACATTTTATGATTTTAATGCAATGTTGAAGTGTTCTTTTTTTAAGATCAACAACTTTTATATTTTGAGTGTGTGTGTGTGTGTGTATGTGTGTGTGTGTGTGTGTATATATATATAATATAAAACTAAAAATTAACATTAAATAATAAAATAATGATTTAAAATGTCAACACTAATAAATTCTCGTCAAAAATCATTTGGGTTTTAAAAGGTTGTTATTTGTTAATAATTCACCACACTTATATGTGCAAGTGAATTTAGGTTTATAGTTTTCAAATAAAGGAACTTTCCCACACATATATCTGTTTGTAACTACCCACGCATATAAGTGCAGCGAATCAATGTATTCGCTTTACATATATGTGTGGGTAGAATAAGTGCTCACTGCACATAGTAAGTGTGATTAAATTTTCCCCACAGTTTCAAACAACACACTTAGCTAAGTGTGGGGAATAGTCTTAGCTGCATTTATATGTGTGGCTAACAACCATTTTAAGTGTGGCTGAACACATCTTTTCTTGTAGTGATAAATCCCAATAAAGTAAATTATGTTGCACGAGGAACTTGCTCCCTTTAGTATGTCATAACTTATTGTTAGAGAAAAGTGAGTAGCAAGGTAACAGCGGAAGCGAATAATAGAATCGAAAACGAGATGACGAATATTACAACAAAATTTAGGAACGAAAAATAAGCGATAAAATCAAACACCAGAATTACGTGGGAAACCGAAGAACTCGGAGAAAAACCACGGACGGCGACAGCCAGAAAATAATCCATTATGAGAAAGGAGGAGTACAACCTGATCACTATCACAGGGTGTGATGCGATCCACAAAGGAGATTACAATAACAATCTCTCAACACTCAACTCACAATCTCTCAGAATACACTGGGAAAATATTGGTGAGACCCCTTTCTCTCTCAATATTTTCTCTCTCTCTAGCTCTCTGTGTTTTCCGATGTGTTTTTGGTGGAGAAACATGCACCTTATTTATAGGGAAAACTCCCTATACACCTAACTTGACTCTCACACCAATTAGATTTAGAATCTAATGCAATTAGGAAACCCAACATAATAAGGAAACCTAAATAATATCCTAATACAATTACGAAACAAATAATTGTGAGATCAATAGATTCGGTGATTTTAGGACATATTCCTAACAAACTCCACCTTGGACTAAAATCAACGAATCATCAGTCCAGATAAACATCTTGACTGTCGCCATCAACACGCCCCTCCGCAGGGCGTGGCCATGAACTCTCATGCTTAGAACACCAACTAAGTCCAAACAATGTTCGAACTTAGCTATAGATAGAGGCTTGGTTAACATGTCTGCAGGATTATCAGAAGTATGAACCTTCTTCACCACGATGTCTCCTGCAGCAACTGTATCTTTGATGAAGTGATACCTGACGCTTATATGCTTGGTCTTCGAATGATAAGTGTCATTCTTTGTCAGATGTATAGCACTCTAACTGTCTGAATAAACCACAGTCTCGCCCTGTGGTACTCCAAGCTCCATGACCAATCCCCTCAACCAGATGGCCTCCTTCACTCCTTCCGTTGCAGCAATGTATTCAGCCTCTGTAGTAGACAGGGTTGCTATAGATTGAAGTGAAGCTTTCCAAGATATTGCTCCTCCACACATGACGAACACATACCCTGAAATTGAGCGTCTCCTATCCAGATCTCCACCATAATCAGCATCAACATAACCTGCAACATCAGACGTTGCAGCACTACCTCTATTATACAGGATGCCCTTCTCCAAAGTACCCTTCACATAGCGAAGGATCCACTTCACTCCTTCCCAATGCTCCTTCCCTGGATTCTGCATATATCTACTCACCACACTAACTGCGTGGGAATGTCAGTCTAGTACACACCATAGCATACATCAAACTACCATTGCACTAGCATAGAGAATATTAGACATCCTCCTTACCTCCAAATCAAATTTAGGGCGATTCTCACGAGATAACTTGAAGTGCGGCTAAAGGCGTTGAGGCGCTACTGATTTCTCATGTTGAATCATCAACACCTTCTCCAGATATTTCTTACGAGGCAGAGCGGCTTCCCTGCCTTTCTATCCCTTTCGATCTCCATACCCAAAATCTTCTTCGCCGCTCCGAGGTCTTTCATCTCAAACTCCTGGTTGAGTTGAGATTTCAGCTTCTTTATTAGTGACATATCCCTGGAGGCAATCAACATGTCATCCACATACAATAATAAATAAATGAAAGACCTTTCTTCAAATTACTGTAGTACACAATTATCATAGTGACTTCTTGTGTACCCTTGCCATAAAGGTATCAAACCTTTTGTACCATTTGTCTGGTGCTGTTTAAGTCCATACAAGGACTTCCTTAATCTGCATACCTGTTCCTGTTTACCAGGAACGATGAAACCCTCGGGCTGCCTCATATATATTTCCTCCTCCAATTCGCCATGGAGGAAAGTTGTCTTGACATCAAGTTGCTCCAACTCCAAATCAAATAGAGCAACAATGGCAAGCAAGGTGCGGATCGACGTATGCCTCACGACTGGCGAGAATACTTCATTGTAGTCGATTTCTTCTTTCGGTTGCAACCCCTTACCACTAATCGGCCTTCCACCTTGCACTTTCTACACGGGGATACCTTCCTTTCTCTTGTACACCCACTTCATGAAGAGCTCGTCGCCCTTTAGGCAACTCACATAGCTCCGATGTATGATTTTTCTGCAGACTCTCCATCTCCTCTTGCATAGCTCCTATCTAATTTGAGGCATTCAGACAAGAGATGGCCTCCTGATAGGTAGAAGGTTCAGCACCTTCAGAGTCTCCTCTGCAACACTCGGCGCATAAGCAATCATAGCATCATCTTCTTGATTATATCGCACTGGTCTCTCGATCTCCCTCCTGGGGCGATCTCTAGCAATGCATGATTGTTCCTCCACCGAGGAACATTCGTCTCAATCTCGTGCTCATCAACTGAGTTGGTTCAGAGCATCGATGGTTGCTCGATTGCGAGTTCAGCAGACTCCACCTTGAGCTGCTCCACCTCGAACACCATTCTTCTGCATCCATCTCCGATTTCTGCATCATCGGAAGTACCGTAGATTCCATTCGGATAACATAGCGGTTTCATTAAAGGTTACATCTCTAGTGAATAACTTTCAAATCAGACACCACATTCTATATCCCTTAGACTCGGACAGTAACCTAGAAACATGCATTTAACGTACAGGGAGACGGCTTCCCATCATTCACATGGACATATACGGGACATCCAAAATTCTCAAGTTTGAATAATTAAGCTGGATTACTGTCCATACTTCCTCTGGAATCGGTATTCGATAGAGGCATGAGGTGATCTGTTGGCGTGTGAGTGATGAATATCACCTCGCCCGAGCGATTTGTTCTTCCAAAGCCTGCGTTCGAGAGCATGCGGGCTTTCTCCAGAGTGTCTGTTGATTCTCTCGGCTACCCGTTTCTTTGAGGCTTACCACCAAGGTTCGATGCCTCGCATCCTATGCTCCTCGCAGAAATTCAAGAAATTCAGAATCAACAAACTCCAACCCATTGTCATCCCGAGTTTCTTGATTTTTCTGCTCATGCAGTTCTCTCCACCAAAGCTTTGAACTTCTTGAAATATGAGAATGTCTCATTCTTGTGCGCAGAAATAAACCCAAGTCTTCCTCGAGAAGTCATCCACGAATGTCAACATGTAGCGCCACACCCGGTGATGGCACTCTAGCGAGGACCCACAAATCTGAATGAATATAATCAAGGATCCCTTCATTTGTATGTTTAGCCCTTGAAAAGCTAACCCTCTTACATTTCCGTAGACACGGTGATCGCAAAACTCCAACTTGCGATCTTTGCGCCTTCAGTATCCTTCTTGCTCAACATTGACATTCTCTTCTCGCCATGTGGCCTAGTCTCATGTGCCACGGTTTTGTGCTATCGGACTCATCAAGATTTAGGATCGCACTGCAGATCACATCGGTAGACCCCTGCAGGATGTATAGACTGCCCTTCCTGATTCCCTTCATAAGAACCATGGAACCCCTGCACACTTTCAAAACACCATCTTCTCCTTTGTACCTGCAGCCGTTAGCTTCAAGAGTACCCAAAGAAATTAAATTTTGAGTCATGTTAGGGATATGACGAACCTCCTTGATGGTTCTAACGATGCCATCATGAGTCTTGATTTTGATGCTACCGATTCCTGCAACCTTGCAGGCTGTGTCGTTACCCATGACTACGACCCCGGTGTCAACACTCTCATAAGACTCAAACCAGTCCTTATGAGGACACATATGATAGGTGCACCCCGTGTCAAGAACCCATTCATCTCTAGCTATCCTACTCGATGTGGTAGCCAAGGCATCATCCGTAACTACAAACCCATCACCATCTGACTCGGACTCTATGCAGTTTGAGGTACCAGGTTTGGTGTGTTTATCCTTACTCTCCTGCTTCTTGCCCAACAGTCTCTCTTTATATGCCCCATCTTACTACAGTAGTTACACTTCTTATTCTTGTGAGGATTCCTAGACTTTGAACGGTGTTTAGACCTCCCTCTAGACCCGTTTCCCTTACGTTCAGTATTTCTACCCCTTACAACCATAGCATCACCACCCTGGTCATCACCATCGGTATCAAGTTTCTCCTTAGACAGTAAACTAGCCTTTACTTCACTAAGGTTAAGGTCACCACGATTCCCATACAACATGATTTCCTTAAATTGTTTATGTGATGCAGTAGGATGAATTAAATGAAAAGCCTTATCCTCATCGGTGTGTTTTATATCCATTGATTCGATTCATAATAATAGAATCAAATTCACTAAGATGTGCACGAATAGAAGCACCTTGGGGCATCTTGACTGTAGAATTTCTCCTTCATTCGGTACTTGTTTGCACGACTCTTCGACATGTACTGACTCTTCCATTTGGTCTAGAGCTCCGAGGTTTCTCGATATGCATCACCTCTCTCTGAATGTGCTCGCCAAACACAATTTGAATCCAGAGTCTTATCTTCAAGCTTCTTCCACTCCCTTGGAGTCAGATTCCCCTTGATATCCTTCTGGAGTTGTTTGAAATCATTATCGCTCATTGTCGCATCAGTCTTTGTGTCAGGATACTCAATCACATCCCATAACCCGTCTTTGAATCGGACCGGCTTCATCTCGATCTCCACATAGTAAAACTCCTCGTTCCATCAAATTTTGGAATATCGCACTTCATAATTGAAGCCATCTCGACCTTGCTCTGATACCACTTGTTAGAGAAAAATGAGTAGCAAGGTAACAGCGGAAGCGAATAATAGAATCGAAAACGAGATGACGGATATTACAACAAAATTTAGGAACGAAAAATAAGCGATAAAATCAAACACCAGAATTACTTGGGAAACCGAAGAACTCGGAGAAAAACCCACGGACGTGACTGTAAAATAATCCACTATGAGAAAGGAGGAGTACAACCTGATCACTATCACAGGGTGTGATGCGATCCACAAAGGAGATTACAATAACAATCTCTCAACACTCAACTCACAATCTCTCAGGATACACTGGGAAAATATTGGTGAGACCCCTTTCTCTCTCAATATTTTCTCTCTCTCTAGTTCTCTGTGTCTTCCTATGTGTTTTTGGTGGAAAAACATGTACCCTATTTATAGGGAGAACTCCCTATACACCTAACTTGACTCCCACTCCAATTAGATTTAGAATCTAATACAATTAGGAAACCCAACATAATAAGGAAACCTAAATAATATCCTAATACAATTAGGAAACAAATAATTGTGAGATCAAGAGATTCGGTGATTTTAGGACACATTCCTAACACTTATAATCAAGAATGCGTCTAAAAAACATGAGCACTAATTCGAAGAATGCTAGCTATTGTATGTGCTCAGAATTTGCTATCTTGCATATCGTTTTTGTTTTAAGAACATCTTGGTTGTCAATAACCAACATAACCTACGGTCACCGGAATTCATAGAGATAAGAGTTGAATATATATTTGTCGTTTGCCAAATTATATATATCAATTGAAATAATTGATCGATATTCACATGAAGTTAGAATAGGTAATAGACGAAAGTTGACGCAAGTTAAAATATCATAAACTGAAAATAAAAATAGTTGGGAAAAAAAGATCATTAATGAACAAAATAATTCAATAAATATGAATCATATATTAGAGATGGAGAAGCACATCGATCATGGATCTCTCATCATCTTTCACACAAACTAAAAGAGTAATTAGAATGACCAAATTGCCAACCCTATTCAAGTACTTCTCCCTAGTAATTCCCTAATTAAGACAACCTCCTTTCATCAACACATACATGATAATATATATGCCTAACTTCTGGTTTTCCATAGCCAGATTAATTCTACCAAATTAACCACAAGGTTACCCCCCCCCCCCCCAAAAGAAAAACAAAAAAGAAGCATGAAAAAGGGAATAAATTGTAAAGAATGTATCAAGCTTTACAATGAAGGGCTAAAAATAATGAATTCAGTGTTGATCTTGAGCACTAGTCAACATATCAACCATAATTTGCATGACTATAACCCTCATTTGCAAAGACATGATGTACTCAGCTGTATCCTTAAACAATCCTTCCAATCCTTCTCTGGATTGGCGTTGTGGGATCAACCTCTTTAGGGTTCGGACCTTTCTTTCGATCACGTTTTCGCCTCTTCTTCTAGAACCTTCTCGACGTAGGATTCCTCTCCTCTTCATCACCATCCTTCTGTTCTTCCTAATGACATTCTTCTTACCACCTTGGGTTAAGCTTCTTGTTTGGTCAACTCTTTCTCTTTGAGCTTCCATGAGCTTGCTCCACAATGACCCATTAATAAATGATGGGTTAGTGCTAATAATTGTTGCCTTATTCTCTAGGATCATGCCCTTTAGATTGAGAGAATCAAGGAGAGATTGTGGAGGAGCTCCCATGGCTACTATATGTCAATCTCAAAGAAGAAGAGAAGAAAACTTTGTTAAAAACAAGATGATGTTTGTGATTTTGGTATCCAATTAGCTAGCAAGCTTGAAATGAGAAGAAATGGAACAAGGTGTGCCCCTTTTTATAAGTTGAATATGATGATGTAGGGGGTGGATGATTTGGTGAGGAACATGAGGATAAACATGGGATAAATAATTAAACCAAAGCAAAGCGGACCCACGAAATGAAAATTTGATGGCCAAGGTTTCAACAAGATGGGATAATCAATAAGATTATGCCATGTGTACATTATTTTTTAGAAAACAAGGGATTGTTTACGGGTTTTAGGGATTTTTTTAGGGTTTTAGGTGTTTTAGATTGGTTGCTTTTGGGCATGTTCTCACATGGTTCCACATGATTTTGAGCTCACTACCACCACCATCACAACCCTAATTAACCCCCTAATCTCATATTTGCCACCAATTAAGCCCATGTATGCACCTCCTCTCATCAACCCACTCTTTAATTTTCTCTAAATCACTTTGTTTTAGCATGCAGCTTCCACCCTCCATCCTCCTAACCTCATCAACCCACCCTGGATTATTCCATTTTCCCACCTCCAAATTCATTGCACTTCTAGGGGTTATGAATTTTCTCAAGAAAAGCAGGAATTTTAAAAATGCTAATTCATTCTTTTTTTATCTTCATTTCCAGCTCAACATTTCATGACAGATTAGCACCTACATTATTATAAAATTAACCCAAAAAAGACCCTTATATATATGGCCATATGGGTGGCCAATTAATTAATTCCTTAATTTCTAGTCTAGTTAGTTTTTAAGCAGGAAGCTTCTTGGAATTATTAACTGTAATGGAATATTAATATTGCATGCCAGGGGAAAAAGAAAAAGGAAAAGAAAAGAAGAGGAATGTGATGTTCGGATAAGAGGGATAATAAATAAGATATGATCATGATCTTCTGACATTCATGAACACATATACACAATGTACTTTGGGACATTTTCCCCACTTCACCAAATCCATGCAAAATTATTTCCCTCCTCCAAACAAGATATTTCATCATGTCTGTGCCTTGTCCCGTTGAATCTTTGTAATCTACCTCACTATGGTTTATTTTCTTAACATTGGATGGATTAATTATTTTATTAGCTAGAATACACATTAACAAAGCATTTTCTCTTCTTTTAAACATTGTTATTACATATATAAAGAATTAATTGATGATTAATTAATATGATAGAAGGGAGATATGAATTGAATATGTCTTTTGCTTCAAGTCTCAAACTAAACATAGGACCCATGCATGTAATTTGTGGAGGTTTTTGGGCCAAAGAACATGCATGCACATGTAGGAAGATGATGCTCATTTAGGCAAATATGTCCCATCCAATATCCATCATATCATCTTAATTCCTCCAAAATCATGCAACCATTTGGCTCATTTTAGACTTCTCCTTTCTTTTCATGTTTAAATATCTACCAAAAGTTGTATCTCTGGCTACCTAAGTTTTATAATTGATTTATTTTATATGCCAGGATAGAATAAAAATAAGTGTATTCGATGTATGTGTAGTATATGGTATAGTTGTATATATGATTTTTTAAGTAGTAAAGTAGCCATGAAATCTATTTATATATTTGATTGGATATTTTATGAGGCGGATTGTACGTGCTTGGATGGCATGAATTTATTGGACAAAGTAGAAGAGTGATGATCCAATCATATTGGATGTGGTTGGAATTCCATGTTCTTCATGTGATCTGTGTTATATTGACAATCCATATTCTTTTAAACCCTATTTTCTCTTCTAACTAAGAATAAGAGTTTATTTTCTTGTGGAAAATGACTAATCCAATTTAGGTCACATTAATCCCTGTTACTCAGATTTATGCATATGTTGATGTGTAACCACGTTTATATGGACAAAATATGAGTTAGAATTTAATGTAATACAACTTATTAGTTGGACAACTATTATTGTGAGGGTCTAATTTTTTTTATCATTCTAAGATTTTTGTCTGAAGGGAAACCTTATTGCAACGGTTGAGTTGTTGTTGTACGATCGTCAAATCACGAGTTTGAGCCCTGGAAGCAACCTCTTGCAGAAATTGAAGGTAAGGTTTGCCTACATTACACTTTTGTGGTGGGACTCTTCCACGGACTCTTGCTTATGAGAACGCTTTATGCACTGGGTTGTCCTATAAAAATTATGTCTGTGAAGAAGCCAACATCTGAATACTACTTATCGAAATATGTGACCATGCCACCACAGTTTCGTTATACAAAAAAATCTCAATTTTGAAGGTTATATATTTACGTTCATAATCTATGAATTAAAATAAAAGATCTCATTAAAACTTAGCTTTTTTCCATGAAGTTATAGATAGCGAACGATCAATTTGAATCAATCTATCCAAATTGTAAAATGTATAAATAAGATTATTACATTCAACTTTTACATATCTCATATAGATAGGATTCGTAACTATCAGAACTTTAAAAAAATAGAACCTTTTTGTACCGGAATCATTATTACGATGTATACATAGTCCAAGATAACTATTTTCTTTTTGTGAAAGAAATATGAGATCAATTTAAACGACCTAATAAACCTAACAATCTGTTTTGGGTGCAAAATATATGATCATTTCTTGGATAAAAGTATATTGTGGGATACAATATGATTCATACATAATGATTCAATAAGCCTACTTTAAGGAACAAAGGGGGGCAACGTGGCAAATATGCATGGGTTTAATTGCCAACTAGGATTATAAGACTCTCATGTGCTTTAATAACGTGGTCACATGCAACTAAATCATTTTCTTTTTTGCTACTCTATTTATTATTTAGCATGCTTAAGCACGCCATCTCTATATGTGCTTATATATGCTAATGCTAATTGCTATGATGTCATGTGGTATTTAATTACTTTAGTTTTGTTGCTCTTACCCTTTTTTTCATGTGCTAATAGAGAGTAAAGTTTAATTCTCATCTAATTAAATTAACATCATTAATTTTCATCTAATTAAATTAACATCAAAACCTTATCCAGGCGATGCTACTTGCAAAAGAAATTTCCCACTTGTAAGACATTATATGTGCTACTACTCACTTCTACGGACGAAAAAGTATTGCCCCTATTAGAAAGCCAGCCAGAAGACTAGTTAGAGATAATTTAGATAAATAGGAAAGTCATCTAAATGGTTTTTTTTTTTTTTATAGCATGCCAAATAGATAATCAAATTATTATACTGTACAAATTAAAAATAGTTGTTGCCTAAAGTAACATAAATAGTATTACATGCGAATTTCTACATTTGAGTTGAAAGAAAAAGGTAACTAATGCAACTATGAATTTCATGTAAAGTTCGATCTTGGATTAGGGTTAATGTTGACAACATGCGTAATACATATTGGTTGGACAGGAAGTGGTGTTTCTAGGGGCCGACGGATGAGTAACACGTAAAAATCTTTCTTGAAAAGGGGAATAATAATTGGAAACAACTGTTAATATCATGTGTTAGGATTCTCAGGGCGTAGTTAGCAGACAAACAATAATAAAGCGCGAAAGATAAATAAAGATTCGACACAAAGGAATTAACATGGAAAAACTCAAACCGGGAAAAAAACCACGAACGATGCACTATTAGAGGATTACAACGGTGTTTCAGAGATTCCCAGATCTCCACAATCTCTCACAACCTTCCTAGAGTTACAACCTGAGAACTCGACACTCAGTTGAGCCTCACACAACTCCCTCAGGAACACAGAGATTACAGGTCAATCTCTTGTGGTATAAGATGAAACACTCTCAATTGCAATACAAATAAACCTAGCACCTAGGCTCTATTTATAGTACAAGGCTGTCACAATTTTAGGATTAATAGAGTCCCTACAACAAAGGAATTACAAAAAAGAAGTGGAACAAATCAACAATCTGATTCCCACTCAAACTCTTCTACCTTGCTCCCCAAGAGACAGAGACCAACCCAAAATTGGTCTCCACATTCAACCCAACAATCTCCCACTTGGAGACCAATTGTAAACGCAGCCTTCGTCGATTATCATCAATCACCAGTTCAACACCTTCTCGAATCCTTTAGTGCATCCATCTCGGTCTTGTTCAGCAAAGATCAACAGAGGTCCCAATTGACCTCCCATCAACTCCTCTTTTAGCACAGGCTCCCACTTGAACTGATCGATCACGCCCCTACAACTTCGACATACGCATCATCGTCAACAACTTAGGGGAATTTTGGATTGGGACTTTACCTCGTGTTAAACTTGTCGAATTCCCGTGCAGGTTAGATGCGTTCCTCGGCTGACCATCCGTTCCCGTAGCCTCGACCGGAAACCTCCTCGTTTCTGGTACCCTTCTCTCATTAGAGAAGCTAACACGCCTTTGACGAGCATGAACCGGCATGTTAGAGTTATCAATGACAGAATATAGCTTCCCGTTTTTCCTGCCATTTGCAATTATCAGAGATCCTTTCGTTACCCTCCAATGACCATCTTTAAATCTCGTCGTGAACCCCTCCTCATCCAGTTGACTCACAGATACAAGGTTCTTGGTCAGACCCGGGACATACCGAACATTCTTCAACCTCCAAGTTCCACCCTTAGAAGTTTTAATGTTCACATCACCTCTTCCTAGCACCTTTAGGTTGTGACCGTTTGCAAGCCTAACCCTGCCAAACCTCCCACTCACAAAATTGCTAAAGGCCTCCTTGCTAGACGAGGAGTGAAACGAAGCACCCGAATCTATCACCCAACTCCCTTCTGACTTGTCAACACTAACAGTTAGGGCATCACCAAAATCCTCAACAGAATATACAGAGTCCTGGTCATTATGGCTGCTCTTCTTGGGTTTGGGACAATCTCTACGAAGATGACCACTATCACCACAGTTCCAACACAACACTTGCTCCATGTTTCGACCTCTAGATTTTGATCGACCCCGACCTGAACTCCCACTATTCCTCCTACCCCTGACAGTCAAAGCATCCCCCGAAGACTCAGACACATTGGAATCTTTCCTACGAATACTTTCATTCAAGACCAAGTCTCTATGTGAGACCCGGGAAAATCCCCGTTATCCCTCGCGGTGTACGGCGAATCGAAAGGGGTGTCTTTTCTTGGAAGGGATTTAAATACATTTTATTATGATGTTCAAATGAATCAAAATAATAAAAATAAAAAAGAGTCGCCAATTAATTTTTAATGAGAATTAATAAACTCAAATTTAAAATCCATAAACCATGAACCATGAGATTCGGATCCGGGGGTAAGGTTACGAATTCGAAAGTAAAAACCCTTGAATTCGCCCATTCAAAGAACGGACTCTACTAAATCGGTTAATTTAAAGAAAGGAGTAGAAGAGGAGAATTAATTAGATTAATTAATATTATTTAGCGCACACAAATGAAATGGTTAAATGTAAAAATAAAATAAATGCTAACCTCAAGTTAATGCCAAGATTATGAATGCACACAAAGAAAGGAATAGAAGAATGAAATAAAAGAACAAAAGTATAAACATTTACAAGTTAACATTTAGTCAATTTGATTAGAGCATCAATATTATTATTTAAGTTGGATTTACATCATAATAAAGTGAGAATAAAATAAAAAAAATAATACTAACCTCAAGTTAATGCCAAGATTATGAATGCAAGATGATGATGATGAGAAGAAGGAGGAGGGAGGAGAAGAAAGATAAAATCACCTAGTGTCAATACTCCTAGGATGATTTTTGAGGTGTGGAAAAAGAGTGGAAATAAGGGTGTATTTATAGTGGTGGAGGGAATTTTATTTATGGTGTTGAATAAAAGAATATTGTGAGGATAAAATCAAATAAAGGTTGATTTTATTTGATTTGGAAAATGGAGGAAGAATGAAATAAGATAAAGAGGGATTTGATTGGGTTTGATTTGATTTTGGGGGATTTTAACATGTGGAAAATGTGTGCATTTCAAAAATCTTGGCATTTAATCCTAAATTAAAAATAAAGATAAAAAAATGATTAAAATCAATTACATAATTACAAAGCTGAATTGAGTGACAAAATTCAGCGTCTACAGTTAGCCCTCACTTTGATCGAGTCCGAGTAGGACGCTGATCAAAGTATTCTTGATATTTTTTGGTCTTTCCCGATGTCAATATTGATCTTCCAGTCTTTCCTAGTGTCGTTGAAATGTAGTTCAGTCTTTCCCAATGTCATTCAAATGTAGTTCAGTCTCTCCCGATGTCGTTCAAATGTAGTTCAGTCTTTCCCGATGTCGTTCAAATGTAGTTCAGTCTTTCCCGATGTCGTTCAAATGTAGTTCAGTCTTTCCCGATGTCGTTCAAATGTAGTTCAGTCTTTGCCGATGTCATTGAAATGTAGTCAGTCTTTCTCGATGTCGTTGAAATGTAGTTCAGTCTTTCCCGATGTCGTTCAAATGTAGCTCAGTCTTTCCCGATGTCGTTGAAATGTAGTTCAGTCTTTCCTGACGTCGTTTAAATGTAGTTCAGTCTTTCCCGATGTCGTTCAAATGTAGCTCAGTCTTTCCCGATGTCATTGAAATGTAGCTCAGTCTTTCCCGATGTCGTTGAAATGTAGTTCGTCGAAGATGATGCAGCTGTGAAACTCGAATTAAAATTATTTTCTGAGTCATACAAAAATTATATTTCCATATTTTCTCTTGAAAATAATATCTCTCTCCTTTTTTATTATTGGAGTATTAAAACAAAAGTTTTAAATTCTCCTCATAATAATTTTCCAGTCAATCTGGCTAGACCGGTCAAATATTCATTTAATTGAATTTAAGGATGAGTAGGTGGGAGGTTGAGGAGTTAAAGGAGTGGTTTTTAAAAAGGGGCCACACACCCAAACATCTTATCCTCACTCCCACTCTCTCTACACTCACTTTCTCTCTCTAAAGCCTCGAGCAGCCATCCCCCGAGTAGAGCACACCGCCAGGTATGGCAGTTCCCTAAGCTTCCTTGCTGCCCGTCGATCACCAATGGAAATCGAAGAAGGAGTCCTCATACCGCCAGGTATTGCAGCCGGGTGGGTCGGTTTTTGCCGGTAACGATTCCTCGATTTTCGTGCCAGAGACATTGTTGGCCGGCGCTCCATACCGCCGATTGTGGCATTTTTTTTCGGTTTTCTGTGCCGATACGTCATCGTCGGGCCTCGCCGGAGCTCTGATCGCTAATGATACTGCCAGGTATGCCCGGGTTTCTGCCGATTTTGTTCACTTCTTTTTTCGAAAATGACACTGAAATTAGTTCGGGTTTTGAACCTGGAAACGGTTGAGTCTGTCAGGTGTTACTCAAAGTTCCGGATTTCGGTTTTTTCGGGACCAGATCTGAAAAGTGGTCGAGTATGCCCAACGGTACCGCCAGGTATGTTCTGTTCCTGGACTTTGAATTTCATATCTTGCATGCTTTTCACTCCCGGTGGCTTGCCGGAATTCGGCTGGAACCGACCCATACCGCCAGGTATGGTCTCGGGTTCAGACTCGAGCTTGACCCATTCAAGTTTTCGGGTCATCTTTCGGACAATCCGGGGTTTGGTCTCGGGGACTTCGCTTTATCCCGGGATTTTGAACCTTCCTTTTGTGTTTCGCAACTTATACGATGACACAACCCTTGAAACCTCAAGGTATCCAAATGAGCATGTGTGGCTTAGGAGATCGGAAGTCCCGGTAAGCCTTTCAAACTCATATTTTTTTTGTATGGTCTTGGTATCCCGTATGTATGATTTATACCAACCTTGTCATGTATTGAGGCCCAAAACTTTTTGCTGTTTCTTGTGTCGTCAAATTTTTAGAGTTTAATGTTGGGATTAACTAGTAATCCCAAGATTTTTCTCATAAAAATCTGATGTCATGCCTCCAGGCATGCAGCTCCGTCCAGTTTTCCATACTTTTCTGTACTGTTTTTTTTTCAAATCCTTGTACAGTCAGGGTGTCATGCCTCCAGGTATGGTGCTCTGTCCGGAGTTTTTCTGCATAGTCTGGACAAATTCAAGTTTGGGCAGGCTCACATGCCTCCATGTATGCTACTATGTGTCTCTGCATCGATTTTCTTTGTTTTTGCACTGCTTCATCAGATTTGGGGTCTAGTCAGGTTGTCATGCCTCCAGGCATGCAACTCTGTCCAGCCCAGGATCGGTCAGCCGAATTTCACTTGTTGCGCGGAACCCTAGATAGGATGCCATGCCTGCTGGCATGGCGCTCTGTCCGATGTTATTTTTTTCTTCGCATTGCCCAACCTTGAGTCCCCTCTGCCGAGCATACCGCCAGGTATTGCTCTGTGAAATCTTGCATCTTGTCTTCGCATCGGGTCCATTTTTTTCTTGGTGGTGTTGTATGTGGAACCCGGGTCCGGACTGTACTTGGTGATATGGTGTCCGCTTGCAAGACCTAGACCCGGCTTGTTCTTGGCAATATGAGTCGAGTTTGTCCGTATGCTCGGGTCTTCACAATTAATTCAGAAATGAATTATTTCCAAACTAATTCTCGTGAACATTGTGAATTGAATTTTTAGAGTTTAACTCAGAAAATGAATTATTTTCCAAATTATTTCTCATAAAAATTTGCGATCCGTTTTAGAGTTTAACCCGAAAAATGAGCTAATTCTCATAAAAATTTGTGATCGGTGTTAGAATTTAACCCGAAAAATGAGGTAATTCTCATAAAAATTTGTGATCCAAATTTTTAGAGTTTAACTCGGAAAATGAGCTAATTCTCATAAAAATTTGTAATCCGAATTTTAGAGTTTAACTCGAAAAATGAGCTAATTCTCATAAAAATTTGTGATCCGAATTTTCAGAGTTTAATTCGGAAGATGAGTTAATTCTCGTAAAACTCGAATTATCTCTTCATCGGCACCGTCCTTTGAGTTTCTGGCAATACGCCCGAAGGCGATTAAGACTCCAAGTGAGCTTGCTTGATTTCTAGCCCCCATAGTTGCATTTCTTTTGAGGTTCGGGCGGGAGATAGAAGAATGCATATGCAGTCTTATGCATGCTATGCTACATGAATTATGTGTGAAAAAGTACAGGATTCTTTTATGTACAATACATAACTCTATTATGCATTTTATACTATAAGACTCTTTATGCATGATTTTATGCAGTCCTAATTCTAATGCATGATGTGACTCTTTTTTTATTTTTCTGTACTTTTTGTTTTATTTATGCAATGCATGTGACTTTTTCTTATTTGACTTGAGAAGAAAAAAAAGAAAAAAATAAATAAAAACTAAAAAAAACTAACATGACTCAAAATGAAAATAAAAAAACGAAATGATATGACTCAAAATGCAAACTACTGTAACTTAAATTAAAAAACGCACATGACCTAAAAACAAAAACTAAAAAAAAATGCACATTGATTTGCTGCATGTATGCGATATGAACAGCCCCCACTTTCCCAAAAAAAGAATAAGGAAAAGTAAATCAAAACTCTAAATGTAAAGAGTGGTTTCGAAGTGAGTTTCAGGACAAGGCAAAAGCAATGAAAATGATGAGTTCTTCTTCTCGAATTGCCTCGCAAGTTGCCATGATGCTGATATTGAGTGATGAGCGAGCCCCCAGTTGGAATGCTGCAAAAGACGATATTAATGGAAGACTCGGCCTATTTAAGCTGCATGAGGGATAGTCAGGATGTTCGACCTTGATGTCATGGTTAGGAACCCCAAGCACTAAGAAGGATCAAGTGACAAGTCGTCTTGATTTCTCTTGCCTTTTCTCTATTCTTCTTGACATTTTTAGGTAGGAACATGTAAGCACCAAGCCCCTAATATCAGTGAACAAATAAATATCTTCAAGCAAGCCAGAATGACAGACTTAGGTGGGTGTTGTCTTCAAGTAACCTTATATTGATGCAATTGGCTTCTTGTTCTGCTAAAGGAGTTATCCCTCACTCAGGTGCTCTGGAAGCGAGGATTAACTGACGAATCTCATACATACACTAATGACCAAATCAAAAGAGCTCACAGGGTAGGGACAACGGAGGATGGATTATGGAAAAGGTAGGAATGGTGGTATAGAAAGTATGTTTGTGAGTGGTTAGGCCCCAATGGTGGGCCAAACGAGGCTATGGATGGCTAGGCGAGAGTAGTGATAAGATGTCTGGAGGTTGAATCGATGGAGGTGAACGAGTTGGTCTATAGACGGAGCACCATGTGTCGTGGGTTAATCTCATAAGGAAAGAGATGGTCAAATGGCTTTGGTTTGATGGATTTAGGTATGAAGGGTGATCCAAGTCTGATGGGAAAAATGTGGGTGTGTTTTGGTGAAAGAAATTTGACAACTTGTCAGTGTCATTAGAGACCAAGGTTTCCTCTCCTTTTGCCTAGCTCGCCTGATGAGATTTTCAAGCTAGCCACTCTTTATTTTATCTCTCAAAGACCAAAAGATTTGATGATGGATTTTCTCTAAAGTGCATTGCAGCGGCCGGGCCTCAAAGAGGTTCTCCTACGTATCCAGTGTGGAATCAGGCCAGTCGTAGTTCAACAGGTGCAGCTTTGATTGATGCCTCAAGAAGGACTTTGAGATGGATCGAAAGTTTAATGGGAAGGATAGGTATGAAGGTTTGATGGGGAGGTTTTGGGATGTGCGAGTGACCAATGTAAACCGACAATTGCCACTTATGCCTCTTATTCTTGCTTTCTTCTTCCTCTTTTTTTTTCTTTTTTTCTTTTTTTTTTTTTTGAACTTGACAACCTCAATCTATATTTCTCTTATCCATGATATTTGTCACCCGCAACACATTAGTCGGCTTAAAATGGATTTAGGGATGAGATGGTCATGAAATGAATGACTGGATTCATGACGATGGTTAAGAAGATGGTGTGAGAAGGTAATAATGTAGGTAAATCGGCTAGGTGAGAATGAAGGTGGTGATGATGTAGGTGGTAAGGGATGAAAGTCTTCTATCATAGGCATATCTTTTTAAGCTGCATGATTTATTTGATAGTGAGATTCACTTTTAGAGACTATTGGTCGCTTTGAATTCCCTCCTTTTGCCTAGCCTGTTGGGTGAGTGTTCAGGTTAGCTTCCCTCCTCTTAATTTTTACTCATTCACCTCTCCTTTTGCCCAATTTGTTAGATGCGTGTTCAAGTTGGCCTCTCTCTTTTTTTCTCTCCTTTTTCCTAACTTTGCTTTGGCGGTGAAGTTAACCTCTCTTCTCTCTATTAACCTTGGACTCGGGGTAGGAAAAAAGCATAGAGAAAATGTGGTAGAGATGTGAGATGGATTGAAGGATGTGAGAAGATAGATGTGTCAGACTTGGATGGTCATATGGGTGAGTGAGCTCTTCAATTCAAATCAGGAATGCAAGCACAAGACTTTCCTTAGCAGTTTAGAAGCAAATGAAGGGTCGGGGAAGACAAGAATCATAATTATGAAAGGTTTCATCTTTATTGAATGCAACTAAGATGAATACATAAAAAAAAAATAAAAAAAAAACTACTTGGGATACACCCCAACTGACTCTGAAAATAAATGCCAACTTTCACGGAAAGAAAAGGAATGATAATAGAAAATCTCCTAATTAAGTCTTGTCATCTTCTACTCTGATGTAACCCGGGATTATAGAGCTTGCAGCGGAAGATCCCCGTACAGCCTGAATTTCTAATGGGGTTTCTGTATTGTTTGTGCTGGCGGCAGTTCTCCTAATTGGAACACTTCTTCAAGTTTTTTTTTCTTGAGGGTGAAGCAGTTTTCAGTGTCATGACCTCGATGTCTATGATATCTGCAAAACTTACTTGAGTTCCAAAATTTTCCCTCAGTTCCGGGTTCGCATCGAACAGGGGGAAGCTCGATCTTTCCTTCCTTAAGAAGACAATTGAGAGCCTCGGTATTGGTGGTACAGATTGGAATTTCAACATTCTTAGCAGAGGAATTAGGAGCCCTTTGATGAATATCAGTGTTATGCAATTCCATTGATGATGATCCTTCTCCAATATTTTTTCTGATGCGATGTTCAATATTGGTCGTCCTTCTATCGTTTTGTAGAATCCAAAGGATCATATCCATTTTTCGGTCCAGACCCTCCATGCGTGATTGCATTTGAATTATTGTGGTAAAGAGTTTGTCCATAAAAGAACTTTCTCGTTTACCACATCTTCTTTCTTGATATCCTCCTATAGCTAAGGGCGGAATTTGGTCTTTCTTCTTAGTTAACGGTGATCGGGAGACATTTGGAACTGTTTTAAACTTCTCCATTGGTGAGTTGGACTTATGTGATTGATCAACTCTAGGAATAGAAGTGAGTCCCGTGTCCATATAGTGATTTGCAGACATAGGGATCTCTCTCTCTATTTCACGCATGCTTGACATTTCACTATGACGAGTGTTGCTTCCATCTTTATCAAGAAAATTCAGCTCATCATTCATCCTTGCTAACGTATCGATGATTTCATCTATTCTCTTATCGTTGTCTTGCATTTGCTGTGAAATTTCAGTCAAATGTTGGGAGATGAAGAGATTGAGTTCATTGTTGCTAGGTATTCCGTTGGAGGCCATTGGAGACAGTGGTGCAAAGAAGGCAACTTGTTTACTCCGAGTTCAAGGTCGGTCACCGGATCCTTATTCTACCTGTATGGAAACCATAAACCTCAATAATTAACCCTGACATTGACCTACCCAAAGACGTAGCGACCTACATGGGACAACCTAATGCAAACGATGCCTATATGTTGAATGATTTTTATTTTTATTTTTTTTGGTATGGACTCACCCAACATTGGGCTTGCATGCTGACCTCTAGCGTAGGATGAGACTATGTACGGGTAAGGTCCATCGAGCCATCATAAGATCGAGTCAACATTAAAGTCTTAATGAACTCAAATTCGAATAACGACCGGATACACACTTTATGGGCCCAAATACCTCCAAGGGTTGGACAAAATCAAGCTAAGTTCTCGGGCTTAATCAAACCTCTTTGATTTGGGCCCAAGAGAGACCTCTAGGTCTTCTTTAACTTTTGCATGACTATTGCCCAAACTAAAGCGGCATTTGGGGGAAAAACAATGAGACCGACTCTTAAAAAAAAACATATAGCACGTAATTTACACATATCACAATAAGAATGCATATAGCATACAAAATGGGTAATGCACCTAACCAAGGTTCTATATTCAAAGGTTTGAGGTCGGATACCTAAAACTAACATACTCATGTTTCTCACTCGTCACAAATTCTATGGAGTTCATAGTAGAGTGACTCGTGTGTTTCTCGTAAAATTAAAGAGAAAATGTAAATTCATAATCCCGATAATTTTGGAGTGCTTCATGAGTGGGAAAGCAATTTGCGACCTTCTTGAAATGTGGGGTTCATTCCTTGAATCCGGAAATATACTTTACCCAAAAGTGAAAATGGGTTAACCTAGACGGTACCTTTGGGTTCATCTCGATTTATTAAAAACCGAGATGGAGGTCCGCATGCTTGATGCCTAACCAAATAACAAAAATTACAAAAATTAATTTCTCCTTTTCTACTCAAAAATTTTACAAATCGGTTTTTCAAGTTTTACCCTCTTAAAGTAAGTCCCCAGTGGAGTCGCCATTTGTGGGACCCGGGAAAATCCCCGTTATCCCTCGCGGTGTACGGCGAATCGAAAGGGGTGTCTTTTCTTGGAAGGGATTTAAATACATTTTATTATGATGTTCAAATGAATCAAAATAATAAAAATAAAAAAGAGTCGCCAATTAATTTTTAATGAGAATTAATAAACTCAAATTTAAACTCCATAAACCACGAACCATGAGATTCGGATCCGGGGGTAAGGTTACGAATTCGAAAGTAAAAACCCTCGATTCGCCCGTTCAAAGAACGGACTCTACTAAATCGGTTAATTTAAAGAAAGGAGTAGAAGAGGAGAATTAATTAGATTAATTAATATTATTTAGCGCACACAAATGAAATGGTTAAATGTAAAAAAATAAAATAAATGCGAATAGAAGAATGAAATAAAAGAACAAAAGTATGTTTACAAGTTAACATTTAGTCAATTTGATTAGAGCATCAATATTATTATTTAAGTTGGATTAACATCATAATAAAGTGAGAATAAAATAAAAAAAAATAATACTAACCTCAAGTTAATGCCAAGATTATGAATGCAAGATGATGATGATGAGAAGAAGGAGGAGGGAGGAGAAGAAAGATAAAATCACCTAGTGTCAATACTCCTAGGATGATTTTTGAGGTGTGGAAAAAGAGTGGAAATGAGTATTTATAGTGGTGGAGGGGAGTTTATTTATGGTGGTGAATGAAAGAATATTGGGAGGATAAAATCAAATAAAGGTTGATTTTATTTGATTTGGAAAAGGGAGGAAGAATGAAATAAGATAAAGAGGGATTTGATTGGGTTTGATTTGATTTTGGGGGATTTTAACATGTGGAAAATGTGTGCATTTCAAAAATCTTGGCATTTAATCCTAAATTAAAAATAAAGATAAAAAAATTATTAAAATCAATTACATAATTACAAAGCTGAATTGAATGACAAAATTCAGCGTTTACACTCTAATTTCCCCAAACTTCAGTTTCTCATCCTTCTTAGTTGAAGAAGTTATAGAAGTCACGAAATTTTCCCAAGACTTAGGTAGGGTAGGCAATAGTATATTAGCATTCATCTCATCATCGAACTTAAATCCCACAGAGGTTAATTTTGATAGTATCATATTCAACTCATTCATACTATCATGCATATCACCAGACCCGCGCATCTTAAATTCAAACAAACGACGTAACACATATACCTTGTTCACCGCCGAAGGTTTCTCTTATGTGTTTTGCAAGGCCTCGAGCAGATCTTTCGTCGTTTTCTGATCTTTGACGTTGAAAGCCACGTTCCGAGCTAGCTCAGCCTGACCGTACTGAATGCCTGACCATCAAGCTCTTCCCAATCCTTCTGTTCTATCTCTTTTGGCTGATCACCCATCGCAAGATGCAACCTTTGCTGGCGGAGCACATCCTCAACGCGCATCCTCCACCATGCGTAGTCTTTCCCATTGAACTCCGGAATCTTCACAATAGCACCCGCCATTGCTTCTCCGTCTGCAGATCAACCACGCTCCAACCAAAGCTCTGATACCATTTGTTAGGATTCTCAGGGCGTAGTTAGCAGACAAACAATAATAAAGGGCGAAAAATAAATAAAGATTCGACACAAAGGAATTAACGTGGAAAAACACAAACCGGGAAAAAATCACGAACGATGCACTATCAGAGGATTACAACGGTGTTTCAGAGATTCCCAGACCTCCACAATCTCTCACAACCTTCCTAGAGTTACAACCTGAGAACTCGACACTCACAGTTGAGCCTTTACACAACTCCCTCAGGAACACAGAGATTACAGGTCAATCTCCTGTGGTATAAGATGAAACACTCTCAATTGCAATACAAATAAACCTAGCACCTAGGCTCTATTTATAGTACAAGGTTGACACAATTTTAGGATTAATAGAGTCCCTACAACAAAGGAATTACAAAAAAGAAGTGGAACAAATCAACAATCTGATTCCCACTCAAACTCTTCTACCTTGCTCCCCAAGAGACAGAGACCAATCCAAAATTGGTCTCCACGTTCAACCCAACACCATGTAAGCTAAGGAGTACACGGAGGAATCCGCTAAAAAAGGGGCTCGTATCTAGATCTAATTAACTAGTTGGTGGGGCAATAATTTACCAAGGCGATCCTCAATAGCTAGTATGAGAGGATGATTTACATGTGAATTCCCAAATCATTTATAGAGTTCGGGTAGGTAGAGTTCGGGTAAAATACCTATATGTGATACAAAGTTTGTATCAAGAATCTAATAAGTTCATCGTGCAAAAAACTATATTAGAGTACGCGGACCTGGTATTAAGTCAAAGAGAAAAGATATGGATGAATTAATATTTTGATAATTTTCTTACTAATTTGAAAAATACTAAAACTAATTAGGAAGCAGCTGATTGGATGACCACTACTAAAAATACATGTATTACTAACCATTTTTTTCCAACCAATTTAAAATGGTTGGAAAAAATCAACCATTTTAGCAACAATTTCATATTCCAACTATTTTCAAAAATTTTATGTAGCAAAAAGGGTTGGAAATTCCAACCAAATTTACTAAAATGGTTAGAAAAATGGTTGAATTACTAACCATTTTTCAACCATTTTTCCAACCATTTTCAAATAGTAGGTAAAATGATGGTAGAAAAAATTTCCAGCCATTTTACCAAAATTGGTTCAAATTTTCAACCCTTTTTCCCACATAAAATTTTTGAAAAATAGTTGGAATATGAAATGGTTGCTAAAATTGTTGGTTTTTCCAACCATTTTAAGTTGGTTGGAAAAAGTGGTTGGTAATTAATACACATATTTTTAGTTGTAGACATACTACAACCAACCAACCACATATTTCTTCAACCACAATTTTCACATTTAAGTTTGATGTTGATTAGTACTAGTGTTAGTTGTATATTACTCCCTTTATTACATATTAATTGTTTATTGACGTCATTAATTAATCAACATATACAATATTCTAATATATAAAAATATTATCATTAGATTAATAACAAAAAATACTCTCTTAAAAATATAATGTTGTAACTTTTTAATAAAATTTACTAAACAAAATTTTTAGTCAAAGATGGATTATGGAACAATTAATATGTAACATAGGGAGTAATATCCTTGTGGTCATGGAAGATGCGTAAACCACAATTTATTATAGGGATAATGATACGTATCTTGATTCAAGATGGTTAATAACCATCTTAAATTATTTATAGTTCATATTTTTGTAACTTTAATAATATTTTATCTAGTAATTATATATATTTATCAATTATAAGAGTATAATACTCATTACCTAGGTCAACAAAATATAAATAATAGCCTAATTTTATCAATCATAGTATAAAATGTATTTTATATGCATAATTTTATATTTATCAAGAATATAAATAAATAACTATTTTTATAAAGTTTATAAGTCTTAGTGTCTGTTTGGCCTAGATTTTTAAAAGGTGTTTTTGTTTCTTATAAACAGTTTTTTTAAAAGCTATTTTTGGAAAGATATTGAAGTGTTTGCCCTAGTTTATGAGATAAGTGATTTTACTAAATTAAAGTGTTTAACCTAGCTTATAATATAGTGTTTTTACTAAATTTAATTGTTTAACCAATTAACCTAACTTTTAAAATTATCATGTGTTTTTGGGAGTACAATTATTATATGATTATTTACATTTTTCACTTTTTATTAATTTTTAAACAAATTATCATGTTTTAATTTTAGCAATAATTATAATCATATAGTTATAGTTATAGTTATAATAATTATTATAATTATATATGGTCTTACTTAACTATACAATTCTTTAAATTAAATATTTATATATCACAAATTTACTAAATACCATATTTGTAAAGAAATTAAATAATAAAAATGTCTAACATAATATTAAAGGTTCTAACATAATATTTAAATATTTAAATGCTATCTTTTTAAGAATCAGAATATTTATTTAAAATTATGGAAACTAATCATTAAAGAATCATATAGATTGAGTAGAGATTAGTTTGTAAGAAGCAGAAGCAGCAATTTACTACTTCTGTTTTTGGAGTTAGTTTTGGCCAAAACTGTTTTTGGAAAACAATTATTACCTTCTAAAAAAACATCGTTTGGTCTAGTTTATGCTTTTTAACTCCAAAACCACTTCCAAAAGCTAGGCCAAACAAGCACTTAATTGAAATAACCCTAGAGGGGGGTGAATATGGTTGTATAAAAATTTTTGCACTTTATCAATACAAGGACGATAAGCTTGAGGTACAAAAGAAGTAAGAAGATCACAAACTCGGCAAGATCAAGGACTGTGAGGTCCTCAACGTATGCTTACAAGGGCAGAAACTCAGAGTGAACTTTTGCAGAGGATGCCTCACAGTTGAGGCTAAAAAGATTCAAAAACTCACTAAAGGAGGAACGCGCTTTTCACTTTAGCTACACACCCTTGAGGGCCTCACCAGAACACACTTTCTGGTTACACAACTCACTACTCAAAACCAAGTAGCTACACTCAGAATTTTCTATCACAAAATTTCTACACACGATTTAATCTTCCTTGGAATCGTTAATTTTCACAAGGAGCTATTAGAGGTATTTATAATCGAAGGTTTCAATCAACAATGGTCTCCTCTTGATTCTTTCCTTTCTTGATTGATCTTCAATCTTGTATTTTTGGTAGTTGCAAGTTTCTTTTTTCCTTTTGACGTCTACAAGGTAAGCAAATCAATTAGTCATAGTAGATAGGAAAAATCAGAATTATTGACTTAAATATATTCTGTAGATTACTTCCCTGATATCTTCAAATTTGGACTTTCAAACAAAAGCTGCTGTAGATTACGATGCTGCTAGAGGTCATCAGTGTGGGTAATGCGGAGGTCCTCAGAGGTGGGATATGTTTCTACATTAATAACCTTCAAAGTAATAAAATACACATTTATAATTATTTAAATATGTTTATATTTTATTTTTTGAGTGATTTGGTAACGTTCAAGATGATCATTTATAACCATCTTGAATCAAAACATATTATTTTGCTTATTTGCAAATGGAGGTTGGGTGGATGGTCTTATTAGTTATTACTCTTATAGGGTTGAGTGATGGGGCTCCTCTTCGAAGCTGCAACCTTCAAATGGGCTCGATTATGGGCTTCTTAATAGGCTTGGACTTCTGAAGTCTTCCATTAAATGGATCTGTGATTTAGATTACGGGCTCTAGTGATTCATAATGTGGGTGTTTGGCAACACAATCTTTTGGAGAATTTTTTTGGATAATTAATTATTTTGACTAAGTTAAAACAGTAAATAAATTATTTGGTTAAGATTTTAAAGCATTTTTTTCGAAAAGTTATATCCAATGATTTTTTAACATTAACTATTTCTGAAAATTAAAGTATTAAACATCCATCCAAATATGTGTGAAGATTACACTAATGCCATATTTACACCTATTTTTTCAAACCTCCACTATTCATGTCATTTTTGGGAGTTTACCTACTATAGCAGGTTAAAACAAGTTAGAGGGGTATGTCTTATTAAGATGGAAAGTTAAATGACAATTTTGAGTGTTTTGAAAGTCCAACGACATTTTTGACTAAATTGGAAAGTTTAAGGACATTTTTATCCAAGTACTCTTTTGCTCTACCCTCTCCCTCTACATCATCTTCCACATACCCTACATTGCTAATCACCCCGTAGTTTAACTTTAGTCAAATTAAGTTTGCTTTCATAATTAAGCACTCTTAAGTCTGAACATATGCCTTCTTGAAATTTATTAGAACTAGACATGGGTAATGGACTAGGTACCCACCGGGAATTGGTGAGTGGGCATGAAAAACTGAGCTCAGTCTGTTTAATTCATTTAATGACATCAGTGAAATGGATAGGCCAGTTTATGCTGTTTTGCGGGAGCCTGCGAATCAGATAGAACCAGACTAAATCCTCTTTATAATCTTCCTCAAATTCCATCATCTCTTAACTTTTGATTGATCTCAAAACTAACATACCCACAAACCACAAACCTAAAAACGCAAAGTTGGCATACACACTCTCCCTCACTCTCTCTCAACTAAAGACGCAAAAACCAACAACGACACAATGAGGGAATTTAAGAGGCCAAAAGACGAATTTCAAAGAGATGAGTGAATAGAAAAAGTGCCAGAAAAAGTGGGGGGGGGGGGGGCAGGGGGATTTTATTTGATTTTATTTTTGTAAGGAGAAGGATCGGAAGAACTTTTCTCGAATTTGAAGCTTTGTTTGGTAATTAATTTAGTCAAAAAAATAAAATTTTAAAAAATAATGTCGCAAATGTAAACTTGTGTGCGGAATTTAACTAACAGAGGAGATAGTTAATATGAGTGGTAGAAATTTGAATTTAACTATATTAGTTTGATTCTTTTGATCTTAAATAGGGATTACAGTAATTTTATTGAGTTGAAAATTGATGTGAAAGAAGTATATATTGATTGGAGCCACCACTAATAAAGAATGCACCAGACAAATGTGTTGAGTGCTTTTTCTAGAAGAACTTGTCACTGTTAATATTCTATGAATACATGGTTTAGTTGTTGAAGCTTTAATGGAATGTATTCGAAAAGGTATTACATGCAATGAGGATTGCTAGAACTTTAAGTGAAGGTTGATTGAGGATATGTGAGTTTTGGATTTATCAAGGTCATTAAAAAATGAATCAAACGAAAAAACATTTTAGCTTCAAGTCCGTCTCAATCTGCTTAAGGCTTGTTTTAGCCCAACCTACTTGGGCCAACCAGAAGAAGCTTGACCCGACCTGTTTATGGTTGGCCCGAGCCCAGCCCAACCTAGCTTGTTGGCCCACCCACTATTAGAACTATATAAATTGCTATTTTCAAATTGTAAGATTAAGAGACCCTTAATTATTATTATATTTTAATCCTTAACATTTAAAGAAACTTGTGATTTAGATTATTTTGATTATTGAATGGGCCTCCTTCATGTTAGTTTAAAGTTTAAACTATGAAATTGATACTGATTAAAGTTCAATACTAACATTTAGTATTTTGTTTCACTCAAACTGAATTTGATATGACTCTCAAACCAATTGAAATTTCATAGAATTATACTACTCCATTTTTGGATGTCCCAAAATTATGTCCATTTTCCTAAAATGGAAACTTTTATTTTCTTGAAATTACTAAAATACCCTTAATTTAAATTTTAAAAGAATTTAAATATGAGAGGGAAAGTATAAAAAGTAGTTTTGAATTTAAAACTAAGGGTATTATTAATATTTTATTACTAATTGAGACTAATTAGTTGATTTTCCTTAAAATGCGCGCTAAATCAAAGGGGACAAATATTTTGGGACGGAGGGAGTAATTCATACTCCTGAAAAAGATGAAAATTACAATATTTAAAGCTTATTGAACAAAATGATGTTACAAGCAATGAGTCACATGAATGGAGTTGCAAAATAGTGGAATTTACAATAACTAAGTAATAAATTAAGTTTTGACATGTGAAATTAATTTGTAAATGAAATAAATTAATTTTTTTAATTAGAAATTAAAATGAAATTTGAGAGGAAGGGTTTAAATGAAATTTGCTTAATACTTAATAATGAAACAATTAATTTTACCAAGTACTGTTTGTAAACAATTAATTAAAACAACTAATACAAATAGTAGCTCATAAAATGAACTAACGACTTACCATCGTTTGCGAATAGGGCCAAAATAAGGTTTACAAAGGATAGGTTATAAATATAAGCAATCTAATCATTATTTTTTAAAAGAATTATTTTCTAGTCAAATCCATAATATTTGGGTTACAAAATACCTCCGTTTCATATTAATTGACACCTTGATTAAATTTTGATCTTTAATTACTTACAAATTACAATGAGTTACAATATGAAATTACCATCATTAGAAAGATATTTTACTACAAATTACAATAGAGGTAATTTCATACTATAATTCATTGTAATTTGTGAATAATTAACGGTTAAAATTTAGTCAAAGTGTCAATTAATAAGGAACGGAGATTTCTTACCCTAGGATTTGTATTTTCAATGCAATGAATTGGGAACAAAGAATAGCAAAGAAGCTTTGGAATATAATAGTCCAGTTTGCACTGTGTGAAATTTACCTGCTTTCTTCAAGCATTGCCATAATCCCTTTGTTTCATCTGCTATCCTTGTGGGCTTATTTTCATGTACAAGTTTCAGTTTGCACCATTTTTGTCAGCATGCCCTTTGTTAATGTCTTCTAGAAAAGACAGTACACCGAATACAAGACTGGGCACTCTGTATTGGGCCATAGTTGAATTGCATTTTAGTGATATAATGATGCAAGTCCAGGAGGCGATAGTTTAGAAAGATCTTGAGTCCCCGATTATAAGCTCCTTTGAATACTCGAAAATCCTTAAGCCTAAGTTTTAAGACAATAAAAATATGTTTAAACCTTCAACCATCAACTTAAGTTTTTAGATGAGATGTTTTTCGATGTTAGTTAGGACTAGATTGAGTGAGAGATATTAGATCCAACGAGGCATATATTATGAATTAGGAATTAGAATGTCATGGCAACTTGAGTGAATGACATGCACTTAGCCAATTCCTGCGTCTAATTTGATATTGAGGAAGTTGGGTGAAGTTTCCAGATAGAGGAAGGAACCCAAAAACAAAAACAAAAAAAAAAACAAAACTTTAGCCCTTTAAGTATTTGATCAATGAAAATAGGTTGTCACATGAATCAGTTGAGATGCATATCCATAGTACCAATTGTACAGGGTTGAATAATTTAGGCCAGAAGTGGACTTATTACCTACTTTCCTGAATCTTCGATACCAAAAGTTTGTTGGGGGGTTTAGTCATGTGAGGGGTTTAGACACTAATTACTGATTCCTCCAAATGAATATGGCCACTAATAATTCTGCACTCCATGCAACTTCCACCCAGGAATGCGAGAAGAGAAACAAAGGCCAACTGTTTCCAAATTCCAACCAACTTCTCCCCCCTTCCTACGCAGCATTGACTCAGTTGCTTTTTCAAAGGTGCTCTTCGACATTACTACTTTTAAAACACTTTTTGCAATTTTTACTAAGCGTAAATGCAATGATGATCCAGTTTTTGGAATGAAATTGGTAATCCCCCCATTTCACATCATTCATCATTTCTAATTTTTGGAACTTCATTTTATTTGTTTTACAACAATAGAAACTCATTCATACTTTTCATATTAAAATATTTATTTGTGAAATCCATTTATCTTAATTACTCATTTATTATTTTATGTTTGTATTTTTTTTAAAGTTTTGCTTAATAATGATAAATATTCAAAATGTATACTTATAATTTTTTAAAATATGATCAATTTTAAAAAGGGTTTTTGGACATCAATAATACCAATTTTGTGGTATTGGATATTAATAATACAAACTATTTTCTTGGACACTAGCAGAACGAACTATTGACCTATTTTCCTTTAACAGTACACCGTCGAATTGTTATGGTTTTAACTCATTGAAAAGATGATGTGGCTCCATAATATGTGACATGGAAGGCATGTTAATGTCCACGTCAATATTTTCTACCTAACCTCTGTCTTCTACGTCACACATCATGGAACCATGTCATCTTTTCGATGAGTTAAAACTATAACAACTCGGTTGTGTACTATTGGAGGAAAATAGGTCAATAGTTGGTACTACTTGTGTCCAAAAAAATAGTTTGTATTATTAGTCTCCAATACCCCCAAAGTTGGTATTATTGGCGTCTAATAATCTTTTTAAAAATGATATGTAATATGAAATTGAAAATAGTACTCACACCTACATAAAATCAAAAATATATTAATTAAAAATTGATGTCGTACAATCATACAACTTAAATAAAGATGACGTACAACATATTAATTAAGAATTAACAATTTAAAAGCGATTTTGAAAAATCGAAGACTCACGCGTAGATAAAAATAAAAATAAAAAGTAAAGAACTTAAAAATGTAAAGGACCTAAAAACGACTTAAGAAAATAAAGGATAAACAACATCACTCATTTGACTTGCTGCATTTCTATTCCATATTTCTTTAAAAAAAAAGTAAAGTGCCTATCCATATATAGATGTAGTATATTTTTTCAAAAAAAAATAAATAAAAGTTTCATAGTGGATACTTTCAGCAAAAAAATAAATTAAGTGTCTATCCTCCAACTGTAGCTATCCTCCAACAATTTCATATATATTTTCTTTTGTTTTATTTTTTTATTAATTAAGTGGAGCCCATTTCTAGTCAAAAAAATAAAAATAAAAAAGAAAATAAAGGAGAAGTTCTGGAATGATGGAGTGATCCCAATTTTACAATCTCAATTTTACATTCCCCATTGTACTACCATTTAGGAATTTTTGCACATGTTCCAAGATAGTAATCCTCCCATTACACATGGTCTAAAAGCATATTGGGGTAAGTTTAGTGATAATTACCTTACATTTTTAAAAGTATGGTGAATTTTTCATCCTTGCTTGTGCTCAGTGCTCCCATTCCCCCATTACCGCAAGATTTTGCCAGATTGTCTTGAAACATGGTTAACTTATGTATACATACCTGATGAACTATTGTCACTATCCCAATTTCTTTGTCATCCTAACTAAACATTGAAAGTAGAGTGAAAAAATTATGAGTTCTCTAAATTACTCCTATAAAACTTACGCACAAAAAAATAAAAATATTTGAAATTCTAAATAAATTAATTTATTAAGGGTAAAATGAGAAGATAATTGTTGAAATTAATTACAAAATGACAAATAAAAAACACAAAAAGAATTAGTTATTATGACTAACAAATTGAGACGGGAGTAGTAATTTTTAAACTTAATATGACATCGAATACAATTCCCACAACGAATGTTAGGAAGCTACGTATTTCTTCCGTTTCATATTAATTATCTTTTATGAAAATGATACAGCCAAATTTGAAAGTTTTGAGCATGAATTTCTCAATATGTACAATGACTTAATATATAAAATACTATCAGTAGATTCATAAAAAAAAAAGTATTATTCTAATAAAAATATAATATTACAATTATTAATAAAATATTATATAAAAAATTATAAATAAAAGATAACATTGAGAACCATGACGATCAACAAAGTGTCAATTAATCCTACGCATATTATGACGTCCAGTAGTTTTACAAACATTCAGTAGCATGCATGATGCATCAATGTATGGTACATGGGATAACCAGCTGTTATCTTCCACACACACAAATGGTAGCATCTTAGGAGACAAGAAAAGTAAATTGCAATTGAGTCTAGTCGGTCATCCTAGACCTTAACCGTCGCTTTTTAGTAGTCCAACTGTTTTATGCTTCATCCATGCCTCAATTCTTCCCGTTATATGCGCAATTCAGCAGTTACATTTATTGGAGTTTAGAGGACGTTTCTTCAGGGAGGAAATTTCAAGAATCACCGACTTCCTATATGTTTGGATGATGAGATTAATCAAGAATCACCTACCTCCTATATGTTTGGATAATGAGATTAACTTTTGTACCTATGATAAAGTCGTTATCCTACTTTTAACATTACATTTTGAAATTTCAATGAATAATATTTAAATATATGAGCCATGGACTTGTCGGTTTATCCAAATATTTGACTTTCAAACCTAGTACTTATGTAAATGCAAATTACTAATTTCTTATGAATATCTAATTTGAAATTAATTGTAAGTTTATATTAATCTTTAAGGCACCGCACTTGTTAATGTTCTGCCACACTTCACCACATCACAATCATTATCAATATGGGGGCGTTTGGTGTCATTGATGTTGTTACAATTTGTTGGATGTTTTGTTAATTGTTTGACATTTTTGTTTTGTCAGCTGCTTGTATTAGTTGTTTGTATAAAAGAGTGTTTGGTTGAATTAGATGTTTGTATGATGGCTTTTTCTCATGATTTCCAATTGTACCCTTGGCTTTATTTTTAGTGTTTTTTAACATTATGGTTTTTTAAATTCATTTTTAGGTTTTTTGTCCATACTGTAATTCATTTTAGGTTTAACATTATGATTTATATTCATTTTTAGTTTTTTTTATCCCGATGTACTTTTACAATTTAATGTAAATATTTTATAATTTATTTGTAAAAATTACACTATTCTAAACAATATGTATATGTATAATCAATTAGTAACTACATTGTCAACATAAATCATAATGACAATGTGAGTCTCTTATCCAAATCAATAAGAAAACCATAATCGCAATTATTCATATTCATATATATCAAATATCAATATAGCAAAGCATGCCCTCACATCACCTTTGAATTGCACTGATTCTAGATATATATCTACATAATTATAATACTCACCAACACATTTATAAGATTTAAATATAAGCACATCAATATTTCTATCATATAGTATTATGAAATCTTTGAATATCAAGAGCATGTTATGGTGTCAAATTGTATGTGAAATACTTGAGATTAGCGTGCTTGGAGAAGACAGCGGCAGAAGAGGACAATTAAAAGAACTAAACCTAAATTATTTTGATGGTAATTTTTGTAATTTTTGTGAATTAGTTGGTCAATATGGTAATTTAAAATATAAAAAGCCAACAGCTATTTACAAAAAGCTACTCATAGTATAAATTGGCCTTTTGGGGGCAAAAAGCTAGTTGAATCTGCCAACCTATCAAACACCCCAAATTGACATATTGACTAGTCAAACAGCCAAAAACCCTTCAAAAAGTCATTTTCTCCAAAAAGTCACTCAAAAAGCCAGGCACCAAACGCCCTCTATATATTTTCTTTTTTTTTTTTCTCCTCACTTTTCTCTTCTACTTTTTACATTCTCTCTCTTAACCTACACATCTACCACAACTCACCACACATTTTCAAATTCCACCGCACCATTACTACACCGCAATCAACTGTATAAAAGAACGGGACCTAATCAATAAAACATGGTCACCCAGATTATATGGAATATATAAATTATGGTAATCATTTAACTTGAATAGAGTTAAGTGATTTGGATGTCAGACAACTCTTAATTTTTGTTAGTTTTATTACTGAATTTTTAAAATTGTCAAATATGTAATTTAATTTTTAAAATTTGTCAATACATGTTACTTTCTAAAATTTTTCAAAAATGTCACATATAACAACATGTCAATATTATTAAGTCTTGTGATAGTTCTAACAAATTTAAAAGTTAAATGATATATTTGACAATTTTAAAAAATTAAGTGACATGTTTGACAAATTAAAAAATACACCGACAAACATTGAAAATGAATGACATAAACATCACTTAACTCATATGTACTACTATAATAGAACCCAAAAGAAGATACCTAGTTATGTGGATAGCATGAATTCCTACCTACTAATCTGTTTCAATGACATTTCTTCGGAATTTTTTTCTCGATAAGTGACGGGTCTATCTGTTTCAATGACACTGCTTGGGAATTTTAATTGGTGCTTGTGTCAATTATCTTAACTTAGATCTCGTTCTTTTATGCAATAGGTTGTGGTGTAGTACTGCATTTTTTAATTTTTCATCACACTTTATCACACTACAATCATTACTAATATATTTTTCATTATTCTCTCTCTCCACTTTTTCTCCATTACTTTTCACATTCTCTTTCTTAATTTACCTCACTTACCACAACTTTCACCACTTTTCCAATTCCTTTTTAGATTAAAACACATTATTCTGTGACAACTTTATAAAAAGACGGGGCCTAAGATGTTATCACAAGTAATTTGAACCTCTCTCAATTATAAGCCATTTAATTAAACTTTTACTACTACCTCCATTCCATATTACTCCCTTCGTTCCATATTAATTGTCATAATTTTGACTTTCATGGTCCCCAATTTTATTCTTTGATTGATAATTTCTTACATAATATATTATTAACAATTGCAATATTATACTTTTATGATAGTATTTTTTGTCATGAATTTAATGGTGGTAATTTTATATAATAACTCATTGTATATATTGAAAAATTTATGGTCAAAATTTTTGAACTTTGACTGCACAATTGCCTAACACGATAGTTAATATGAAACAGAGGGAGTATTTATCTTCTTCGAAAATTGTGCACTCAAATTTTTAAAAACTTAATCATAAATTTCTCAATATATACAATAATTTGTTGAATAAAATTACTACTATAAGATTCATAACGAAAAATACTATGCTAAAATTATAATATTGCAATTGTTAATAAAAATATTCTATGAGAAATTATCAATCATAGAGTGATATTGAAAACTGTAATACTACAAAAAAGGACAAATAATATGGAATAAAGGGAGTAATTGACTAGTAGACCAAGTCAAACATTAATGAGATATTAAGTTCGATTACTACATACTCCCTCTGTTTAATATTAATTGTCATTTTTAAAAATTTTGCAATCAAATTTTAAAAATTTTAATCATAAATTTTTCTGTATATATAATGATTTACATTTACTATATAAAATTACTACTATTAGATTTATAACCAAAAATATTATCCTAAAAATATAATATTATAATTATTAATAAAATATTTATATAAATAAATTATTAATTAAAGAGTGATATTGAAGACCGTAATAGTTAATTAAATGACAATTATGAAATGGATGAAATAATTTTTTTAAAGAAAGCCCAATCTAGAATATCTCTTTTTATTATTTTGGGATGGTTAATTATAAATCCTAAAGAAATGACTTTTTACCATAAGTCATAACATTAACATTCCTCAGTTGTTTTTGAAATGAAAGCACGTATCACCACAATCACTACTCACTAGTCACTACTCACTAGCTCTTCACATTTTGTCCATCTTTTATTTTAAAAAAAAAAACAAATGGTGTATGGCCAAATTTATTTATTTTATCAAAAACAAATTATTTAGTTTAGTACGGTTTTCTCCTGAAACCTTCCATAAATACAAACCAGCTAATTTGGATAGGATAACAATAATCAAGGAAACTGAATGCATAATTATGTGCTAACCATTTTTGCCTCCCTTCTCGAATATTCAAACAACTACCACAACGACCTTTTTTTTCCTCCTTTGTTCATTCTTTCCATCTTTGAAAGATCACCCCAACGTCAATATAAATCCACTTCGTTTCAAGCTCTAATCACTCAAATCCCACTGATTCTCAGCTTCTGACTTCTAACTCTCTGTTTCTCCCCTGTTTTTACCTTCTGCAAATGGCTCCACCAAACGACCCTGTGCTTCCCAGTTTCGAAATTCTCAAACCCAAAACTTCAGACAAGTTGTTCAAATTTTCCGAAGATGGGAAATTGATGGTAAACGGACTGCCTTTGCTGTCCGAAATCCCAACCAATGTCACTTTTACTGAATACTCATCTCTCTGTAAACCCTCTGACTCAGATGCTCCTCTTTCCCTGATTCGCTACGTCGAATCAAACTCCTACAAGGGAGGCTTCTTGGGTTTCAATGTAGAGCAGCCTTCTGACAGGATAGTGAACTCTTTGGGAAAATTCACTGATAGAAATTTTCTAAGTGTATTTAGGTTCAAAACTTGGTGGTCTACTCAATGGGTGGGAACTAGTGGGTCTGATTTACAAATGGAGACCCAATGGGTCCTCCTGGATGTCCCTGAGTTAGCCTCATATGCCCTAATCATGCCCTTAATTGAGGGTTCTTTTAGGTCAGCCCTTCACCCTGGGGAAAATGGGCATGTCATGATCTGTGTCGAAAGCGGGTCCACCCAAGTGAAATCATCATCTTTCAAAGCCATAGCTTATGTCCATGTCTCTGACAACCCTTACAACATAATGAAAGAGGCTTACAGTGCAGTTAGGGTTCATCTCAACACATTTAGGCTCCTAGAGGAGAAACCAACCCCTTCAATTATGGATAGGTTTGGTTGGTGCACTTGGGATGCCCTTTACTTGAGTGTTGACCCAACTGGGGTGTGGCATGGGGTGAGTGACTTTGCCAAGGGTGGGGTGCCCTTGAAGTTCCTCATCATAGACGACGGGTGGCAAAGCATCAACCTTGATGGGGATGACCCTCATCAGGACTCCAAGAACCTTGTCATTGGTGGGGAGCAAATGACTGCCAGGCTTCATCGTCTTGATGAGGGCGAAAAGTTTAGGAAATACAAGGCTGGATCATTGCTCTCCCCCACTAACGACTCGACTTCTTATGACCCAATGAGGCCTAAGAGGCTGATTGAGAAGGGGGTTGAGATTAGGGATGCCGAGAGGGAAAGAAGGAAGGCGATTGAGTCGGGAGTCCCCGTTGAGGAACTTCGACCCCTTGACATGAAAATAGAGAAGTTGAAGCAAGAAATGAAGGAGATGTTTGGAGATAATGATGAAGAAGAAAATGGAAGCATAAATGATGAAGGTGTGGAGTGTGGTATGAAGGCACTCACTAAAGATCTTAGGGTTAAGTTTAAGGAACTTGAGGATATTTGGGTGTGGCAAGCTCTTTGTGGTGCATGGGGAGGAGTTAGACCAGGAACAACCCAACTTAAGTCTAAGATAATCCCATGCAAACTCTCCCCTGGACTAGCTGGTACCATGGAGGATGCTGCAGTGGATAAGATTGTGGAGGGTGGAATTGGACTCGTTCATCCCGATCAAGCCTTTGAGTTTTATGATTCTATGCACTCCCACCTTGCTAGCTCCGGGATTACAGGAGTTAAAGTCGATGTCATCCATGTAAGTTTTTATATCGAATTCTCAAGTTTTCACTATTTTTTTTCAAGTATATATATATATATGTTAGATTGATGATGATTGATGACTAATTAAGTTCATTTATGAAATGTGTTAAGACACTTGAGTATGTGTCCGAGGAGTATGGTGGTCGGGTTGAGCTTCCAAAGCGCTACTATGATGGACTTACGAAATCCCTAACAAAGAACTTCAATGGCACCAACCTACTCTCGAGCATGGAGCAATGCAACGACTTCTTTTTCCTTGGTACCAAACAGATTTCAATGGGTAGAGTAGGTAAGAACTATCATGGATTTTGTTGATTAATCTTCTTATTGCAATGATCATTTTGTAATGATTTAAACTAATACTAGTAATGTGTGATTGATTAGCTGATGATTTCTGGGCTAAAGACCCATATGGTGATCCTGAGGGGGCATATTGGCTACAAGGTGTTCATATGACCCATTGTTCCTACAACAGTATGTGGATGGGTCAGATTATTCATCCTGACTGGGACATGTTCCAGAGTGATCATGTGTGTGCTGATTTCCACGCCGGGGCCCGAGCCATCTGTGGTGGGCCCATCTATGTCAGCGACTCGCTTGGGTGCCATAACTTTGAACTTCTCAAGAAGTTGGTGAACCCTGATGGGACCATCCCCAAGTGCCATCACTTTGCCCTCCCTACTAGGGATGTGATCTTCACAACCCCTCTTTTCGACCAGAAAACTATCCTCAAGATTTTCAACTTCAATAAGGTAAGCTTTAAGTTTCTAGTCTTTTTCCTACGTCTTATGTAACAACTAATTTGTATCTTTTTATATTGTAAGAAGGTTGAGTACATATGACGGCTTAATTTATACTGAAACTCGTATGTTAACTTTTTTGGATTGCATTGGATTGTAGTATGGAGGAGTGATTGGGGCATTCAATTGCCAAGGCGCCGGGTGGGACCGAAAAGGGAGGAGGTTCAAAGGCTACAAACATTGCTACAAGACAATGGAAGGGCTAGTCCATGTAAATGACATAGAATGGGACCAAAAAGTGGAGGCAATGGAGTTGGGTAATGCTGAAGAATATGCTGTCTATCTCAACCAAGCAAACACACTTGTCTTAATGAGTAGTTCTTCTGACCCCATCAAAGTTGTGCTAAACCCATCTTCCTTTGAGCTCTATAGCTTTGTCCCAATCAAGAAAATGAAAGGAAATGTCAAGTTTGCCCCTATTGGGTTGACAAACATGTACAACAGTGGAGGGGCAATCCAGGAATTAGAGTACAAAGAAGAGGGTGTTGCCAAGATGAAGGCCAAGGGTGGAGGGTCTTTCTTAGCTTACTCAAGTGAGGCTCCAAACAAGTGTGTTGTCAATGGAGAGGAAGTTGAGTTCAAGTGGGAAGAAAACAAGGTGGAATTTGACGTGCCTTGGGTTGAGGAGAATGATGGGGTTTCTCAAGTGATTGTTCAATTTTCCAGTTAGATAATTAACCATAGTCTTACTTAATTTGATCCTTAGTAATAAAACTTTAATGCCGAAAAGTTTTGCTCTCTTTATATAATTATATTTACATAAAGTTCTGTTTCTTTTTTCTTCAATAAGTTTTCTTACATGATGTAATTTCACTTAAAGTCTTGATTGGAATTTCATATTGTAATGAATGGATGAGGAAAAAGAACTCCATAAAGTATTATGACAATAATCTTTTTTTTGTTATGAATTTGTGACAATAATCTTGAAAGTGTTGTCGGAAAAAAGTTGCTCTCGAATTATTTGTCTTCTTGGGCTTGGGCATATAACTTGGTAAACCATTTTGTTGGGGAGATCCAAAGGGGGAGCCCAATTCAACCAAGGCCTATAGTACACAAGTTAAGTGAGGTTCCATACCATGTGCTTTCTCCTTACTTTTTCGATGTGGGACATTTTTACTCATGGGTGAATCCCAACAATCTCCCCCTTCACACATGAGTCTCTCCCCCTTGATCGGAAGCCTCTTTTGACCAAGGTTTCAAGTCACCATCAGGAGCCCATCATAGCCGCACCTTACTCTACAGAGCCACACCCTACTCCACCTGAGTCTCATGCCACCACTCTGAGCATTTAGGAGACCCAGCCGCGCACGCACTATGGTCTCTGCTCCTGTCCACGGTGATCTTCCCGCACCTTGCACGCGCCCAGCCGAACGAACCATCGGCTCTGATACCACTTGTTGAGGAGATCCAAAGGGGGAGCCCACTTCAACCAAGGCCCATGGTATACAAGTTAAGTGAGGTTTCATCTTAAAACCAATTGGTGTTAAGAGGAGTAGTCCACTTGACTTATATATCATGTGCTTTCTCCTTACTTTTTCGATGTGGGACATTTTTACTCATGGGTAAAACCCAACACATTTGATTTTAATTTAGAAGTTGTCTCCATTGTGCCTCAACAAAATAATTAAAACAATATATACACCACTACTATAAAGAGTATATCATTAAGATATACTACCTCCGTCCCAAAATATTTGTCAAAATAACTAACGCCTTTGTCCCAATTTGTTTGTCACTTTTACAATTCCAACGATTGTAATTCCATTTTTGCCCCTAATTATTAACTTTATTTATCACTTTTCACAATCCCAATAACAATTATATCAATAAATATAGGGGTAATTTGGGTAAGGTTCAAAATTTTTACCCCAATTTCAAAGTGCATTGGTTTTGCCAAATTAGTTGGGGTGACAAAGAAATTGGGACCGAGGTAGTATTACTTATTTTTCACATAGTTTGAGTAAAATTATCATGAACTGATTTATTTTGCTAAATATATTCTGATCTTATTTTGCTGTAAATTATGATAGCTTATAGAATACTTTCTAAACTTATTTTTCATTGAACTTATTTATGAAAATTTTTCTAAATATTCTGAAAAAAGTTGAGAACAAGCCTTTATTTTATCAGTTTATCGACAGTAACACTAGGATCAGATTTGACAGTGCAACATTTACTGATATGGGGTGAATCCCGATAAGGCAGGGGAGTGAGTAGTTTTCATATAAGAATATGTAGAAAATTTCAAGGCAAAAGTCGAAATCTATGTTCTCAAATTAGAAGAGTAACTGAAATTCCATGTGGTCTAAGAAAGAGTTAGTTAAAACACAGCAATGAATTAAGTAAATCAACGGGAAGTCTAGGTCCTATTGAAAATACTAGTACAGCGGAAGATCTGAATCTAAATCACATCTTAATTCTCTACACCGCGCTCAAACGTGCTTCCCCTGATAGCTTATTGTTGCTATTGTTGTACAAGCAACTGAAACTATGGTACATAATCTTCGTTCCAAAATAGGGTAAACATAATCTCTGAACAATCCAATGCATTATTTTCCAACCCATGATTCCCCTTCAATTTCCTTTCCCCAAGGGTGTTGAGTGAATCAAACCTTCTCCAATGTTCATGCTTCAACAACACACAATTTGACACCAAGGAATCAAAAACCATTTAGACCTACTTCAGAGCCTTCAATCTTTTCTGGGAATCACCATAGACCCATGATGGATCGGGGAGGAGAAGAAATGCAAAGGTTGAGCTTGATCTCCATGGATGGCCAATCAAATGTAAAAATGGATTTTCCAGAGAAAATAACCCTACAGGATCAACAAGATGGCTGCCATTGCAGTGTTTCCCCTGCAGACATTGGGACTATTTCTCCACCTGCGTACTTTATACTCTCTGGCACTTTCCATGGCTGTTTTGTCAACTTGATCTTGGAGGTATTTCTTGGAAGACCATAGAAATCAGGTCCATTGAAGCTCGTAAATGCCTCTAACTTGTCTAGGGCACCAGCCTAGTTGCCAAAAAAAAAACCAACAGAACAACTGATGAATTACTAGTAAAACAGTGGGACTATATCGCATGTTTGCAACATTATTCTAGAAACTAAGGCAAGTTACTTGTCACAACCCACATTGAGAAATCAAATGAAAGCATGTTCATCACCGAAAACATCCAAACATCTGCCAGTAAATCAGTAATCCCACCCAGATTTTCTCCAAATAAACCCAGAAACAAGCCATTACCAAAGCTTAAAAATAATCCCCTACCCCCCCCCCCCCCAAACACCCAAAAAAAAAGGAAGAATGAATGTGATAACTTAAAATGCTATTCAAAAATAGGTTTACCTCTTCAAAATTCCAGCACATCCACAGGAGCACTCTTTCCGCCCCCTCTCATGGGGAGCGCTATCTGTCCCAAGAAAATACTTCTTACTCCCACTGGTTACTGCTGAAGCAATTGCTTGCCCTGCACAGAACGTAGTTCAAAAGTTTAATGTAAGAAGCAACTGGAGAAGGTTGTATCCAACTATCCAAGTGTCAATGGGACTGAACCTAGATCTTTGGCGACAGCCCCAAAGACTTTACCAACAAACTTCATGAATAACTATATCATTACAAAACCATTTGGAAAATTACTTACGATGGACTTCTCTTTTAAGCACTGGAAGACAGTAGTTATGTGGTTGTAACCCTCCTTGGAAAAGAGCGTTCCTATTGAGGACAAGGTGTTGTGGCGTCACCGTTGCTGCAATGTTCCCTGCACACATTTGAAGCGGGAGATCGATGAACCAGTCAAAGTGGCAGACATTTTTTTAGTGAGAAGATAAACTCACCTTCATCACAAGATTCAATAAACTTGACAGCATCTGCAGTAGTGATGTGCTCCATCACAACTTTAAGTTGTGGTAGCTTCTGGATTAGAGGTTTTAAAACAGTCTCGATAAATACCCTTTCACGATCAAATATGTCTATAGCAGGATCTGTGACCTCTCCATGGACCTATTAAAACATAGAAAGATTGGTCTTAGATTGCTTGGTGTCACTTCTCCGATAGAGGAAAGTAACAGATAAAGTATCATACATAGAGCTATATAAATCAGGTACATCACCACATTTAACAGTCAAGTGCAAAAAAATTCTCCAAAGGGTGGGACAGGAAAACTAAAGCATTTAAACAAGTTTTCGTTGGACAACACTAAACAAAAATATTGCTGTTAACCACAAAAATATGAACACAAGCCCCGAGAGTAAAAAAGAAAAGGTTAGGTTCATCAGTTAACAGTTGGCTAGAAATAGGACTGGGTCAACTTGTAAGTTGTAATGAACAACTGCACACAACAAAACTAAGTTGTTGGTACCAAAGGGATGAAATAAGCTGGAATATTACTTAATGCATGTGCATTACCAGAAGGGGCATATTATTCTCAGCCATCTCTTGAAGTACAGGGAGACATTTTCCAAAAAGATCAGTAACACCATCTTGTGAATTTGTTGTAGCACCAGCAGGGTATAATTTAACAGCATAAACAACGCCACTTTCCCCTGTCAAGGAATTACCCATCACCAATCAGCAATAGAATTTGATTTTATGATTACACAGTTCAACATATAAAACATTACACAGATAGTAGCCAAAGATATAGTACTCTGTAACTAGACACCATCAGCTGTTCAAGGGTAAACTCACAAGCATGCAATAAAACAATCCAAACATTGACCCGCATGTTTGCAGCATGACTAAAACTTGAACTTACTGGCACGCTTGATCTCATCAGGGCTGGTTGTATCAGTCAAGTAAAGTGTCATTAAAGGATTAAAGTCGCTGTCCTGAGGTACTGCTTTCATTATTGCCTCTCGGTAAGCTAAAGTAGCAGCAGTGGTAGTGACCGGAGGCCTGAGATTTGGCATGACAATTGCCCTCCCAAAATGCCCTGCACTGAATAGCAAAAACATCTAGTATAAGTGTACAACTCATCATAAACTACCAACAAAAAAAAAAAAAAAAAAAAAAAAAACCAAGAACGCTCAATATACAAAAAGATCATTACTTTTAAAACTTACCTATAAGGGGCAACAGCAGAGAGAAGGTCTCCATCACGGAGATGAAGGTGCCAATCATCAGGACGTGTCAAAGTGAGTTCCATCTTGGCCCCTCCAAATTTCACCTTGTTAGGCTTTTCAATCGTTTGTATAGGCAAATACGACACCTAAATGCAGAAATCAAGATTAGCTTGGGAAGATGAACCCATGTCAAGTAACCCCCAAGGGCCCCTTTATTAGTATATATATGCAGAAAGCATCGACTTTCCCAATTTTTGCATCTCATTCTCTCTAAGCCGACAAAACCTTTCAAATTAAATATTCAAGCATGTGCAATGAACAATATTAAAATGCACAAGACTTTGAAACTCAAGCAGTTTGTCACGAAAGAGATATTCCTAACAATGGCATCTTAAAGTTTGCAATTAACAAGCCATGGAGTTTAATAGTAATGCTTACTTTCAATGTGAGGACTGAGGCCTTTATCATCTGGAAATGCTAGAAAAGGATATTGGGTATGGCCTGTATCCAACAACAGAACAAAGACTGATTTTAGTTAAACCCTAACATCAACCCCTCTACACAACATAGTCACAACATCACACGACTTCTCTTGACTGATCATTGAGATGTAAATAAGAGAATCAAACTAATTCACCATGTTTATGCAAGCAGCATCGGAAACCAATCAAAGCCGCCAAACTCCCCTATACTTTTGGATGAAAATATGACATGTTTGAAGCCCCATTTCAAAACCCAGAACCCTAAAAAGTAAGCAGAATGAAAAGATTAAGGGAAGAAAATTACCGGCTAGAAAGGAAGGGTGAAGAGGACGAAAGACTGGAGCTTTAGGGAGCTCCGGTAGGGTAGGGGGGAGCAGCCAAAAACCCACACAGCAGCGATACTAACAAAGCTTGTCACCCCTCAGTTTCACAGGTTGATGAAAAACTCAAATTGAGAAATAGAAACAGAATCAAAGCATATAGGGGGTGAGCCGTGAGGGGAGACACTGGAAACTAACCGGAAGAAGCAGAGCTCGTTGTTGAGGATGAAGAAGAGAACACAACAAATTAAGCCGGTGCTAATTCTATACAACTCGTTATCGGCCCATGATTCTTTTCAGGAGGTTATCAAAGGTATTGAAACCAAATCGTAAACACGCAAAAAGCCAAACCAGTAAACCCAGATGACCCTTTGGATTTTTTTACAAATTGAAGTTTAGGTTAACCGAGCCCGTTAAGGTTTCCTTTTTGTATTTTGGTTAACTGAATTTTTACTTAAGTTTATCAGAACTTACAAAAAATGACCTAAGTTTTAAAAAAAATTAATATTAATATATTAACATAAATTAGTGCTAAACCTGTGCAATGCACGAAGTGTACCAAAATAGTTGTTTTAAAGGGGGAATTCATGAATAACTAATCGTCAATTTGCCAAAATTTACCAAAAAGTTACAAAAAATTAGCACAAGTTACCAAAATTTAAATTTTACCCAAGTGTTTTTTTACCTATAAATTTGACACACCCCAATAGCAAATTTTGAAATTTTAAGTTTTTATATTCCTTGGTTGTTACTTTAAATTTCTAAGAACCGGCGGTTAACCGTAAACCAAACTCAAAACGCTGGTAACCGACATTTTCAGTTTGGTTTTGATTTCTAGTTTCGAAATGCGGTCAACCGCTAACCGATTCATCGCATTATACGGTTTAGATTTAGGCTTACAAAATCCATAAACCACAAATGCGATTAACAGAAATACGGGTCATTGGTTTGGGACATCGCTAATCAAAGGTATTGGCCAACTAATTATGTGACGTCTAGGCCCTGTTCGGCAAAAAGAGCGGATTGAATAGCGGATAGCTGTTTGAGTAGCAGATAGTTGTTTGGCTAGCGGATAGTTGTTATATATTAGCGATTAGCTGATGGTGTTTAAAGTAGCTGTTTAGAAAGTATGTGTTCGGTGAAATCAATGGTTGAAGTGGTTGATAAATGTGAAATGACGAAAAAGGGCGTCACTATCATTGTTATTATTATTATTATTACTTTAATAGCACATACACAAATGATCAATGAATTAATAAAATTTCTCCACAATAATTTATAATATATAATGTAAAAAAAATAGAATTAAAGAGTGAGAGCTTAATGGGTACAAATATTAAGAGTCAGAGTTTTGATTGGTACAAGTATTGAAGATCATCACCAATTTGGGTGGTAAGCGGCAGGTGTTAAGTGGCAGCAAATAATAACAGGGGAAGGAAGGAGTATTGTTTATCAAATTCAAATGCTAATTAACGATGGCATGGCCAGTAATTTATGGGAAAAGCATGGGATGTTTTAAATGTTAATTACCAAATGCTAGTTTGATTTGCTTGACGTTAGTAAGACCAACGTCAGGTAATGCAGCGTTAAATGCTCCATTAAATGTCATTCGCTAATATAAAACACTATTTTACCGAACACTTAATAATTAACCAAATAGCGTTTACACCGATCAAAACGCTAAACGCTAATCTAAACGATGTTGCCAAACAGGGCCTAAATCCTATGCGCGCTTCTTTTGCCTTAGCATAAAGCAGAAAAAAGATATTAATGTTTTCATTTTCCATGTCACAAAGCAGATATAAAAGGGTCCACTTAAATAGTTGTTTTGAATAGATTGTCTGGTGTTTGAAGAGCATTATGAAAATATTGCCAATAAAAAACCTTAAGGGTCTGTTTGGTTTACCAATTTAGGAATGGAATAGAACTTGATTCCTGAAAAAGAAGGAATGGAACTTGATACTTGAAATTAGTTGTTTGGTGCGGTTAAAAAATGGAATTTGTACCCAATTCCTGTCGTTTGGTACAGTAATGGAATGGAATCAACCCTTAATTTTTGTTGTTTGGTTCGGTTAAGGAATATAACCAAACGTTTATAATACATAATTTTTTTGAATATTATAATCTTTTAATATTATAAAAATTAAAATTTCTTTAATATTAATTATTTGAATTACCATTAATTATAACATTCTTGTAATAATTATATTATAATAATATTATAAAAATTGAAATTTATTTAATATTAATTATTTGAATTACCATTAATTATAACATTCTTGAAATAAACATTCTTGTAATAAAAAAAAAACCATTTTTTCTCTCTGGTTTTTGCCATTGTCTCTCTCTTCTATTTCATGTCAAATCAAATTTTATCCCACCATCATCATTATCATCTGCTTTTTTGTACAATGGCGAATCATGATCGATGAATCAAATTTTTTTATAGAACAAATCATGATGAATCACCATCATCTATATCAACAATGGCAAATCACCATCTGTATACAACAATTTTTTTATACAACAATGGCAAATCACCGTCATCATCATCTGTATTACAAATCATGATGAATCAAATTTTTTTACAAAACAACGTACAATGGCAGAATTTCGAATTAAATAGATAAGGGGAGGAAGAAAAAGGAAGAAACCACATACAAGTCAGTGACTCGCAATATGGCCGACAAGTTTTCCGGCGAGGTTTGTTCTTCAGACGACAATGGCAATACTATGAGGGAGAAGGGTAGAAGGCAAAAATTTGTCAGCCCATCAAGACTCGCCACGTGGAAATCAAAATAATTTTAGTTCGACCAATTATAATCCGCCATGTGTCAAAATGAATTATGGTGGACCATTTAATTATAAATTAAATGATATTATATTTTGGCCAGTTAAATTACGTCATGTGTCATGGGTGACACATAAATATTTGTCTTTTTTTTAAAGGAATTAAATGGGTCTAAATGTTGGTCCAGGTTCTCTATAAATAGAGAGCCTCCTCCTTCATTTTGAAGATTAGAAAAAAACATAAAAGGAAGACTCAAAAGCTCTCATACTCTCTCTCTCGAAGACAGGAAGCACATCAAAGTTTAAGCTCGTGCCGTCCATTTGTGGGAGATCAAACCACTTCCTCTTGATCGGGATCAAGTCTCTACGGCCCTCGTTCAAGACCACATTCATCCAAGAATATATTCACTCAAGACTATATTCATCCAAGATCACATTCATCCAAAACCATATTCATTCAAGACTCGTTCAAGTTCATTCAAGGAGATCGAATCGGAGGAGTTACATTTTATTTTGTAACAAATACATAGAGATTGTACCCAAAATCCTTTGAAATTAATATATTATATTTATTCACTAATTTCTTGTGTTTATCTATTTAGACCCGGAAATTTGTGTTTACAAATTTTGGCACGCTCGGTGGGACTTCTCTACCTCTCATCTCTTTCTCCAAAAACAAATCGCTCATCAATCAAAGACATGGCTCCTTGCAGTAACATCCCTCCTTTTTCGAAAAAAGCTATTCCGTCCAAATCCCAAGGGTCGGCAACCGCTAGTATGACATCCAACGGAATAGTCACAAGAAGGATGGCCAGGATTTCTGCTATAGAGGCCCAGAAACAAATTGATGTGATTCCATCGTCACATATTGCTGATTTCGACTTGCCGGGGGCAAGTCACATCACATCTCATTTGCTTAGAGAGAAATCCATCCAAGCCTCTCCAAAGGAAGCATCCGCTAAGTGGATGGATCAACTTCACTGTCACATGGAGTTGGTGGCACAAACATTTGATGAAGAAACTGAAGGTTATGAGAGCGATGGAGAAATGTTAAAGTCTCCAAATGACATGCTCTCTCACATTCCGACACTGAATCTGTTGACACCGTTGTTATGCCTGTTATGACAACTGGAGCCATTAACTATGAAGAAGAGTTCAAAACCATGAAGGTCGTCCTAGCTAGACTTGAGAGAGAAAGCGAGGAGAAAACCGAGCATATCAAGCGCCAAGATGAACGGATTAAGAAGCTAACAAAAAAGTTAGAGAAGCGCCCTGCTAGCAACTATGTCATTAGCTCAGAAGATGAAGATTCTGACAAGGGATCCAATCACGGAGATTCCGATGAAGAAGAAGAGAAGAAGGAAAACTCCGGCTCAGGTTCTTTGTCTGTGGAGTAAATCCAGAACTTAGTGGCAAATGCGATCAAGGCTCAACTAGGAGGAGGCGCGACTCGGACTCATCTGTACACCAAAACGTACACGAAGAGGATTGACGCCCTTCGCATGCCTCGTGGGTACCAACCCCCAAAGTTTATCCAATTCGAAGGAAAAGGGAACCCGAAGCAACATGTTGCACACTTCATCGAAACGTGCAACAATGCAGGTACTGATGGTGATCTGCTAGTGAAACAATTCGTCAGTACCTTGAAAGGTACCGCTTTCGATTGGTATACTCAAAGAATTGTCAGCATGACTGAGTTGACAAACACTAAGCAATGGACAGATGAACCAGTTCTTGACTATATCAATCGGTGGCGTGCGCTCAGCCTCGAGTGCAAAGATCGCTTATCTGAGGCTTCAGCCGTTGAGATGTGCGCCAATGGTATGAATTGGGAGTTGCTCTATGTCTTACAAATGAGTAAGCCGAGAACTTTCCGGGAGTTGGCAACCAAGGCTCATGACATGGAGATTACAATAGCCAATCGACGCGGCAAGCCCACATCTTCTTCCTTTGAGCCAAAGAGAGATAGAGGGGATCTGAAGAAGAGTATTAAAACTTCCAAGACCTCAACGAGAGAATCCATGTTAGTCTCAACAAATGAGCCAGTCCGGATTTCGGGGAAGTCAAAGGTGGAAGATAAGAGGAGTTTTGCGACACGAGACACCACAAAGAAACGTTTGCCACTGAAGGAGCTCCAAGAGAAGAAGTATCCGTTTCCTAATTCGGACTTGCAAGGGATGTTAGACAGTTTGTTGGAAAACAAGATCATTGAACTTCCCGAACCAAAATGGCCAGAAGAAGCTGGGAAGACTTCTGACCCCAGGTATTGTCGTTATCATAGGGTCGTGAGTCATCCACTTGAAAAATGCATCACGCTCAAAGAACGCATTATGCAACTGGCTAAGGAAGGAAAAATCATACTCAATACCGATGATAATGTTGAGGTCAATCATATTTGTATCAAAGCATGTTCTACTAAAGACCCGATGTACAGTGGTAATACACTAGGAGAAGTTCTTCCATTTGACTCCTTCGGGAGTGTCACTGTAAACATGACATCTTGTTCTGAACAAGTAGATGAAGAAGATGGAGTAGAAAAGGAGACAGAATCAAGGAAAGGTAACGAGAAGATCCTAGCTATCTTGGATATTTTGCCAACGCGCATGAGTTGGAATGAAGTCTTCCATTTGCCAGAGGAAATGCGCAAACACGTCGCTACTGCTCTACGCGAACCAAAGCTTTACATTGATAAAGTTAAAGATGTTGGTGGACAAGCAAAAAATCTTACTCAATGTTCTGCTTGTAATACAGCGGTCACTTTTACAGATGATGACCTGCTACTAGGATCCAAACCTCACAACCGTCCTTTGTTCGTGACTGGTTACATTCGAGAGAAGAAGGTGAAACGTATGCTAGTGGACGGAGGTTCAGCTGTTAACATCATGCCTAAGTCTACCATGAACGATCTAGGAATCACGACAGAAGAACTATCTAAGAGTAGAATGATGATTCATGGGTTCAACCTGGAGGGTCAACGTGCGATTGGTATGATCCGCTTAGAGCTGACTATGGGTGATTTGGTAACATCCACTATCTTTCATGTGATTGATGCCAGGACATCTTACAAGCTGCTACTCGGACGTCCGTGGCTCCATGAGCATGGAATAGTAGCCTCCACACTGCATCAATATCTCAAGTATTATCGCGATGGTGAAAGAAAGATTAACGGAGATGCTAAACCATTCGCTCAAGCTGAGTCGCATTTTGCCGATGCGAAATTTTTCGAGGAAGAAACTACCCCGAAAGAGACAATGCCACCCATGATCTCCTCTACGGGTAAGAGAATTTCAAAGACCATGCAAGAAAGTCAAGCACTTGTGAAACAAAACGATGAATGCGAGGATATATCAAGACCCTCTGGACAAGTTGCAATACAAGCAGACACCTCAGCTACTATTACACCCCCGGTGTTAAGGTATATCCCGAAGTCTCGTCGTAAGGAAGGTGAACCCCCATTCGGCGGTCAAATGAGCCAAACTATGGGAGGCAAAATTAACAAGAGAGTTAGAGACCCCGACCTGCACACACTCAAAGTAAGTGCAACGTTGCCCATACCAAAAACATACCAACCCAAGGTAGTCAAGCCCTCCCTTTCGGGGTTCATTCCTTCTTCTCACACCTCATTGAAGGAGGAAAACAATTCACGTCAAGAGCTGAAAAATGAGGGATTCGGTCCTAACGCATACAAACTCATGGAGAAGGCTGGTTATGACTTCACTAATCCCGTGGCACTAGGACAAGTCATTGAAGCAAAACCGTATGGTCTTAACGAGACTCAGAAACGCATTCAAGAGCAAGGGGAAGGAGTAAGTTCCGCTAAGGTGGGTCTTGGCTATACACCACCTACACCGATCAGAATCTCAGGGCGGCGAAATAATAAACAATTTGTGGTTCAACACATCACCGTTGAAGAGGATGATAAGAGCGAGGATGAGAAAACCCAACCTAACACCAGGCCTTCTGTGTTTGACAGGTTGTCGCATAATCAAAAGAGGCGTTCATCTGTGTTCACAAGGGTAGGGAAAGGCGCAAATCAAAAGTCTTTAGGACCGTACAAAGCTAAAGGCGATGCGAAACCAAGACCATCGGTGTTTAGTAGACTTGGAAAAGAAGGAGAAGCATCGAATCCTTTACCACAAGAAAGGAATAATTCAGTGTTTAACCGTCTGGGTGAGTTGAATGAAGTAAAAAGTTCCATCCCTTCCCGCATGAAGCGTGTGTCAATACTTGACGTAAAAACAGATGGTTCTCTTAGGGTGAAGCGACGTACAGTGGTTTTCACAAACCAACATAATGGCCCTAAGCCAAAGAACGAGGCTGAAAACGAAGAGATTATTACCTCTAACCACATCACGATTCACGAATATGAAGAGGACGATTCAGAAGTAGAGCTTGTAGAAATCCCTAAAACTCTTGAGGATGGGGGGCAAGCCACTGTTGATGAGCTGAAAGAATTAAACATCGGGACTGTCGAGGAACCTCGCCCAATCTACGTGAGTTCCTTACTTACGCAGGAGAAGGAAAAAGAGTATTTTACATTGCTCTCTGAATACAAGGATGTGTTCGCATGGAGCTACAAAGAAATTCCCGGGCTAGACCCGGGAGTCATAGTCCATCGGTTGTCCGTCAAGAAGGGTATTTCACCCAAGAAGCAACTTCAACGACGTTTTCGCCCAGAGTTAGTTCCTGAGATTGAAAAGGAGGTAAACAAGCTCATAGAGGCCGGATTTATCCGTGAAGTTAAATACCCAACATGGGTTGCGAACATTGTACCTGTTAGAAAGAAAAACGGACAACTTCGAATTTGTGTCGATTTTTGTGATATTAACGATGCGTGTCCGAAGGATGATTTCCCACTGCCCGTTACGGAACTCATGATCGATTCCACTACCAGGCACGAAGCTTTATCATTCATGGACGGCACGGCGGGGTATAACCAGATTCAAATGGCACCTGAGGACCAAGAAGCGACAACTTTTCGCACACCGAAAGTAATTTTCTGCTACAAGGTAATGCCTTGTGGTCTAAAGAATGCAGGAGCAACGTATAAGCGTGCAATGCAATCCATCTTTGATGACATGCTACACCAATCAGTCGAATGTTATGTCGATGATTTGGTAGTCAAATCAAGGAGGAAAGGGGATCACCTGCAAGACCTTCGAAAAATTTTCGAACGGTTGAGAAAATGCCAGTTGAAGATGAATCCACTCAAATGCGCATTTGGCGTCACTTCCGGGAAGTTCTTGGGTCTTGTGGTACGACACAAAGGCATCGAAGTTGACCATGCCAAAATCAAGGCCATCCAAGAAATGCCTGCGCCGAAGAACCTTAAAGAATTGCGAGGTCTCCAAGGACGTTTGGCATACATTAGAAGGTTCATATCCAACCTCGCGGGTCGTTGTCATCCATTTCAGCATCTTATGAAGAAGGATGCACCTTTTGAGTGGGATGAGTCATGCCAAAAGGCATTTGAAAGTATCAAGAAATATTTGTCGAGTCCACCTGTGTTAGGAGCACCAATCGTGGGAAAACCTCTGATACTTTACATCGCAGCTCAAGAAAGGTCGTTGGGGGCACTATTGGCTCAAGAGAACGAAGAAGGAAAATAAAGAGCTCTTTACTACTTGAGTCGCACCTTGGTTGGGGCTGAATTGAACTATTCACCTCTTGAAAAGATGTGTTTGCACTCATGTTTGCCATCCAAAAGCTAAGACATTACATGCAGGCTCACACGGTGCGTGTGATCTCTAAAGCGGACCCGATCAAGCACATTCTATTAAGGCCCGTATTGAGCGGGAGGCTTGCAAAGTGGGCTGTCATCCTGAAACAATATAATCTCATCTATGTACCATAGAAGGCAGTCAAAGGGAAAGCGCTTGCAAAGTTCTTAGCCGATCACCCTATTCCTGATGATTGGGAGCTAAATGACGATCTGTCCGGGGTAGACATATTTTTCATCGAAGCACTTCCGCCATGGAAAATGTACTTCGATGGGGCTGGTAGACATGATGGCGCCGGTGCGGGTGTCGTCTTTATTTCTCCCGAACAACATATTCTGACATATTCGTTCATGCTCACCCAATTGTGCGCAAACAACATGGCAGAATATCAAGCGTTGATCTTAGGATTACAAATGGCTGTTGGGATGGGAATAAAGGATCTAGATGTCTATGCGGATTCTCAGTTGGTTATCAAATAATTGTTAAAGGAATATGAAGTCAAGAAGGACGATCTTATCTCATATCACAAGTATGCCTCTCGACTGCTTGGTAAGCTCGAAACTGTCATGCTAGAACATGTGCCCAGGAGTGCCAACAAGATGGCCGATGCGCTTGCTAGCCTTGCAGCCACTTTGGCACTGGGGGCAGATGAGGTAAGCTTAAGCGTCCCCGTGTGTAGCCAATGGGTTGTTCCACTCGCTGATGAAAGCCTGCAAGAAGAAGTCAACATAGTCAGCGTGTGTGAAATCAATGAAGAAGATTGGCGACAACCACTTATTAATTACTTAGAGCATGGGAAGCTTCCAGATGATCCAAGACATAAAACAGAAATTCAACGAAGAGCCCCTCGTTTTCTCTACTACAACGAGACTCTTTATCGTCGAACTTTCCTTGGCACTTGGTTGCGATGTCTAGGTCAGGAAGAGGCACAACATGTTATGGAGGAGGCTCATTCAGGTGTTTGTGGAGCCCATCAATCAGGGCCGAAGTTGCAAGATCGTATCAAAAGAATGGGCTACTTTTGACCTACCATGGTGAAGGACTGCATGGACTATGCAAAAAGATGTGATGCATGCCAATTTCATGCTAACCTCATACATCAACCGCCAGAGCCGCTTCACTCCACTATATCGTCATGTCCTTTCGAAGCATGGGGGCTCGATGTTGTTGGACCTGTAACTCCTAAGTCCTCCGCTGGTCACATGTATATCTTGGCCGCTACTGACTACTTTTCAAAATGGGCAGAAGCAATTGCATTAAAGGAAGTAAAAAAGGAGAATGTAGTGGACTTCATTCGCACACACATCATATATCGGTATGGCGCACCCCGATACATCATCACAAACAATGGCAAACCTTTTTTCAATAAGTCCATGACGGCTCTTTGCGAAAAAATTTAAGTTTGCCCAACACAAGTCTTCGATGTACAATGCTCCTGCAAATGGTTTAGCGGAGGCATTCAACAAGACATTGTGTAACTTGCTGAAAAAGGTGGTGACAAGAACAAAACGAGATTGGCATGACAGGCTAGGAGAAGCTCTTTGGGCTTACCGCACCACATTCAGGACGCCAACTCAATCAACCCCTTATGCATTGGTGTATGGGGTAGAAGCCATTTTGCCCTTGGAAATTGAAATTCCATCGCTACGTGTTGCTATTCAAGAAGGGCTTAATGAGGAAGAAAACCACAAGCTTCGACTTGCTGAGTTAGAAGCTCTTGATGAGAAGCGACTTCAGGCTCAACAAAGGTTGGAATGTTACCAAGCTCGTTTGACACGAGCATTTAATAAGAAGGTTCGACCTCGCTCGTTTCAAGTCGGCGACTTAGTGCTCGCGGTGAGGAGACCAATCATCATGACGCACAAGACAGGAAGCAAATTCACCTCAAAGTGGGATGGCCCATACGTCGTGCGGGACGTGTACTCGAACGGTGCATACAAGATAGTTGACAATGAAGGGGTCCGAGTGGGGCCGATAAACGCGAAGTTTTTGAAACCATACTTCCCTTGAAGAAATGATGTCAACTTGCTCCCGAATAAGAGCCTAAACTGTTCACAAAAAAAAAAAAAATGGAGAGTTGTTTTCTTTTCTCTTTTCTTTTTATCATTGTAGCTCCTGAATAAGAGCTTAAACTGTTCACAAAAAAGAAGAGTTATTTTCTTTTCCCTTCATCATTATAATACTCCTAGCCTGCAAGAGTATAAACTGTGCATGGTGAAAAAAAATAAAAAAATAAAAAAAAATAAAAAATAAAAAAATATTACTCCTGGCCCGCAAGAGTATAAACTGTGAACGGCTAAAATAAATAAACTTTTCATCTTTTTCCCAAATGGCGTTCGGCTTGATTCTTTCGGGTGCGCATCCCTTAAGGTGTTCTCAAATGCAAACGCCACAACAAAAAGGGATTAAGCAGTCAAGACACTCATTCCTCGATGTTTACATGGGTATATTATAGTCAAATGAAATAACTTTACTTTATTTCAACTATGGCTCAAAAGATACATATAGAATTCAAACATCGATCATGGAACGAAAATATCCCGAGTTGACAAAAAGTAGCAATGATTGTCTGAGAAATAAAGTTAAAAAAAAAAAACAATCATCAAGCAACTAAGGGTCCCATATGAAGTTCAGCACATCTGCATAGGATTCTTGAAGAAAACTCTTCATCTGGTTCAAACTATGCTCCTCGGCCTGACTTAGCGGGACAGTATTTTCAATAATCGCAAGTTTTCCCTTCAATGTCGAGACAGTCTGTTGCCGCTGTTAGAATAGAGTCTCGCTTGCTGCAACCAAAGGTTCCAACTCTTTCAGGTTCTCATCTAAAGACTCTAGCTCTTTTAATATCTCCTCACGTCTATACCGCATTCCTGCTAGTTTATCCTGCAAAAACTGGTGGTGGGAAGAATCAGAAACTAAGAATTCTGAAGCTGCCTTGAGTTCGCTCTCCACCTCCATGCGACACTGGTCTTGCGCCCCACGAGTGATCCGCTCGGAGTACACATCTTGCAAAGCTTTAACCTCACAAGACTCTTTGATGATTCTTTCCACCTTCTCCTTCAGAGGAGTAGGGTCGAAACCTTCCATAGCAATGGCATCGTATATGTTGTTGAAGTCATCCTTGCACTCATAAAGCTTTTTTGGAGGTTTTCGTCGCACTCTATTGAGCACACCCTATCCCAAGAATCGAGCTGCATCCCTTCGAGACTCTCTTATGAGATCGTCGGCTTGAAAGACTGAGGTGGCACCATGGGGCACCTTTCGATGAGAGGAGGAATGCGGGGCTATTACGACACTCGATTTAGGGGTGGAGTTGACTTCTTCCTCGACCGGCATAGCAACGATTTCTTGAATATTAAAGGAATGGGAGCTAAACGTTGCTGAGGGTAAGGGATGATGCGCTAATTGTTCGCCAAAATCTATGCCATCACTTTCTCCCTATATATATATATATATATATATATATATATATATATATATATATATATATATATATATATAAAATGAAAGAATATATAAGAAGAAATCATAAAATGACCAAAGGAAGAATAATACCATACCCTCGTTGGTAGCCGGGTCAACATCTAGAATGTTTTCTGCCCCTGAAGGAGGAGTGATGATTTTCTTACCAGCTGGTTGGGATCCCTGGGCGTTTGTCCCCTCCTGTTCGGCTATAGGACAAACGACGATAGACTTCAACTTCTCCCTACATTGTTGGGCCGGCAGGAAGTCTAGAGGAAGGTTGATATCATCAGCTACATGCAACCTCGGAACACTGGCTATTGGAGGATCAGAGGCACGTATAGCCGAATTCGCAACACCTACCCTGGGGATGTGTTCACTCGAAAAAATCCCATTATCTATAGAGACATAAGGCTGTAAGGATTTCTTAGAATGAACGATTCTAACCTTAAGAGTGGGCTTAGGAAGAAGGTTTTCTGATGGTTCGTTCACATCAAGGGTCTCATTTCTTTTCCTCTTCAAGCCATCGGAAGAGTTAGTTGGCGGCGATGCCAAAAACACCTTGGCCCACCACTCTTGAAAAGTGCGAGTGACATACCTCTCGAGGGAAGTGCAACGCCCAGGACATCGGTCTTCTGAGCCGGTTTCACGCTGAATCGACTCCTGATGAATGGAAAGTATTCCGTCTGGGTCATAGAACCTTTGTAGGTCTACATCATTAGGAACGTCTTGATGGAAGCCAAACTGCCTACTAAACCGATGGGGGCAATAACGCTGGATGACTGAATTCTCCTCACAGTGATAGGTGACGAGACTCGATCGAATGCTTGCAAAGAACGCAAAGTCAGCAGCAGATAGGCGATCGTCATCGATGAGGGTCTCCTTGATCTGAGTAGTCATAAACGAATGCCATCGAAAGTTGGTGTCAGACTTGATGAATGTTCGAGCCTCTTCAAGCTCGAAAGTCTTAGCACGTCCGAAGCCATTAAATTGCACCATGCTCGGACTGATGGTGGCTTCGTCTCCAAGGTTATATGTGCCGAAGCGAATCCCAATCCATGCATAAAGGAAATGATAAGGGAAGTTGCCTCCGCACCGATTAGGATGTGGTGAACATGAGACATCATTAAGGCCTTTGTATATGCTTGCCAAGATCGCTGTGGGGAGACAATATGCTTGACCTGAAACCATAAGTGATGCGATCATGAATGTGCCAGGATGAATACGGCCAGCATCCCTGATCGGTAAAATGAAGCTGCATAACCAACATGACAAAAACGCAGCTAGGAAGGTCTCCGTGCAAGTTCCTTCCTCCACCTACAGCTCCTCGAACACAGCTTGAAGATCACCCCATCCATGAATGGCAGAATCAGTAATCGAGGATACTGCTTTCAGCGAAGGGACCCGGACATCTTGATCAGACTTCTTTGAGACGTGGTACTTGGGAGGCCCGCGAAACCAGAACCGAATCCAATCCTCCAGAGATGGTTTGCTCCTGCTTCGACCTTTAGCGAGTTTGTGATAGGAAGTGAATAAATGTAGGCAAGTCACAGGGAGATTGGTCTTCATAAACTTGTAAGAAGGAACAACTTCGTCATACAAGTAACCTGACAACGGCAACCCAAGCATATGATGGATGTCTAAGAGAGATATAGACACTTCGCCTTTGGCAGTGTGAAGGGTGTTGGTTGTTGGGCACCAATACTCGCAGATTGCCTTGATCAAGTTTGAACACTTGTCGTAAAGAAAGAGTGATGTGCGGACTGCGTTGAAAATGTGAATTTTAGGTAACTCCTTGTGACAGCGGGCAAGCACGTCTTCTGTCCATTCCCAATATAGAGGCTTGTACGTGAATTCTCCATGTGAAGGATCCGTCCCCCATGATCTCTTCCCGGAACTTATGTCATGGTGCAACAATTCGTAAGTCTGCGCGTGCTCAAGGACTCTGGGATGGCTTGATAGTAGGAATATTTCTCCGGTTTTCAGATTCTCTTTGGAGCAGCTACGAAGGTTAGGGGGGCCTTTTGTTGTTGTCGACTGTGCCATCAATGGAGCGGATTTGCGAACGGCTAGCCTTGTCTCCTCTTCATCTTTATCACTCGATTTAATGACTAGGTATCGCCGACTGTGAACCTCGATGTCTTTAAAAGTGACCATTGTCAAGAACCTGCAATGAAAAAAAAAAAACCGAAAGTTTGGAGTTATCAGAGTATGATGTGTTTAAACAACTTTAAAAAAAAAGTGTGGGTTGTTAAGGTGCAAGTGGTAGGTAGTTGATCAATGTCTTCTAGTCGCCAATACATGCTCAAGACGGGCTGAATTGATGTCCACAATAAAGGAGGACAATCAAAGGTCACTGCTTGTCTTCTGGTCGCCAATACATGCTCAAGACGGGCCGAATTGAGTCCACAACGGAGGAGGACAATCAAAGGTCACCGGTTGTCTTCTTGGTCGCCAATACATGCTCAAGACGGGCCGAATTGATGTCCACAATAGAGGAGGACAATCAAAGGTCACCGCTTGTCTCCTGGTCGCCAATACATGCTCAAGACGGGCCGAATTGATGTCCACAACAGAGGAGGACAATCAGAGGTCACCGCTTGTCTTCTTGGTCGCCAATACATGCTCAAGATGGGCCGAATTGATGTCCACAACAGAGGAGGACAGTCAAAGGCCACCACTTGTCTTCTAATCGGTAAGATATTTTGTCTCTACAAATAAACAAGGGATACCAAATGAAAAAAAAAAGAGAGGACGCAAGACGGTAAAAAAAACAAACAAATAAATAAATAATGTACAGAAGGTTGGAATTTCTTGTCAAGACTTGTAGAAAAGCACGAATTGCAGAGAAATCTACACATTCAAATAAACGAAAAGAGCATCTGATGACGGCGTAGGATTCACATATTCAAATGAACAGAAGACACACTGGGTAGTTGCAATTACACTACAAAAAAAAGGGACATATAGCTAAATTGGCACGGTGGGCCCACAAAAAGAAAAATGGGGCAAATTGAGACAAGACTACGTGAAATGGCAGACAATGGGGCTAGTGTTACTTTCATCAAGTTCCTATATTACTTGTTTATTTATTTTCTTTTCCTGAAAAAAAGGAAAGAAAATGCATATAGAGGTAGTGGTATGCCCACGTGTGAAATTTTGTACCACAAATCCTAGCTAAGTGACAAAGTGACAATTGTTTGTCACTACAGTTACCTAACTAATGGATATATATATGAGTATTTTGTTGAAGAGTGGGGTATTCCTTCAAAGTGCAAAGCCAAGATGAAGAAAATTGGAAGAACAATTTAGTCTCATTATCAATTCTCTCCCTTCGAAATTGAGGAACTCTTTCCTGTTCAATTTTACAAAAACCTCCATTGTTCTTCTTTATGTCTAAACGAGGCATTGCCTTCGTTTAAACAAAAAAAAATTCCAAGATTTCTACATCTTGACAAAAAAAAAAGGAGGGGTCAGAGAAATCAAAGCAGTTATCATCATCTTCTAAATCAGGGGGAATATAAAAATAAAAAAAAAGGTCTAATTGATACCTTGGACTCCTGATATGCTGCCCTGGATATTGTTACTCCAAAGCGCAAGAGTCAGTCCGATGGCTGGAGATTCATTGGCTGGATATGGCGGTTCGATGAGCAGAAGAAATAAAGTATGTATCGGAATAATGAACCGAGGTTAGTTTCTTTTAAGAGCCACAATTCAGACTAGATGAACAACAAAGGAGATATGGGTTACCTATTTTACAGATCAATATACGATTATCATAGTGGCCAGAACAAGGAAATTGGAAGCTTGGTGCCCAATTACACAGGGCAACAGATGATTGCTGGAGTAAATTGATATGTGTATTAATGAACAAGCTAATCGATGTATAAATATTGTATGCATCCCAATATACTTTGAGTGGAAGATCCACCAAGATAAGGAAAATGTGAAAGAAAAGGGAAAAGAGAGTGATACGGTGGAAATATTTTGCATATTAAGATTGATGCACTTTGGAATAGTTTCCATTGGTTGGATACCAAATCAAGTCCAAGTATTTAACGCAGAAGGTGTACTAAGATCATGCCCCTGTAAATTTCCTAATTGTTGAGAGCTACACAATGCCTAAAAAAAAATAGTAATAAAATTATGTGAAGGGCAAATTCTGTAGCAGCTCCAAAAATTAGAAGAACAAGATCACAGTTGATATGATAAATATCAAACGTCACAGGTTGCGAATGTTCCATTCAAGTTTCGAGACCCGACCGCGGCCATTACTACCATGTCATAAGCGCGGCCAACTCTCGAGGGGGCATTAGTAGAAGGCAAAAATTTGTCAGCCCATCAAGACTCGCCACGTGGAAATCAAAATAATTTTAGTTCGACCAATTATAATCCGCCATGTGTCAAAATGAATTATGGTGGAACATTTAATTATAAATTAAATGATATTATATTTTGGCCAGTTAAATTACGCCATGTGTTATGGGTGACACATAAATATTTGTCCTTTTTTTAAAGGAATTAAATGGGCCTAAATGTTGGTCCAAGTTCTCTATAAATAGAGAGTCTCCTCCTTCATTTTGAAGATTAGAAAAAAACATAAAAGGAAGACTCAAAAGCTCTCATACTCTCTCTCTCGAAGACAGGAAGCACATCAAAGTTTAAGCTCGTACCGTCCATTCGTGGGAGATCAAACCACTTCCTCTTGATCGGGATCAAGTCTCTACGGCCCTCGTTCAAGACCACATTCATCCAAGAATATATTCACTCAAGACTATATTCATCCAAGATCACATTCATCCAAAACCATATTCATTCGAGACTCGTTCAAGTTCATTCAAGGAGATCGAATCGGAGGAGTTACATTTTATTTTGCAACAAATACATAGAGATTGTACCCAAAATCCTTTGAAATTAATATATTATATTTGTTCACTAATTTCTTGTGTTTATCTATTTAGACCCGGAAATTTGTGTTTACAAAGGGTTAGGGTTCTTGGTAGGAGTTAGAGACGTATATTGATGGCAGAGAAAAACATTAGGAAGGAGAATATTATGATAATATTTTCTTTTCTATCTTTGTATTATTTTTGGAAATTAGATCCGTGCATAATATCATGAAAAATAGATACAAATTTTCGACTGCTACTTAGTATCGGCAATAGGTCTGAAAAAGTATCTAAAAATATCAAATTTAGATATTTGTACCCTGTCGAAGTAAGGAACCATGGCATATATGTTTGGAATAGATTCCATTTTGAGAGGGTTGAAAAAGCACTATCTCGTTGAAAGGTTCTATACATCTGCCCTTTCTCAACGCATTTCTTTAGACAAAGACTCCGTTTTTTCCTCTTTTCCGATGGTAAATATTTCTCAGAACATGGAGTGTAAATCAAACCCATGTTTGAATTGAAATTGAGATACTGATGCAAGTTCTTCCTTTCTCATTCCCCCAAAATATGAGAGGAGATATGAGATTCCTCTCAAAAGGGAGGAACTTGAAACCCCTGGGTATCAAGTCCCAAACCCTAAAAAGCTCAAACAAACATAAAAAATTTGGGAACTTGATACCCAAAGATATCTAATTCCATTCCTCTTCTTCCAATCAAACAGGCCCTAAGTTTTGTTTGGATAATGAGTTGCCAAATCCATATGTAAGAACCCCTCGGCAGCAAGTAAAGTTGTAGATTTCATGGAAATAATTGTACGTGATCTGGTTACGTCCCGACAAACCTCATCCTTTATGCCAATTTTCGAAATAGTTATAGCACAAGTGAATCAATGGACATTAATGATGATTTTAAGCAAGTTAGCGTTCCCTGGTTGGTGTGATGAAATCATAAACCCTCAAGAAACAATTGATTTCATTTATAAAAAAAACAAAAATTACAAAAATTATCAGCTTTTACCAAAATTCAACAAAAATTGCTAAATTAAAAAAAAAGTTTAATTTTGATATATTGACATAAATTTGCCAAAAGTTACCATAATTTACCAAAAGTTACCAAAATTCAACTTTTACCCAACTATTTTTTTACCCATGAATTTGACAGGTCATTAATCATAATATCTATCACACAACTTTACCATTTTTACCTACCCAGCCTCACCCTACAACACATATCCTAGGTACCTTTTTTTTCATCTAATTAAGAGCTCGAAAATACAAGCACAAAAAAAGAACCAATAATTAATCCTAAAGGTCACGCTTGTCTCACCAAAAGCACATTTGATTTGACCAATTAAATGAACTGAATTAATTCAAAATCCAATCTCAAAATTAACTTCTTTTTCACTAATCATATCTTTTTCCCACTTTTATTTTGGAGGATTGCTACATAGCTATGTACGTATGAGCATGATATCTAGTATCTGGAAAAAACTTCACTGACTCAGTGAGTTTTTGACTCATGGAGGAAAAGAAAAGGGAAAAGAAAAACTTCAGCCGGCTATAAAATACCACGCCCCACGCCTCCCCCATTTATTCTCCCCATTTCCCAGAAACCACGCCCCACGCCTCCCACTCCTCTCTTTTCCCAAAACCCTAATCCTGCTCTTCGACTCTCCATCTCCCTCCTCTCCCTCCAATATCCATCCAAACAACCACCCTCAACCACCACCGTCGACGGACAACCACTTTCAATCTAAACCCTAATCCTAACGGCGAAACCCTATCCCTAATTCAAACCCAATAAACCTAAATTCTAATCATAACGGCGAAACCCTAAATTCGACTGAACAACGGCGATTCCCGGAAGAATCCAGCTGGAACAGGGCTGGAATCGCCGGAGATATGTCGACGGCAAACTCCAAATAATCAGATAAGTTTCTTTTTGTTCAATTTTTTAGTTTTTTTTTTTTAGTTTTTTGGATTGTCGTTGTTTTTGTTTTCTGGGTTCTCAACGGAAGGGTTTGGGTTTAGGGTTGAATATCGTTTGATTTTGTTAAATCTGGTTTGGATTGTCGTTGTTCTTTTCTGGGTTCTCAACGGATGAACTATTTTTAGGGTTAATCTTTTCTGGGTTGAATATCGTTTGATTTTGTTCAATTTTGTTTGGATTGTCGTTGTTGTTCAAAGTTTTAGGGTTTCCGGGAGATGTATCTGTTTGTTTCTTGTTCGAATCTGAATTTTAGCAAATGAAAGAACTATATAACGAAAGCATCATATGAATTGAAAAACTTAACTTCATTCATTGATAGATTAAACCGGACAGGACAACAAACTACATAAAGAAATTAGATAAATAAAACAAACTCATAAAGACCACCAACAAAGCTGAGACACTACTAGAAAAAAACCTCAATCTATGTTAATGATCTCTGTTCCATCAGGAACAGAGGTAGACGACCCTTCCTCTTCTTGCCCAAAATACTTCCTGGGGAAGTATATGGGTGGAGTTGCTTAACAACTCCAATTCCTAGGACTCTCAGCTTCGTCACATCCCTTGAATATAATATCAAGGTCAACCAATGCCTCATTAGCCCATATCAGTTTCCTCAGGAGCATCCCATTGCCATTGTTTTTCATCCTTTTGAATAGCTGTGTAATCTCAGACCTCAAACTCTGGTACTGCAGTTCATAGGGATGAAAAGCAGCAGTTGTACGTGTCTTAGATTTCCTTGATGATGATTTTGGTGTTATGGGGGAGGGATTGGTTGAGGGATTGGCTGAGGGTTTGGGTGAGGAATTTTCCTGTTTCACAGCTGCTGAAACAGACATGGGTGTCTTGCTTAATGTTGTTTCAGAAATGGTATGTTGGTCACTTTCAGTTTTCATGGTTGTAGATGTGTTGGGGCTTGTTGCTGTTTTTAGGGTAGACGAAGGGCTCTCCATTGGTTTTTTGTTTCAGAATGCTTGAAATGGGAATGTGTTTGTTGTAAGTGTTGGTTCAAGGAGAGCTGCTAGTATTTATAGGGAAATCATATTGGCCTTTGGTGTTCTATCATTAAATGGCTGTCTGAATTTAAATCTTTGTCATGATGATAAGTGGTTGTTTGATACTTAATTTTTTCCTTTTTTTTTGCTTGTTGATTTGAAGTTAGGAGTAAAAGTTTTGGTAGTTGAACAATGTCTTTTAGTGTGTGAATAAAGCTTGCATATATGTACATAATGTATGTCTTCTTTTTGCTAGTGATTTTATGGTGTTAAGTTTATGTTCTTGTCTTAATGTGTTATCATTAATTATTACAGGTAAGAATAACCAAGATTGAGTTTGAGGGTATGTAAATATGAGGAAAAAGACCAAGGCCATGCTCAAGGGGTGCTTGAAAGATATCAGGTGTTTGGTGAAGAGGAGATTTGGTGCTGTTGCTGTTGCTGGTTTTGGGAATGTTGTTCATGTGTTGAACCAAGTGGAGTGGCTCACTGCTGGGGTTTTTGAGGAATTGTTGGCCCTCATTTCTGGCTCCAAGGGACAATTGTCTTTGAATACTACAACTTGTAGTTTGCCTTTTGTCATGTGTAGGGTGATCATGTACCAAAATAGGGCATTTCACAAACCAGACGACAATAATTCTCTGAATGAATTTGAAGAGGTTGATGTAACCTTGAGTTCATTACTCATTGGAATCATTGCCTATAAGAAGAGCATTCAAATCAATCTACTCCAAGCTGAGAATCTCAGGACTAAATTGGTCAAACTCGACTCTACTATGCAAGATTTGGATGAAGCACTACAAGCCTTGTTCAGATGTTTGGTCAAAACCAGAGCAACTCTTCTCAATATCTTTAGTCATTAGAAGCTTTCAAAACTATATGTCTGTAAATACAGTACTACGCTTCAATCAAAAACACATGCAACCTAGAAATAAATATGATGGATTATGCATAAATGTGGAAGTTAGTTTAATTTGCATTTGAGATTATACAGAATTTGTGTGTTTTACATAGGATTGAAATAGATTTTATATGAAAATTGTGTATAGTTTGATTTGGACTTTGCATGTCAATACTATATTATTACTATATTATTACTTATATTATTACTCTTATATTAATACTTATATTATTACTTATCACATTTGAAATTACTTTTACCTTTTACTAACATTTGAAATACATATTCAACCATGCTTACTAATGTAGGGAAATATTCAACTAAAACATAAATAATCAATAACAACTAAAACAAATGAGTTTACTAACATTTGAAATGAGCAACAAGAAATACAATCTACTACCTATACCCGCCATCTTTTCCCTTGAGCACATAACATGATAAGCAACAAGAAATCAATTCCCCAATCTACTACCAAAACCCCCAATGACTCATCTTCATCTTCCTTGGTTTGAATAAGGTGTTTGACCATGACCCTGTAAAATGATTCATCGTTAAGCTTAATTCATTTGATGTACAATATTGAATAAATTCAATTATATCAAATAATAATCTTACCGGCGTAGGCTGAAAAGGAGGATTAGTTACGGGGTTGTTAAACACGACATGCGGCTGGGTGTACATTTGGAACCCGTTGGGAGTGTTAGATCCTTGCGGCACTTGATACCCAAATCCATGTGTCATTTAGAAGCCTGGTTGAACAATGGATCTAGGTGGCATTTGGAAGCCTGGTTGAACAATTGATCCAGGTGGCATTTGGAAGCCTTGATGAACATTGGATGTCAGTGGCATTTGCTGTGTTCTCCTCCTACCACGGGATTGTTCATTATGATAACCGGTTCTCCTTGTCTGTCTCTACCCCTTTTATCGACGGGGTCGTTCACGGGGACAGAGTCGTTGGCGTTGGCGTTGGCGCTGGCGCTTGCACCCCTTCGGGAAGTTCCCTCTCCAGTGGGCCGCCTACCGTACGCTCTGCCGATCTTGTCAATGACCCGGGTCACGACCCCATCACGATCCCCAATAATGGATGGTGCCTTCTCTTTCAACTCGGAAAGAGCCTTCATCGTCGCTTTGAACATTTTGTCATCCATCACGGCCAATGTAGAAACAGACTCAAACGCACTCTGCAGTTGTTCAAATCGGATAACCTCTTTGGTTTTATCCCGGTGTAGTTGGTAGTACGGAACTTGGATAGTGAGATGTTTTCTTGGAAGGTCCTTCCTCCACCGGTCCAGAATGTACCTTTCCGAAACGTAATCAAGCCCCTCCTTGCTGAAAACACGCAGTACGTGGGAGCACAAGATTCCCTTGAACTCAAACTTCTTGCAGTCACACTTCATTTCTAGAGTCTCTCTATCTACTTTGACAATAAACTTGGATCGCTTGGTTGTGATATCTTTCGGCTCATATACTGCACCGTCCTTCTTCACAGTGACCTCATAAGAGCACGTCTTCTCCTCGTCGTGTATCTTATCCGCTTTCACTACGTAGATCAGGTTTTGCACCTCATTTTGAAGCTCAACGAACTTCTTTGAAGTGTATAGCTTCTAGAATACATGCTCATAAACAAAGCATGATTTACATTGGATCGGTTTATCCTTTGATCGGAACGTTTCCTTATCCTCTTCTTTAACTCTCTTTGCTAGTGCGAATCCGAACTGTTCCATAAATTGTTTGAGAGTTGTGTTGACATTCACGAATCCCTTGAAGAGGTAGTTCATCCCCTTGCTCCTTTGCGTGCTTGACATTCCTGCCCAGAACTCGTCCTTGAAGTATACGGGCACCCATCTATGCCTTTTATCATACATGTCATTGCACCAGTTTGAGTTGTGCAGGTCGTACGTGTCAACCCATTCTTTCCATATGTCTTCGAATTCCTCTTGGCGTCAAGTGAATCATAAAGAGTATCTCTGAGCCCTCGAAGAATATCTTTTCCCTCTGGTTTGTTGCATAGATGCTTCTTCGCGTTCTTCATCACGTGCCATATGAACCATCTGTGTCGTGCATTCGGAAATACCTTTGCGATCGCCTTTCCTGCACATAAAAAACTTAACTTGTTACAAAGTGTCATGCATGCTGAAAACTTGAGTACGCACCAAAAAATTAAAATAGAATAATTAAATCTGACCTATGGATTGGCATTGGTCTGTTATGATCGCGATCGGAGCTTTCCCCGACATGCACGTCAACCACGTCTGAAACAACCAGACGAAGTTATCGGCTTCCTCTCCAGCCAACAGTGCACAGCCGAGCAGGATAGACTGTCCGTGGTTGTTAACCCCAATGAAAGGAGCGAATGGCATCTTGTACCTGTTGGACACATAAGTCGTGTCGAACGACACCACGTCCCCAAAGTCCTCGCAAGCTTCCCTGCTCCTTCTATCCGCCCAAAAGACGTTCCTCAGAGTTCCAAAATCGCCGGTGTCATACGTGACGAAAAAGCTGGAGTTACCGGACATCATCTCCTTAAAATGTCCCATCATCGCCCTGAAGTCGCCGTCTTGCAATGCGAGTCTTCTTGCCCTGCTGATAACATTGCGGTAATCTCTCTCGTCGAATGGAACTTGATCATGCCCACCAAGTTGTACCGCAATTGAGTTGAAGTTCTTGGAGATTTGCACGCCGGCCGTGTCGTTGTTTATCATCCTCCACTGATTCTCGAAACTTATGAACTTGTAGTTCCGCATGTATTTTATGTCTGCAGGGTTGCACTAGTGGTTGTGGTTTGTGTCGACTGTAGTCAACTTGTATTTTCCGGTTTGCTGTTGGAACGTGGCAGTGACTTTGAAACCACACCCGGTGACAAAAGTGCTGGATGATCGGTTTGGATTTGCACTGTTTGACTTGAACATGCCATATTTTGTACAAACCATCATTATCCTCTTGATGAGTACTTCGTTTGTCGTGCCAGCTTCTCTGGGAATTTTTTCGGAGCTTCTAATACGTACTTGGAACTCATTGGTCCGCCCGTAGTTATGCATGTGGTTCACAAAATCGCCGACCGAATCAAATTCCATCCCTTGAAAAGGGGCGGTGACGGATAGTGATCTGCCACTGTTTGGGTGGTCACTCGACCCATCAACATCACCATTAGTAGCAACAGTCATGGCTTCCACATCATCCTCGGGTATGAAAGGGGCCCTAAACTCATCTTCTGCATCAAATTCGTCTTCATCTCCGAATAAATCACGAAACAAGTCGTCACGATTACCAACGCCAGTCGGCCCATCATCATTAAACAACTCTTCTAATGGATCATAATCGGAATCACTGTCACAGTCCTCGTTCAAGTCAATTTGTCGGGATGCCATGATGATATCGATGAAAACCTACACCATGAATCATTAAAATAGCACATTAGGGATTGAAATTTATTCAAGTCACTAGAACAAAAAAAATAGCACATTAAAATAGAACAATTTATTGAAGTCATTAGAACAAAAAAAAAATAGCACATTAGGGATTGATACTAAAAAATTAATTATCTAAAATTATGAATCATTAAAATAGTACATTAGTTATTTAAATTTATAAAATCTACAAAATATATTATATTTTCATCATAGTAAGGTTGCATGAAAAACTTTACATGGACAAAATTAGAGAAGAATACTTAAAAATTAATACAAAAAACATTTTATTCAAGTCATTAGAACAAAAAAATATCACATTAGGGATTGATACTAAAAAATTAATCATCTAAAATTAAGAATCATTAAAATAGTACATTAGTTATTAAAATTTATAAAATCTACAAAAAATATTTTACTATCATCATATTAAGGTTGCATGAAAAAATTTACATAGACAAAATTAGAGAAGAATACTTAAAAATTAATAAAGAAAACAATTTATTCAAGTCATTATTACAAAAAAATAACACATTAGGGATTGATACCAAAAAATTAATCATCTAAACTTATGAATCATTAAAATAGTACATTAGTTATTAAAATTTATAAAATCTACAATTTATAAAATGTCCAATTAAATTTAAAAATGTCAACACATGCAAATGGATTGAGAGTGACACGGATTGCTGACATGGCCAAACAAACTCAATCTTAACCGTCAGATTCAAAATAGAATAGACGGTCAGGATGTTTTCACGAAAATAATACCCTTCCTCCCCCTCTTCCCGCGCCTTTCATCCCACAGGAGCAATACCCTAACCCTAATCGAGTTTCTGCGCCCTAAAACTAAGAGAAGCCCAACCAGACCCTAAATCTCTTCTCCAATGGAAATCGAAACTCAACCTAACCCTAAAAATCGAAACCCAATATCATCTACACCCTAAAACGAAGAAGAAGAAGTTGAATCAAACGAAGAAGAAGAAGAAGAAGAAGACGAAGAAGAAGAAAACCCCCTTTCATCTGATTTCCATAAATGACGATGACGAAGAAGAAGAAGAAGAAGAAGATGACAATGACGAAGAAGAAGAAGAAGAAGATGACGAGGTAAATGTGGTTCATACTTTGAATTCGATTTTTAGGGTTTCCAATTTGTTTGTTTAGTCAATACATGGTTAGTTTTCGAAATCCATAACTTGATTGAATCATAATTTGATTTCGATTTTCAGGATTTGAAACTGATTTCCAAAAATTGAAATTGGGATGAATGTATAATCATACTACTTACTGTATTACACAAACTGAGTCTTTTTCTGCTTCTTCTTCTTCTTATTCTTCTTCTTCTTTTGTGATTGGGGTCAGAGTGAATTTGTATGTAAAAGCTATTTTGTAATATTGGATTTTATTTTGCATCATAAATTGATTGAACTGGTGTTATTTATACTCTTTGCACATGAAAAACTTCTAACAGCTACATTTCTAACGGGAAAATTTTATTTGAGTTGTAATTGCTGTAGTTTTTCAAGACATGCATTATAATTATTTTCGTAACTGGGAAAAAAAATGAGTTACCATCTTGGTTCAATTTATTTGAGTTGTAATTGCTGTAGATTTTTATTTTGCATCATAAATGGGGTTTTTTGGTGTTTAGCAGGTGGACGTTCTCTTTGGTGACATCAGGCAATGGCCTTCCAGATTTCAAAACTAACAAACAAAAGCACACCAAACATCTGAATTATTAGTGTCATAGTTGGGTGTTGCTTGTGCCATTTCTACTGTCCTACTTCCTGTGTTACTGGCTTCATTCGGTTGTTTGGGTCTCTTCATGAGTTGTGCGCAGTAGGGTCATGCAATTCTCATTTGGTTCTGTCTTAGCTGTCACAAATATCTATATAATAGCTTGGATCTTAGGCTTCATTTTAGCACGTTATGATGCATGATCAAGCTGAAATTTTGTTTAGTATTAGTATAGCAATTGTGTGTTGATTTCAGGAATGCTTTCTGTTTTATTACTTTATGAACATAGTTTTGAATGTTACGGATTAGACCAAGCTTGGCCTACTATTCTTGAGATACATAATTTGTCCAGCCATGTTTATATTGGCTTAAATCATCTGCTTGTTCTGATCAATTTGATTCAGTGGAATGTGCATTGATTTCTTTAACTTAAGTCAGTCCTTACTCATGTTACTACCTGTTTGAAATTTCTCTCAACCTTAACTAAAGTCAATCACAATTTCTCCAATTGAGTCTTCTACTGGGAATCAATCAAAGTCACTAAAATAGTAGGACCTTATCTTTCAAATCTGGTTTACAAACCTTGCACCCTCATTTAAAGGAACTTTAGAAACTAGAATCCTGTTAAATGCAAGGGAGACCATTACATATGTTGTGGTGGGGTATTTAAATGTTTTGCCTTCTCCTTGGAGATCATGTCTGCCTTACTCTCTTAATGCTTGGAAACAAATGTTCCGAAGAGGACACCTACAGGTAATGTGCAGATTATTACACCGAGAAATCATGTGGACTCACCACATTCTTTTGCTGGAGTTGATGCTTCACGGGCAATGGTAAATGGTACACCCAAGGAGTCTGAAGCTGAAGTTGGGGAAGGTGTCACTATATCTGAAGAAGATGCGAGAAAAGCTGACCCATTAGATAAATTTCTTCCACCACCACCTGCAGAAAAGTGTTCAGATGAGTTGCAAGTAAGTCTCAATTTCCTCCTTTTAAATGTTTGTTCTTTGGCTAGTCCATTTTAATATTGTATTATGCTGCTAAATAATTGGATTTAAATTGGTCCTGGTGCTGCTAATCATCAATATGTAGTCCTTCTTACTATTTGAGAATGAATATTTAGTAAAATGATTGCCCCCTCCCCCCCCCCCCCCCAAAAAAAAACCCATGTCCCAAATTAAAATGCCAGTTAGAGAGGTCTTTTTTTGGTTTATTTTTATTTCCACCTTTTTTGTTCGATAGCAGAGGGGAAAGTGATCCTTATAGATGATTAGATACCATTCCTCCCTTTGACGTAAACTGAAAAATTTTACTTTTAGGTCATTGTGATTGAAGATTTACATTACTACACGGCTTTTCCTAATTGCCGTTTGGGGCAGTCTGAAGTCTGAACCACAGGAAGCACATTCTACTGATCATTACATTTTTTGAGATTTGCTTGGACTGTATGGTTTGGAACATTTCACTATATTCACACCATTGAAGAAACCTAAGCATAGCATGGATGCAAATTATACTACCGTAAATCTCTGAGATTCATGTGATGTTCTTTCTTGGGGCTTTACAGTTTATCTTTTATGCCTGCTGGAGAAGATCAATAAGTTTCTTGCATACAAGAGGCAAGGAAGGATAATATTGAAATGTTTTGGTAAACCGTCTTCTACTTCCTTTTTCCGGATTAGGCAATCAAATGTTTTTAGTATGATGTTCTGCTGAGCCAGCCGCTTTGGAATCCATTACCGGGCAAGCTGCTATTTTTTTAATCCTACTTCAACATAGTTTTAATGGTAACTCCACCCTTTAGTTGATCTTGTTTTATCAAATCTGGTTTGACAGGTTACAATGGGAGCTTGTGGTTTTGGGACTGGAAGTGTGGCCACTATTTCAGCAAGCTCAAACAGTTATGCAACCGGAAATTATTGCATATATTCTCTGTCGTGGTGTCTTGAATCTGAAATGGGTACTTTGTCTAAATTGAACAGTCTGAGCAACATGGATTGTCCGACTCGTAACCAGGTTGTTTGCTAGACTTTTTTTGGGACAGATGGACACATTCAGTCAGGACAGTGGAAAGTATACGGAAAAAAATTAGGTATCCAGTATCTCAAAACAGCTTGTAAAGGATTGTATTTATTGTATTCAACAGAAACTGTTGTTGTATGTGCAATCTATATTTATTTTACATTTTTGGATGGGCTCAGTAAAAAATTCTTGATACAGACTAGGTTTAGTGGGTCTGTAAAAGAAATGTGTTCACTCTCTTCGTCAAAAATAGAGATTGAAGATTGTATTTTCTACTGCTAGATTGTTCAGAAGCCTCTGCTAATCTTCTTTCTCCTTTACTTTCTTCAAGGTGTTGCTTTTAACAGGAAAATACCAGTTTCAACTTATGAGTTTGCATCTCATGCAAGTACAATTTTTAGATATATTATACTTACTACAATTATGTAGAAAATTTATTAGTAGGAGGGGTGGGGTGATTATAAGGAGAAGGCGGTGATTTGAAGCTCAGTTTATGATTCTTTTGCTGAACTGATTTGGAGAATACTAAGCTAGCCAATGATTCATCTTCATGATTCATCTTATGCTTGCATGGCTAAACTGAACTTTCTTTTGCTTAACTAATTTAACATCATTCAAAAATGATACCAACTGACAAGTTCTACTCCTATACTTGTTATCTGATCGCTATGCATAAAAAAATGTTTCTAGGCCTCCATCATTCAAGCTTTTTGTGAGTTTTGTGCCGAAGAATTTTTGAATCGATAATGATATTTGGTAAATAGGTAAATCAATAATGACACATAATTCAAAAGTTCAAACATTGTCATTATAATAAGACATCTAATATTTATGAAATATTACAAACATCATGCATTCTTTCCCAACATATAATTATACATCATTAACACTTGCATTAATAACAACAATACAACAAAACCTAAAACCCATCCTAATTTTAGTTGTGATGATGTAACAGCTTCCTTCAACTTGCGGTTTCTCCTTCGTAACTCTTGATTGTCAATGTCAATTCGATAAACCATCTCTTTCAACTGATCAACCTCCACTTCTAACTTCTCTTTTTTGTCCAACGCATACTTTAAACTAGATGCCGAACTATCACACACAACTTTACCAAGCCATTTGTAATATAAGCATCCACCTGGTTTACCAGCCTTGTTACAAGTAGCAAAACGCCTTCCTGGGTTTTTAGATGTTCATGACGTCTTTACAACACAAAGATTACCACACTCGCAACGGGCATCCTCGTTGGTATAACATGGACAAGTGAAGCAGGCATCGAACGATTGTCGTGACGGGTAACTGCATGATTGGCAACTACAACAAGTATGTGAACACCAAAGTACAACCAAGTCAATTGACAACTTCACTGATCAATATAACACAACAGAGCAAAAGGCTCAGGCCAACAACAAAGAAAACCACAAAAGAACACTACCCCCTTGAAACCACACAGAACAAAAAGGAACAGCAGTAGCACATAAGTGTAATTGCACCCAAATGACAGCAGCCTAGCACTCACATGACAGCAGCCTTCAGAAGGCATATCCCTACTTCAACAGTCTCCCAGAGCAACCCACCTCAACAGCACATCAGTGACTGTGATCCCGATCAAAACCAACACAGTAGACGTGGAAATGGATGACAAATTGAGCAACTTATCAATCAACTAGCACAAGCATCAACCTCATTTACAGCAACATCAACAACACCAAACTGACAATATAAATGAGATCCACCAGACCACCAGTAGCAACAAAACCACCCAAATTACATTTCTTTGCTTCACCTTATAACCACCCAAAGTTACCAATTGCAGATTGAAAAAATTTTTAGGGTTAACAACACCCAAACTCTCTCACCCAACCAGAGAATACCCACAATTTTCATATTTTATTCAAAAGACAAACAAAAATTCATGAAAGAAAACATAGACCAAATTACATTTCTTTGATTCACCTTATAACCACCCAAAGTTACCAATTGCAGATTGAAAAAAAATTTAGGGTTAACAACACCCAAACTCACTCACCCAACCAGAGAATACCCACAATTTTCATATTTTATTCAAAAGACAAACAAAAATTCATGAAAGAAAATATACGATTTCTCGAATAGAATCAAATTAAAATAAATCATACTTACTCACCACTTCATTGTTGAAAAGCCTTGTCGATTGTCGGAAGTCGAATTTGCAATTGTGCTCGATTGAGCTCGAAATAGCAGACAAAGAACAATGAATTGCTTCAAGTTTCATGCCCACCCTCTCGTCTTCATCTCCGGAGATTATAGCCGTGTTTCGTCCGTCGTCTGCGCCGGATTCTTCCGGGTGTCAAGCTTATGGTTTCGCCGTAGGATTAGGGTTTAGGTTCAATGTGTTTGAATTAGGGATTAGGGATTAGGATTAGGGTTTAGGTTCAATGTGGTTTGGATGGAGATTGGAGGGAGATTGGATGGGAGGAGTCGTCCATCACAAAGAAGAGAGAGGGAGGAGGCGTGTATGGGAAATGAGGGATATAGCGTGCTCTGGGAAATGAGGTTAGGCATGCCTGGGAAATGAGGGAGGGATTGAATGAGGGGGAGAGTCTGTTTATTTTTTTTTTTCGTTTTGTTTTACAGTCCATGCATTCTCTCTCCTCCATGTCAGCTATGGCCATAGGTGAGTCAAATACTCAGTGAGTCAGTCTATCACTCCCCCTAGTATCTAGCCCGACCCTGTTGATCTCCATGGCTTTTTGAAAGACGACTCCTATGCCTGAGTCCTGATCGAGTTCTCCGGCAGAAAGCAGAATAAGTGTCAACTCAAAACTACACTACAATAGATTCCACCAAACCAGTAAGAAACCCAAAATACCATTAGTAGAAATGTCTTTATTAGCTAAGCAGAATAATTAAGTGACAACTATACTACTATAACAAACTCCACCCTAACCAGCCCCACTAAGGCTTTATTACCTCTAAAACTGAAAAGTATAGCTAAACTGAACTGATTCTAAAACTGAAATTCATAACAACTAAGCCTTCATTAACTCTAAAACTGCAATGATTCTATTTCTAATGGTTCATTCTTATTGACTGATAAACTATGCATAGCCTTTATTCAAATGGGTTTTCAAAAATACCCAGATTCATACTTGAATGTCTGATTTGGACTAACATCTTGATGGGTTAAGCTACTTCCTTGATCCTCCATCGCTGCGATTTGATGTTGATGATGGCGATAATGATCCATGAGATTAAGATTAAGCAACTCAACGCCGCGAGATATACTCGGAAATTGGTTAAACTCACTTCCAACAGTTTGATCTTCCACATTCATTTCATTTTGGTTATGAGCGACGACATCGAGCTTTGCATCTTCAACTCCCATAATGTGACCACCATGAGTATTATTATTGTTAGCAAAACTGGAATTGTCACTAATATCACCACCATTAGCATTACCTTGATTAAACATCATAACATCACCAATCTGGTTGGAAGAAAATGACAAATTTGCCCCTCCTGTAAGATTATCAACTTGTTTAGCAACATTGTTCCTTAGTTCCAAAAGGCATACCATGAACTGTTGGAGTTCATCCAACCCCATTTCATCAACAGGAGCCTCATCCCACCAAATCCCATTATTCCAATTCTGCCCCTGCTTGACTTGATTACAGTAATCAGCAAACTTCTTCTCCTCCTCAATCTTCCTCTTAATCTCCTCATGCCTTCTGTTATGATCTTCCACCAATAAACCCAACCCATTGCAGGCGACGTCATCGCCGTCGTCATCCATGGTCCCATTGCTGACGTAACGGCGGACGACGTCATCAGGGTCGGGGTGACCGAAGCAGAAGAGCTTGCCCCTCTCAGAGAAGGTCAAAATGGCCATTTCAACCCCACAGAGAGCACATAGTTCACTGGCCTTCTTGAAGAGTCCTCCGCGTCGTTTTGAGAAAGTGACGTGCTTTCTTGTTTTATTTTCGATCGTTTCGATGGGGATCTTTCTCCTGCCATTGCTGCGTTTCTTACTCGCGTCCTGATTGTCCTCTGTGTGATTAGTTTGAGTAGCCATTGATGAATTGAAGGAGATTATTGAAAGGGGATTTGGTGATTAGCAATATTAATTAAAACGGGAGGAGTTTAATTAATTAATTGTGTCTTAATTAAGATTGTGATGGATTTATATAGAAGGTGATCAACTTGATTGGATATCACGCTCTAATCTATGTGATTATATTTGCATTGGGAGGGGTCTTACTTAAGGGAAGAAGATGATTACGGATAAGATTCTATTGCAGCTAACTTATTTTTAACAGGTTTACCTTGTTATGGAAATTATGAATTATTTGATGGGATTTTGTATTCAAAAATTTCAAATTCTGGACAACTTTTCCAAATCTTGTCATTGAGTATTAATTAAGAAGAAAAGGATTTCAAAAAAATGACGCAAAAGTGGTACTATAAAGATTAATTTCTAGCCAAGAGTTTGTGGATGCAAATTGAAGTGATTAGAAATTTCTAGTGGGAAAGGGATGTGAAAAAATTGTAATACTCCGTATTTCGTTCAAAGTTTGGCTGAGCCGGGTTTTAATAAAAAGAAAATCAAATTGGTACTATCATCAATTTTTCATTCAATTTTCACATCTGTTTTTTTAGGTGTATATGGATGGATTACTTTTTTTATTTCTATTGTTTGAACTCAATTTTACCAAAATTCATATTTGTCCAAATGACTTGACTGAAAAATAATTCAAAAAACTAAACATCAGTAACTTTTTATCCAATTTTATTTTTTTTGGACTTAAAATGGGCCAACCTAAATTTTCAACGACAGTATATAGTCCCATAGCAAGTTCAATGTATAAGGCTATCTTTATTGACATCCCTAGACTTGAGGGACACATGAGAGAAGAATTAAAAAAAAGGAAAAATCAAAGAAAATGGGGGTAGAGGGACAAGTGCTCGTCCCTGGTTTGAAAAAGCAGAAAAAAGAGGGAGAGAGGGAATGACAGGCGCGGTGGGGGGGCGTGCAGCACACCCCCTTTTTTTCTGTCTGGCGCGTGCGCAACACGCGCGTCGGGGCGCGTCTGGACGATTTCCCAGTGGGGCCCGCCACTGCAGATTGCTTTTTATTTTTTTTTTCCTTTCCTTTTCTTTTCTTTCTCTTTTCCTTTCTTTTGTTTGTTTCCAACGGTTTAATATCAATAATGGCTGATTTATCTTTTTTGAATTTGTAATTACAATTTTGTAATTTAAATAATTTATTTAATTATAAATATTATAACTCAAATTGTTTTAATGTTTTAATTATGTTTCCTTTTAATGATAATCCAATACAAAAAAAAAACAATTATACTCTACATGTGGGTCCCATAATCCAATAAAATATTACTCCCTACCCCACTTATCCCTCATCTCATCCCCCAACTCCAAGGACACCATTAACAATACCATACCCCAACACCTATTAAAATAATACTATTTCCACTATTCATACCCCACTCATCCCCCAAACCCAGGGACACCAATGTGGATAGCCTAAAGGGATGCCCAACTTTGAATATTCCAGACATGGACAGCAAACTTCAAGGTTCACAAATTGTATGCCCACTTTTTTCATTCTTAACCCGAGATGCAAATTTTAAAACTGCTGGCATATATGGAGAGGGGGAGCTTCCTTAGAGTAATTGCAAGTGGTGTGACATTTGTAATTTTGTACTCCTTTCATTTTATATTAATTGTCATAATTTTTACTTTCACGATATCTAATATCGCTTTTTGATTGATAATTTTTATAAAATATATTATTAATAATTGCAATATTATACTTTCATGATAGTATTTTTCATTACAAATCTAATGGTGGTAATTTTATATAACAATTCATTGTGTATATTGAAAAATTTATGATCAAAATTTTTGAAATTTGACCACATAACAATTAATATGGAATGGAGGGAGTATTTTCACAACAAAATGAGCAGCTACGAATCCAAGAACGAAAAGAAAGAGGAAGTTTACACAGGAAAGCAAACCTAACGCAATTAACCAAACAGCAAAACAATCCAATTACCCCCTTGTGCTGCATTTGCTTTGTTTTCTTGTAAAAAAGATACCCAAATTCCCACTTCTCATCATATTATACATCTTACAGACTCACTCCATATCTATTATACACAAGTTAAAAAAAATATACAAGAAAAAAGAAATGAAAGAGCAAAAGAAAAGGCATGATTGCATTTGCTTCAATATTGCACAGTGACCTCAGAAACACCCTCTGCCTCTTCATTCCAAGGGAAACTAAACATCAATCTCCTCTTTTCCTCATCCCATTCAAATCCCACTTCCTGACCATTAACAACACACTTCTGAGGCGAATGATCCGAGTAAGCCAAGAAGCTCCCTCCACCCTTGATCTTCATCTTGGCATTCAACCCGTCGTACTCCAGCCCTTGGATCGTTCCTCCGCAGTTGAGCATGTTTGTCAGGCCAATGGGCGCGAACCTCACACCCTTCCTCCCCATTTTCTTGACTGGCACGAAGCTGAAGAGCTCGAACGTGAGCGGGTTGAGGACGATGTGGATTGGGTCTGATTTGGGTGTCATCAACCGGAGTGAATCGGCTTGGTGGAGGTACACGGCGAATTCTTCAGCAAGAGTTGTTTCGACATTGGCGTCTGCTTTCTGGTCCCATTCTACATCGTTGACGTGGACGGAGCCTTCCATGGTCTTGAAGCAGTGTTTGAACCCCTTGATCCTTCTTTCCTTCCTGTCCCAACCTGCTCCTTGGCAGTTGAATGCTCCAACCACGCCGCCGTACTTCAACATGGAAAATAATGCGAGTTTTTAGTCATTGAAAAGATTTGAAGTTACTATCTAAACAACTTCGATTTATTTTTGAACAGTGAATATCAGAATATGTATTTTGACATGAACGAAAGTTCTTACACGACAACAACTCCTCTTCATGTGGGTCCTACTTGTGCAGGTCTAGGGAGATCAAATGAACCTCAATATATATAACTATGCGTAACTATATATATGCAGAGACACTAGTTCCAACTTCCAAAAGAAATAAAGTTCTAAGAATTCATCAATTTCCTTTCAATAAGGCCATTGAGTAAAATCTGTGAAATCAGGCAACTTGTTTGCTCTTCTCTTTAGACATATCATCATTGAAAACTTTAGGGAGTATTTGGTTATTGAATTTTTCTGTAAAAATTGGTGCACTTTCTCAAATTACATGAAAAGAATTTTTGTATATATATCTCATTATTTTACTCTCAAACATACTAAGAACTTCCCTTCAAGGGGTGTAGGGAAAATTTCGTTTGAAAAAATTTCCACGACATTCTACCAAACGCTCCCTAATTATATTTGATTTGATTTTGCATCCAAATTGATGCTTTTAAACACTAATTCAAGCAGATTTCTTGCAGACAATTTGCACAAGTTCATCATGCACAAAAGTCAGAGAACAAGAGAGAAAATCATACCTTGTTGAAGTTCCATATCTTTAGGAGGGATTTCTGATCAAACAAGGGGTTCTTGAAAAGAACATCCCTGGTTGGAAGAGCAAAGTGCTGGCATTTGGGGATTGTTCCATCAGGGTACACCAATTTCTTGAGGAGATCAAAGTCGTGGCCTCCGAGGTTATCGCTGACGTAGACGGGCCCACCACAGATTGCGCGGGACCCAGCGTGGAACTTGGCACATACATGATCACTCTGGAACATGTCCCAATCAGGGTGGTAAATCTGACCCATCCACAAACTGTTGTATGAACAGTGAATCATGTGGACCCCCTGCAGCCAAAACACTCCATCTGGGTCCCCATTTGGATCTTGGAACCAAAAGTCATCACCTGATAATTAATTTGTAGTATTAGTCAGCATTCTAGCACCATCACTTTACCCATACAAAGAAGTTGCAAGAATATTCAGGAAATAGATAAGAAGCCAAATCAAACCAGACTATTGTACCAAAATTTTGACAGAAGCCAGGGTTTGTTCTCTTCACCTTATCTTAAATATTTATAGTTAACACTTAACACTGATCAACCCTTATTAGCAAATTACTTCATCAATTCTTTTTTATCTATCATTCACTTTTATAAGATCCATTTTTAATCAATAATTTTTTACATAAACATTCTATAAAAACATACAATACTAGTATTTTTTTTATTATGAATCAAATAACATCAATTTTATATGATGAATCATTACAAAAATTAGATATTAATGAACAAAATTTTTTATACAAAAAACTGAGTGACAGATAAAAAATGGAAGGAGTATAATTTTTTTACTTAAATCATTAACATTGATGAGCAATGATTAATGGCGATCAAACCAACTCAATAATATCTTATGATAAATTAAAGAACAAACGAAAAAGTGTGTTGTTTTTCCGGGGACCTGAGCTTGTGTATTAGGCTATCAGCCACACTTAGTCTTACTTCAAATCATATGGTCAGATTCTAAATAATGGTAAAGGATTGGGGGGATGTTTGCCTTTCAAACTTTTACCTGCTCTTCCCATAGACACATCCTTTGTACCTAGGAAGATGAAGTCATTGCATTGTTGCATGCTAGACAGTAGGTTTTTTCCCTTGAAGTTCTTGTTCAGGGATTTGGTAAGCCCTTGGTAGAATTTCTTAGCAAGCTCCACCCTGCCACCAAATTGCTCTGACACATATTCAAGTGTCTGTAGTTTGAACACAATTACAGTAACAAATAACAGTTATTAAATAATCTCTCAAATACCATGTAAATGTAGAACTAAAATAGGAGAATTATAGAGGCAATTAAATAGCACTTACATGTATAACATCCACTTTAACTCCTGTGATCCCTGCACTGGAGAGGTAAGAGTGCATGGAATCATAGAAGTCATCAGCTTCATCGGGATGCACAAGCCCAATTCCCCCTTCAACAATCTTATCCACTGCAAGATCATCCATAGTTCCAGCAAGACCAGGTGACAAATTACAAGGTACTATGCTTGAATTGAGATGGGTTGTTCCAGGCCGAACACCGCCCCAAGCACCACAAAGTGCATGCCACACCCAAATATCATCCAAACTCTTGAACTTGGTCCTAAGATCCTTAGTGAAAGCCTTGAAACCATATTCTCCAGTTTTGCAACAATAGCTTTCACCCTTTTCATCTGGGTTACTGTCACTCTCACTGAACTCATCTGCTCTCATCATCTCTTCCAGCTCTAGCTTGAGCTTCTGTATCTTCTCATCAATGGCAGACAAATCAGTGACTGCACCAGATGCAACCGCCTTCTTTCGATCTTTCTCGGCGAGCTCAATTTCTTTAGCTTTAGAGATGAGCATTTTTGGCCTCTCAGGGTTGTAAGGTGGAGAATTAGACCCTAGCAAGAAACCCTCTCTGTACTTTCTAAACTTTTCACCTTCATCAAGCCTATGAAGTCTAGCTGTCATTTGCTCCCCACCAAGAACAAGGGTTGTTCTGTCTCTGTGAGGGTCATCCCCATCTAAATTGATACTCTGCCACCCATCATCAATGATGAGGAACCTCAATGGCAGCCCCCCTTCTGAAAACTCATTCACCCCATGCCACACACCTAAGGGCTCTACAGCCAAGTAAAATGCATCCCAAGTGCACCAACCAAATTTGTCTATGAGGGTAGGGGTCTGTTTCTCCTCTAGGAGCTTAAATGTGTTGAGGTGAACCCTAATAGCACTGTAAGCCTCCTTCATTATGTTGTAAGGGTTGTCAGAAACATGGACATAAGCTATGGCTTTAAAGGTGGATTCTTTCACCTTCGAAGACCCGCTTTCGGCGCAAATCATGACAACCCTATCATCCTCCCCAGGGTACAAAGCAGACCTAAAGCTCCCTTCAATCAAGGGCACAATGAGGACATAACCCTTAATCTCAGGGACCTCAAGGAGGACCCATTGGGTCTCCATTTGCAAATCGGACCCCGAAGTGCCCGCCCATTGAGTAGACCACCATGTTTTGAACCTAAAAACACTGAGGAAGTTCCTGTCAGTGAACTTCCCCAATGGGTTCATGATCCTGTCAGAGGGCTCATCTACTTGGAACCCAAAGAATCCACCCCTGTGGGAAGCGGACTGCACGCGGTCAAGAATGGAAGGGGGAGCATCGGAATCTGAGATTTTGCTGAGGGAAGAGAAGTCAGTGAAGGAGACATTGTTGGGGACATCAGAGAGCAATGTCACACCTTTGACACTGAACTTGCCATCCTCTGAGAGGTCAAAATATTGGTCCAAGGACTTGGCTCTGATGAGGCTAAGAGTTGGGAGAACTGGGTCATTTGGAGGGGCCATTGATCAAAGAATAGAGAAAAGAAACAAAAAATCACCCTAAAAACACTAGAGAAATGCAGTAAGACTTAGGTTCTCGGGTATGTACCAATAACTCTGAACTGGGTGTTTCTTTACAGGATCAAGAAAACTAATTAAAAACAGAAACTGTGTACAAATTGAGCAATGAACTCAAGATTGTGCTATGATCAGAGCTTGAAACTCAAACTGGGTATTATTATATGTACAAATTGCAAAATGGGCAGGTGAAAAAGGGAGTAGAAGATGAGAAGAAATAGAGAAAACGTGAAAGAGGCAATTGGTCGAACAGGTGGAGTGCAGACAGCCACGGGAGCTTCTGGAGATCTACAAGGAGCTGAAAGAGAAGATTTTTGATCAAATTCTGAATTGTGATTCAGAATAGAGGACAAGACAATGTATATATAGTTATAGAACATGGTAAAGGGTGCCATTTTCTAGAATACGGCAGGACGAAGGAGAGTGTTACATACTGTGGTGCTGCGTCAATGTGGGCCATTGAATTTGCCACTTTTCTCTGTAAATTTGAAGCTTCCTTTTTTTTTTCTCCTTTCGTGAGCCTTCTGGGAGCAGTAGGAAACATACATGCATATGAATTGAACAAGACACATGCGATTCCAAAGGTGGGGCTCCAGGTAGTTATCATTCTGCTACAACGGTAGAACCTACCGCCAAAATCGCATCATGATTTTCTACTCCTATTTCATATTTGCTTCATATTTTAGTCTTGGTTCTTTCCTAAAATGTGAGAGATACGTATTAAAAATGAAAATAAAAATAAATAAATCATACATACATAGAGATTTAAGGGGCTGTTTTCTAAAGGTGTGAAATAAAGTTAGATAAGGTAATGTAAAGTAAAATTAGGTTTGGATAATTAGCTAAAAAAATAGTGAAGATATATAAATGTTATATGATCTATTTGTTTTTATTTTTAAATAAATTCTATGAGTTGAATAAAAAATTTTAAATATAAATGATCTAAAAGTAAGTGTTGTTCATGAGGTAAAGTAAGGTTATATTAGATTAGGTTAAGCAAAGATAATCCTACCAAGTTAAATAATATGACCAAATTGTAAATATGATTAAGATTAATATAAAGTAAATTTCATATGGTGTCGTCTTACCATTAATTTATTGTAAAATGCACCATTTTTGTGCTGACTTTTTATAAATTTGGGGTGAACTAATAATTTATTTGGAGAACTCTAATAAAAAATTTTCGTTGATAAATTGCTAATCATATTCGTATTGATCAAAAGATATTTTAATATCACTTATTAGTCATAGTAAAATATCTAAGTCACAATAATACAAGAAACATGATTTTTACCAACAGGGCCCTATCTGTTGGTATAAGTGAATTTTTTGTTGGTAATAATTTTTACCAACAGATATTTATCTGTCACAAAACTATTGGTAAAAACTTCGTTGATAAAGGGTAATATCAACAGATAAGTACATTTGTTGGTATTGTTTATCAACACCAATAGATCAAATATTTTGGTATTTCATAGTGCTTTACCAATTGATATTCAACTGACAGTAAAAAGACATTTACCAACAAAATAAATTGTTGGTGTTACAATTTTGGTGCCAAAGTGATCACTTGTACTAACAGATTGTGTATGTTGGTAATACCATTTTGGCACCAAAAGGTATAATAATTCTCATTTATCTGTTGGTAATAGTAGTTTACACATACACAAATCTGTTGGTATTAATAATCATATAGTCAATCCTCTATATATTAATAATTTCATTTTTGTCACCACCTGCTAGTTGTAGATATCTCTTTCAATATATCTCCATAATAACAAATATTTGTACATATATAAATATTTGATGCACCTAAAAAGAACATACCTAAAATTAGGAATCATTTAAAAACATCATATATCATAAAGTAACAAATATATTGTTATAAAGCTAGCTAGAATGTATGATTTGAATTTTTAAAGAAAACTTGCTAATAACTTGTTTGTAACTAGTACTTATATAACTAAAAACACAAGTCTAAACGTAATCTGTCCATATATATATATATAACTCATATAATAACATTCCCTTGATCTTCAACATTGTTATCAAGATTGTTGCGACATTCACCATCATTTCGCCCATCAACATCTTCAAATTCATGTTCATTTTCACTTTCAGTAGCATCATCCTCAAGTGATCAAAGAAGGTCATCCAACAATTCATACAATAATAATACAAGGAGTAAGTCCCACAATAAATTCCTCGTTTCTCGTGAGATGTATGTCTTATATTAGAATTTGCATTTAACATATATGATTGGATTAGTCAATTTATAGTATAAACTATTTTCTTAGATCCAACTTTAAGAAAATCTAATTTCTCGGTCTATGTTATTGCTCGCGGCTCAAGTTCCTCGCGTTCGTTCCTATATCTACCGAAAATAGTTCATTTCTCATCCATCTCTTTCTCTTTCATTGGGCTCCTTTTTATCTCTTATTGAGCCCAAGAGAGATATGTACATATTATTTTAAAATTTAATTTCCTAAAATCTATTTGATAAGAAAAATTTATTTTCTTGAAAAATAATTTTCACTTGTATCAAATACATACACCCCAAAATATATTTATAAAACTCTGTTCCTTAGCTGTTATTATAAATTTGCAACGATTTAGTCCTGTGGATCGGACATGTTGGGAGTGGTAGCTAGGGTTGAGGCCTTGAGGGGAAAAGGACAAGGGGATGCACAATCCAAGAGCTTGGGGATCGATGACAAGAATCTGAATAGTAGAAACATTGGAAACTTCGATCTTAATTATTTGTTGACTGTATAAAAAATGTCACTAAACTTTTGAAAAATTGCAAATTTATCACCTGAAATTTTCATGTCATCAAAATGCCACTAATCTTTGTTGACTGTGTAAAAAATGTCACTTTACCAGTTGTTTACCTGGAAGCAACCTAAAGCAGCAGGTTAATGGTGTTGGTGGTTGTAATTAAGGGAAATATACACTTAATTAAATTAATTAACACCCTAATTAGATATTATACCCTAAAATCAGTGGTTCCTCACTTATTTCCTTCCATTTGAAAAAAAAAAAAAACCAGTAACGTTCACCTCACTTCTTCACTCTTCATCTTCATTGTCATTTTCTTCAACCTCCACCCTTTGATTTCTGCAATGGGTATCAATTAAACCCTAAATTGAATCACAATCAACAAAATCGCACACCAGGGAAGTGTTTTTGCAAGGATTGAAGGTCTGTATGGTTGACATTCATACCCGGTTAGTTTCTCCAAAAACCCTAATTTAATGGCGCAGAAGGTTTAGCCATGGCAGATTTTGGGAAAGTTAGGGTTTTTCGGAGGCACAAGGAAGAAGAAATAGAGAAGCCCTAATTGAAGAAGAAGAAGAAGCACTGAGGGGAGCTCGTTAATGGCGGAGAAGAGGAAGAGGAAGAAGAAGATGAAGAATCGGGGGGAACGGGAGTAAATATAGCTAGTAAAAGAATAAAGGGGGGGAGGGGTAATTAATTTTGGTTGGTAAAAAAAATTAATAAGGTAGGTTTAATGTTTAATGAAGAAGTGATAGCTCTGCAGTAAAGCAGTAAAGTGGCGTTTTTACATGATTAGAGAGATTAGTGGCATTTTGATGACATAAAAATTCCGGGTGGCAAATTTATAATTTTTCAAAAGTTTAGTGGCATTTTTATCGAAGCACTCTAATTATTTATTTAGGACAACCACTCTCCTGTCCCTCTCTTTGCTGCAGTTGACCACTACTAGCTAGCTTAGCCCCGAAATCAAAAGCTCCCAAAACCAGAAAATGTAACACCCTATGCATATATATGGTTAAGTGTAGTTTAAATGAATTAAAATGACTATTTAAATCATTAAGATGCATTTTTTTACGATAGTTCGTCCGTTGGGAACTCTTCAGTTAAACGTATTTAGCTGAGAGTATTTTCAGGATGGGTGACCTCCTGAGAAGTTTTTCCAAGCAGCGCACGTGTAAACGAAGATGAAATACGCTGGAAAAACTTGTCATAATTTGTATCATCTATGGAGTCAGTCAACGATCCTTGAAACGATTATTGACAATATCCGTGGTCCCAACTGGTCAAGGAAGTTTTTATGGGGCGTTACAAAAAACGTCGGCATCATCCAAACACTTCCTTTGTTCCCTGACTTCATCCATGGACGGCCTGTTTTCTCACACATTTCTCATCCTCATTCGTCCACCCTAAACCTCAGCGCCGGCGCTTTTTAATTTCGTCAAGCATTATATTCCCCCTGAACAAAAAAGAAGCGAGGTTGCGGTTAATTAAGACACGTACTCTCAAAATAAATTTAATTAATTAGGCATGTTTGAAGATTAAACAAAAAATTTAATAACCATTTTGAATTATTCATATTTCATATTTTATTATCTTTTAATAATATTTTCTCTAATAATTATGTATATTTATCAATTACAAGAGTGTAATACTTATTTGTTAGGTCAAAAAAATTAAATAATAGCTAATTTTATCAATCATAGTAAAAAAATGCACATTTTATGCATAGTTTTATATTTTAAAAAAAATATAAATAAATAAATATTTTATATTGTTTATAGGTTATAATAACCTTCAAAGTAATGAAACATACCTTTATAATGATTTAAATATATTTACATTTAATTTTATGAGTGATTTAGATGAGATGCAAGCAAGATGTTTATCATTTTCGATTAAGAAATAGTATGTGCATGCATGGTTGTACGTGGTACCTCTTAGGGTTTTTACTTCTCGCATCTTCTTAATTAACGTGACATCCACGAAATGAATCACCGGCTGTAGTTTAATTTATTATCTTATTATACATTTCCTATTTTCCTCTCTTTGTGATTGTTAATGCTCCACGCCTCCACCAAAGGTGATTATCCTTGATTCCTCATTTCCTCTCCTCTCTACTTCTCTCTACTTCTAGTTTTCTATATATATATATATATGCTAATTAATCAAACATAAAAGCTATGGAATATATACAAAATACACATATACTTCTTATATCTTTTGTCTGTCAAATATATATAATCATTCTAAATGTACAAACAAAAATATTAATCAATCCATATTAGTATACTATATACTACCAACTCCGTCTCATAATAGCTAGTAATTGTCATTTTAAATAACGTTTTTTTGTGCAATTATACTTCTCACTTTATAATTTCAATGCAATTTTTTTCAATTAATTACTTTTTTTATTGATTTTCCTGATACAAAAATAGAAAAAGAGAAAGAAAGATATATACATAAATTAAAGATTAATGTCTCACAATTTTCTATGCAACACAGATTCAACTAATTCATTTTAGATTTTCTAAATTTTAGTTAAATGGACAAATAATATGTGACGAAAATAATACATGACACATATAAATTGTTAATGTTTGTTGGGATTCATCTATTAGCAAAAATGTCTCACAATAAAAAGTAAAGAGAAAGGACATGGTATATAAGTCAAATGGATTACTCTTCTTAATACCAATTAGTTTTAAGATGGAATTTCATTTAACTTGTATACCATTAGCCTCGGTTGAAGTGTCAAAAATTACCACTAAACTTTCCTAATTAGTTAAATTTGCCATTAATTTTTCCAAAGTGTCAAAAATATCTTTGAACTGTCCAAAATATTCAAAACTGTCACTATAACCTGCAATTGCAAGTTACCACCGGTTAAAACATGGAATTTTTTTTTTGAAAAAAATTGAAATTAAAAATGGGAGGGGAAGGGGATGAAGAAGAAGATGCAGCGAAGAAGAAGAAGAAGATGCAGCAGAAGAAGAAAATGGAAGGGGAAAGCGTCTAGTCTATTGTTTCTCTAAAATTTCACTTGAATTTAGTGTATTTGTTTGCTAGCTCTCATTCTGGGTAGAAACTAGTGTCAGCAATCTGGACATTTGAATCATCTTTCATGCTTCATTGGCTACTAGATGCTCGTTTCATGTGATTCAATAGGATCAGGGACCACGAAGCTAAGACTTTTTTTACGTTACAGATGATTTGGTGCTCATCAGATAAAAATTCCACTGAAATTACGTTACAGATAGTAAAGCTGGGGATTTTCTGGGTGCGAATGACATGCCACCAAGAGTTCTATAAAATTCCCCAACCAAACCGAACGAGAGGTTGGAGTTGTTCTGGGTGCGAATTACATGCCCACCAACTGTTCGACAAAATTCCCCAACCAAAGAAAGCAAGCATGGAAAAAGGAGAGGTAGAACTTTCTGACCCTCCTCTGTTACCCAACACCAGTTCATCTAACAATATCAACACCCTCAGAGAATCCCAACCTTTGGATTCAAATTCAATCATTGATGAATTCTTAAAACACACCAGATCAACCTGCACTCACACACACACTTGCAACCCACCTGGCCCTGATGATGCCCATCACACCAAATCGTCTCATGTTGATTTGAAAAGCATCTGCCAATTCTCTAGCCTCAAAAGCCAAGGATGAGAGGAGAGGTGTAGGGAAGAAACAATAGACGCTTTCCCCTTCCATTTTCTGCATCTTTTTCTTCATCCCCTTCCCCTTCCATTTTTAATTTCAATTTTTTTTAAAAAAAAAAAATCCATGTTTTAACCGGTGGTAACCTGCAATTGCAGGTTATAGTGACAGTTTTGAATATTTTGGACAGTTCAATGACATTTTTGACATTTTATAAAAATTGATGGCAAATTTGACTAATTAGAAAAGTTTAGTGGCAATTTTATCCTAGCACTCTATACCTCTTACGGAATTTGAGGTACTTTTTCAATATATGTAGTGCAACTTTTATAAATATATTAAGGTCTTCTTATTCTTGATTCACGTGAGGAAACAACACATAAAAATATATATATATATATATATATATATATATATATATACTAGCAAATACCCGGGCGTTGCCCCGAACAAAAAAATAAATACCCGAGCATTCATATTATCAATACATTAAAAAATATATTAGAGCGTTGCTTGGTACGAATATGATGATACATTAAGATTAAATTCAAAAGACTTAACTAAGGAGAAGCAATTGTTTGATCAAGTAAAACAAAACTACAATAAAAATATAAGTTCAATAATAGTTAAGATGTGGACAAATAAAATTGAAAAAAACAATCGTTAAGATAAAAGGGAATATTAGAATGAGATGACAAATGAATGGAGAATGTTATACATAGTAAAAATGCTGGAAAATAACAATAAGATTAAGAAATACCAACATGCAAAATTAAATGGAGGCCGTTAGAGGATTTATAGCACTAATGACAATTCTAATGCTTCGACATATAACTTCTTCTTTACAATTAACAGATGTGATTAACTCAATCAAGGGTTATATTGACCATTAAAATGAGATTTACGGACAAAAATCCATGATTGTTGTAAGTACTCGGGTAATATGGCACATAACGCATATAGTCTTCTGCAATATGGGATGAAATATTTTGAATATATTTTGAATATTGGTACCTTTGTAATGTAATTTTACTCCATCAATATGTAACTATCATTTAAAAGATGAAAATAAATTTTTACATTTATAGTATCTATATAATTTAATGCCTATAATGTAACTACAATGTAATTTGAATCCCTTGATGTGTGGTTATCAATGTTCTTAAACATAGACCTAACAATGGTTAACTCCTCAATTAAAGTCAAACCAAGAAACTGTAAATTAAAGATGTATGTCATAGTGATTGGACTCAAAATTTATTTTGACTACACATATGATACATAACCACGCCCAATTTAATAGGAAAATACTGCAATTTATTAGGTACACATCAACCATGTGCTTTAAATATTATAATTGTTCGTTCTTGTTGCTATATGATAGTTCTTTAAAAAATTAAAATTTAAAATATTCAAGAAATATTATTATTTTTTATAGAAACGAGAAATATTTTATTCATATACCAAGAGATCTATCATTGATAATTAATAAAAAATAGTTAATGGTATAATAAAGAAACCAATTAAGTCATATGTATGTTGGAAAAAAACTTTCGACCTGAGAAGTCTATTTTATGACCCAAAAAACCGGGTCCTTACATAGATTTGTCGTCTAAATTTTGATATTGATCGTATTGACTAAATATTCGGACATAATTTTTCTTTTTTTCTATTGTTCAAATCCAATTCTGATCCGAATCTTCATCGGAATTGTCCGACAAAAATGGGGTTTGCACATGAATTTCTCGTCCGAATTTTGACATTGACTGAATTTGACCGACCCGAATTTAATCAGACCCGAATTTTTGCAACATATGTACTTGCTCTATTTTTTTACTTGTCTTAACATTTTTAGATACATCTATGACCAATAGTTTCTAAAATAATATTTTTTAAAAATTACATTATAGAGTTGGAAATTTTTTTTCCCGACCCAAAAAATGTAAATTGTATGACCGAAAAAAACCCGGGTCGATACATAGATTTGTCGTTCGAATTTTGATATTGACCGAATTGACCAAATATTTGAACATAATTTTTCTTTTTTTATATTGTCTCTGAATCCGATTTTGACCCGAATCTTTGTCCGAATTGTCCGACAAAAACCGGGTCTACACATGAATTTCTCATCCGAATTTCGACATTGATTGAATTTAACCGACCCGAATTTAATCGGACCAAACGTTTGCTAGTGCTAATACATTATATATCTTTTTTATAATATTTGTTATTATGATATCGATGACTTCAATTTTATATTATGAATTATTATATAAAATAAGATATAAATATTAAAAATTTCAACACAAAAGTTTTTGTGACATTTAAATAAAAATAGAGGAATTAATTGTATTGTGTTTAATTGAAAAAATAGCTACTTGAGTGACTAAGAAACGAATAAAGTCATAATTATAGGTAATGTATGTGTACGACCACTAACTTCCTAATTTGGAATGGGAAGAAAAATAAAATTAAAAATTTCATGAAGGAAAAAAAAGAAGCTATAAGCGATAACTAAATTTGATAAGAGAAGAGCAGTAGTTTTTTCCCCGAAAAAAAATGTATGTATGTATTTAAAAGTCAAGACCCTACAATCAAGAAGATGAGAGCCAAAGTAATTCTCCTACTATATAGGTAGAGATAGATTTTACTCATCAATTTTTAATAATCATCATAAGATGAAAATAGATTTTTATATTGGTAATATCTACGTAATTTATTGTCGATAATGTAATGTTAATCCCTCAACTTGTTACTATCAATTCTTTTTATATAATTATGTATGTTGTCAATTTTAATTTAATTTAATTTTAAAATGCCATTTTGTTTTATTATTATTGAAATAGTATTTAGGGAAGGGGGTAGGGGGGAGGTAGTGCGTGTAATTAGGGTAGGAGGGAGGGTTATTAAAAAAAAAAAGAAAGAAAGAAACTGGGAGGAAAGTTAATATTTTTTTTTTTCAAAGAAAGAAAAAATGGTCAACATTCCTATAATTAAGATATCTTGTTTATTAAGATATCTTGTTTATTAAGATGAGTCAAAGGGAGTTTGCAACTATTATATTAAGATATCTTGTTTATTGATTTATTTTCGTGCTAGTTGATCTGGACAACAATATTACCAAAGTACACTCAACGAACTTGTTAACAATAATTTGCCATTGTAAATACTCATTTATTGTACAAATTAATAATGCCCATTGTTGCACAGATAATGCGTATGCCTAAACATGTCCAAATACAGGCTAGGAAAAATGCAATTTGATCATACTCTCCGTACCAAAGATAGGAGTAGGGCATAATGTATGACATAATACTATCGACATAAAAGCATTGTTAAAAATTTATCTATTTATTTGTCTTTCACTAAGATCTATTAAAAAAAAAAGCTGACACAACAAAATTAATCATATTGCAATGACTTATCCATACCTGACCTTACCCATATCTGTAAAGACTAATTAAAACTAATTAACTCAAAGCATACCCAAATTCGAAGTGACCCGGCCCAACTCGACTTGACGGAAATTTAACTTTAACCAAAGTTCTTGATTTTTTTTCAGAAGCAAAAAATAAGGATAAACCCCTAAACAGACGCAGTGTCAAATCTCACTACGGAAAGAGCGTGCATAAAACTATCAGTTCTCCTTCAAATTTATTCATCTTAAAAACTACTATGTCTTGCTTTACCACCTGCTCGTACAAAGGCATCCATATCTAGTTTCTCTCAAGTAGGGCAGAGAGAGAAACAAATATTTATAATGAATCATTAGCAATTTATGATAAAGTGGGAAAAAGTTAGAAAAAAAAATTTGGAAGAAGAGATCGATGGGCAAAACAAAACATAGCTAACCATAGTTGAAAAATGAATTAGACAAAAAATTGCAGTACGAAAGACTTTACAGTTAAATTGGAGCCTCATATCATGCATAAAATCATTTATTTCATATCTAACACACTCAAATTGCATATTTTATACAGGACTAAGGAAAGAAATCATTGGGGTAGGGTGATTATAAGAATGGAGAACCCAACCAAACCACCAAAAACATAAAAAAGAAAAAAGAACTTCCTGGAATCCTAGAAATTGATATTCCTAACAATTTTACACAACATGCCCAACATTTGAATCCAAGAACCATCATCAATAAGTCAAAGACAATAATATAAAAACAAAATCAATATTTTCCAGCATCATTTAAAATACGGTCATGCACTCATGTAAATAAAAATAATAATTAAATATAAAAAAATCATATTAATTTAGCAAGTTCCAGAACAAATAAATGGAATGGAAAACAATAGGTTGACTTTACAATGTCACAACATCAACAACAGAAAAAACAAAGGAGGGAGAAAAAATGTGGAAAAAAAACTAAAACAGGATGATCTGCCATGAACTCAAAATTCAAATTACCTATATTAACTAAAAAGTCACAAATTTCATGGAAATAATTATCATTACTTCAAATAAAAATCCTGGAAAAAATTATACATTGCTTAGAATTTTATTTGGGATGAGGCCTATTTAGGATCTCACATAGTCACATGGAGGGTGAACAAATAACAAATTTTATTTTTGTTTTAATGGGGAGATGGGTGATTGGGTGATGGAATAAGAGAGAAAACTGACTATGTGGAAAAAGATTATGACGTGGGGATGTTGGAGATGGAAGTTATAAGAGTCAATAGGGGAAAAAAAATAAATACTAATATTTCTCACTTTTTCACGGCTAAGATTGATCGAGATCTGGGATTAATGGCCAATATTCATTTTCATCCCACAAATTACTCCTGGGCTAGTCAACAGGATTTTGTTATTATTATAGTAAGATATATATATATATATATATATATATATATATATATATATATATATAAAAGGAAAATTCATCATCTTGACATTAGATCAAGACTTCATTTTAACAAAATATATATATTTTGAATAATTGATTTTCTTACTAATGAAACTTAGTTTAATAACATAATTAAGCTTTTCAAGGAATCCACGTCATAAGAATTTCACAATCAACAAAATCAGTATAGTTAAGGAGCACCAATACTTGGGTAAATTGGTCGTCAGCTGGAATCCACGTCAGAAAACTTAATTTGATACTTGACATTTTGTCAGCTCCGATCCAGCACCTTCTCCCTCTCCTAACATTTTAACTTCCAGAGTTTCCTAAATAATTTAATTTAATTTAATTTATACTAAAGTTGTAGTAATGAAGATTCCAGTCATTGAATTTTCAACTAATTAACTATTTGTTCAACGTATCAAAATATTTTTCTTACTATTTATGAGAAAGAAGAGGCCATTATAGTTGCTTCACGTATATGATATTGCAATTTGTGACTAACTTTTGCTTTTTATGACGCAAGTCTAATAAAGAATTAGACCATTTTGCAAACGAAGCTAGTGCTTTACATATTTGTATAGATTTCTTTAATTTGGGTCAACTTAAATAACATATATTCATTCATAGACGCAAGCTTCTTTTTGCAAGTATTGTTGTGGTTTGTGGAAGTCTCTCGAATATAACTATATATATGTATGTGGGCCAATCACAGACCTTAAATTAAATTGACCAACATACGAGGGGAAAGCACAAAATTAATAATATTAACACAAGAAAAGCAAAAGCTTAGAAAAAGATATTACGTATCACATCAGCTTGATGACATGATTTACTTCGTTTTAGTGGATGGAGAATTATAAAACTGTTATCGCCTTCTTTACCCAAATCACAATTCAACAATAATTGTATGATGAGTGGGATCGGGATCCCGATCATTTTTGTTACTCTCGGTCCCAGTCCCGGTTTTGACCAGGAGCAAGTTTTTGCTCCCACTCCCGGTACCGGTTGTGACCGGGAGCAAGCTTTTGCTACCACTCCCAGTGCAGACCGGGAAATGAACCGGGAGTTTCTAGTCTCAATTTTCTAACCTATTTATAATTATTTTTTGGTTTATTTCCTTAAAGGACCAATACATAAAATTTTTAAACAAATACACAATTTTCATATATTGGAAAATATTGAGCACAGTGACACTACTTCCAGTACATTCAACATTGTTTGCAAACACAAGCTGGTTAGCTGCTCATCATCGTCATCAATTCATTATAACAGGATTCACAACAATTGTTTAATTGGGTCGTTGGCTTACTAGGCTATTAGGCCAGAATGTGTGAATGTGTCATTGTGGGGTAAATCACTAAATCTAAATCATTCAAAGTATATAATCAGATGGTGCCCAATGGCATTCACAATATATATATATATATACATACTAGCAAATACCCGGGCGTTGCCCCGAATCATAAAATAAATACTAACGTGTTATTCTGGAAGCTTTTAGAATATATAGTGATGGTACGCAGAAGCTTAAAGATAATGTTATACAAAGTGAAAAGCTTCAAAACAATTTTATAGTATCAATATATGCTAAAATAGTTACATTTTACACACATTGGACAATCATATATCAAGAGTACAATTAAAATTACAATTATATAAAGTTAACAGTTAAATGTCTAGAGTATTATATTCAAGTCTCCAAACTCATTATTGTTTTGGCTCAAGCAAATCTCTAGACCTGAATTTGAGTCTAGATAGGAGATCAATAGCAGACACCCTGACCTAATAGATATAATGGCGACAACCCAATACTTTTAGCCTACTATCTTTTTCACTCAATTTTTTATATGAGAGTCCTACAAACTTGACGCCAAACTTAACTCTCCAAAACCGACATCCTAAAACTTGTCCATTGAGTACTTTACAAACTGATAATATCTTGACAGGGTCAAACTCAAACATGACACCAAATCTAACACTCCAAAACTGACATTCTTGACGCCAAATCTAACACCCAAAAAATTATCTATTGCATGTTGTATAAACTCATAACATGGTCAAGCATGACACAGTCAATCTATTCCCAAATAATCATTTTACAACACAGCTTTGAAGAATTAAAAACAACCCATTTTCAGCTTTAAATGGAAAAAGAGTATACAATCATTGTCACTCACATTCCATCAAATCGTCAAACAATCCCCCGTTGACATGAAGGAAGTCGGACGGGGTGAGTTCCTCCGTAGCAAGACCATCCACATTCACCCAAGTATACACCCAAACACACGGCCTTTGACAAACAGTAAGGATTTTCTATGGATGCAAAACAATTGCTTCATGACATTTCATACCAACATAAACATGAAAAATAAGCACAATAAAGATTTAAGAAGAACAAAATTCGAATTTAATCACATTTCTCTATTTTTGCCCCCTTTGGGTATCTGGTCACATGATAATTAAGCACAATAAAAGAATATCAAAATTCCAATTTAGGTCACACTTATCTATTTTTGACATCCCCCCCCCCCCTCCTCGCCACGGGTACCTCCCTGAGTGTACTTCAAAACTTCACCAAATGGGCACAGCAAGGTTTTGCTTATTCAAAACCACCTCAAACTCAAGTAGCATCTTCCGAAGTCTCAATATAAAGAACAATAATTTCGATCAGACGACAAATTATTGATGTCCATGGCCCTTTGCCTAAACAAAAAAAAAATGTCAAATTTTCAGTCACTAACCAAAGACTACCAATTAAATTAAAATTGAATCCTAAAGTGAACTTTCACGACTTCCACTTAAATTGAAAATAAATGAAATCTAGAAGCACAAAATCGAAGACTTACCAATTACATTAAAATTGAAATTAAAAAATACAAAGTTAAATCATCTCATGTTTTCACTCTCATGAACTAAAGCTGTGAGAATTTGAGAGTTGAACTATCTTATCCTCATACCCCCGCCAATGAAGAAGACCCCAATACACCATGTACACACAAAAGCCTCGTGAAAAAGAGAGAGGAAGGATGGAGCAATTTTCCTAAGAGAATGTGAGAGTATCAGTTAACTTTTAAAATTGTTAGTTACTCATTTTTAGATTGCAGTGAAAAAGATATGGGTGAAAATGTGATAGTGAAGTACAGTATATCATTTATTCTAAAAATGATAAAGTAATTATTTTGAATGGCTTAGAATTTTGATCGTACAATCAATGGCTATCCAACGGATGGAGTTTGTCACAACTTTGCAATTAATGGAGATGGGAAGCGACTAACTGGAATGAGGTTAATTTTTGGAGCGCGGAGGACGCCCGGGGGGATGGGGGTAAATATGGGATAGTAATATTATGTTTCTAGTGATTAGTTAGCAGTAAACATGACTTTTGTATTTTATTTTGTTTAATGTTATTTCAACGATGAGGATGAGCTTATCTCTCTAAGATCAATGATTATTATTCAGTTGACCCCATAAATTACTTTGCTGCCAATCAAATTTATTATGCTACTATAATAGTAAGATTACTTCCTTCTTACCAAACGACATGAGACATACCCCTTAGCGCTGGCAAAACATTCATTGTCCAACTTGAAGATTGATTGAGTTTATCCGACCCTAATTAAACCTTGTTCATTCACAATCTTTCCATCTGAATGATAAATTCAGTCAATTCAAACATGTCCGCATGTACGTAAAATCCAATAAGATTCAAATTTGGAGTTATAAAATTTGATTTGTCTGAATTTCGTGTCACGGTTTTAGACACAATCACAAAAAACCAAACCCAAATGTTTGAACAATGTTTAAAAAATTCGGACAATCGGTCAATTCACTCATTATGGTCAAATGGTAACAAACAATCCGAACGTTCTAACAATTCACCTAATTCTGGTCGGAGTTCTGACATAAAAAAATTAAAGAGTCCAAATTGAAAATTTGGACAGAATTTGGGTTTGAACTTGTGTCCATATTGTCTGAACTTTAATGGACACGAACTGAAAATTTCGTCCTCCTAATTCTCCTCTTTTTCATTCCTTCCATTTTCATTATATTTGCATCTATCATTGCTATTTATTTTTTAAAAAAATTACAAATCAGAAGTTCATTCATTCTTTTTTTTCGATTATTACAAGTCAAAGGCTTAAAGTTTCACAAAATACAGCAAAACCGCAAAACAATACATCAAACAACTCACTTCAAACGATACATGCCTACGAAAACTGCTAAACATAAGTAAAACAGCGAAGATTTACTACAACCCAAATGTCTTTCACATTCGACAATGATCACAAAAGATCAGCTTCACTTGGGTGAGTCATCGAGGAATCTCACGCCTATATCATTGCCAATAATCATTTTTCTGCGCTCAACCTCGGCATCAATATCATCAAAAATGTCATCTTCCAAGTTGATTACGTGCCTATTCTTCCTAATCTTCTGTACATCAAGAATGTAATCTTCCAAGTTCATTCTTTCTTTTCTTCCCTTCTTCGCCCCTTTCTTCTTCCCTCTACCTCGCATGGAGTAAGAGCATGAAACCACATCCCCACCGTAACCTTTAAACAATCCTCCACCATCTCAATCCTGTTCTCTGTGATTTCCAAAGTAAAAAGAGGCTAACAAACGCACCACCTTTATCACCATCTTTCATATACATCTACATCTCCTTCTCCATCTCCATTGCTCGTACTCAAGAAGATTGAAGAGCCAAGATCCATTGGAAGAATCAACGTATATCGGAATCATATTCATCTTATTTAGGGTTGTAGAATTAAACATTTTGCTTTAGTTTTGATTTTAGTTCAGTGTGTAAACAATTACAACCCACACTTCGAAATCAAGATTTAATCTAGCCATCTAGGTGTGTTGATGTATTATTTATGGGTTATTTATGGTCATGGATTTTACTGGTTGCCACCACACATGAGAGCTAAAATTGACCGTGCATTCTTACTATTCCCTTACTCTAATTTTGAAGCCCCGTTTAATATTTAAACTTCCAATATATTTGTTTTTCTGAGCTCAATCTATTGGAAATGTGAATTATACTCCAATGGTATGATTTTGGTTGATTTCGATGATTAAGCTTAATTGCTTTTGGTTTCAATTGCTCTTTAACTTTTCTGAATTAATTTCGTTTGATCTAAATTTAGCTTTATTCCCAGTTATTTATTTGTAATTTCTGGGTTAGCATTTTTTTTACTTGAGTTTATTTGTTATTTAATTCAGAAAATTTAAGTTAAAGTTCAAATTTCTTTGGATAAAAAACTCAAACATAACAACGCTAATCATGATAATCCATTTTTTTGGGCAACTCAAATTCTACCGTAGTTGAATTTATTTTCAACTATGGTAGTTGAAAATTTTATAGCATTCATTTATCAAAAATAAATCATATTTTTTAAAAAGATTTATATCCTCATAAACATGGTTAATTATTGTATCAATTTACTTTGATCAACTTACATTGATTTTGAATTTTTATGGTGAAATTAATGGTCTTTTCACTTTTCAACTATGATAGTTGAAAAAAAGTCAACTATGGTAGAATTTCCTTTAAAATATTCAATTTTGTAAAAAATTATAACTTTAACATATAGATTTACTTATTGTAACAAGTCCTATGATGAATATATATATTAATTTTAATTTTTAATGACAAAATTAAGGATAATTATACATTTCAACTACCATAGTTGAAAATAAATTCAACTATGGTAGAATCTCCCAAACAACAAAGACAGTGAACAATCATACCTGTATTTTTTTATTTTTTTATCGAAGGATTTATTCAGTCTTCCGAAATGTGACCATTAGAAGCCAAAATTTGTTGCAATCCATATCTCCAGACTTCATTTTTTTGTTTAGATCAATGAATGCTCTCAAGATTTTAGTAAAAGGCTTGTTAATACGGGTGGATTTTAGCTTTTTTTGGAGAAATTAACCTATATGTTGGAATTGAGATGTGAAATTTCGTATGCTACTCTGATACTCCCTCCGTACCCAAATAAGTGTCAATTTGACTAAAATTTGATCATCGATTATTCATAAATTATAATGATTACAATATGAAATTACTGTCGTTAGAGAGATATTATACTAAAAATTATAATGATGTTAATTTTATATTGTAACTCATTGTAATTTATTAGTAATTAACAATCAAAGTTAAGTCAAATTGACGCTTATTTAAAGACGGAGGGAGCAACAGCGAAAATTAAGTTAGAAATGGGAGAGAGCAATACAATTGAAAATTACACTTTAAAATCTGAAGTACCCAAAATAATGGAGAAGCGGTTCTTTTGAGGAGCAACACCGGTTTCCAAGTTGCAACCTCCCACTCGCCCAAGACAAATAAATTAATATATGTTTTATTGTTTAACTAATTTACATGGACGGTTGGGATGATCTGAGATATCAAATCAATGGTTGTGAATGTACAAACCTCCGAGAATTCATCCTCATTCAGTCAACCCTATTTTGCAACTATAATAGTAAGATATATATATATATATATATATATATATATATATATATATATATATATATATATATATATATATATATATATATATATATATATATATATATATATATATATATATATATATATATATAAAAGACTGGGAGTTGAGGTCAGTGGCGGATCTTGACCTTCTAATAACTAGGGGTAACCAATACACTAGTATTTTATATAATAAATATAAAATCCATACATTTTTTTCCAAATTATACTTAATTTTTTTAATTTTATTTGGGTTAACGGTGGTCGTGACCACCGTCGGCGAAGCCCTAGGTCCACCCATGGTTGAGGTGAAGTCCCACTCCCGGTCCCAGAATTGACCGGGACTTTCTTTTTTTATCCCACTCCCGGTCCTGTTTCCAATGGGACCGAGATTTCGGAACCGGGACTTCACCGGGACCGGGATGGGACCGGGAGTCCCGTAAATTTTGCTCATCCCTAATTAATTGTGTTTTTCCTATCCTCGTTAGCTTATTTTTGAAAAAATTATTGAAACAAATTAAACTAATTAAATTTGGGAAAATTCCAATTGGTGCTTCAACTTTTACCTATTCCAAGTTATCAACCACTTTTTGAACTATTCCAAGTGGTAGGCTTATTTTGAACATTATTCTATCTCGTGAGCTTCTTCTTGTGTTATTGTTAAAACATTGTTGGCAAAAATTTCCTCCTCTATCAATTTCATTTAGCTCTCCCTATTAATTTCACAATCGACTCATTTGGAATAATATCTAAAATGTTGGACAACTAAAAATAGTTTTTAAAGTGTTTGAAAACTTGGAATAATTTTTAAAGTTTTCAAAATAACTTACAATTTGGAGTAACTTCAAAAGTGGTTGAAATTTTGGAATAGACAAAAATTGAAGCCTACCAAATGGAATTTCCCTTAAATTTAACTTCTACAAGATCAGGCTTTTTTAAACTTGTTTAGTTTTCACATATTTGAGCATTTTAAAAAGTAATAATGAAAAGCCTTTACAATACTATTTTAAATTCTATACAAAGCTATTTATAAATCATAGGTAGGAGTTTATCCAAATGGTTTAGCACACTTTTTTTCTTCTACTTCGGGCAAATTTGGTTGTTTAACGGGCAGAGAGTTGTGAAGAGGTTTATGGTAGTTAAGTTAGTTAAGGTTCTTAGTAGGTTGTTATTTGTTTTAGTTTAGTTTCTTTTTTTTTTCTTTTTTTCTTCTTTTTTTCTCCTTCTTTCTTTCCTTTCTTTTCTTTCTTGGTTCTTGGTCGTGTAGGGTGGTTTTGTTGCTGTTTAAATACTCCCTCTGTAGCTCTTCTGTTTGCATAGCAATATACACACAGCCAATAGTCTGTAGTTCATCAAATTCTCTCCATTTCACATGGTATCAGAGCACATAGGTGCTGGACCTGTGGAAGCCCTTCCCTTCCCTGCTGTCTCTCTCGTAAATCAGCCATTCATAGCCAAACAAAATGTCTGAATCAACTACTTCAGGTGGGGAGTCATCTTCTAATAGTGCAGAGGGATATAACAATGATCCCCTCCACTTGCATCCAGCTGATCACCCTGGAATCCCCTTAACAAATGTCAAGCTAGAGGGTTCCAACTTCCAGAAATGGAGTAGGGCGATCAAGATGGCCCTCAAGACCAAGGTGAAGCTGGGGTTTATCGATGGGAAGTGCCCCAAACCTGCTTCTGGATCTCCCAACTATGAGCAGTGGATCAAAGTAGATAGCATGGTGGTAAGCTGGATTCTTAATGCCATGGTTCCTGATCTCTCTGATTCTTTCATGTATGTAGAATCTGCTCAGAATTTGTGGAAAGATCTCATAGAAAGGTTTGGACAATCTAATGGTCCTCTTGTTTATCATCTTAAAAAGGAACTCACTGATCTATATCAGAACAGTGATTCTGTTGCTGTGTACTTTACAAAACTCAAAAGAATTTGGGATGAATTATCTGATGTATCTGAAACTCTCATATGCAATTGCAAAGAAACGTGTCTTTCAATTAAACAAATTTCAGAAGGAGATCAAAAGGAGAAGTTGTTGCAGTTTCTTATGCACTTGAATGAAGAATATGACAGCATTCGTAGTCAAATTCTTCTCCTTGATCCTTTGCCATCTTTAAACAAAGCCTACAGTATGGTGCAACAAGTAGAAAAACAAAGGCAAATTACCAGTAGTTTTGGGCAGAATAGAGATTTTGCAGCAATCGTGACAAATAAAGAATCTGTCCAGACCAAGAATTTCAAGGCAAGAAAAGAGGCCAAGGCAAGAAAGTTTTGTGACCACTGCAAAAGGAATGGGCATGATATTGATCAATGCTTTCTTCTGCATGGATACCCTGATTGGTAGAAAGGATCAAAGGACAACAAAAGACAGCTAAAGATGGCAGCAAATGTTACCAAGAATGATCTCCAGGATACACCTCTTGAAGACAGTTTGGATCAACAACAGCAACAAGTGACAAGTACAAGCAAACACAAGTTTGATCCAGATTTAATTCAAGCTCTTGCCCAAGAATTGTCAAAATTAAACAGGAACAAGAGCATCGAGGATCAAACTTTTGCACAATTTGCAGGATCAAACAGCTTCTCAGGTAACCTATATAAAGCTGTCATTTCTTGCAATGTTAAGATCACAAACAGTAAGTCATGGGTTATAGACACAGGGGCAAGTGAGCATATGTGTTCTGACTCTACCTTATTTGATAATCTTGAAGTTTTAACTGTGCCTATTCAAATTATTTTTCCTGACGGTACAATGAAATATGTCAAACAAGCTGGAAATATCAGCTTGAATGATAAAATTAAGTTGAAAGGTGTTTTATATGTTCCTGACTTCAAATTTAATTTGCTTTCAGTTTTAAAGCTTGTCAAGGACCAAAATCTTTGCATTCATATATACCCTAACATCTGTCTTTTTCAGGACCTTTCAACTAAGGAAACTCTCATCTCTGTCTCACCCACAGATGGACTACTACAGCTCAAATCAAGACCAGCTCATAAGGCTACTAGTTTTACTTCTTCTTATGTTCTGAAAGATGTCAAAAAACAAGATACTTCTTTGCAATTACTTCATGCTAGATTAGGACACACTTCTATGTCCAAACTTCAGCATATTACAAAATGTAAAAGAACTGATTTTTTTTTTTTGTGAAATCTGCATACAAGCTAAGGCTCATAGAATTCCTTTTGATAGAAGTTCCTCTAGGGCTTCTGAAATTTTTTCTTTACTCCATATAGACCTTTGGGGACCATATAAAGTGCCAAATATAGATGGATCAAAGTATTTTATTACTATTGTTGATGATCATTCAAGAAATACTTGGACACAATTGCTAAACAACAAATCTGAGGTTCATTCTACCCTTTCTCATTTCTTTAACATGATATCAACTCAGTTCAAATCCAAAATCACCACTGTCAGAACAGACAATGGATCTGAATTTGTGAATAATGTATGTGTTGCTCTATTTGCTAGTCTAGGGATCATACATCAGAAAACTATGACCTATACCCCTCAGCAAAATGGGAGGGTAGAAAGAAAACATAGGCATCTTTTAGATACTGCTCGTGCATTAAGATTTCAGGCTGGTCTACCTAAGAAGTTCTGGGGAGAATGTGTGCTTGCTACTACTCACATAATCAACAAACTTCCCATGGCTGCTCTTGATTGGAAAACTCCTCATGAAATTCTTTTTAAACAAGCTCCTAACTTAAGTAAACTCAGAATTATTGGTTGTTTATGTTATGTTGTTAATGTCAACAACAAAGATAAATTTGACTCAAAAGCAGTCAAGTGCATATTGCTTGGATATACCTTTGGTTTAAAGGGTTATAAGCTCTATGACTTAGATAGTCATAAAATTTTCCATAGCAGAGATGTTTTGTTTTATGAAACCAAATTTCCTTTAAAGACTCTTTTAATGTTTTAGACATCTCTGATACTCATATTTGGCCCTATGATCTTTTACAGCAAAATGCTAACAATATTGATCAGGCAGATTTTCATCACAGCCTTATTGAAAATGGTGATGAAAATAGGCAAGACAATCTTGAGTTCTCTGACAATAATGTAACAGATTCCTATAGTGATGAAAGAGAACTTGAAGAACAGCATGAACCTTCTAAAGATCAGCATGCCAACATTTCAAGTCCAGAACCTGTCCTCCCAAACAACACTGATTCTCTTCCTATCAGGAGATCTACTCGTGTGAAAAGACCTCCTAATTGGCTTCAAGATTATACACAATCAAAGAAAGGAAGATCTTCTACTCAATCTCAAAGCTTCAATGCAAATGTAAAGTATCCATTATTCAAACAAACTGATTTCTCTCATCTTTCTGGGGATTATGTCAAAGCCTTGATAACTACTTTACATGTTGCTGAGCCAAGATCCTTTAATGAGGCTCAGAAACACCCTGAATGGATAAAAGCTATGAAACATGAGCTTATTGCTTTAGAGACCAATGGGACTTGGGAACTTACAACACTTCCACCTGGAAAAAAGGCCTTGACATCAAAATGGGTGTATAAAGTCAAATTCAAACCCAATGGGGAGGTAGAAAGGTATAAGGCTAGGTTAGTGATCAGGGGTTTCTTACAAGAAAAGGATATAGACTATAAACACACCTTTTCTCCAGTAGCAAAATTAAGCACTGTCAGGTTGTTCATGGCCATTGCATCAGCAAAAAATTGGCTCCTTTTTCAGCTTGATATTAACAATGCCTTTTTGCATGGATTCATCGATGAAGAAGTTTACATGGAACTCCCTCAAGGCTATACCAAAGCCAAATAAGGGCAGGTTTGCAAATTAATCAGATCTCTATATGGGCTGAAGTAGGCCTCCAGGCAATGGAACCTGGAGCTGACAAAGTTTTTATGCAAAAAGGATTTTGTGCAATCAAAGAATGATTACTCTCTTTTCTCAAAAACAACCTCGGTAGGACACATTTATGTTCTTGTTTATGTTGATGTTGATGATTTATTAATTACTAGAGATGATCAAGCAGGAATTGAAGATTTGAAGGCTTCTTTGCACACAGCTTTTACTATCAAGGATCTAGGACAAGCTAGATTTTTCCTTGGAATAGAAATTGCAAGATCAAAAGAAGGCATTTTACTCAATCAAAGAAAGTTTATTACTGATTTACTGTTTGATGCAGGTCTGAGTGCAGCCAAGCCTGAAAATTTTCCATTACCAAGAGGACTTAAGCTCTCTATAGATTCTGGAGAACCTTTGAAAGATCCTTTCCCCTACAGAAGAATAATAGGGAGGCTTCTATACATAACTCTTACAAGACCAGATATTTGCTATGTTGTCCAGCATTTATCTCAATTTATCCAGAATCCTACTGACTTACATTTTAATGCTGTCAATCATGTCCTTAGGTACCTAAAGAAGACAGTCAACAAAGGATTGTTTTATCCTAGCAATAGCACTTTTCAGATCAAAGCTTACACAGATGCAGATTGGGGAGCATGCCAATATATTGCTAGATCTCTCACAGGCTATTGTGTGTTTCTTGGATCCGCACTGGTTTCATGGAAGACAAAGAAACAGAAGACTGTTTCCAAGTCTTCAGCAGAGGCTGAATATAGGGCAATGTCAGCTTCAGTTTCAGAAATTGAGTGGATGCACCAAATTTTGTCAGATTTTCACATTCAAGTTGAGACTCCTATCACACTGTTTTGTGACAATAAGGCAGCTCAACATATTGCAGAAAATCCCGTCTTTCATGAGAAGACAAAACACATCAGAATAGATTGTCATTACATCAGAGACAAGATTCAAGAAGGACTGATCAAGACTGCCTATATTCGCACAACAAATCAGATTGCAGATGTTTTCACTAAACCTCTTGGAGAATCTCAGCACAATCTACTTTGTTCAAGGTTAGGATTAGTTGAAATTTCTCCTAATCCACCTTGAAGGGGGGGTGTGAAGAGGTCTATGGTAGTTAAGTTAGTTAAGGTTCTTAGTAGGTTGTTATTTGTTTTAGTTTAGTTTCTTTTTTTTCTGTTTTTCTTCTTTTTTCCCCTTCTTTCTTTCCTTTCTTTTCTTTCTTGGTTCTTGGTCGTGTAGGGTGGTTTTGTTGCTGATTAAATACTCCCTCTGTAGTTCATCAAATTCTCTCCATTTCACAAGAGTATACCAAACTGTGTATGACAAGCAAGATCAACCTCCCAATATCTACTTAGAAAGTGTTTGGTTGGTAGATATCTAAGGTTGAGGTTGTATCTAAAGACAAGGTGTTTTAGCCGACATATATATATATATATATATATATATATATATATATATATATATATATATATATATATATATATATATATGGCGTAGATACCTTGAAAACTATTCCAAATTTGGGCAGTTAAAAGTAATTTATTAGAAAACTGTGAATAATATGTCTGACTGTATGAATTTGATCTATTTTAGATATAATCAAAATTAAGATTTAGATAACTAATTTAACTTGTAAAATTACATACAATGTACGAATATGCATATACTTTGTTTGGTCCTGAAGAAATAGGCTAGAAGAAATTTTTTTAGAACCGACTTACCTTTCATCACATGGCTTTTAAAAAAGTGAAAGATAAAGTATTTAATAAAAATATCATTGAAAATATTCGTTGATTTTATCATCAACGTTCTTTTCCAAATTTGAAAGTTAAGTAACAGTGAAATGTAATAGGATGAATGAGAGGGTGGAATCGGAGATTGAGACAAACATGGGAGAGATTGGTTGAAAAAATAAAAACTTTTTAACTTAATTAGTGTAGAGAAATAAAAGTTTTATTTTCATCAAATTTTTATGGACAAAATATACCCATATAGTAAAAGATAGGTTAAATGATATTTAAAGGGTACTTGAGCATTAATTTTTCATGTAAAGAAAATCATAGGTAAAGAGTCCTTCGAAGCTAGGGATTTTAGCAATATGAACGATATGTTTTGGATGACTTTGGTTAGAGATTTGATGGCTTAGTGTAGATGAAAGAAAAATTTTGTATGTTAACATATGCTTTGGACTATGAAGTGCACCCATATCGGATTGAGTCTTGTGGTAGTTAGGTTAAGGTGTTTATGAGGTTAAATAATCTTCTTTGTCACTAAGGTTGAACATGGTATCCATAACTTATCTAATTATGAACGTTAGGAAGCACGTCAAAGTACACTTAGTGACCGTCATGAGGGAACGACAATTAAGCTGCTTTGTCTCTATTTTCTCTATCCCAACTATATTTTGGCTCTAATATTTTAAAGGGAAATTGAATTTTAATAATATGAACTTTTGGCCTTATAAGATTTAATAATAAGAACTTTTGATTTGGTGATTAATAATACGAACTTTGATCACATGTTGCCCCGAACAGTATGTCACCGAGTTAAGTAGAACTTAACTCGGTGGCGGGATGACGTGGCGGCGGAGACATATCCCAGTTAGCTTTATTTTGTCCACATCAACCTCTCTCTCTCTCTCTCTCTCTCTCTCTCTCTCTCTCTCTCTCTCTCTCTCTCTCTCTCTCTCTCTCTCCCCCTCCCTCCCTCCCTCTTCGTCATTCCATGAAATCTTCCTCCTCCTCCTCCTCCCTCTTCTTCTTCTTCTTCTTCAACTGTATATACTCATTATAAATTTCTTCAACTGTATAAACAAAATAATCGACTAATTTAAGTATATACTCATGCCCTCCCCTTCCCTGCCCATCGCCCATTCTTTCTCTCAATGTCACTAAGTTTCCATGTTTATTAATATAATGAAATACAACAACATTAATTAGCTTGTTTTTTTTTGGCAGCAACATTGAAATGGGTTGTATGATAATTATTGGAGCATTCATGTTTGGCATGAACAACTTCACCCTTTTGGGCAGAGAAAGTTGGAATCCTGAGCATTCATGTTTAGAAAGTCCTAGACTTGGGTAGAGAAAGTTGAATTTTAATGCAGTAGCAGGGCACGAAACAGAGAAAGACAGTTCAATTCCTGAAATTGATTCCAGAAACTATATTGTGTCATTCAGATGGGAGTTTGATTTTTTTTTTTCCTGGGTTTTGATAATTGAGTTTTGGAATCTGGGTTGGAAAATCGAGACTTTCTTATTTCTTGTTTCTGGATGGATTCGTTCTTGTTTCTTGTTTATGGAAATGCAACTGAATATAAGGGAAGAGCCAAAGAATGAGAGGAAAAGGGGAGGATAGTGGTGGGGCAATCGTCCGATTTATGGAAATCTCCCATTCTGTCCATACATACATTTAGTCGGTGTCGATGTTGTCGCCGATGACGTTGCAGAGGCCGTGGAAGGTGATAGAGGTGGTGGTGGTTGCGGCGGCTGAGGAGGAGTTCAGTAGGGGGGATTTGAGGGAGTGAGAGGAGGAGGAGGATGTGGTGAGGGATTGAGTGGGGAATTTCATCGAACATGTGGTGGCAGGTTTAGGAAGGATGGGGTTTGAGGTAAGATTGAGGGTTTGTTGGAGGAAGGGAAGGTGTTGGTGGAGGAGAAGATGCGCAGAGCAGTTGAAGCCGCCATAGCCATTGTTTCTGAGAAAGAGAGGCAAAGTTGAAGTTGAAGTAGTATTTCTGTGTATGGAGTTTGGGAGCTTAGGTTGAGAATCATCAATCCAAAAAGGGTAGTTGTGGTGGACCTATCATCGGTCAAATTTTGTTGCATTTGAATTCCATTTTGAAGTTGAAGAAGAAGAAGAAGAAGAAGAAGAAGAAGAAGAAGAAGAAGAAGAAGAAGGGAGAAATATTTCTGGGAATGAGGAAGAGGAAGAGTGAGAGAGAGAGAGAGAGAGAGAGAGAGAGAGAAAGAGAGAGAGAAAGAGGTTGATGTGGACAAAATAAAGATGACTGGGACATGTCTCCGCCGCCATGTCATCCCGCCACCAAGTTAAGTTCAACTTAACTCGATGGTGTACTGTTCGGGGCAACAGGGGGTCAAAGTTCGTAATATTAATCACTAAATCAAAAGTTCGTATTATTAAGTTTTATATGGTCAAAAGTTCGTATTATTAGAATCCAATTTCCCTATTTTAAAAGTGTACAAACATTCACTAAAACCATAATTTATCAATGAAACACAGTAAATTCTATCAATTTCTCGTTCATAAAATAATCTCATGATCAGTATTTAATCTCTTACGACTGGATGTAGCTAGAGTGTACATGAATTTACTATTTTCATATACATTAGCAACCATCTAAATAGCCAATGGTTAAAAACCAAAATCCGAAGAGTAAACTTGTCTCAAAGCGTTTTGGAGCTTGTAACAATGAAAATTAATACGAACACAAGAACCATGTATGCTAATATAACAATACTTATGAATTATTTTAGTTGTTAAGAAAGTCATGCAAAATTAGAAAATCCTTAATTATTTATCTACTTAATCGAAACTTACTTTCATTGGGAATGAAATTCTCAACACAAAAGAATAATTAGTTTGTTTTACAATGCAAGAAATGCATAGTTGTAACAGCCCGACATTTGGGGTATTACTTTACAATATTTTAATCCATTTAATCTTGATTTAGCGGAAGCTTATAAAGTCGGCAGTGCTACCACCACTTTCCCAAACAGTGAGAAAGCAAGGCTTATACTACGTACTATGATAAATTAAAATAATAAAGATAAAGGAAAATTAAAAGATGAACCATTTCAAATTAAACCAATAATATTCAAGTACTTTCTAATAATTCCTAATTGAACAAAATGTTCAATCTAACTAATACAATTATCTCAGCTAGCTATTTTGACCTTGGTGGTTCCTCTCTTCCCCGATGCGTATCCCAATGGTACGTGCCATCTAAACCAAAACATAAAACATGAGTTTTGATCTCAGTACAATGCAATCCGGCCTACCACGTAAGATTCATTTTATTTCAGCTATTTCAATTCATTTTGCAAAAGGCAGAGAGGGAAATAATGCAAGTAAAACATGATATAATTACTTATATTATTTATATTATTTATATTCACGAGTGTATATTTCTGGGTGTGGAACCCTTTTTATATTATTGTTGAGCCAGACTATATAATTCTAGGATCCTGTCATTCGCATGCTATTAACTCGGTATTAACTGCACCTGCAGGAATGCTGTTAAGGGTCCACTAAAATAGTTGAGCCAAGAAAATAATTCCAAATATATAATAACTAGGTCTCAACTTGTGCGATACACGGAGTATATTAAAATAGTCATTTTAAAAAATCAAAAATTTAATAGAAATTATAATTATTTAGAAAGATTATTCCAAAATAATTATAAATACTGATAATTGCACCAAAATAATTTAATTAAACATTTATCTACTTTTTGATTGGTCGTAATTCCTACAATTAATATCTTTTCTCCATGAAGTGGGACCCACAAACCTTATTGTTAATATTACATAGATTGTTCCAAAATAATTATTATTACTGATAATTGCACCAAAATAATTTAATTCAACATTTATCTATTTTTTGATTGATCGAAATTCCTACAATTAATCTCTTTTCTCTATTCTACGAGACCTACAAACTTTACTATTAATATTATATTATTATTATTACTTCAAACTAACTATAATTATCGATATTCGCACCGAAATAATTTAATTCAACAATTATCTACTTTTTTATTGGTCGAAATCCCTACAATTAATCTCATTTCTCCATTCAGCGTGACCCACGAACTTTACTGTTAATATTATATAGATTATTACAAAATAATTATAATTACTGATAGTTGCACCAAAATAATTTAATTCAACATTTATCTACTTTTTGATTGGTCGAAATTCCTACAATTAATCTTCTTTCTCTATTCAGCGGGACCCACAAATTTTACTATTAATATTATATATATTATTATTATTTCAAATTAACTATAACTACTGATAGTTGCACCGAAATAATTTAATTCACCATTTATCTACTTTTTGATTGGTCGAAATCCCTACAATTAATCTCCTTTCTCCATTCAGCGATACCCACAAACTTTAGATTATTCCAAAATCATTATAATTACTGATAGTTGCACCAAAATAATTTAATTCAGCATTTATCTACTTTTTGATTGGTCGAAATTCCTACAATTAATCTCCTTTCTCTATTCAACAGGACCCACAGACTTTAATATTATTATTATTATATAGATTATTATTATTATTATTATTATTATTATTATTATTTCCCAAAATAATTACTGATATTTAGACCAAAATAATTTAATTCAGTATTTATCTATCTTTTAATTGGTCGAAATCCTTAAAATTAATATCCTTTCTCCATTTAGCGGGACCCAAACACTTTATCCTTTATATTATATAGATTATTATTATTATTATTATTATATAGATTATTATTATTATTATTATTATTTATTATTATTATTATTATAGGCAACACCAAAATAATTACTGTTATTTCTACCAAAATAATTTAATTAAGAGTCCAAAGTAGTCAATGATTAGTGATACTTTCTGGTTTTTTAATTTTAAAATAAAATCCCGATTGAAAATTAAAAAAATAGAAAATAGAAAAAAATATAATTTTCTACGTTGTGATTGACCAGTTCTCCTACAGTTACTCCAGTGGCACTATTTCGTGGGACCTACAATGATTTCTATTATAATATATAGATTATTATTATTATTATAGGCAACACAAAAATAATTACTGTTATTTGCACAGAAATAATTTAAATTAGAGTCTAAAGCAGTCAAGGTGATACTTTCTGATTTTTTAATTTTTAAAATAAAATTCGGATTGAAAATAAAAAAAACTTGAAAATATAAAAAAAATTTCTAGGTTATGATTGACCAATTCCCCTGCAGTCACTCCCGTAACTCTATTTCGTGGGACCCACATAATTTCTATTATAATATATAGATATAGATTATTATTATTATTATTATTATTATTATTATTATTATTATTATTATTGCCAAAATAATTACTGATATTTGGACCAATATAATTTAATTCAGTATTTATCTATCTTCTAATTGGTTGAAATCCGTACAATTAATCTCTTTTCTCCATTTAGCGGGACCCAAAAACGTTACAATTAATATTATATAGATTATTATTATTATTATTATTATTATTATTATTATTATTATTATTATTATTATTATTGTTATTATTATTATTATTATAGGCAACACTAAAATAATTATTGTTATTTGCACCAAAATAATTTAATTCAAAGTCCAAACCAGTCGAGTCAAGAATTAGTGATACTTTCTGTTTTTTTTAATTTTAAAATAAAATCTGGATTGAGAAAAAAATTGAAAATAGAAAAAAAATATATATAATTTTCTACGTTATGATTGGCCAATTCGCCTACAGTCACTCCCGTGACTCTATTTCGTGGGACCCACAATGATTTATATTATAATATATAGATAATTTGAGTATAGTAAGATGAATAATTGACAAGTATAATTACCGGAAAAATTTAAAAACTCTTTTAGAATTAATTAGCTCTTTGACTTGTTCAATATAGTATCACTTGCATGACCAACGTGCACTTCAATTGACTATAGAATATTTCCAGTAATCATACACGATTTATTTGACGAAGTGGCCTCCAAAATAAATTAAAATTTTATAATATAAGATAAGAAGGTTAAGTAAAACTTATTAAAATTAAATTGTATAATTTTTTTTTTGAATTCGGGTAAAAGAAGATTACAAAGAAATTTAGGAGACCCTTCTCTCAAGGCGCCTTCCTAAGTTATCATGAAATAAAATAAAAGAAAACTCGGATGACGGGCAAAGACTCCAAACTTCTAGGTTTTGAGTGGAGTGCCCCTTGTTTGCAAACCAGTCTGCCGCCATATTGGCTTCCCTAAAAATATGTTTTATCGAAACATCATCGAACATTTGTAGATACATCTTAATATCTCTAATAGTCATATCAATCTGCCACGGCACTTTGAACACGCTTTTAATTGCCTGGACAAGAACCAAGTTGTCACTCTCAATCTGGACCTTCTTGCAACCTGCTTAAAGAGCATGCTCAACCCCTACTTTGAGAGCCAGGGCTTCCGCAAGTAAAATAGGCTACGAGTGGAGTTTGACAGACCTAGCACGGAGGAGTCTACCCAGATAGTCATGTATGATGAACCCATCTGCTGCTCCGTGTTGAGTTACTGAGCCATCACAGTTGAGTTTAACCCACCCGGGGTTAGGACGATCCCAAGCAATATGCAACGCATTTTGGGTACGAGAAGAAGTAGGCCACCGTCTTTGAAGAGAACAGGGAGAAGCGTTGAAGGAGGTTCTAGCTTGCCACTCCGCGTAATTCTTCTTGCTCGAATAATAACTCTAACACTGTTGAAGATGGAATTGTTGTAGGTACAGTCATTCCTCTCCTTCCAAATGCTCCAGAGAAGGTAAGTGACTCTTTTGAGCTCATTGAGGGAAAGTGTAGCGTGAAGATTTAAAAGAATATCCTTGCCACTCGAATCAAGTGGCCAATCAATTGTGGAGTTTAACCAATTGTGTTTCCTTACTATTTTCTACACTTTTCCAGTAAAGTGACATTGATGGATCAAATGTTGATCAGTTGACCAGTAAAAAATAAGGAGGCTATCAAGTCGTGAATGACTATATATGGTTGCTCAAATGCAACGACAACCACACACATGGGCGTGCATTCCATTGAAATAGAATAACAATATTAACGAAATTTAAATATAACATAAAAAAATATAAATGACAATTCCAAGAAAATTATACTCAATTGTAAACTATTTTCAATTTTACATGTTCATTCAATCCTATTATCCTTCTCTAGAAAGATTGTTATCATACGTATAGCATATGCTAATGTTGCAGTCTCAAACTCAGGTCCTAATTGAAGATCCAATGGATACTTTGTCACATGATGGTTTTGTGTGGGATTTGCTTCTCGATCAGCTTGTTGTTGCTTGACAGCCTCCAACATGCGCAAATATAGAAACTAAATTTAGTAGGGTCAAAGTTAAAGTCGTGAGTACTTGAAAATTTACATCTGTTTAATAACATTCAATAATATTAAAATTTAAACACAAACAACTTGTAAACCTTATTTTAAAATCGGTATGATCCATAATATATATAGTGTATGATATGTAATATATTGGATTACAAATATGCTCAAATTTCTTCTATTTTTTCATTTTATACTTAAAATGATAAGTAGAATTATAATTAACTTATTAAATGATATTATGTAAGTATATTTTCATTAAAAAATAATAATATTTCTACCTTTTCTCTAAAAAGGATCATATAACCCCAGCTCCGCCCTTGGCCTCCAACATCTTTTCTTAAATTGTCTCCCAATTTTTTATAGCGAGCTTCATCTTTAGTGGAAAAGCAATGTCCTCATCAGTCATTCTCATGTCATGTTCTATACGGTCATTGAGCAATATATCGGGCGCCCTCAATAACATGTACTACAATAGTTAAGAAATCCAATCTACAAGTGGAAGTATTGCGACTGTTATACAAATTGTTAACCACTCTCCTAAGACTCGTTGAAGCAATGTTTTCACAATCATCAATAGCACTGATTGTATAAAGAACCGGAAAACCAACCGACACGGAACCTTCTTCTATTCCTGCGTAACCTTCCAAATGGTTCTCATTACCACTATGAAAGAGAATACCATAAAAAGTGTTAAACCCATGCTATCCACGAGTATATTAAAAATTAAATATTTAATAATTAAAAAGACAATTATAATATAAATGTATATAAAAATTATAATGAAAACTCATAGGTGTAAATTGTATAATACATATTTACTCGCAATAAGTATAACAATACTCGTGATTCACAGGTGTATTAAAAAGTACAGAAAATAAAAAGATGACAACAATATAAATATTCATGGAGATTATAAAGTTAAAATACATAAATAATATCATTAGACATGGGTTAACATATAATCTATGTGTAAATTTTGAAGGAAAAAAGTAAAAATAATATCATCACATAAAATAATGACATAATAAAATATTCCAAGGAAAATTATATGCTACGAATATTGAATAATGTGGCGCCAATAATGAATCGTATCATATGTCTCGCACCTGCAATTAAATTTTATCATTTATTCAGTTATATAATTACATTAAAAAAATTATATAAATTGAATTTAATGTGTTTTCCCTTTCAATATTGGGCCAATTACCATACTAATGCCCGGAATGAACAAATTTCAAATGAGTTGAAATGCTTGATGCGCAAAAATTTGTCAAATGGTAATAGAGAATTTGCTTCAAATACTAAAAGAGAAATTAATTATAGTAGGAAACTCGAGGTATAACATAATACGGTAATATCATTGCTATCTTCATACCAATACTAATATATCCTATAACATGGGCTGAAATTAGCATGAATTTACGAACCATAAAAGCATATATACCCACTATCAGAATGTATGAGACAGGCATGAAATGACCCCCATAAAGTAACAAATTAAAAGAAAAATCACATAAAAAAATTAAGAAGAAAACAAAAATAAAACTGTGTAAGCACCGAAATCTTACGAAATTTTGTTTGTCAAGGCCCGTTCAAAACACCATTGATGTTTGCATTTTATTAAGCTGAACCAATTGTCTTCCAGATTAACCAACAAAATGGAAGTAGTTTACGACTTTAATTTCAATACTTATAATTTGAGAGTTGTATTAGGGAAGTTGTCATCATCAACCTCACCAAACCTCATTGTATCATCAGGCAATGATAATGCAAAACGCAAATAAGTAGCGACAATCAGACAATGATGATGACTTTATATTTCATAGAATGGGAATGATGATTTTTGAACTGGGTGTTTTGGCAAGTCTGAAAAGAAGAGCGAGACAAAGAGGGGCGTGAAAGGATAGAGATGGGGAGACGACTCTAAAACTACTTAGAAGCCCATCTATGTTGATGAGGATAAATATAAGGAGTTATAATTGAAAAAAAAAATCAAATCTTGAAAGTGTTATAACTGCAAAAATTAAGGGATAATAAAATCAAATACTGAAGGTGGTTATAACTGAAAAAATAAAGGGATAATAACTGCAAAGGTTTAGAGTTTGAGTTTGGGTAAAATACTGTATTTTTATGGGCGGAAAAAGTGGTTACTTATTTTTATTTTTCTAAATTCTCATTGACTAGAAAGACCGAAATTCGCTCTCAGCTCACGATTTCAAAATTTGAACATATTAATTTTATATATTTATATATGTTGGTTCTTGGCTTTGCATGTAAAAATTATTGAACACAAAATATGTGATACATGATAAATATTTGAGTATAAAATTGATACTATATAATTGCGATAAAAATGAATAGCAACTGCATGTACATTTCCTTCTTGAATTTCGATTGAGCCCTAGAATTGGGGAGATTATTCCAACTTTTGTACCAAAATACATGTGTAAAATTATTTAAATACAAATTAGTAAAATAAAAGAGAATATCTATTGGGAAGTAATTGAAAATAGTTATATAAGGAAATTACCTAAAAGAGAAGATTAGATAAATTGGGCTGCTCGTCACTTTGATTGGGAGTACTGGGCTTAGTTAGGAGATGGATCCAAGAGATGGTCAAAATAGCATTGACCCACAAGAATTTTAGCTAATTCACACCTTCCCTTTATTTCTTTTATGTCAGAAAACAAAGAGGAACAGAGGAAACACAGGGGCTGGCGGCGGACTCGCAGCTCACGACCGCTCCGGTGAGAAGGACCACCGCACTTTGGGCGTTTTCCGGCGGGTAAGGGTTGTAAGATGGCGGTCTGGGTGGTGGTGGTGAATGATGGTGATGGTGGTTCTTTAATAGCGGTATAAAAACAGTGAAAATTGATAGAAAGATGAAAGTTTTGCTTGCTAGATTAGGGTATAATTTGTATACAATTTATAGGTATAGTTTTAAAGCTTGATGAGTCACCACTATGAGTTTGCTGTCAATTGGAGAAGCTATACTCTTGCCACTTTGCATTGGTGTTTGAAATTGGGGTCATGGAAGCTTGGTCAAGGAGCTTGAATGTGAAATATGTTGGAAAAAGACAACAAGGGTAGGCAATGGGTTGGCATGACTTTTGACAAATAAAGAGCTTGATGAGTAAAGAGGCAACACAAATTAATAAATTTGAGTAAATAAAATAATTATTTGGAGGATTTTGAGAGATTAACTCACTTTATAAACTTGAATTTGAATACCAAAAGTTTGATGGATATTTGACATGTATTTAAGAGGAGTTCAATAATAATAATAATAATAATAATAATAATAATAAATAGAAATTTAGGGAAGGTAAAAGGATTTAAGTAATCAGAATTACAGTTTTGACCCTGTTCTTTTATGCGGTATGTTGCGGTATGACGCGGTATAGTGTGGTGAAATTGTGGTGGGTATGGTGAAATTGTGGTGGGTTATTGGTAAGTTGTGGTAAGTTTGTTGTGTATATATATATATATATATATATATATATATATATATATATATATATATATATATATAAATATTGTATTGGTAATTGTGAAAAATTAATTAGAAAAAGTGAGTTGAAATATTGTATTGTTTTTGGATGATTAAAAAAATGGTTGAAAAAGTATTGTATTGAAAAAAGTGGGTAGAAAAAGTATTGATTGAAAATTTTTATTAAAGATATATAATGAATTTGAAAAAGTAATTTTTATTAATGACAATAGTGTTGTTTTTGGTGTGCTGGTAAGAACACTCCTAGGCTATTGTTGATATGTAGAGTTCAAATCTGTAGACATACTTTATATCTGCCTTCTTCATTCTTTTTTTTTTTAATTTTTTATTTTACCCCTTGGCATTCTATTAACTCAATTTGTTAATTCTTTTCCCTTTCAATTCACTTTTCATTTAAATATTTTCACCTTATTTGCCATCCATTTTCTCTTTTTTTTGTCACTTTATATTTTTCTCTTTTTTTTATATAGTCATTTTATATTTTCCAATCTAATTGTATCTTTCAGTTTTTGTTTTATTTTTTTTACTCGCACAAAATTCTTTGCGTACTAACACAGGCTCTTTACACGCCAACATTGACTCCTTTACATGTTTCTAATACAAACTCACACTAATTTTTTTGTAGTATATTTCTAGGCATTAGTTATATCTAAAACTGAGATTGCACATTATAGTTATACACACTATAACAGTATCTCTTTTCATACATTACTATGTATTACACATTAGTATAAACGCTACACTAGTACAAACTTTTTTACACACTAATGTAGTCTTCTTCGCATAAACTCCTTTGTACATTAGTACAAACTCTTTTATACACTATTACAAATTTCTTTGCACACTACCATGAAGTTTTATACGTATACTAGCACAAAATCCTCTAAATAATGATTTTATGTGTTTTTTTAGGTTTTTCTATGACAAAAGGTATCTTGTAGTCTCGTGAAATATTTTTTTCGTACACTATGTGTTGTTAATTGCACGCTACCATAAACTGCATTAGACACTAACACAAACTCATATGCACGCTAACATTATCATTTCATATGTGCATAAGTAACATCATTTTTTATGTGCATATTATGCTTGGTGTGTGAATTAATTAGTGTGTAATAGTGTAATAATTAGTGCGCAAAATCGTTATATTTAGTGTGTAATACTTGTTAGTGTGCTTAAGAATATATTTAAGTGGGTAATAGTACAATCACTAGTGTCCACAAGTATTATGTTTAATGCGTAATATTATAATGCCCAAAAGCATCCCACAAAAAAATTAGCATGTAAATAAATATGTGCTAGTGTGCAAAGAAGTATATACTAGTGTGTAAAGACGTTTATGTTAGTGTGCAAAGGAATCGATGATGATGTGCAAATTAAGATGTATATGAATAGTAGTATGTAAATGAATATGTGTTAGTGTGCAAAGGAGTTTATGATAGTGTGGAAAATAGTTTATGTTAGTGTGCAGATGAACAAGACACGACAAATATCACTATTACACATTAACTAAGATATTTAACCGAACTAAATATTGCACTATTACATATTAAACTTAACATTTATGCAAACCAATATTTTACTTTATATAAGAGCCACGCCAAAAGAAAAAAAAAAACCAATACACACATAAGTAAATTAGCATGCAAAGGAGTATGTGCTAGTGTACAAAGAAGTCTATACTAGAGTGCAAAGACGTTTATACTAGTGTGCAAAGGAGTCGGTGATGATGTGCAAATTAAGAGGTATATGTATAATAGTGTGTAAATGAATATGTGTTAGTGTGCAAAGGGGTTTATGATAGTGTGGAAAATAGTTTATGTTAGTGTGCAGATGAACAAGACATGCCAAATATCACTATTACACATTAACTAAGATATTTAACCATACTAAATATTGCACTATTATATATTAAACTAGTCTTAAACCCGTGCAATATGCACGGTGTAGGAAAAAATAGTTATTTTTATAGAAAATAAAAAAATAAACTATATACAAATAGGAATATAAATTAGAAAGAACGAAACATTAATGATATTATTAAATGAAAACGTACTGTAATATAATTGTTTAAACAAAATATACACAAAATCAAGATTATTATTATTAATCTCCTTTTTCCATTCCTCATTTGGTGGGACCCATAAATTTATTATTATTATTATTATTATTATATTATTATTATTATTATTCAAAAATAATTATTGATATTTGGACCAAAATAATTTAATTCAGTATTTATCTATCTTCTGATTGGTCGAAATCTCTACAATTAATCTCCTTTCTGCTTTTACGGGACCCACAAACTTTACTATTAATATTATATAGATTCAACATTTATGCAAACCAATATTTTACTTTATATAAGAGCTACACAAAAAAAAAAAAACAAATACACACAAAAGCAAATTAATATTTATACATACTATATTGGTGTGATATATATATATATATATATATATATATATATATATATATATTAAAAAGAATTGTGAAAAAAAATTAGGATTTGCAAAGAAAATTAAAAAGATTACTAGCAGTCTAGCAGACAATTTTTTTTCCTAAATTTAAAATTTGTCTAAAGAAGAATGTTACATATTAAATATTTCATGTGAAAGAAGAGAAATAATTCAAATAAGGGTTATTGGATTCTAATAATACGAACTTTGGGCCATATAAGACTTAATAATACGAACTTTCAATTTGATTCTTAATAATACGAACTTTGACCCCCTGTTGCCCCCAATAACATGCCACCGAGTTAGGATTTTTTTGACTCCCCGGTAAAATGACTTGGCAGGCCAGACATGTGTTCCCTCTTGTTTGACCTTGCCACCTCAGCCATTGACCAAAAAAAATGCCATGTCAGCCACTTATTTTCCCTCTCCTCTCTCTCTCTCTCTCTCTCTGGATTTCAAGCTAGCCCCCCCTCAATGGCTGCCACAATTTGCTTCTTCTTCCTCCCTCTTTCTCTCTCCTCTGTCTCTCCATACCAAACCCAGATTCGATTACAAATTCGATTACAAAGATTCGATGAATGAGTAACAAATGAAGCTAAAAGATCCACATCCCTGTTTTAATGGCGATTTCCTTGAAATCTCGCCGATTGTTGTTGCTAGGTTTTGTGTTCTTCGCTTGGAATTCGAGATCTATGAACTCTTTCATGGTGGTTTTGGAATCTTCGAATTCATCTTCATCTTCGACCACATTTCGGAAATCGGAAACCCTAGAAATCTCAAAACCATCGCAATTACTCTCAACTTCTTCTTCTACTACCTCAGGAACAGGACATGTACCTTTCCCTAGAAACCCTAAATTCTTCGACTCAACCCTCACGTCGTCGCTCAATCCGCCATTACCGTCGTCGTCGTCGAGGTCGAAGAGATTAGAGAGCGAGCTCCGGCCCCTGACGTCACACGATCGGCGGCGAGGCTCCAACCCAAGCACACAAAGTGGAAGCTCCATCGTCGGAGATGGTGGGGTTGAATTCATAAATTGCGGATTCCAGGGTTTACCTGAAGTTGATTTCGTTAAATTTGACTATTTTGATTTGTGGGTGCCTACACTTTCATTCTAAAGATGTGTTCTTGTGGAGGTAAAGTTGTCAAAGTTGCAATTTTGAGTTGTCTGCAACATAAGGTAGCAATTTTGGTTGCTTTTTGGCGCTTGAGTTAGGTTTTGTGATAGTATAGTAGGATAACAAAGGAGGGTTTTGCTGAATTTTGTCGGGTTTTGCTGAATTTTGTCAGATTTTGGCTGTTGAAGTTGTGAGTTTCCCCTTTTCTGGATTCGAGGCTTGTATTTTGTATGGATTCATCATCAATTCCTAATTTTCCTGATTCTGGAACGTAGAGAGAGAGAGAGAGAGAGAGAGAGAGAAATGAGAGAGAAAATAAGTGGCTGACATGACATTTTTTTGGGTCAATGGCTGAGGTAGCAAGGTCAAACAATAGGGAACACATGCCTGGCCTGCCAAGTTATTTTACCGGCGAGTCAAAAAAACCCTAACTCGGTGGCGTGTTACTGGGGGCAACAGGGGGTCAAAGTTCGTATTATTAAGAATCAAATCAAAAGTTCGTATTATTAAGTCTTATATGGCCCAAAGTTCGTATTATTAGAATCCAATAACCCTTCAAATAATCATTGGAAGAAAATACCAAAACAATGTGCATTAAGTTTCGAACCTAGGACATGGAACTTGGAAAGAGCGCCGCCTACCAACGCACCATTGTTGCTGCAACGCACTCTTCCGCAAAACACAGTACTTATTAGAAACAGAATAGCGGGAATAACCACAAGAGTTGTACTCCCGTGGGAGTACAATCTAAGACCTGTTGAAGCACATAGGTTTAACGAATGACATGACATTAGATAAGAAAATTTGGAAGGCTAATATTCTCGAGGTCCGTTTTTAACTAGAAAAACCCAATTCTTTTAGCAAAACTAAACATATTATTATCATTCAAAAGTAATGAACTCCAATAACATTTACTACCTCCGTCCCTGATTAATTGTCTTTGGAACTACTTTTATGAGACCAAGAAATATAGGGAGTTGGGCAAAAATTTTGTACATTGTCCAAAATGCATGTGTCCTTGAAAATATCCTTGGAAATGTGCAAAAAGTATATTTATAAGGGATAGAATGAGAATTATAATTATTGGAAATGTAAATGTTAGGTAATTAGACAAATAAAAAGGGACAGAGAAATTAGTTAATTGGACAATTAAAAAGGGACAGAGGTAGTATTATCATAACTTTAATTTCATCAATATAGAATATAGATTAACTCAAATATATTCTAAATAAAAAAATGCAATTATAAAAGTTTTAATTGTTTATTTTGAGGAAAACAACTTGTTCTAGCAAGAGTCTTAGAGAAAAAAAAAACATATATTATAAAGGGTTTTTGGTTCTAAATAATTCATACTAAGAGCTTTATCACTAGGAATAATCCGAAGTGACTTTTTTGGTTAATGTTAATTCATATTTTTATCTTATTTTCTCATAACATGATATTAACATTTTCCAGCAACGAAATAGCAATGTGACCAATGAAAAAAGCGACTTTTTGGCCAAGGAGGGTCTATACATTTCGGCCAACAGCATGTAGTTCGGTGCTCACATCATTTTTCCGTTTCCGAAAAATGCATTATTATGCTATGAGAAAATAAGATAAAAGTATACATTGTCATTGATCGAAAAGTCACTTTATATTATTCCTAATTACATAATATATACAAAGCCCTCATTACAGATTATTTACAGCCAAAAACCCTATTATAAATTATAATTGCCCATACTACTTTCTTAGATTAAGGTGCACTCGGCCTTTTAGGCCATGACAATGACTATGGTTGGGCCTAGCACATAGATGGAGCTGCTTCGTAAAATTTGGGCCTTACAGCAATCACCATGCCCAACTCATCACTGTAGGTGTTAAGATGGTACACTATTTGTTTTTGTGTAACTATTAATTTGATGTTCAGTTCACTATTTCCTATTCTAATTTAATTAGCACTTGGCTCACATAAATAAACAAAGTCATGCTTTGGAGTTACACTAGAATCAAATTAGATAATCTTGCATTAAGTATTACCTGGACATTGTTGAACTCATAAAGGTCCACTAATATGACATTTAACAAAATAATACTTGAAAATCCCTTTGAAAGACCCTTTCCTTTTGAAGTGGGTAGATTCCACAAAAGGAACATCAATCTAGATTAACGTTGGATTAGTTTAATTAAGGTACTACTTTTGAATAGTTTTAGTGAAAATTAGTGACGAAAATAAATGTTGCTCTCAATAAATAATTCACATTGATAGACAACTGTAATTCCTATCTTATTATAAGTTAAAGAGTATCACGAACCTACAAATAAATGAGTTGTGGAGTAGGTTAACCAGTGCTTGCATTAGTGTTCAAGCGAAAATATTGAACCGCATACACGCGTGGTGTGGGCTGTAGAGCGCTTGAGGGACATCATCTTAGGGGATTGATTATGTAAGAAATTGATCCTTGAGGCTTCAATTAGTTGTATCATGGAGACACAATTTTATATATGGGGCAAATCTTATCTTAAAAATAGTGATTTGATCATGCGTCAACGCCACATTCAATCCCAAAGTAATGAGGATCTCATATCTTTAGAGAGAGAGAAAAGAAATGAGGACAATGAAAATGAAGAAAAAGAGAGGGGGGACTTATGTGGAAAAGTCAAAGCCGACTGGGCTCATTATAATATCCCAGATATGTCATCGCCGTCGTGTCATTCAGCCACTGAGTTAATTAAGTTGCGCTTAGCATGCTACTAGAATCGAAGGAGCCCAAAGTTTAGATTATTCATAAATAAATCTAAAGTTCATATTACTAAGTATATTATAATCCAAAATTCAAATTATTTAAATCCAATTTCCCTTAAAATTTTTGGACAAATAATATAGAGGGGAGGTAACTAGAAAGGAAGAAAGCAGCAAGGGCAGTGACAATCGCACGTTAGGCTACCAAACGAAGAGGAATTGGAATTTGGAAAATGCATTTTATGTATAGCAATCAAAGCACAACAACTAAATGCATAATACATTTTTATTTCTCAGTTTTGCAAAAAGAAAAGTACAACAATAGTAATTCATTTTATTACACACTAAAAACTTGAATCATAAGTTATTTGGTACAACTTACGACGACAAAAGTAGGACTCATCAACCATGCATTCACACGCTGCATGGCCTTCATTATATTCATCATCCTAATTAAGTACTAGCTAACTCTTGCCTAAATTAATGACATAATCATATCCATTCACGTACTGTTTAGATCAACTTAGTTCTTAGTTTTTATGCTCGATGGCACCACCACCGTACCCACCACCACCACCAGCTCCTCCTCCATAGCCGCCACCAGCTCCACCGGCTCGACCTCCGTAACCTCCACCAGCACCTCCTCCGTAGCCACCACCTAATCCACCTCCTGAACCTCCACCAACGCCGCCACCAGCTCCTCCTCCATAGCCGCCTCCAGCACCACCACCTATCCCGCCACCATGTCCAAAGCCACCACCAGCGCCTCCTCCGATGCCACCTCCATGACCGCCTCCAAAGCCTCCTCCTATACCACCTTCATGCCCACCACCGAAACCACCACCAATTCCTCCTCCGTGGCCACCTCCGAAGCCACCACCACCACCGATACCACCTTCGTGTCCACCTCCTATTCCACCACCAATGCCTCCACCATGGCCTCCTCCAAAGCCACCACCTTCATGGCCTCCTCCGATACCACCACCAATACCTCCACCATGGCCTCCTCCGAAGCCACCACCTTCATGGCCTCCTCCAATACCACCACCAATACCTCCACCATGACCTCCTCCGAAGCCACCCCCAATACCTCCACCGTGCCCTCCTCCAAAGCCACCGCCTTCATGACCTCCTCCTATGCCACCTCCAATGCCTCCACCATGGCCTCCGCCAAATCCACCTCCAGCGCCTCCTCCAATACCACCTTCATGGCCTCCACCAATTCCTCCTCCAATACCACCACCATGGCCTCCACCAAATCCACCACCAGCTCCCCCTCCAATACCACCTTCATGGCCTCCGCCATATCCACCACCAGCGCCTCCTCCAATGCCACCTCCATGGCCTCCACCAATGCCGCCACCAGCTCCTCCACCATAGCCGCCACCAGCACCACCTCCAATACCGCCTCCATGGCCTCCACCAACACCGCCTCCTATGCCTCCTCCATGACCTCCACCATAACCACCACCGGCTCCTCCTCCTATACCTCCTCCATGGCCTCCACCGATGCCACCACCAGCTCCTCCACCGTAGCCGCCCCCAGCACCACCTCCAATACCGCCTCCATGGCCTCCACCAACACCGCCTCCTACGCCTCCTCCATGACCTCCACCATAACCACCACCAGCTCCTCCTCCAACACCGCTTCCATGGCCTCCACCAACACCACCTCCAATACCTCCTCCATGACCTCCACCGTAACCGCCACCTGCACCTCCTCCTATGCTTCCTCCGTGGCCTCCACCGATGCCACCACCAGCTCCTCCACCATAACCGCCACCAGCACCTCCTCCATGACCTCCACCAACACCTCCTCCTATGCCACCTCCATGACCTCCACCAATGCCTCCACCATAACCACCACCAGCACCTCCTCCAATGCCGCCGCCATGGCCTCCACCAACACCTCCTCCTATACCACCTCCATGGCCTCCACCGTAGCCACCACCAGCTCCTCCACCGTAGCCTCCACCTGCACCTCCTCCGATGCCACCTCCATGGCCACCACCATACCCACCGCCACCAGCTCCTCCTCCATAGCCACCTCCAGCTCCTCCTCCAATACCACCTCCATGTCCGCCATAACCTTCACCTCCACCATAGCCAGCACCGCCACCAACACCAACACCACCACCATAACCAGCACCTCCACCAATACCACCTCCATAACCACCACCTAAACCACCGCCTTTTCCAATTCCCCCTTCCGGTCCAACACAACCTTCCTTATCCACACTGCTTTTTTCCTCCAAACGCCTACCTTCAACTATTGCCACAAACGCAAGTGACAACACTAAGAAGGACACCCCTAAACCTCTCCAAGTTAACTTCCCCATGGCTTTCACTTTCACTCAAACAAACTTTTTCGGATGATGAGTTGATGGATACAAATTCGAAATAAAGCCCCTATATATAGGAAAAGTAGCACACACAAAAAGACAAGGAAACCCTAGTTTGGAGGGTTCCATTTTTGAAGGGCAGGTATCTCGATCTATCCATAATGCCCATGCTACGTGGTTTTGAGTGCGGCAAACAGCAACTGGTCACTTGTTTTTTCAAACTTGCTTTGACCTTGGGTTAATCAAATCATTAAATAGGGTTACATATTTTAGTATGTTTAGTTAAGTTGTATGACCTAACACTCTACTTTCTGCCCACTGAGTGAACTCCACTAGCTACGATATTATTATAATACGTGCTATCTAATGCATGGAATACAATATTATGTTAAAAATCTATCAACACATTATTTGGGTACAGTTCAATTTTGATTGTAGGATATTAAATAAAATTCTCTTTCAAAGTTTCAGTCTTTATCTCTAATCTATGTATCATACAGTTTGGCATTCAACTATTATGCATCCCTTTTTTCCTAAACAAATCCTCAAACGTACCATGTACAAATTCATAGTTGTTCATATACATAGTTGAAACTCGGAGTAGCAATAGGATTGTTACATTTAAGCTTCATTCCTGTATAAATAAGACCTAAGAGGTAAAAGAGATAATAGCCAAGTTGACAAATGACAATCATACTCTCATGTCTTTCAAACTCTCCACCAAGATTCAATTTTAGGTGAGAGCCAGAAAAAGAATTTTATAGATGAACATTATAGAGTTATGAATCATACTTATCATGGACAGTGCTACGTACCCTTTCACCCAACCCTAAAAAATTACTATTGAATTGGTTACCTTTGAGATGGTGCCATTTCATTGGACAAGCCAATTTTACCCAGTTGAAAAAAATATAAATGAGACTTATGATTTGGATTTTAACATTATTAATTTTTGTACAAAAATGATAAATATCTTGCTGCAAAATGGTTATTATTCATCTTGCATTTCATCAAAATCACTTATAAAATTAAATCTAAGTACATTTAAATCATTATAAAGTTATTTTTCATTACTTTGAGAGTTATTACAACTTATAAACAATATAAAAATAATTATTTATTAATATTTTTTTTAATAAATATAAAACTATGCATAAAATATACATTTTCTATATAATATGATTGATAAAGGGCATTGCTCTTTGTCGCCCTTATTTTGCTGTTCGTCGCCCTTAATTGACATGAAAATTCCATTTCATACCCTTCACCCTCAATACTTCCCAAACTCTTTCTCTCTCTTTCTCTCTCCTTCTCTCTCTAGAAGAAACTACCAATCTTTTTATCTGTAAATCCTCAAAACAAAGCCTACTAATTTTTCTAGCAATGAGTAATGAATCATCATCTGAAGAAGAAGATGTAAATTTTATGTTTAATTGTTGTTTATTATGTTGAATTGGTAATTTTTGCGTCGAATTGTGCCATATCTCGTTTAGACCAAGGCTGAGCCGCGGAAATGTCGCGGCCCAACCAAGGTCCAAGAGCGCCCAGGACAAGCCTAGACCAAGGCCGAGCCGCGTGCTGGGCGCGGCTGGGCCTTGGTCCAGGCTTGTCCTGGGCGCTCTTGGACCTTGGTCACGCGACATTTCCATGGCTCACCCTTTGGTATGCGTGATTGGGCCAAGGTTGAAACGCAATATGGACGTGCGATTATATGGATGTCCTCTACCTCCTAGCACATATCCACAAAGTCCACTATGTTCTCGTGCATTTGCAACAAGGATGTCCTCTACCTCCGTTGGATATTAGATGGAGACGTGCCTGCGACTACTCCGTTGAAGGGTTTGATGTCCCTCTTCTCGACCGTTTTCAGTTGTGGTCTAGACTTAGACAAATTCGTAGGGATAACATATGATTTAGTTCGAATTATGCTACATTGTGGAAACATCATTCATACAATATAAAAAGATGGTTTTGGGGCAACATTGTTCATACAATATAAAAAGAAACCAAACGACAGTCAAATCGTCACATACAACATAAACTAAATTTAAATAAAGTTCAAATGTTCAAGCAGAAATAAACACCGACAAACTACAATTAGTCATCATCTTCCTCATCATCTTCCTCATCAACTTCTTCTTCATCATCCTCTTCTTCAACCTCTGGGGCCGGACGTGGGGGGGCCTGAATGTGCATATGCCGACACCACTGCCTCTTTTTCTTGGGGGCTGAACTAGAAGCCCCCTGATCTACCCCAGAACTCTGGGTGCTCTTCTTCCCCGGAGCAAACTTACCATCCCTATGTCTTAGTTGGACGTAGTCAACAGCCAGAACATTAACCTCCTCCTCGTCCCTCTGTGCATGCTCGGTTTGCCCATAACTACCAGACGCCATCATTGAATCTAGCTGGTCAATATAATCACCCATCGTATCAATGTTAGATGGTTCTCGTTGCTGACTCTGGCGCATCATAGCGCGACGAAACGCTCGTGAGGATGCCGCTAGCAACGGCTGCTCAGGTTGCGCACCATCACCCGTAGTTGTTTCTACATTGCGCACACGACGAGCTGATGCAGTCGTCCCGCGTGTATGCGGGTCACCATCTTTTTCTGCTCGCCAGCCAGTTGCGTACTTCTTAAATGTGAGTGAAAGTTTGCTTGCGAGGTTTTTCCCCGTCATTTCTATTCCTGTAAGATATTAGTTTTCATGACAACATACAAACAGATAATTAACCTACTTACTACTCTAAACTACCAAACCCACAAATTTAACCCTAAACCCTAAAACCCTACTACCCTAAACCATATAAACCTAATACTATAACACTTTGCTACATAAGGAAATAAGTTATTTGTGATGGTAGTTTAGATTAGTACGTAGGTTAATTTATAGTTCCAATATTATTGCGTGAGATGTCATAAAAAGATATTGAGTATGGATCCTGTTATTGTCCAAGGAGAGTGTAATTGTTCCTGTTAATCTATGGCTAAAAAAGACTCATAAAAAAGACTTTCTTTCCATCCATATATTAACAGGAACAAACACACTCTCCTTGTACAATAACAGAGTCCATACTACACCTCTGTTCATAACACCTACAACTAATAATACTAAAACTATAAATTAACCTACTTACTACTCTAAACTACCAAACCCACAAATTTAACCCTAAACCCATATTTATATTTTATTTATACAATAATTCTACTTATTCTCATAAAAATATTATTATTTATATTAATAACACCTACAACTAATAATACTAAATTTATAATTTATACAATTAAAAATAATAATATTGCATATCAAGTACACACAAAATCATGGTCAAATTTTTAAAAAACAAACAACTTTTTTTTAAAAAAAGGACAAATTTTGCCCGAAATTCGCCAAAATCGCGCCCAGAACAAGACCGGACCTTGGCTGGGCGGCGGCCAGATCGCGGCCGGGCCAAGGACCAGGCGCGATCTGGGCGCCGCCGGGCCAAGGCCTAGGCGCGATCTGGGCGCCGCCAGGTCATGGCCCGGTCTTTTTCTGGGCGCGATTAGCGTTTACCGGGCACAATTTTGTCCCGTTTTTTTCTTCTTTTAGGGAACATACACACAAACAAACCATATTAAACCGTTCTAACCAAACGAATTTAAATTTCATATCCAATACATACAAAATCAACTAGTTTAAAACCAAAAATGTGTTAAATTTTGCCCGGAAAATAGCAAAAACGCGCCCAGATCTAGACCGAGCCTTGGTTGGGCGGCGGCCAGATCGCGTCCGGGCCAAGGCCTAAGCGCGATCTGGGCGCCGCCGAGCCAAGGCCCGGTCTTTTTCTGGGCGCGATTTGTGCGAATTCCGGGATAAATTTAACATTTTTTTGGTTACTTTAATCCCCACCATGCCCAATTAACCATCAAAACTTATAAAATTAAATCTATAAAACAAAAATTATTCAAAAAACAACAACAAATTCAACTTTAAATTGATATCAATTTACTCAAACTTACCTTGATTTAGGTTCTAGGGTGGCTCGTGATCACATTTGGCGGTGGGCGGTGGCGGTGGTACGGTTGGCGGTCGGCGGATGGCGGTGGTACGGTGGCGGTCGGCGGATGGCGGCGACTCGGTGACCGGACCTTAGGATGGGTTGTTGTGAGAGAGAGATAGTGTGAGTGGAGAGATAGAGGGAGAGTGAGTATAGAGAGAGAGAGGAGGAGTGAGTTAGTGAGGGGAGAGTGAGGGGTATGTAATGGAATTGGCTTGGACAATTAAGGGCGACGCCAACGATTTCAGGGCGACAAACAAAAAAGGGGTTGATAAAATAGGCTATTATTTATATTTTTGACCTTGTTAATAAGTATTATACGTTTATAGTTGATAAATATATATATTTATTAGAGAAATGTTATTAAAAATTACAAAAAATGTGAAATATGGACAATTCAAAATGGTTATTGACCATCTTGAAGCAAGATGTGTATCATTATATAACACATATTGTATGAAATGAAGTCGGTAAATGGAGAATGAGGTTTAATTTCGCTGTTGAACTATAGTCACCCCATTGATGAATGAAAAGCTTGAGAGATGCATGGTTAAATCAAAATCAAGTTGTCCTTCTTCAGTAATGAATTGCATGTGCTTGTGAAGTCGAAGCTACATGATGTGATGTCATATATGTCCCATGTCTTATTCGGGTGGTTTGACGGAGAAACAATGCAGCTTCAATCAAATGAGATATAAAATATGTAGAGAGAATTTTGAGTATGATTAAAAACTTAAAAGTCTCTAGCTAATGGATACCAAAATCTTTTGTCGAAAATGGTTTAGCAATCTTTAAAGTATTATAATTGTCAATAATGTTAAGTAGTAGTGTAGTATTTGTGGAACATTGACTTTGGAGTTCTTCATGGTGGGAATAAGTACATTGAAAAAATATTTTTAAAAAACTTTGAGATATCAACTCCATGCGAAATTGGATTCTTAGGCATTCTTTCTTTCCATAAAGAAAATACTTAAAATAGTTCTCCTAATCCATAAAGCTATATTTCCACTTTACCCTAGGTTTTTTTTTTTAATAAAAATGATAAGGGTCTTGATTAAGTTGATTATTAATCATTTTGAATTTTTTTATAAATTATCCTAAATGCTTATAAAATTTAAATCATTATACATGTGTACTTTGTTACTTGGAAGTTATTAACACTAGTAAACTATATAAAAATAATTTTTTATTTATATCTCTTAATAAACATAGAACTATAGATAAAATATTCATTTTCTATTATTATTCATATGATTATACTATTATTTATATTTATTGACATAATTAACAAATCAATATTTTATTTTTGATAGTTGATATATATATATATATATAGTTATTAGACAAAATATTATATTTAAACTACCTAAATTTGGATCTCCCTGAACTCAGAGTATTTACCGCATCCTTTTAGACTCAGTTCCAATTCTCTAGAATACCCTGAGATGGGGCCATAATAAAAGTTCTTGACCAAAAGCAAAGCTTAACGTAGTACAAATTAAATTCACAAACAAACCAATATTATCTGCTCTGAACTTTGTTTTTTATTTTCATTTTCATTTTCTTTTGAATGGTAGGTAAATTAATTAAGGAGGGGAACCAAAGGTAAAATGTCCGGCATATTAGTAGATTTTCTGATCAAAATACAATTTGCATAAGCTGTTTTGGCTAAATTATCCAATTAAAGATGTCGATATTAGCACTTGCATGGTTTGGTCACTAACTAAGATACTGAATCTATAGTTACACATAATTAAGGCACTATTTTATAATTTCATCACCTCTAATCGCTTTCCTTTTCTTTTAAATAAAAAAATGGTTTTGCTAATCGTCGCCCTAGGGGCGATGGTTAAAAAAGAATCTAATCTACTTTTTATATCATATTTCATATAATTAAGGATATAAGATAAAATTTTACTTTTTTAATGTAATAGAATATACTATTTAATTTTCTAATCAAATCTGTGTAAATTTTTATAATGAAAAAATCTACCTAAATCTTTTATTAACAAATTAATCACTTTTAATTATTTTTTCCGGAGATACTCCTCCATTTTCATTCAATCGAAGATGGAATTGTTGAATTTGGGTCAGAATTGTCATGGCCTTGAACTTATGCATGTGTTTATGGTTTTCAATACCCACGACAATCCTCATGGATAAGTGGAGAAACATTTATGCATGTGTAATCCTGATGGCCATGGCAATTCTCCACTTCCATTCATCTCAGGCCCTGTTATTTTATGCGGTATTTTGCGGAATGGTGTGGTGTGTGTGGTGGAATTGTGGTGGGGTGTGGTAGAATTGTGGTAGGTTATTGGTATGTGCCGTAAGTAAAGATAGAGAATGTAAAAAGTAGAGGAGAAAAGTGAGGAGAGAGAAAAGTAATGATTTGCTGTAAAATGTGGTGAGTTGTGGCAAATTACTGTGAGTGCTGCAACCTGAGAAAAGAACAGGGCCTCAATCGTTATCCTGATGGTCATCAATCACAAGATTGTCTGGTTCAAGGCCATGACAATTCAGACTCAAAGATGCTTTTTTTGACGGCAATCCCATGTTCCAATTGAGTACTTGAAGAAGCAAGGTAGTAAATATGGGCACTATGATTCCTCATCTGTGACTGTGTGTATTTGTTTATGGTCTCTAATAGCCAATTCCGTCAAAAAAATTATAAATAACTTAATTTGTTAATGTAATGTTTTAGGTGGAATTTTTTATAAAAAAAAGATTTACATAGATTTGATTAGAAAATTAAATAGTATATTTTATTACATCAAAAGAGTAAAATTTTATCTTATATCCTTAATTATATGAAATACGATATAAAAAGTAGATTAGATTCTTTCTTAATCATCGCCCCCAGGGCGACAATTAGCAAAACTGATAAAAAAATAGTAAAGGTATATAAGTCCACTTGCAAGAGTTAAATGATTGACACATAATTTTTAATTTTTGTCAATTTTGCCATTGAACTTTCAAATTTGTCAAATATGTCACTTAACTTTTAAGATTTGTCAAACATGTCACTTAACTTCTAAAATGTGTCAAAAATAACACATGGAGCAGGAGGTTAAGATGTAGTTTTGTGGCATTTCTAATAAATTTTAGATGTTAAGTAACGTATTCAACAATTCAGAAGTTAAGTGATATATTTAACAAATTTAAAAGTTAAGTTGCAAAACTGACAAATTAAAGTTAAAAGTCATGTGACATCCAAGTCGTTGAACTCCCTTTGCAATGGTGAGGTAATTTTCTAGATTGATTGAGAAGAGAGAAAGATAAAAAGTACTAACATAAGGAGAGGGATCAGAGCGGAATAGAGAACGAAATAAGAGAGAGAGATATATACAAAAGATAAATTGAGGAATTGATCAAGTGACTGATCAATTATTGATGAGTTGATAAATTTGCTCAATTTAACCTCCAGTAAATGAATGTCATATCATTTTTAAATAAAATGATTCACAATTATAAGTGGTCTAATAGAAACACTAAACCTACTTATAAAGACTGAAAAGGTAAGACTAAAGTTAAAGTCATATATATGATGTATAGGATTTAATTTGGGTGATGCATGCATGCATGCATGGACCTATCCTATGTATATTTATGATCATCCTCATGGGCAAATGGGCATTTGAATAGCCAATAAAATCATATCGAATCCAAAGATATACAAGTAGAGGCATTTAATTTGACCATTTAAGCTAAGCTTCTTGCTACTGTATGATTATATATCATGAATGTGATCGATCATGCCTACTTAGTAGCTAGCTAGGTTGATTTCACAACACCCTGTATATTCGATCCATATTAATTGCAAAGAAATATATATACTAGCAAGTATGACATTCATCAATGTATATGGGACAACTAATTAATTAATTACACATTGTTTTTCATTTACCTTTTTGGCCAAAAGTTAGAAATTAATTGGTGTTAAGTTAATTATCAATGGTTTATATGAGTGGATACATCTATTTAGCGATGTTGTTCCTGCGTATGCATGTGGTGTTTTTGCTAGATTTTTGTAGTTGCACAAGGTGGGAAATCAGATGATACTATACACATTAGTAGTCAGCACTTAGATTTGGATGGTATATCTAGGAGTATCCAAGTGCTGACTGCTATTGTATATAGTACTATTTTTATGATATCATAAGATTTCCCACTTTATGCAATTATAAAAATCTTGCAAGAGCACAATATGCACATGTTTGTAACAATTTAATATGAATACAATTTCTACACAAACTTAGATACTTAAAATGAATATATGTAGACATTCATTTTTTAAAACACACTAGATCGTTCAATGTGTATAGGCCTTGGTTAGTTCATCTTGCAATTTTAATTTTAAGAAAAAATATCTAAAAATACATACAGTATATTTATCATATGTAATAAATTTGAAAAAGTTAATTATAAGATATCGACCCTATAATCTATGCTTTACATTTTTAAGTAAGCTTTGTATAACTGATATTCCAAATCCAACATTATTTGGGTTTATCATTTCTAGATCTTTCTAACTAAAGAACTGAACCCTAACGTTATCATCTTGAAATTAGGCCCCTGGGAAAGAAAAAAAAAAAAAAAAAAGAGTGCACAATGAAATGCAAAACAAACCCTTCTCACACCGACAGATATATAACACGTAAAATAAATAAATGAATAATTAAAGAGATTTAATCAACTTTTATGTGGCGGATTTTGTGGGGAGAAAAAGATCGCAACTGCCCACACTCTGAAAATTTCCACGCTTTCATCACCTCCTAAATTCACCTAACCCCCTCTGCCCTGTCTCTCCTCTCATTACAGTGACATTAACAAAATTAAAAATACAAAAAAACAAACACAAAAAAAGGAAAATAAAATTCTAATAATCTTTACTTTCAGCTCTATTTTGATTTTGTATTCTGATGGTTAAAAAAAATAATAGTTGTATTCTGGTAAGACACCGTCGAGTGTCGAGTGTATACCTAATATTATAGATTTTGACTTGGATTTAATTCAAAACTTATCACTACACTTCCACACGATTTTTAATGAATTTGCAATGTTTGTAACAATTTTTTATTTTTTACTATTTTTTCACTTTTATATTTTAAAAAAATCATAATAATTGCTCGGATTCTCAAAAAATAATTTTAATTTTTTTAGTAACTACACTTCATAAGCTTTCTGTGGACAAAAATGAAAAAAATAAAACAATATAGGGCAGAACATGAAGAAAAAAAATGTTGATAGATTTTGATACCATTATAATAAATTTTTTATTTCTTTTACCATCAAAATACAAAAATAAAATAAGAATTACTGAGTATTAACATCCAAAAGTTGAAAGTATAATTATATAACAATCCAATTTTCCAAAAAAAAGTAGGCACTTAAAAAAAAGGTTCCCGATTGGAATGCCACGCTGTGTAAGCATATGGACTGGGCTGTCATTATTTTGAGGAAAAAGGTTTAGTAGTTGAACAAAAGTCAAAGTTGTCGGGGTAATTAATTACTCATGTTACCCTAATTAGCCCTAATCCTAACCCTAATCACTAGCTTGGTTCCTTAATCCTTTAATTCACCTCTCCCTTTGTTGAGCAAAGCAAGTAGAACCAGTGATGGAGTCTGCAGTAGCAGGTAGCAAGGTCCCCCCTACCCACTACCTAGTTTAGGGTAATTTTTAGGGGTTTAACTCTAATTAATCTCTTTCAGTGCAATTTGCATTTCAACTTCCAATTAGCTATATTTTGCATTTAATGGTGGATTGAAACCAACACGTTACTGTTCAATTCAACAAAAACATTTCAACGTTTGTTGGCTATTACATTAAATGAAAACGAGTTTTAATTAATTAAGTCGTTGTTATCAGATGAAAAATAATAAACCCGATTATCTCGCTAAACTGTTAAGTTGATTCTCATGTTGTACCCTAATCAATTAACTAAAATTACGGATCAAGTAAAAATAAGCTCATTCAATATTCACATTGAGTTTTCTCTCTATCTTTTGCTGGAACAAGTCATTTATTGTTTAAGAAGATTAAAATTCAAACAATTTTATAGAGTTACATGTAAAAATAGCGATTATCCTGTTCAAATACTCGACACATTTTCTTGACTTATCATAATTAGTATTTATAGTCAATTATTCACTCTTCGGCATCAACATATCAATGTACTAAGGCCCTGTTCTTTTTCATGATATCATACCGTACTTACCGCAATTTACTATACTATTCACAAACTGCTACATCTTGCTATTACGGCAAACTATAAGTATGTTATGGTAAGACTTACTAGTGTAGTAGTACGTAGTAGATAGTAGTGGTAGTTGAGCATGTGGAGTAGCAAGTGCTGAGGTTTTCCCAGGGATAGCTATCTAATTGCCAATATTATAGACCACGTCTTTTTTTTTCCATGTTTGGTTATCCACTCGTCCTCTGAAATCGTACTTCAAGTAGAAAATGAAAGACTGGATATATGCATGGATCCATTATTATTAACTTCAACTTTTTGAAAGCTAATGTGGTTGTTAACTTGGTATTAACAAAAGTTTCGGATTTTGGAACACTCTGCTCCACAGAAAGCTATGTGGGTCAAGCTTCAAGTAGAAATTCTAGTTTTATAATGTTACGGGGTAAAATCAAAATTACCCTAAATTATACTGCTAATTCCCACTTTTTGAGATTGTAAAGTCACTTTTACTTAATCAGGTTGGAAACTTTAAAGTAAGATTATGTCATAGTCAATTTTACTGATTAATAGTCATTATCAAACATTGTATGTGGAATTTTGCCAACTAGGTCTGATGTGAAACCATCTTGAAATACCGCTATTTTACAAAGTAAATTACAATTACTCCACCTGTGGTTTGCTATAATAATTTTTACGCACTCTATTTTTGTGAAATAATTTTTATCCTAGTTGTGAGTGATTTTTACTTAACTTGTTATATCAATAAGTGTTACTGAAAATCTAGATCTTCGATTTCCACCTTTACTACTGAAGATCTACAATCCAATACGACATTTAAATGTCTTGAAATGTCATCCTAGGAACAAAATAGGAAGCAACCTACAATGAAATCTCAGTCTCTGTCATTTATGTTACATTAAGCTTTCCTTATTCTCTCATTCCTCCCTTACTACCCTCTCCATTGCGACATTAAACTTTTCTAAATGCCATGAAGGACATGTCGTAAATTATAATGTTTAAATAAAAAGAAAGAAACTCTACCAGTTTAATTTGTACACAAGTCAATTATTTGCTTAAGACCAATAAAATATCATTTGAATTCCAATTTGGCGAATTCAATAGGTAAATCATCCAAAATTTGTACTAACGTTTTAGTAGGGCCTGACAAAATTTACCAAACCAAACCAATTTACTTGAGGAAAATTGGATTATAATAATCCCGACTTTTACAAATTGGACAGCGATAATCCTTACTTTTGGTTTGTATTCTGGTGGTCTAAAAAAAATAAAATTGTATTGTAGTGGGACATCATCAAGAGTATACTCTAAATATCATAGATTTTGTGTTGCATTTGATTCAAAACTTAGTATAACACTTTACCACTTTTTTTAATGAATTTACGACATTTCTCCCAATTTTTTTCAATTTTTTTTAATGATTTTTTTACTTTTATTCCTTTTAAAAAATCATAATAATTACTCGAAGTCTCAAAAAAATAATTTAAAAAATGTTTTAGCAACTACAATTCATTACCTTTCTGGCGGCAAGAACGAAAAAAACAAAAATAATATGGCGTATGCATTAAAAAAAATAAAAAGAATGTGGAGATAGATTTGATACAACTACAATACAATTTTATTTTTTCTTTTAGATCACCAGAATACAAACTGAAAGTAGAGATTATCACTATCCAATTTGTAAAGTTGGGATTATTATAATCCAATTTTCCTTTACTTGAACCTATACCTGACCTGACATTCAAAATAATATCAACCAATTTGTACCCAAGCTAATTCAAATAGCCCAACCATGACAATATAACCAAACCCAAAATCTATTATAAACTACTCATGCTCAAAATGGCCCGGTCTAATTCACATCAAACCCAAAAATGACCCAACCTGAACATGGAACAAACATAATCATAACTTATCCATATCCAGACATAAACCGAACGAACTCTTAATCAATCTAAATAACATTTTATTTAATCATACCCAAAATGACAAGACCTACCTTAAAAGCAAACTTGTATTAACCAAACCGAAAGAGAACTAAACTTGAATAATGCAAACCCAATTCAAACTATAACCCTCTTTGAGCTAACCCAACTCATAACCCATTTTGTCATATGTCAATTTTTTTATTAAAAAAAAAAAGCAGCCAAACAAGATACATCAGACCCTTAGGGAATCATTCTATCAAGGCATCTCCCTGAGTTATCCGCACAAATAATAGAAGAAAAGATCGACGAAAGGCTATACATCTAAAGACCGACAGTGTGAAGGGAATGACCCAAATGAGTTATCCTGTCTGCCGCTAAATTTTTTTCCCAATAAATGTGGCAAATAGTATAATTTTCTAGCTACTTAATAAGATTTTTGATGTCTATGACAATCACACCGATATGTCAAGGGGAGTGATTTGAACCCTGGATAACCTTGATGAGAATAAGGCTATCGCCTTTAATCTGCACTCATGAGAACCCTCCTTAGATAGCTTTTGAAGACCAAACCGTAGAGCTAACATTTCCGTCAACAGAATAGATTGACAATTAACAGACATGGCACCCACTTTCTTTAGTCGACCAAGAAGATAACAAATGACGAGCCCAACAATCGAGTCTTAATGGTTTAGGGAACCATCAAATTACAACTTTACCCAATTATAGTGAGGTTGTTCCACCTTACATGGACGCTATTGTGACGACCTGGTCCATGTGAAAGAGGCCTTAGGTGAAGAAGATGGTGTTGATCAAACCTGTTATCTACCGAGTTTGAACAACAGTTCAAAATAAATTGAGTTAAGTTTTGCATATAATTCAGTACTACCCTTGTTCCATATTAATTGCTTAACTGAGAAGTTCAAAACGGATGAGCTTCCTGAAAGTATTGTGCGCACCTTATAGATATAATTAAGTAGTCATTTCAATTCATTTAAGTTATACTTTTAACTATGTATTGGGGGTATTACAATCACCCTCACTTAAGCACACAATGTCCTGGTTGTGCCTCAATCCACTCCGTAACCTTTGCCCTATTAGGCGAACGCCCATGGATCTCCCACCAATTAGCACAGCTCACGGTCGCGGGTTGGCTCAGGCTAGTAGAGCGGGGGTAGAAGTTGAGAGGCCCGATAATCCTGTTAGAACCCCTCAAGGACATTGATAGACTCAGGCTCAAGGACCTTGGCGACTGGATCAGTTTTGAATGAAAGTCAAAATTCGAATATCCAGAAAAGATATAATGCGCAAGGAAAGAAATCTCAAGAAGGCAGAAGGACATTCACCCAAGGCATCATAAGGACGTTCACCCAAGGCAGCATAAGGACGTTCACCATATGCGAGGAGTTTTGAAAAGCGCAGTCGAAATAGGGAAGTATCTCTCAATTGATTCTCTGAAATTTTGGCCACCTATTTTCTGATTTAAGATTGACTAATTGATCCCTTTATTTCAGGAAACACCTAATCAAGGAAAGAGAAGAAAAGATTGAAGTAGAGATATTCTGAATCGAGACCAAGAAGGAAACAACAATTAAGGAAGTTATCATTCAACACAAAGAAGGAAGGAATCCAAATTGCAACGGCTCTAAAGGCTGGAAGCTACATAAATAGAAGACATCTTGCTCAAGGAAAATCAACGATTCCATGGAAGAAATCGGGTGTTCGAAATAGAAATAGCGTTTTCTATTTTGTGCGAGATTTGGTGATTGTGAGAAGTTGAGTGTAATCAATCCTTAACGGATTTAGGGTTGATTGATGCTTGTGAAATCGATTCCTAGACGGACTTAGGATCGATTGAGAGTAAACACCAAAGGGTGAATTTGGTGTGTGTTGTTATTCATAAAATAAGAAGCGTCCTCTGCAAGGCGCTCAGTTCTGTGTACAACCTAAGGACATTCATCTCAGGTTGTATTACTTCATTCTGTTTCAATATAATAAAGGAAGTTGTTCAGTATACGCTTATTGTCCTTTATCTTCTTCCTGCATTATATTGAATCTTAATCTAGTTAGATTAAGAACCTAACGTCCTTTACAAGTGATTATTTGTGCAGAAACTTTCATAACCCTATTCACCCCCCTCTAGGGTTCTTTCAATTGGTATCAGAGCCTGGTCCACTGAAGATTCAGAGACTAACCGCTCTGTGGTAAAGATCATGGCTGGGATGGAAGATGGTGATATAGGGCAAGGACGTTGCTTAAACAGTCCTCCTTTATTCAGAGGATCAAACTTTGCACACTGGAAGAAGCGTATGAGGACATTCATCATGGATCAAGACTATGACCTTTGGGACAGAATTGAGAATGGAGACTTTTTCCCCATGATCACTGTTAGAGAAATCACGAAACCCAAAGATAGATCCAAGTATTCGGCCAAAGAAGCAGAAAAGGCGGATAAAAATGTTAAAGCATTACATATCCTTTACTGTGGACTTGATTCTAATGAGTTTGAATTTATCTCTGGTTGTGACACAACTAAATAGGTGTGGGATACCTTAGTGACCACATATGAAGGAATGAGCCAAGTTCAAAGAATAAGGCGTAACAATTATCTCAAGCACTATGAATCCTTCAAAATGAAGAATGGAGAATCCATCAAGGACATGTACAAACGATTCACTATCATAGTCAATAATCTCAAGTCCTTGGGGAAAACCTACTCCAATGAAGAAAAAGTTCACAAGGTCCTCAGATGTCTTACAAAAAAGAAATGGGAATCAAAGGTCACCATAATAGAGGAAGTTCACGATGTTGAAACCCTCCAATTAGATGACCTCATTGGAAAGCTTCTTGCTCACGAAACGCGTCTCCAGGAAGAGCAAAATGAAAAAAAAGGAGTAGCCCGTAAGGACATCTATGGTCCTAACAACAATGATAAGGACCAGATCTTGGCCTTGATGGCCAAGGAACTCAAGGAATCGTGCAAGAAAAGTCATACCTCCAGAGGACCTTCATCCAAACGAATCAACCAAAGAGGTAATGACTCATCAAATAATATAACTAACTCACTCTCTTGTTTTTTTTGTGGTAGCCCAGATCACTTGATCAAGGAATGTCCCCACCATAAAAAGAACAAAGAAAAGAGAAATCACATGGCCTTGATGGCCACTTGGAGTGATGATGAGGAAACTACTAGTCATTACATCATGAGAAAAAACACCAACGACACAGAGGAAGTTGGTGCAGCCAATGATGGCTATCCGGACAGTGACAAGGATGAATCAAGGGAGGTAACATTTGATGATCTCCTCACTTATCCTAAAAAGTACTTGGGAAAATGTCTTTTAAAGTTTGTAGGACAGGAGACCAAGCGTTTAAATGAGATTAGGTCACTAAAAGATACCAACAAAGGCATGAAAGAGTCCAATGACAAATTGGAGAAATTATGTGAAGGGCTTACCTCCAGGGTCAGCATTCTCAAAGCTAAAATACTAGACCTCAAGGCCAACCTTGATGATTGTCACAAGTCTCTGGCTAAGGCAACCAAGCAACAAGAAAACCTTGGAAAGTGGCATAAAAGTTCATCCCCTGTTAAGAAGCGAAACTGTCATCAAGGACATTCTGTCTCGCAAGGACCAGCCACCAGAACCAGGCACCAAGGACCACACAAGGACCTTAATGAGCAGTACCAAGGCCACAGATTTCACGCGTGGCACCAAGAATGACACAACTATCTTGGGACAAGATATCAAGGTCATTTATCTCTTCCCAAAAGCAAATATGGTAAATCTCACTACTTCAACCATTATCGTTCTAAAATTGTACAAGTTTGGGTTCCAAAAGGAACAAGACCTCCTAACATGGTTGTTACTAGTAGTCAAGAACCTAGATTTAATGTCAATTATGGCTTGAGGAAGGGTGTCAGAAATTTTGCAGTATATTCAAAGATCCAGAGAGTGAATGCTTAAGGGAGCTTGGAGCACTCAAGGACATTACTTACATCAGCAATAAGAACTTCTCAAGGACCTTGTCAGACCTATGATCAAGGACCTTGACAAATGGATCTACTCAAATAGCAGTGTTATTTTTATGGCACATATTGAGGGGGAGCACCCTCTATTAGGAGTAACAAGTTTATTGAGTCTTGCAGGTTATTGGAAATGGTTACAATATTAAGGGGAGCTCTCTATAGACTTTTTGATAAAAGCCAAAAAGGGGGAGAAGTGCTACAAATGAATTTTGCCTTTCATCAAAAAGGGGGAGATTGTTAGAACCCCTCAAGGACATTGATAGACTCAGGCTCAAGGACCTTGGCGACTGGATTAGTTTTGAATTAAAGTCAAAATTCGAATATCCAGAAAAGATATAATGCGCAAGGAAAGAAATCTCAAGAAGGCAGAAGGACATTCACCCAAGGCATCATAAGGACGTTCACCCAAGGCAGCATAAGGACGTTCACCATATGCGAGGAGTTTTGAAAAGCGCAGTCGAAATAGGGAAGTATCTCTCAATTGATTCTCTGAAATTTTGGCCACCTATTTTCTGATTTAAGATTGACTAATTGATCCCTTTATTTCAGGAAACACCTAATCAAGGAAAGAGAAGAAAAGATTGAAGTAGAGATATTCTGAATCGAGACCAAGAAGGAAACAACAATTAAGGAAGTTATCATTCAACACAAAGAAGGAAGGAATCCAAATTGCAACGGCTCTATTGCGTCTGGAAGCTACATAAATAGAAGACATCTTGCTCAAGGAAAATCAACGATTCCATGGAAGAAATCGGGTGTTCGAAATAGAAATAGCGTTTTCTATTTTGTGCGAGATTTGGTGATTGTGAGAAGTTGAGTGTAATCAATCCTTAACGGATTTAGGGTTGATTGATGCTTGTGAAATCGATTCCTAGACGGACTTAGGATCGATTGAGAGTAAACACCAAAGGGTGAATTTGGTGTGTGTTGTTATTCATAAAATAAGAAGCGTCATCTGCAAGACGCTCGTTACATACAACCTAAGGACATTCATCTCAGGTTGTATTACTTCATTCTGTTTCAATATAATAAAGGAAGTTGTTCAGTATACGCTTATTGTCCTTTATCTTCTTCCTGCATTATATTGAATCTTAATCTAGTTAGATTAAGAACCTAACGTCCTTTACAAGTGATTATTTGTGCAGAAACTTTCATAACCTTATTCACCCCCCCCCCCTCTAGGGTTCTTTCAAATCCCACTTGGGATCTCCCATTAGAGTGAGCACGAAGAGTATCGACGTAGGTATCATCGTCATCCAAGCAGATCGTGTATACGTTACTATTTGATAACTCCTCTACCTTTTATACAGTCTCCTCATATGCCGACTCAGGTTGTCGCCCTCGCGTCTCTTAAAGTACCAATGTAAACATGATTTTGCGAGATCATAACATAGCATAAGTTAGGGGATCGATCCTACGCAACCAAGGTACAAGTAAGCATCCACGTAAAGCACATGAGGACACAAAAATAAGAATATCCCCCTCCCCATCCTACACTCATCACTTCGGACTTAGCTTCCTAAGTCGTAACTAAACACCTAATAGACATTTAGGAGCTACTAGGTCCAAACCCAGAGCTTTGATCTCTTCACACTGTCATGATTTATGGGGTCAGTCAGAGATCTTTGAAGCAATTGTCAGTAATGTTTGCATCCCGAAAGGAGTCGACTCCTTCCGGGATGCAAACATTACTGAGAATTGCTTCAAAGATCTCTGACTGACCCCACAAATCACGACGTGTGTCCTTTTAGCACGATTCGTCCTAGCTCACACGTTGTCTGGGAAAACTTCCCAGGAGGTCACTCATCTTGAGACTACTCCCAGTCAGACACGCTTAACTGAGACTTTTTCAATGGATGAGGTTCCTAAAAGGAAGATGCACCTTGGTGATATAAGTAATCATTTCAATCCATTTAAGTCATAATTTTAACCATGCACCTAGGTATTACAAATTGTCATTTTATCAATGTTACACGCTATTCGATGTTCTTCTTTGACTAAGAATCACTTATAAGATATTTTATCAAAAAAATACAACATTATACCCTTATAATATTATTTTTCATTACGAATCTAATGATATATACTTTCATATAATAAAAAATATGTTAAGAAATTAATTGTCAAAAATTTTAAAGTTTGACTAACGCATAGATCAAGGTGACAATTAATATGGAACAAAGTGAGTACTCCCTCCATCCCTTTTTAAGTGTCACATAAACTAATTTTGCAAAACTAATGTATCTTGGAAATAGAGTGAAAAATTATGTATAGACAAGTATGCCCCTCATGAAGAGAAAGAGAGGAATAAATGACAATTCAAAAGGTAAATTAAAAATCAAATTCATTAATTGAGGGTAATATGGGTATTTTAATTATTGAAAATATAAATATCACAAATAAAAAGGGACAAGGTAGTTAGGAAAATTAACACTCATTAAGGGACGGAGGGAGTATTATTTTAATTTCATGAAAAATAATACGTAGTAGTACTTTTAAAAGCTATACGTTAATGTATCTATGTAGCTGAGTTAATTTATTGTAACGTAAGGGAAATAAGTTAAGATTGAGCAACATAAAATTCAGAAAATATTCAAGTTAGATATAATATTAGATAATGAGCATACTATCAAAATTTTAGTAAACAAGTTAACATAAGCAACATATAAGGTTTTGATCAAATAAAATTTCTCCAAAATACTACCTAATATCAAAGTCTAAAGATTTAGAAAATATCTTCAAAACATAGCACCACCAATATGATTAACTCGACCCGATTTTAAGATATATTTCTGGGTTGTAGTGTAAGATTGTAACTTGAGTTATTGACCATGAAGGATATTAGGACCGTGAGGTCCTAATTTATGAGAGAGTAGGGGACCTAACAGTGTTGACGTGAATGTCAAGTGGACAGTCAAATTTTTTAAAATTTTTGTTTCGATTGCTTTACCTCCTCAATCTCTCTTTGATTCACATATAAAATATCTACAAAGAGAACCATAGTTCATCTTTGAAGATATCCATGAATATCTACAAAGACGAACAATGACTCGCCTTATAAGACATCCGGAAAAGACATCCTCTGCTCATATTTTCTTAGTTCGAACCCCCTGTTCCAACCCTCGTACTCCCTCTCTCACTTCCCAAACCACCACTAACACCACCATTTGGGGATTACTTGTGGATCAATGAGAAATGGGGATTTGGAAGAGGAAGAAGGGGTGAAAGAGGGGTCGAAGACATCGGAGAAGTCGAAATCGTCAATTGGGGGGAGGAAGATGAGGATTTAGAAGGTGGGATTGTGAGGGTGAGTTTGGAAGCTAGGATTTTGGGCAAGGATTTCTTGGTTTGTGATGTGGAACCCATTGTTGGTTTGTGAAGAATGAAGATGAACCATTGAATTAAAACTAGCCCAGAAATTGATCCTGGTTGGCCTGGAAAAACAAGGGGGTTACATTGGAGAAAGAGAGAGAGAGAGAGAGAAAGAGAGGATGTGAATCTAGACAAGCTGGCAAAAGCAATGAAAGTAGCAGCCAAGTAGAAGGGAGAGAACAATGAATGTGAATGAGTGAGCCCCAAATGTGACTATTGGTGGTGGTTTGGGAAGTGAGAGAGACGAAGATGAGGGTGGGAGTTGGGGGTTCGAAGAGAGAGAAAGTGTGAACAGGGAGCATCTTTTTCGGATGTCTCATAAGGCGAACTATGGTTTACTTTTATAGATATTCATGAATCTCTTCAAAGATGAACCATAATTCGCTTTGTAGATATCCTATGTGTGAATTAAAGAGAGAGGGGGTAGAGCAATTAAAACAAAAAAAAAATTGACTATCTACTTCGCATGTTACGTCAGCACTGCTGGGTCGCTTTCTTTCTCATAAATTGGGACCTCATGGTCCTAATATTCTTTATGATCAATTTGCATTTTGGGTCATCTTTCATGGACAATAGCCCTAGTAACTTTAGCAATTTTAAGATGTATTTTTTATTGGCTATCAAAAAAATCAATTTCAAATTCACCCGTCCCGAATTCACCGACCCGACATTGAATCAAATCCTACCCTAACCCCTATATCAACCTATTAACATTGACTCTTAAATCTTCGATTCTATTTCTACCTGAATCAACCCGACATGCGATGAAGTACCACTTGACCCACGATATGACCAATTATCATTGACCTAAAATCAACCGAGTTTATTTATAACCGAACACTTCAGGCCCAACCCATGTCAAATCAAAAATTGAACTAACCATACTCGAACCAAATTGAACCAACTTATACATAACCTGGAACCAAGTTACTCTAGCACATCGAAAATATACGCAACCCAATCTTCACCTAAACTGAACCCGTACCCAATCGAAAATAACTTGAACCCGATCTCCAACCGAATCGGAACCACCATACCTAACCCGTATATTCTATAACAAAATGTATATTAACCCGACTCGTGCATCACCCAACTGAAATACCTATTTTCCAAGTCTAATTTTAGCTTTGAATTTGAAAAAATATAAAGAGATAAATAAAAGAAAAAATGAACAAGCTTGAGCCCATGCCAGACAAGTGTAGACATTTGAGCTCAACAAGCTTCAATACGAGCCCAAGCCAAACTTTTTCATGACTGAGACAGGCTCTAGGCTCTGTTACACTAGGCCCTGTTCGGCAAAAGTAGCGGATTCAGTAGTGGATAGCGGTTGGGGTAGCGGATAGCGGTTGACGTAGCAAATAGCGGTTAGGGTTTGGCGAATAGCTGCTAGTGGTTTGAGTAACTGTTTGTAAAGAATATGTTCGGTAAAATTAGCGCAAAAAGGACATGATTATTGTTATTAATATTATTGCTACTGTGCGGGGGATTTGATATTAATATGACGAACTTAAAAGTTGCTTTATAAACAATTGGCAACATTCATTTAACCAACTCAAAGAAAAAGCATTCGTTCCAATCACTTGCTTCTAGAGACTTGCTAATTTGCTTTGCTCCTTCATATGTTGGTATTTATCATATGTAATCCAATTCTAAATAATAAAAGGAGTTATTTGCTTCTTCAAATTGACTAATTGCTATGTGTCTTCAGTATATGTTCGGTCTAATCACAATTTTATATAATAGGAATACTATGTTTAGCTACAACTGATTTTTATTTGCAAAGAAGACAATGCACAATAGAATTGGAGGACTTCCACTTATGAATAAAGCACAAATATACAACCAGATGGCAAAATCATTGTACAGAGTTTCAATTGCCTTCAATTTCATGCCAATTATTGTAAGAAACTTTGAGTAATAAAATTCATGAACTCTATTTTAATACATCAATCCAACTCAAAAATTAAATTGATTCTAACAAAAATCAGACCTTAAATAGGTTGAATTCAAATAACCATTAGACTTGTCTTGAAAAAAATCTAGTAAATTGAAGGTATCAACATAACAATTCACCAATCAATTGTAAGGGGAAAAAAAACCCTGCAAATTGAGATTGGGGAAATTCGGGAAGCACATGAAATAAATTGCAATTCACCAAGAGACTTATCTTATTGTTGTTAAAGGCTAGTTATTTCTCCTTCAATGATTCAGAAAAAGGATTTCTTATTTAATGTTGCATAAAAATGGAGCTTGGGGAATAACATATTGAATGAAGCATACTGCTGCTGAAGGAGGAATAGTGGAATTATAAATGCTCTGTCTATTATAGTACTGGCAGTAATGTAATTGATGTAAAGGCTAAGGGTTTTTATGGAATCTAGATGCTCAAACGCTACCCTTCAATCTCCAAACATTAATATGACTAACATCTGTTGATTCCCATCAAATGTTGTATAAATTCCCTATAAGGTACTCTAAAATATTAATTTACTGAACACCTAAAATTTATGTAATAAAGTTTTGATTAATCAAAACACTAAAAGCTGTCTAAAACGCTATTGCCAAACAGGGCCCTAGTCAAAATAAATGCAATTTTGATGTGATAAGTACTAATAAGCAGTCTAAAATTAAAAATAAAAAGTAATAAGCACGAAAAATGAAGATATTTACAAAATCCATTGGATTAAAGTACTCAACTACACTCCATCCTCCAAATCTTCATAGCACCATCAGTCAGTTACAGAAACAGAGAGACCAGACCAGAGCAGCCCCCCTTCAAATTACACAGCCTATCTAGCTAGCCGAGACCAATGCAGCTCGATTTTTTCTGCACCGATCAAAAACAGGCGACCCCACAACTAAGAAGGGCCCACAAAGATAGATCTAGCATGTCTCTCCATAAGTGAATCGTTAATTACAGTTATAAACACGAAAGGAAGATGAAGATGAAGATGAAGAAGATGGAGCATAATAATGTACAGAAACCAGGATGCAGGCTATGAAGGGAGGGGCTCAAGATTGGGCTGGGCACTGGCGGGGTGGTTTTGAAGGTGAATTCTGGCATCCTGAAGTAGCAGCACTTTGAGGGTACCTGATTTCTTCAGCCACGCAGTCACTGCTGTTCCTTGAGATATGAATCTTCCAATGTTGGTCTCCGCCAAATGGAACGGGGCTTCCATCCCCTTCAGAAGCCCCTCGATGGCCCGTCTTAGTGCCCCATCACCCACTACTTTGCTGTGCTTTCCCCATCCAGTCAAAATGCTGCCCACAACAAAGATAATCAAATCAAGGTATTAGCTTGCTTCCTATAATTACCCAAGATTGGTATATGGGAGCATTTGGTTGGTTTCAAATCCATTTTTCAGGGAAAGCTCATATCCGAGGTGTTGCTTTTAGGTTGGAACTTGGAACCCATTAGGCTTATCTGCATACTCATTTGTTTCAAGACCCAATTGTGTAGAACATAAAATGAGAAATACCTTAAAAGTTTTGGGAGTTCGTGGCCTTCTAGAACAACAGAGCGTATATTTAGCAGCCAAGCATGCACCATTGCTCGGGCAGCCCCAGAAGACATCAAGTGGAGATCCAAACAAGATGTGGACCACACATTTTCCCACACATTCCTATTTTTTCCTTCCAGCACAACCAGCTGAGCTCCTCGTTTCTGGTCAACAAATGGAAGACACTTTAAATCTTGTACAAGTAAGCACTGAATTAGTAGGCAATCTACACAATCACATTGTCCAACAAATAGAGGGAAGTTGCCTGGAATGAAATGATTGTCACTGTCAAAAGTCAAAACCAGATTTGTATCGAGAAAATTATGAATATGTATGTGAACAGTTTTGAGCAATCTCTTTTTAGCTACTTCATTCATCTCAAATACCAGCATCAGGCACTTTACACATACTTCACACTTAAAATGGGTATGGATATTGAAACCACGGCTAACTTGGATTTGGCCACAAACATGATGAACAGCTGACGAGCTTACTGACGGTTTTAAAACATGATGAACATACACTCTTCTGTTTTAGAATGCCATGGGCATGAATGAAAATTCCAAGTCAACATAAGCATGAACCAGAGCAAACGGTATTAAAACATGACACCAGGGTAACTTAGAAAATTCTTCATATTTTAACCCAAACAGATGCGTCAAGTGTCCATACCCAAGTCCATGTGCCCCACTCACCTCGTGGGTATTTGAGGTGAAATGAAAGTCCAAGTTAGTTATCTAACATAAAACCACTCATTTTAGATTCCAAATAAGCAGAACCTCTTCCTAGAAGTTGTTAAACTTAACACCTAAAGCTGCATCAGGTACTCTGCACTAAACATGTGTTGCTAACTTGCTGTATGTCTGCAAAGCAGCTTTTCTAAGATGATTCCTTCTTTAAGTCACTATTTATGAGTAAAAAGAACTAGCCATCTCCATCAAAAAAAAAAGGAAGAATTATCCATCAAACTTACTTGACCAAAATGCCATAATACATCCGTGAGAGCATTGTAGAAGGCAGATGCTGTTGACGTGTCAAGCTGCTTAACTTCGTCAAATAAGGAGAGGGCCTGAAGCCAAACAATGTCACCGCAGCCTGTAAGGAGTCCATGAGCAACACCATACACCCGATCATCAAATAGGCGCAGTTCTTCTAACAACACAGAAGCATCTTCTAGCGAATTGCACCGGCTGCATAGTACGTTGGTTAGCAACTAGTAAGCTTCATCAACATTACACAAAGCAATATATCAGAAAGGCATGCAGATGACAAAGTAAAGCACAAAGGCAAAGTTGCAGAGAAACAGGACCGTTATAAGGAAAGAACGGAGAAAGTATCAGTATCTAATTGACTCATATCACACAATTTTATGAGATAAAACCCACGAAGGAGGGTATTAGGGATTGAATGGCTTCACATAGATCATCAGGAATATATAATAAAAGCGATGCTGCAACTTCGGGGAAAAGGAATGACATTTGCAGTGATCTTTTGATGGATTATTACAACACACTTCATAGAGAAAGTATGTCCACACATCAATTCCAGTACCAGTAAGTAGATCACAATCAACGCAGGTCCAAGATTCAACCTTTTGGGTAAAAATAAGCCTAACAGAACATCTTTGAGACCCCTTACACTGCAATATTGCTTTACTTAGACGAATAATCCCTCCTTCCTAAAATAATTGTCACCAGTTCCTCCTTGACCGACAATATCTCAGATAATATCTTACCAAGAATTGCAATAATTCTACTTTTACAATAGTATTTTCCATCATTAATCTAATGACGGTAGTGCCATACAGTAAATCATTGTAGACAGCGAAATTAGCGGTCAGAGTTTTAGAATTTTAGCTGACTCAAAGTTCAGAGTGCAAATCATTTCAAACTGGAGTATGATAACCAAGCAAACCATAGCATTGGTTACCCACTGTATCCAGGAAGTGAAGTACTGGTAGCAAAGGAACTCAGAAAAAGCAAAGCAGCTATCAAGAGACCAACAAGACACAAATTATTTTGGACAAATATAAATCATGATTAATCAGAATCCTACAGAATTACAACAGCTAATATTGATAATGTTGAAAGATAAAAAATAACTAACAAGGCACCAGTGGTCTAGTGGTAGAATAGTACCCTGCCACGGTACAGACCCGGGTTCGATTCCCGGCTGGTGCATATTTGATGGTCGCGTGGCCTAATGGATAAGGCGCTCGCCTCCGGAGCGGGAGATTGTGGGTTCGAGTCCCACCGTGATCGTTTTTTCAAGTCATTTTACATTCTGTATTTTTCAATTAAATTTCACCTTTTCATTTCATTTTTTTTTTTCTTCCAACAGGATTTCCACTTGCAAATAAATCTTGTAATTTAGTCATCCTTACTAATAAAAGCTTCCACTGGGAAACACTTAATAGCAGATAATTAGTTTCAATAACAGATTAAATAGCTATTATGATTAACCCTGAAGGATTAGTACCAGTTAACAAAATAGGCAAGACATACACACACATATGGAAACATACATGTATAGGCAAAATATCCTAAACCTCTTAAATAAAACACATAATTCAACTGGTGCATATAAGTAAACTCTGACCACTATAGTTATAACACTTAGATAATACTAACAATTATATGACTGAATCAAAAACCCGGCAAGTTACAATGTTACAAAGACTTAAAATAAAATGAACAAGAAACATCATAGTACAGAAAGTTTAAACATATTATTTGTTTTGCCAATCAATGTACATATGTGCATATTCTCTCAAACGACATTCAACCATTTCATCACAAATTTTTTTTCCATTTTTCAGTCAAATGACTAAACAATCCATAGAGAAGGTGAGAAGGATACCGGCAAGCATTCAAGATTGCTGAAAAGGTGACAACATTAGGTTTTATCTCCAGCTCATGCATTCTGTGAAATACTCCTAAGATACAAAGGAGCTCCTGCCTGTTCTGGTTAAATTTCCTGGAAGTAAAAGATCTTTCAGCTGCAAGCTGACCAAAAATCTCCATGACCCTATTGTTTTCTCCACTTCGGACAGCAACATCTTTAACAGCCACTACTGTTGAAACTACACCCTCTGAGTTATTATCCCTGGGATTGGAGGAATGGCCCAAGTAATCTGCCCCAGCGGACCGACCAAATGCATCAATGATGGTGTTATATGTGACAACGTTGGGCCTGATTCCTTCCTTTGTCATTTCATCAAGCAACAGCACCGCCGATTCGACAAGCCCATTTTTGCACAAGGTGTCAATGAGGGCACTATATAGAACAACATCGGCCTTCAAGCCAGCCTCCTTAAACTCCCTAAACACCTCCAATGCCTCCCTATACATCCCTCCCTTAGAGTACACATCGATCAAAGTTGAATAAGTCAACACATTGGGCAGAATACGTTCTGCTTTCATCCTCTCAAACACATGCTTAACTTCTTCATACTTGCCTTGCTTACCAAACCCGCCCAACAAGGCGTTGTAAGTCACCACATCTTTCCTAATTCCACAACCTTCCATCTCCTTGCAAACACTCAAAGCATCCTTAAACCTACCGAGCTTCAGATAGATGGAGAGCAAGGCATTATAACAAACCCTATCAAGTGCAATGCCCATACACTTCATCTCATCAAACATAACCAACACTTCCTCTAACCTACCCGCCTTTACAAATCCATCAATCACAGTACTATAAGTAACCACATTCGGCATCACATTCTTGGCCGTCATCTCGGACATGATCTCAAAAGCCATGTCCATTTTACCCCCTTTACAAAGGGCATCCAACAAGGTATTATAGGTAAACACATCCTTGTCAATTCCCCTAAAACCCATCTCATCAAACAAACCCCTAGCCTCCTCCCACAACCCTCCTTTACACACAGCAAGCATGGAATTAAAAGTAATTCGATCCGGGGTAACCCCAATACTCAACATCTCATTAAAAATCTCAGAAACAACCTTAAATTTAACCCCAGACTTAGCACAGGCATCAATGATAGCATTATAAGTGACCAAATTAGGTTTGAGCCCTTCACTCTTCATCATCTGAAAAACCCCAATAGCCTCCTTAACACACCCACTTCGACCATAAGCACTGATCAAAGCGGAATAAGTATAAACAGTATTCCCATACCCACCATTGACAGCATTATCAAACACATTCCGAGCAATATCAACTTTCCCCAACCGACCCATGACACTAATCATAGAGCTAGCCAACTTACCTCTCTCACCGAGCTTCTTCTCCCTCCTCAAAGCGAACTCGTAGCACTGAACAGCCTTAGCAGACTCCCCTCGATTGCCTAACTCCCGGAGCAAAAAGCAGTAATCATCCGACCCAGAAAGCCTGGGTTCGAACCCCAGCAAGACATTCTCGAGGTGGTGGTGATCGAGGGCGAATTTGAGGGCCTCCTCAGCAACGGGAGAGTGGCGGGTGGAGAGGGAGGATTTGGGGCGGTTGAGGTGGAGCTTGGAGACGAAACGGGTGGATTTCTTGCCGGAGAAATCGGGGGAGAGATGGGGTTTGTTTGGGGTGGGAAGAGGGGAGAGAAAAGTGGGGGGTTTAGAGTTGGAAATACAGGTGGGTTTAGGAGTAGGAGGAGCAGAGACTTTGTGGGAGGTGAAGCGGCTTTGATTGAGGGCGGTGGTGTGGGCGGAGGAAGGGTAGTGGTGGGAGGAGGGTTGGTGGGGTTTTGCGGCGGCTGTGATGGAGCAGTGAGGAGGCGTAGATGACGCCATTCAACAGATTTTGATTTCGATTTTGAGAGAGAAACACAGAGAGAAAGAGAGAGGAAGAAGAAGAACAAGAAGAAGAAGATAAGAGGGGAGATGGGTTGTGAAAGAGATAGAGAGAGATAGAGAGAGATTAGAGATGGAAAAAGAGAGTTGAAGAGTGGAGCTGAGTTTGTGTTGGGTGAGTTGGTTGTTTCGGACATTCCAAAGCCTCTATCAACACTAGAGCTCTCGTTGGACCAAAATTGGAACTTTAAGATTTTTTTTTATTTTTTATGTTATTTTTTGAAGGAATGTTAGTATGTTAGTATTCTTTTCGAGGGGGAGTACTTGTTTTTTAGCTACAAAAAATATCTGAATTTCATATGATTATCTGATTGATAAAAAAAAAAAAACTGAAGTAATTTGTTACACTACTCATTGTATGAATTACTTTACAAAAATCAATGTATTATGATTTTTTTGCGTAAAAGCTTTATTTGATTGTTGAGCAATATTATAAATTTTGTGACTCATCTTCAATATTTTATGGAGTGTCAAAATTTTCTAATATTTTTTATGTTTCAAATATATATATATATATAATCCATAATAAATTTTGATGTTAAACTTCGCAAACTTTTACTACTAATTTATCAAAATGCCTACTTAGGTTGTGTTCGGCAGTAGCGTTTGAGATAACGTTTAGCATCTTGACCAAGTCAAAACTCTAATTGCATAAATTTTGGTGTTCGGTTAACTAGCGTTTTGAGGAGCGTTTAGCGTTTTAAGGAGCGTTTTGCAAAACGTTAATAAAGTTAACGTTTAGCGTTTGGAGTAGCGTTTCATATTTTTTGGTCAAAAAATACCCTTTGAAAATTTTATTTTTGGAAATTATTTATATCATTTTATGTCAATTCACATTAATCTGTTAATTCAACCGCTAAATTTACCGAACACAATTCTCTTTTGGACAGTCATCCGCTATCCGCTACTTAAACAGATATCTGCTGCTTAACCGTTATCAGCTACATAAACCTCTATCCGCTATTTAAAATACTAATTTTGTCGAACAGGGCCTTAGACTTATAATTAATATGACAATTGACAACAATGGTAGAAATATATATTTTCATAAAAGTCTAATAATTTTTGTGGTCACCTATATTAAAAATTAGAACTGATTAGGTTTTTACCTCTTTAAGTTTTGAGAAAGTAGGATTTTACCCCTCAGGTTTCGGAAATTAGGTTTACCCTACCTCAACTTTAAACTAAGTAATAAATTCTCACCTTATCTTTGTATTAAAGTTTAAATACATCATTTTTAGATGAAGTTAGTGTTTACATTAATATGAACTGACCAAATGTCCTTCATTTAAAAATCAATTGGCACATGTGAGTTGTGACAAATTAAACTCATCCCACCCTTCTTCATCTACGTTCAATATCTGAGTTTCCATTCTTTGATTCATCCCGTGTTTCGAAGCAGGACAACCTTAACGACGATGAAAGGAGAGGAGAGGCGACACATTGTTATTCTTTTTGGGAAGGGTAAATATGTCTTTTGTTACTTTTAGTTAGGGTCATCTCAGACATTTTACACCCTTCTACAGGGGTAGTTTTGTATTCCACCGGAAAAAGGGTAAAATAATTATGAGTTTAAACTTGAGGTAGGGTAAACCTAATTTCCAAAACCTGGAGGGTAAAATCCTACTTTCTCAAAACGTCAAGGAACAACAACCTAATTGGTTCTTAAAAATTATCAAATTGATGGTCAAAATATTATATATTGGAAGTAGTAAAATTTTACAACAGTAAAAGTATATTATTTTACATAAATTTATGCATGCATATAATTTAACTAAATATAATTGTAATTTTTGACACATCACATATATGCATCCATCTAGTACTAGACTAATCTCAACTAGGCTAAGGTTAACATGTGTTTCTTATTTCAACTTTTTGCTTAACATCTTTTAATTCCTTTGGACTTTGGCCCTATTCGGCAAAATTAGTGTTTTAGATAGCGGATGATTGTTCAAATGAGAATTGTGTCCGATCGGTAAATTTAGCGGTTGAATTAACATATTAATGTGAAGTGACATAAAATAATATTAATTATTTTCAAAGATAAAATTTTCAAAGAGCATTTTTTGACCGAAAAGTATGAAACGTTACTTCAAACGCTAAACGTTAACTTTATTAACATTTCACAAAACGCTCCTCAAAACGTTACACGCTCCTCAAAACGCTAGCTTACCGCACGCTAATTTATGCAATTAGAGTTTTGATCAAGACGCTAAACGCTTCCCCAAACGCTATCGCCAAACGCAACTTTTATGTATTTTTCTTGTCTATTCATTTTATAATTTTTACCACGATGTTATTTTTCATTTCTATTATATTTCCTTGTTAGAATAAAAAAGAATATAATAGAATGCCTTACCCTAATTATGCTTCCCAAATGCATAAGATACCATTGCAGTAAAAATGGTCAAAAACAAATTGCCTTACATAACTTCACATTCAAGATTGCAAGGATTGAGAAAAGCTGATTGAAATCCGATTTCAAGAAGTTGTTACCTGTCATGCATGAATCACGTCAAAATTTGCTCCATTATTATATTGAAAGGTACATGGAAGGCAACAACATCCCATACAAATGACCAAAATCTTTCCTATCCATTTGGTCATATTTGAATTCTAACTTCTTATACTTGGACATCAAAATTTGTTCAATTATTATATTGAAAGGTACATGGGAGTATATGTATTGTAGTGTGCTCCATCGTTTTCATTTACATACTAATCACATATTTAAAATGCATTAGTATCATTTCCATCGCACCGTAGTATATAAAGCAAAACACACTAATTTTATACGGTGTTTAGATATTCTTATATATAGATGAACATGATTATAATATTCTTTGAACATTAAGATTTCATTGAGAATTTGATTTTTGTACTTTTTATTATACTTGGAGATACGTTATAGCCTCATTAAGAATTTGATTTGTATATTTTTATTGGAAAATTTAAGGTGGAAGTCCACTTTAAGGCCCATGATACACAAGTTAAATGAGATTTTATCTTAAAATCAATTGGTGTTAAGAAGAGTAACCCACTTAACTTATAAATTATGTCATTTTTCATTGTTTTCTGATGTGTGATATTTTTACTCATTGGTGAATCCCAACAATCTACCCCTTCATACATGAATCTCTCCCTCTTAATCGGAAGCCTCTTTTTTTTACCAAGGTTTCAAGTCACTATCAAGAGCCCATCATAGCCACACTTTACTCTACAGAGCTGCACCCTACTCGCCTGAGTCTCATGCCACCACTTTACACCTTCAGAAACCCAGCTGCGCGTGTAACACCTCCATAATATTTTCTTGTTATAAAATTTGATTATCAGCATTAGCCATCGTCACAGAAAATTTCTATGAGATTACCTAATGTATATTAAGAAAACTCGTACCCATGAAATAACATAGAAGATCGGTACTATATGACAAGGGTCGAATAAGGATACCTTTTAGTAATATTTAAGATATACATGCCTTTGTGGTTCAAAAATTATGAAGCACATAAATTATGAAAATAGAATTTTTGGGAAATTTTATCTACCAAAGAAAGTGGTATGTTTTTAATTAGCGAAATTCTTTGTAGTAATCCCCCAATGTGATGCCACCTATGGGAAAAAGAACACAAGAAAATTCAGCTCATTACCAATTAAAATGATTAAAGGAAATGAATTATTGTTAATAGAGTTGTAGGGAAGCATCTGGTGTAGAATACCAATTAAAAACAAAACCAAAGTCACTCATCCTCACCAAATATCCAGCCCATGGTTTTTATCTACAACGTGCAAACTAGAAGAATCATTGCATCTAGGGGCTAGAAGATCCAACACAATCCAACCAAATATTTTCTCTATATTTTGATTGATCTTACACTCCAAATCTCACACAATCTTCCTCATTCTCTCTCCACTCAGCCAACCCCCTACCTTCTCACTATTATAAAAACCCCTCATTCATCCCAAATCAGTCCAAGAACATCACTATACCAAATACTCCCTTCAAACATAAAAAGAATTGCATGAAAATATAAGAAAAGAGTTAAAAATGAGGTTTTTGTTTTCAAGCATCTAAGGAATCTCTTCCATCCACTCTAATCACTCTCAAAGGTGTCTTTTTCTTTCAAAATTTTCAGCCTTCATGATAGATTACATAAACAAGAACAAGAGTGCTCTAAAAACCGGTAAATGGCTAAAAACGATTTAAAATGGCACCCTTTTTCTCTAAATACGAATTTTATGTCTTTGCTCTTGTTTTAGATGTTAAAATGGTCTTAAAAACTTGAAAAAAAAATGTTCATTAAAAGCCTCATGAGATTCAGCCACCATGGATGTTCATAAGATGAGTTTTCTTGCCTAAACAACCAAGTTTCTAGGTTTTTCGAACTCAAAATAAAACCAAGATAAAATCAAATTTTGAAAAAAGTTTCAACATTAAAGTTGTAGGTTTATATGTCTAGAAACCCATTGAAAAATTCGTTTTGCAAAAAAATATAAGGGTAGTGAGTTATAGAGAAAAACCAGACCCTTTCCAGATTCGCGTCTATTCTGACATAGGTTCAGATTTTGTAAAAACTGTATTAATAAGTAATTCTTAAAAATAAAATAAAAATATGGGGTTAAACTAGACTCATAAACGAAACTTTTTCCAGTAGAATGAACTTCGAAGTCTTTGTATAGAGAGAGAACGAAAATAAACAAAAACGGGCAAAAAATTGATTTTCTGCCCCAAAACAATTTTTTGCCTCAAATCTGGAAATGGAAGTTTTAGAGTTGATTTATTCGTGTTTCGGCTAGAAAACCACTAGTAACAGAGTTATATGACTCAAGAATTAATTATTTGTTAAAAGTAGCTTTATTTGAAATTAAAAGTAAGTTGTCTTTTAACTACACCTTTGCTAGAACCCAAGCAAGAGCTAGAATTATCTCTTTAAAAATTCCAGCAGCCAAAAACAAGATAAAAGTGACTAAAATGAAAAGCTAATGAAAGCTTTTAACTTTATCTAGGATTATGGTTCTAATAGTTAAATACTCTAATTTTCAGGATACCCAAAAACACCAAGGAAGTCAAGGTATGGAGATCTAGATTTTCAGCCCCAAATGAATGTATGCTAAGTGCCTAAGAGAGGGTCATAAGGGCTGAAAATCATTATATTTATGCAAAGTTTTATTTAGTTAATTATTTGCATTTGATGAGGTTTATGTTTTTTATATGTTCATGATGAATGTGGAGTTTGATGTTAAAGTTGATGATACTAACATTTGCTACCAAGATAAAGAACCCTATGAAATCAAGTCATATTATTCTATCTTTTATGTGATAATCTTGACGTTATCATGATTATATGACAAAAAGTTATATAGTTCTAAGTTTATGATACTACTTATTTTATGATATTTATGATTTAAGTTTATGATGCTACTTCATGATGCCACTACAAGATGTTAAGTTATTATGACAAGTCCTATGGAGATGATCATGGTTTTAACTAACGAATAAAAGTTATAATGCATGTTCTATTTGTTCATTGCATCATCTAGCATTTCATGCATTCATGGCACATAGTACGATGATCTTGAGTTATCCTTAGTAAGTCCCCTTGGGTATATGGTTTTTTAAGTCCTACCGGGCAAGAGTGATGGTCTATAAGGCACACTCAGTTTATGGTCCTTTTATGGTTCTTTTATGGTCCTTTTATGAGCTCTCTAGGGATCCTTTATGATCCTTTTATGATCTTTCTATGGTTCTTATATGGTCCTTCTATGGTTCCTTTATGGACCTAGCTTCTATGATTCTTTAATGACTCTCTAAGTCCCATTGAAAGTATGACAAAGTATGATAAGTGGTATCACTAAGTCCCGTAGGCATCATGGTTTATGGTATGAGGATCCAGACCATGAAATCTCATAGGGGCGTCATGGACATCCAAGTGCTTGACCAAGCCGTTTTATGAGCATTAGGCATTTATAAGTCATGGAGCATATGCACACAAGGATCATGATACATATGCATGTTTATATATGTATATTAATGATTATCTATGTTTATGTATGGTTAAGTTTATGCATGTTAATATTTATGTATGGTTATGCTTATGTGTATGTATGTTTATGCATGTTTAGGCATCTATGTCATGTACGGTTATGTAAATATGTATATGGTTAGGTATGCTTTAATCTCCATACTTAGCTTTGGCTAATCCATATTTATGTCCCCCTCTTAGGTATCAATCCTTCTAAGAAGGCATGATGTTGGGAGATCTTCAAAGGAAAATGAGGCATGGAGGCTAAGGGATGATGATGGGAACCAAGGGCTTACTTCAAGAAGACACGAATAAAGACTTAAATTAATTAAGTACATGTAATTTCTATTTCTACTATGACATGACTCTAGTTTACTTTTCATTACTAAAGAACCTACATGTAAAGTGGCTAATAAGAAAATACTACTTTCCTTCCCTTACTACAAATCACTTTAATAATGGATTAAGAGAGAAAGCTCAAGCTATGGGTGCATCTCCTTGAGAGTTATGTAGTGAGGACTACCCACCTTACACCCTAGGTAAGATAAGCCCCGTTTGGCCTAAGCTTAATTCATAACATGGCCTTATTAAGAAATCTTTAATTTGAACAGGATCATTACTAAGACACTTGATGATATATAGACTTTATGGATACATATGGATGTTATGGACATGCATGACCATTTTTGGACAATATGGACTCAAATGGACCATATGCACTCATGTTACTAAACACAACAAATTGTTAACTTAGGCAACATGACACATAATATATTTTTTAAAAAGTATGGACGTTACAGCGTAGGCGCCATGGTCCTTGCTCCTGTCCATGGTGATTTTTACGGAACCTCCTTCCCGCACCTTACACCCAGCCGAACGAACCATCGGCTGTGATACCACTTGTTGGGGAGATTTAAGGCCAGAGCCCACTTCAAGTCCCATGGTACACAAGTTAAGTGAGGTTCCATCTTAAAACAAATTGGTATTAAGAGGAGTAGCTCACTTGACTTATATACTATGTTCTTTCCCTTTGCTTTTCCGATTGGGGACATCTTTACTCATTGGTGAATCCCAACAACTTTGTATTATGTGTAAGTTAAGGTCTCATTAATAATATATTTAGGTCATGTTCTTTTATAAGGTAAGTTATATTTTACATTGTCTTACCTTACCTTGTATTTCTGTACTTTACCATTCAAAAGAAAATGACTAATTTCTATTTAAAATTTTTTATTCAACTTACAGAATTTATTTAAAAATAAATAAATAAATGATGTGGCATTTATATGTCTCCACTATTCTACTTATTTTTCCTTACCTAATTTTATCTTCTTTTACCTTACTTACACCTTCCCTAGTAAAAAAGAATCGAGCTTAATTTATGTGCTTTGGTCTCTTGCACACTAATCACACATATAAAACACACTAAGGCTCTGTTCTTTTATATAGTTGGTGCGGTATGGTAATGGTGTGGTGCAATGGAATTTGAAAAAGTGTGGTGAAGTATGGTGAGTTATATTGAGAGTTGTGGTAGGTGGGGTAGGGGTGGTGAGGAGAGGTTATGTAAAAAGTAGAAGATGAAAGTGAAGAGAGATAAAAGTAAGAAGATATATTGGTAATGATTGTGGCAAAACATGGTGAAGTGTGGTAGAAATTAAAGAGTGCAGTGTGATGTGGTATTGCACCGCAACCTACCACCTAAAAGAACGAAGCCTAATATCATGTCCAAAGCACATTGTCATATATAGTAAAACACGCTAGTCTTATATTAGCATCTTGATGTTCTTATATAAGTCAATATGATCATAATGCTCCAAACGTTAAGGTTTCATTAAGAGTTTCATTTTTATACGTTTTGATTGTATGATATTGTACGTACTTTAAGGGACATATTACTACTTAATGAAATTGATTATAATGTTCAACTATATATGGATTGTATACGTACAAAGTTTTAGAGGTGTGTTTTCACATTTATAATTAGTGTACCTCTGTTACAGAAGGTCACATTCTTTAGAGTGATAGGATTAAGTAAGATAAAGTAAAATTGGTAAGGAAAGGAAAGGTAAGAAAATAATTTGTGGTGGAGTATGTCGGAAAAAAAAAAGGAACAACAATGGATGGGTAAACAGGGTATAGCGAGAGAGTCGCAGGCGCACATACTCTCCTTAGACTTTTGTATCGACCGTACAAAGTCTTAGGGATAAAGTTCTGCCAAGGAAACTCTAAGACGTAGTTTTGGACTTCTAATAACAAGTCTAGAAATGCTCGAGACCAAAACTAGAGAGGCGTGTTTGGTTAAATGAGAATGAATCAACAATTTGACTTGTCTCTAGTTTTTTTTTCTTGTATGTTCTCTTATCTTAAATGATATCTATGACACCTCCTATTTATAGGCCTTTGAAGAGGCACCAAAATAGGATAAGATAGATATCCTTTGGAAATAACTACCAAAGGATGTGTCTATCCATAATGGATAAGATTATAAGATTAATGGATCAGGATAATTATGAAGATAACTGGATAATGATGATTAAGATCATCATTATCCACTTAATTACATATAGGATGTTATCTATGAGAAACCGACGCAAAGCTTGAAGAAATGCAACATGTGGACTGACACAATCCATGTTGCCTGATACTTAACTTGATTTTGCCTCTTATTCATAGCTCCTATCTTATACACTTGAAATTATCCAACAGAGTACATATACGTCAGTTCCATACATTAGCAAAACTAAATTGAGATTGAAACTTCCCTTTATTAAATCTGTGTAATATGAGATTGAAACAATTTATAACTATAACAATTTATACATTAGCAAAATAAACTATATAACAATGAAAAAATCCAACTCAAAAAACATTTCCATAAATTCTCACTAATTCAAAAAAAATCCAATTTAGAACCATAAGTAACACATTCATCTATTCTATACACAACTATTACACAACCATTTCAAATTTCCATAAATTCTCACTAATGACTAAAAATTGAATCATTTCAAATTTCTGAATCCGCAACTACACAACCAAATTAAACTCATTAAGCCCTAGATTCCAATTGGCAAGCTCACAGTAGAAGAGATCTGAGATTGGGAAGGGAGAAAGGAGAAGCTTGATCTGAGATTGAGCAGAATAGCAGCAGCAACAGTAAAAGAGGCAGCAACAGCCAACAACAAAAGACGCAACCAACAGTAGAAGACGCAGCAGCAACAACAGTTGAGTAAAAGAGCAGAAGATGCTGCAACATGGAACATGGAACTGGGGAAGGAAGGGAGAAATGGAGAATGATGACGATGAGATTGGGAAGGGAGGGAGAAAGATGTAGCAGCAAGCAGCTCGAAGAAGGTCGAAGGGAAGTTCAATATAATTAATAACTTTCAAAGTAATAAAAATACATATACAATAATTTAAATATACTTATATATACTCCCTCCGTTCTTTTTTTATCTCATTTACGGTTTTTAGTGTCAATTTTTAATCAATAATTTCTAATATAAATGTTTTGCAAAAAATATAACATTATACTTTTTAATAGTATTTTTTATTACGAATCTAATGACATCAATTTTGTATGATGAATCATTGTATAAATTAAAATATTAACGGTCAAAATTTTGGCACAATTTCTAAGGATGACTAATAAAACCAAACAGAGGGAGTACTTTTTAGAGCGATTATAGTGAAATTCAATATAATTAATAACTATGAAGATGCTTATTATTTTCATTCCATTATAAAGGGTAAAAATAAAACAAAAGTTTGGTTGTTGTTGCTTGGGTGGGCTATCCAACGAGGGTTTGAAAAATGAAAAGTAATTTTCACCCATGAAATGAAATGAATACATTTCCAAATTCCAGGCCTTTGTTTTTGGTCAGTAGATGTGTGCTGACGCTCTTCCTCAACTACAAACTACTGTAACCAATTAGGCAATCATCATTAACAAACACAAACACAAGCACAAAGAAAAAGAATCCACCACTCTCCCAAAAACAAAAAGGGGGTTTTTGTTTTCCAGTTTCCACGACCACTCTTTTATTGGAGATCGATTTGCTCCCCGCGAAGTACATACAAACAATCCAATCAATCTTGGAAATCCATCAATCTTACCCTTTTCATTTCTATCTGTTATATCCAAAAAAAAAGCAGCAGATGTTTCAACGATCCCTTTTTCAGATACTCGTAATTCTCACGCTATCATTTGCACTCGTCAGCCCCCACAACGAGTCCGGCGAGTGGACCTGCGAGTCCCCCAACTCGGACACCCAACTCGCCGCCGAGTTCCGACCCGGTGTCGTCACCCTCGATGGCCACCCCGATGATTGGAAAGACATTCAAGGGTTTGAATTCTCTCTCTTACCAGCTCTTGACCCACATGAAGATGATGCCTACCAAGGTGGAAAAATGACCGTTAAGGTTTGTTTTCTTTTCAAAGTTGTTGCCTTTTTAGGATTTTCTGATTTGGGTTTTTGAGATTTCTGGGGTTTGGCTGCGGTCATTGTCTGGGTCGTTTTTGATTTCCTTTTTGGGGAGGGGGTTTGGATTTGAATTGCGACAGTTTCTGGGAATTTTGAGCTGTGTTTGGATCTGATTTGATGATGGTTTGGTCTGGCAGGCACTACATGATGGGAAAGATGTGTTCTTCTTGTTGCAAGTTGATGGAGAATATGCTTACTCCAAAGGGTAATTCAGATTGACTTCTGATTAGTTAGCAGTTTAGATTTTCTTTTTCTTGCTGAATTGTTTGAATATGGAACATGTTAGAACTTAGAGCTCTATTTCTTAATCAGAACTGTTGGATTTGCTGGCCATGAATCATGTTCACCTATGTTTTTGGTGGGCTTGATCAAGTATTAGGGGTTCGAATGGATCCTTATGGAGTTATATCTTCTTTTCTAGCTGCTAAAGTAGAAGCCTTTTTTCTTGGCAATCTCGATATCATGGGGAATGTATTTGGCATTTGGACAATTGGAAATGGTATTTTGGATGGGATCTAATATCTATAGACTCAATTTAAAACCAAGGTTGAAAGCTCCGATGGATGTTTATATGCTAAGCACCAATACTTGTGTTGTGTACCTCCAAATGACTTGTTCTTGTTTTACTTTTGTTACTTGAAGAATAGTCAAATTGTATGGTTTCTGAATTTGAGGGCAGTGAAAAAATTTGCATACTCTTCAGCATTTTGAGCTTAATATAGCTAGAGCCCTAGTATTATAGGGTGATCACCTGTGTTAAGTTCGCTTGTAATATGGAATTGGCATTGGTTCTTGACTTGGTGTTGGGGAGGGGGGGGGGGGGGAGGTTGAAAGGAAGTTACTTCTTCACAGGCATTGGTTATTGACATGTTGATTATGTTCTAATAAATTCCTTATGTAAATGCAGCGAAAGTAACAAATGTCCTTCTGTTGCTCTCATGTTTCAGATTGGTGAGAATGCTACATATCATAATGTGAGTTTCTTTTACTATGGATACAATAGAGTCTCTTTCTATGTCCTTTTTTCATTGTTGAGGTATTTTTCTTATAACTTATTATCCGCCACTCTTGGTGTAAGACTGACCCCTTCATTGCTATCAGATGGGTGGCTGTAAGGAGTCTCCTGATTCTTGCACCAACAAAACTTGCCGAGGCCATGAAGTTGACATTATGCACTTCTCGATAGGAACTGCAATTCCCGGAAGACTGTATGGTGGCAACCTTATGGACATTGGGACTGGTGCTGATAGGTACTCCCTCCCTCTAAAAATAACTGTCACTTTGACTTTTTACAGTCCTCAAGAATCAAGGCGATACTACTGTGAAATATGTGAGATTATATTTGTGTGAAAGCCTTTTTCACTATGAATATAATGACAGTGGTTTCATACGATGAATCACTGTATATGTTGAGAAATTAATAATCACAGTTTCCAAAGTTTACCCACATAGTTCATAGCAACAAATAATTACAGAGGGAGGGAGTACTTTGTTTAATTATAAGTTTGCTGAAAGTCCGCTACTGGTCGGGGGGAAAGTTCAATAAAATATGAACAATGATCAGTCTAGTCTAAGAGGAGTGTAAAACTAGTTCTCGAGAACCATATCCTTGAGACTTTACCAGCTAAGCTAGCTGTCATTCACAGTTTGCTAGCCACTAAATTGTGATCTGTTGGGGGTAATTCTTTGACACGATGAGGCGTTAGTTGTTAATGTGTTTCCTTTTTTCAATTGTGCAGGTTTGGCCATTTGGTGGATGTTTATTCTTGGAACCCACATTGTCGATATCTTGATGGTAATGGACCTCAAGGTAAGAGTTTAAGTCCATCATAGCAAGCATATTCTGATTCATAAGTCGCCTTTCTTAATCAAACATCTGATCATCGTGATTGGTGCTTGTTCCTTTCTATGGGATAGTCCTTGGATTCCACTTTCACCTCTTTTTGGCATAGAATAAGCTTTAATGTTCAGTTTTATTGGTCAGCTAGTCAAATGAAAACAATTTTCCAGCTAGTCAGAGTGGTTAATCTTTCCATGCTTAAATTTTATTAGGTCCTTTTGGGGCATAGAATAAGCTTTAATGTTGTTCAGCTTTCCACTGGAAACACAAATGCACACCATTTTGTTCTGAACACTGATAATTTTATTTCTATTATTTTCATTTGTCCTGTCGAGTGATGTTTTTCTTGGCGTGCTGCATGGCTACCCCATTTTATTGGGGGTTGGGGTTTGGGAGGAGGTTGTCTGTTTTTTCATTGACATTCTTTTGATACTGACATCTTCCATCAGGACAAAATAACACTGCCCAAAATGACTGGAAAGGAGCTTGGTGGCACAGCAGCCTCAATGTTCATTCAGGTAGTTAACTTGTAATTTTTTTGACCTCTTTTCCTTCTTAATAAATTCAAAGCATCTAACTTTAACAGTTTACTCAGAATATTGTTTTTTCCCCTGTTCCTTAATGCAATCATGTTGAATTCATAGAACATCATTGTTTTTCATTCTTTTGCTAGTCGTCTTCTATGATTTACCAACGTTTTGAGCTGGTTTGGTTCCTACAGGTTTTGTGGATGAAGACAGTCCTTATGCTAAAGGTGGCGAGAAGGGCACCTATTATTTTGAATTTTCAAGGCCTTTGAGGACCATGGACCGTTTTCAGCAGGTGATTTATCGACTTTATTTTCCCATCTTAACTTTCATGTAACTAAAGAATTCAGAAGAAAATCTAAAACCCTTTTCAGGGGACTTTGTTTGCTTCGCTGCTGTAAACTCTGACATGCACATAGTGCTTGCCTTTACTATCCTCCATGATAAATCATGCATGTGTGATTGAGTTCTGTAGCCTTCCTGCATGGGGACTGGTGCAGTCTTGGGCCTCTTATACACATTTTTGTCTCTTAGCAATTTACATGTGTATACTTCACGTCACGAACCTTTCAAAAAGGAATACAAATGAGAAGCTTAGAATCCAAAGTTACTGATAAACATCATGTGTCTACCGTGCCATTAAAATTTCCTGCTGAATAGTGAATAAACCTGCTCTTTTTATGTTTTGTGAAATAGTTTACTGTTATGGCATGTAGGTTAGTCAATAAGGTGATTTACAAAGGAGCGTCCTCTTGGACGGAGTCATATTAATATTCCTTCCCCATTATCACATTGCCTGTATGATACTGAGAAGTGCTCAACCATTCTATAAGTGCTTGATTTTCTTTTGTTTGTTGGGGGGGGGGGGGGGGTAAGGGAAAAAGATTTCATGGTGGGAAGCGTGATCCAAAGTGTGGAAATTTCCAAAATGCCCCTAATATAACAAAACCAAACAATTATAAATATGGGTAGTTTGGTCGTTTCAAACATTTTTCCAATGAAATTTGCAACTTCAACCGAACACTGTAAGATACATTCCCCTGGAAAATTTTCCCTAGGTATCTACCAAGCACTCTCTAAAATTACTTCTGAATGATACACCATACAATGGCAGGATGCTGAATTCAAGATTGGAGACACAAGCAAGTTCTCAGCAGCTTTCTGGTATCCGGTGGACGGTAAACCCTGGCATGGGTCTGGGCACTACACGGTGAGTTGTGATTGGTTAAAATTGGATTTTGTTTCTGGATCATCGTTGCTTGGCGCTGCACCAGTAGAAAGCTCCTGGAATGCTGCTGTTGCTTTCTCTCTTCTGCTGTCTGTGGTTGCTTTCTGCTTGTCTGTTTTCATTGGATACCGTGTCTTGATGCAACAAAAAGGTGTGCCTTTTCAACCCGTTGATCGCCTGTAGGTTGAACAAGTGTTAGGTATTTGTATGTCAAAGCAGTTTTTTCTTCTTGGGATTGATTCTTTCTTGTATCAGTTGTATTCAATAGTTCATTGCTCTGAAACTGCAATACAAATACATTCTTATGACATGAATGAAGGGTTTTTGAGATAAGTTTGTGTGGGATACTGTCGACTGCTGTTTCGAAGCAATCTGTATTTTCTTGGATTAGTCTTATTTACTTGTTGAACTCTCTTAGTCAGCCCCATATTCTGCTAAATATACGTGGTCTATTTTGCATTTAAAACTTTCAACACTTCAATACTAAATTCCATGAAATATTCTACCCAAAAGAGAACCCAACTCATTCAATCATAAGAATTTGAGGCAAACGATTTCCTGTAATCTATTACTATGCTTGTCATTTAACCCATGTTTTGTATTCTGGTTAGGCAAATTCCTACCAAAGAAAATAACTTAATTAACTTATACAGTGTAGTCAGAAATGTAGTTTATCATTTGAACTTAAGTAGACTAAACTTGATTAACATCATGAATAGCGCAAATTATATCGTACACCGCAAAGGACGTACGCACCTAGGTACTCCACATGTAATTAAAATAGGTCAATGTTGTACGTGATGAATTTTTGTAACAAATTGATACATTTAAAGATTATTGGATGATATAATACACTGAACTTTAGGGGTATTGGACAATAATGCATTGAACTTTTTTTTTTGGACTCTAATACACTGAACTTTGAAGGTATTGGATAATAATGCATTCAGACCAATTCAGCTGGTGGTTGACGCGTTGGCTGTCCTACTTTGAGGTGTCGTTTTTCTATTTTTTTTCAGAAAAAAATTTTGCCGTGTAAGAAAGTACATATAAGCAGGATGACTAATATATTTTTTTTGGAAAAAAAGAAAAATGACACTTTAAAGTAGAACCACCAACAAGTCAATCACCACTGGAATTGTTCTGAGTGCATTATTGTCCAATACCCTCAAAGTTCAGTGTATTAGAGTCAAAAAAAAAAAAAGTTCAGTGTATAATTGTCCAATATCCTTAAAGTTCAGTGTATTATCATTCAATAATCCTACATTTAAACATATTGAAGAATTATGTAATAATATTTGATCATTTCCGATGAATTTTATTATGAATATTTGATGAATTTGTTTTTAAAATTTAACATCTTGGGGCGCAAGCATTCCAAGGCATACAGTATAGTCTATATACTTATATGACAATTGGTTTATGGTTTGAACTTGGAACATAGTCAATTTCTGCTTTCTTGAATTAATCGTGGTAGTCTTCGAGTTCATGACCTGCCAGGAGTAGTGACGCAAAATCCATCCCAAATTATAGGCAGAGATAACAAAGTCAGATTCCTTTTGTCATTGAATCACTGTCAGAAACATAACTGGTCAAAGTTCAAACTGTTTCTGCCAACTGCAAATGTATATCCAAATATGTACAATTCACATCACAACTCCTATTCCAAAGCCTTACCAAACAGTAAACAATACATATTGGATCAGATGTCTGACAGTCTGAACCCAATTTACAGTTAAGAAATCACTCCAAACATTCCAGAAAATTGACCTTTTATAGGATGGTGCACTGCCCTGTATTAGACTCATAAGGGTGATCATACGGCACATAAACAAGCTCACATTGCTTACACCCAGAATTATAGCAGTAACACGGGCGGTTCAGATTGCCCGGGGGTAAGTCCTCCTTGTTTTGCTGATCAGTGTATGTGTATGTGTATGGGCCCCAGCCCCATCTTTCCGGTTTCGGTGGCCCCACAGTCACAATCTCGGGGTTCTTTCCGATCTTTTTTAGTGCCTTAAATATCGGTACTGGCTCAACTTCCCCTATGACTGTCAGAGTGCCTTTGTTTGTGTCTATTTCCATTTTCTGTATACCTGTTTTTTCACAAACCATATATCAAGATATAATACTCAGAATTGCACAAAACATAGGAGTATTGGACATGAAAACACTACTCGGAAAAATTTGAAAACATTTCACTCAGGGTGCTTTTTGCAGAATCACAGGAAATGTTCTTTTTTTTTTTTGGAAAAAGCTTTCCCTGAAATAGTTTGCCGAGTTTGAGAGTGAAATAATGGGTCTCACGGAAAACTTTTCCCATATGCTGAGTACAACTAGATATGGGAAAGTTTGTCAACGTAGGAAAGTTGACTTTCTCGTGAAAGTTTTCCAACCAGGCACGCCGTGAATATTGACCAAAAACAGCTGAAAGGAAAAGGTTCTTTTGTTATACCTGGAATTTTGGCGACTGCACTGAGTATTTCTTTTTGGCACTTATTGTCGATGATGCTCACTTTTAGAACAGTTCTCTGCATCATGTAAATGCAAGATTTACTACATATTCTAAAAAAGAATGCTGCAGTTCATAATGGATTTGTGATTTAAGGGCATACTTCTAAACTAAAAGTTATGAAAAAGTTAAGTACCTTTTTCCCCATTCCTGCTCGCCAAAAGCAACACGGAGTAGATCACCAGAAATCTTGTAGGAATCAATGAAAAAGCATCATTGTCCTCATATGATTTGGAGGAAAATAGTACTTAAGAAGCTATTTATACACATTCTACCATCGAATCCGGAGAATGACATCTTCATCAAGGGGACAGAAATATTTTTTAAAAAAAATGACAGATGACTTTGACGGAGTGATTTCTTCGTTGAATGTATTAACAACAAAAACAACTATTGTGACTTGATGACTACATGAAACTATTCCCCTGCCAAAATTTTTAATATATATGAGAGATATTCTGTGACGCTGGAGTTTGAGGATGCATTTCCAGGCTCTGAGGGGTTATTGTAAGGAGTTGCCTGAATAATTATTTAAAGAGACTCAGCATTTTAGGTGGATTTTAAAACTGCTTAAGATCAGGTTTTTGATTCTGACTTGGTGCTCAAGGAGATGTAAGGGAAATTTCTTGAGCTGCTTTTGTTTTCATTCTTCTGAAATTAGATTTATAATGGATCTGAAAACAACATATTGACTATTTTTACAAGTAGATGAAATGAAGACTGTCGATTGAAAACGTAATTGAAGAATTCAGTGAGTTATATGACTATTCTATCAGTGCTGAAGGCGGTGAAGCATCTTAAAGGAATATTATGACTTTGAACAACTCAAATCTTCCATCTTTTAGACCATTATTATCTAAGTTTTGCTGAATTTCGACAGAAATTTCCCAAGTTCCAACATCAGTCAGCCCTGCAAGGGACATATACATATAAAATAAAATAAAAAAAACTCCAGAATCCTGCAAAAAGGTGAGCTAAGGAGGGGTCGGATATAGCAGTGTTACCCCTAACTTTTACGGAAGGATTTCACAAACTACCAAAAGCAAGCATATCTAGAGATATATAAGCAGTAGGTTCAAACACTAAGAACCCCATGTAAAGCTTCTGACTGTATAGAATAGCAATCAGTGTGACAAAGAACCCTTCTGTAAGAACCAATTCAAACATGTTTTGACATGCTCTACATCACCCGCTATGCGACTGAAGTAAAGCCGATAATCGGTCTTTCTTTGGCTGATGATTGCAATTTGCTTTATTGTTCTTGTAACAGTGTACTCAACAGCAAGAAATTTTTATTCATATCCCTTTTGACAGCACAATGATCAGATTTTTAGATTACACTTTTAGCATCTTCTAGAGTCACCTTACTCCTGACCTTATATAAGGAATCATATTGTGCTAGGAATGGACCTAATGACACCACTTCCAACATGGCTGACATCGGAACAGCATCTGATACAGAAGTAGTAGTAGTCAGTTGATGAATCAACGAGTAAATCATAAGAGAGATCGTGTATTTCAGACACAGAAAACAGACCGTCTGCTTCCTGTTCAATATTCTATCAGTTCTGATGAATATTATGACTTTGAATAACTCAACTCTTCCATATGTTAGACCATTATTTTCTTAGATTTGCTGATCGAATTGGGACAGAAATATCCCAACATCAGTCAGCACTCAGCAGTATGTCAACGCAGAAAATATCAATACCAAAAATTAAACGGGGGAGCTCAGATGACGCAATTTTATCTCGGGATTGATCTAGCTAGACTTGAGGTAAGATTGTGTATATTTGGATCTCCCAAATCCTGTATCAGTGGGACCCACATCCAGAGTTGTTGCTAATGTTCTTTGGTGGGTGGATACCCAGTTTTTACCCATTTTAATTTGACCCAAATTTACCCATTTTTTTGTATTAATTTTACCGAAACTTACCTAATCAACCTAGGCTAAGTTTTATCCAACTTTTACCCAACTTGACCTTACCTCTAAAAGAACACACCCTAGCAAGCTAGGGTTTGTTCCCAAGTCTCACCTGAAGGGCATCTGGATCACAAGAACCCAATTCCCTTGAAGAGCTGAATCGATAGTTATAGTTTCCAAAAGAGGATGATGTGGATAACATAGAAAATCACAATTTGGGCCCTCATTATTCTTAAACTCTCAGTTTCTGCTCCCTTTCAAACTCTCTGGTATCTCTAGTTGATATCATGCATGTGCTTAACTAGTTCAAGCTGTGGTTGCGTAATAAAACGTTATGTGAAACAAAATTGGATTGAGTTTGCCCTGTGTAGTTGAACTACTATGGAAGGGAAAACAATTGAGAAATCTTGTGAGTTAACTGTTAAGGTAGGAGCCTAGGAAACTTTCATTCATATCCCTTTTGCTTACACAAATGATCGGATTTATCGGAAACATCCATTCCCTAGCTTGCTCTACAATTAAGGACAGAAGGACGGCATAATTCTCTAACTAAAATTGAAAACATGCATAATGACGCTTCCTCTACGTATCGGAGTGCTATATCTTCCTGGATTATGATCTTTAGATTTTAACATATGGTGTCTGGAAATCTATTTGGTTGAAGTACAGGGGATCACTGTTGTTCCTTTGGCTGGTGATGGTAATTTTGACCGTTGGATCTTGCAACGACGGTGACTTTGTAGGTGGGTACTGAACCTTGGCCTCAATCAAGCAGTCAAACCCTTGTTCCACACCAACACCTGTATGCACCTTCCTGCATCCGATCAGATACATCACACCAGTACCGAAATCATACAACCCTTCCAGAAACAAAGAAGTGAGCGATGTGTAACTTAGCCCCGTTGATGCAAGATACTCTACAGACGAGAATTTCAGACGTAGAGAAACCATCAGAAGATGATCATCGTCATTGTAGAGTACACTTTTAACATCTGCTAGAATCCTCCCACTTCTGACCTTATATAAGAAATCATATCGTGCTATAAATGGGCCTAGTGACACCACTTCCAACATGACTGACTGCGGAAATCCATCGATTACAGAAGTAGTAGTACTCAGTGATGAGTCAACGAGTAAATCATAGGTGAGATCGTGTATTTCAGACAGAGAAAAGAGACCATCTGCTTCCTGTCAAATTGCTGGATACTTTAGAGGCGATTCTTTTTCTGAAACTCTGATAGTGTCTGATGTCTGGCTTCTCTTCCTGCAGCACGGTCTATCTTTGAGTAGTTATAGGACAAGTATGGCTCGTTATACCAGCCATACCTTCTATCCAGCTGCGTTGCGCTTTGAATAACATTAAAATGCAAAGGAACAAAAGGGTTGTCAGAATCTGGGGTGCTTGATATGCTTCCAAATACAATACTCCTCTGCTTGACAGAAAATACCCTAGGGAGAAACAACGAAACTTGAGCCTTTTCCTCATTTGGGACGGACCCCACCATGCATAGTTGCCCTGTTGAGGAATCCCATGTCCCCTCAGCCGGCAGAGTCATGCTGGAAAATCCCGTTCTTGATGTTGATGTCCAGCGATCCGAAGGAGAAGGGATCACTCTGAATATTGCGGCTAGTTTCGCATTACTTGTTTTGCTGTCAGAATCAATCACCTCACATTTTACATTATGCACTATGAGTTTCACACTGTTGTAACTCTCATAGACGAACAAGACCTCTTTTCCTAGCACAAACGGGCCTAATTTCCAGGTATCAGTTTTACTAGAGCTCGTTTTATGGTAATCAGGCAAGATACTGAAAAATCTCAGTTGACAATCCCTGAAAAATCTTGCAAAAATCTGACCCACTTAATTTGTTTGCTCCATCTTCCGTCAGCTCCTCTTGATTGGCATCTGAATTGCACCCATCTAGTTCCTTTGCAGAACTGAACTGGTACTCTGAGTGATACCCCAGTTGTGATGATACAAGAACCTTATCGAAAAACATGAAGCTACTTGTCCTGAGGCTCCTCATTTCCCCTCGAATGGATCGACTAGTAAGATCATACACCTTGGGGTATCGAAGAGTGAGCAAAATCTTATCATCTTGAATGGGATTGGGGCACCGAGTGTTGGGACCCCAGAACTCATTTTGCCAGTCCTTGAGCCATCTCAAAGCAGGCAGAGTTGTGTTTCCTAATAAACACAGCAATCTCTCCCCTTGAGTTTCAGTATAAACTCCTTCAAACACTACTGTCAGAACAGACAAACCGGGATCCATGGTGAACTTCGTGCTCATATCAGAGCGAAACGACTCGCTCATTGTCATCCCTATAGACATAACCGCGCCTATACCCACTGCACTTTGGGCTCCATCAAGCGGTTTTACGTCTCTGACCTCGAAATTCGCCAACTGTAGAGGGTATGGGCTTATATTCTCCGAGGGAGAATCCTTTGCAATGATGAATATCAAAGGGACTTGCCATTGTTGTCTTGTTCCCAATCACCATTTTGAAAAGAGAGCTCCCTCTTAAGCTTCTCAATCTGAGTGTCGTCGCCGATCAACCCCTCTGCTGAGGATCCTGAGGAGAGAAATGGACTGCACTGCTTTTCGACTTCAGGGACCCGGTTGTAGTAAAGCACTACTGATTGAGAATCATCATAGTTAAAGTTCTCAAAGGCAAATGTGAAGCTAAAGTACTAAAAAAGAAGTGTAAAATGCCCCAAACATTGAAAATCGTGATATGGGCACTCATTGTTTTTCAATTCTTAGCTTCTAGTACTGCAGAAAGGTTCAGTAAGTTGAGAAAAGAATTCCAAGAATGGGTTGTAAAAAAAACTGCAATGAAAGCAAAATGTTTTAAACAGTTGAGCATGGAAGTGTTTTGTTTGGCTTGCAAGAAATGTCAGTAAGGTTGGTTGACCTTATTGAATCAAATCAAGTGAGCTGTTAGGGGATGATTTATTAATAGAATTAATGACTATCAGGACTCTATGTTTTAGTGTAACAATTATAAGGGCCCTATATTTTGAAAAATAACTATCAGGCACCCTATATTATGAGGTAATAATGTTTGGGTGATAATTGAACTTTTAATATTTACACATTAGTCCCTGCTTGGTTTTGAGTTTTATTTTGATCCTTAGTAGTTAAAAACTCCATTTTAGCTCTTTTAATAATTCCGCCTACAAAATGTCTATTTATACCGAAAATATGGCACAGAACCAGCCACAGAACACCCACATGTAATTTTTTATTTTTTTAAAAAAATTATAGAAAAGGAGAGTGTAAGTAATGAATGTTAGGATTCTCAGGGCGTAGTTAGCAGACAAACAATAATAAGGGCGAAAAATAAATAAAGATTCAACACAAGGAATTAACGTGGAAAAACCCAAACCGGGAAAAAACCACGAACGATGCACTATCAGAGGATTACAATGGTGTTTCAGAGATTCCCAGACCTCTACAATCTCTCACAGCCTTCCTAAGGTTACAACTTGAGAACTCAACACTCACAGTTGAGCCTTACACAACTCCCTCAGGAACACAGAGATTACAAGTCAATCTCTTGTGGGATAAGATGAAACACTCTCAATTGCTGTAAATCATATGGAGAACCTGACCCCTATATATACTAGAAGGTACAAAAAAGAAACCCTAGGTTACAACCTAGAAAGTAGCCGTCGCACAATAAAAACACACACGTGGGCTTTTATTTACGGCCCAACAGAGCGACGTCCAGCAGCTGTCAGGCGCTAGTAGCGCCCCAATAGGCGCTGGCAGCGCACAGCTTCTCAAGTTCTCTGACCAAGGCGCTGGAGCTTGCTTCATGCGCTGGTAGCGCCAGCTCCACACGAGAGACAAAGAGCGACGGTGGGGCGCTGGTAGCGCCAGCTCGTTCTTTTTCCTTCCTTATCCCAGTAGGTCTCCACTCACACATCAAATTGGTCTTCACACCCACTTGAAGATCAATTGCAAACGCAGTCTTCTACCACTTCAACACCTTCTCGAATCCTCTAGTGCACCCATCTCGATCTTATTCAGCAAAGATCAACAGAGGTCCCAGTTGACCTCCCATAAACTCCTCTTTTTGCAACTAGCTCCCACTTGAACTGATCACGCCCCTGCAACTTCGACATACGCATCATCGTCAACAACTTAGGGGAATTTTGGATTGGGATTTTACCTCGTGTTGAACTTGTCGAATTCTCGTGCAGGTTAGATGCGTTCCTCGGTTGACCATCCATTCCTGTAGCCTCGACCGGAAACCTCCTCGTTTCTGGTACCTTTCTCTCATCAGAGAAGCTAACACGCCTTTGATGAGCATGAACCGGCATGTTAGAGTTATCAATGACAGAATATAGCTTCCCCTCTTTCCTGCCATTTACAATTATCAGAGATCCTTTCGTTTCCCTCCAATGACCATCTTCAAATCTCGTTGTGAACTTCTCCTCATCTAGTTGACTCACAGATACAAGGTTCTTGGTCAGACCCGGGACATACCGAACATTCTTCAACCTCCAAGTTCCACCCTTAGAAGTTTTAATGTTCACATCACCTCTTCCTAGCAACTTTAGGTTGTGACCGTTTGCAAGCCTAACCCTTCCAAACCTCCCACTCACAAAATTGCTAAAGCCCTCCATGCTAGACGAAGAGTGAAACGAAACACCCGAATCTATCACCCAACTCCCTTCTGACTTGTCAACACTAACAGTTAGGACATCACCCATATCCTCAGTAGAATATACATAGTCATGGTCATTGTGATTGCTCTTCCTGGGTTTGGGACAATCCCTACGAAATGACCTCTATCGCCACAGTTCCAACACAACACTTGCTTCATGTTTCAACCTCCAGATTTTGATCGACCCCGACCCGAATTCCCACTATTCTTCCTACCCCTGATAGTCAAAGCATTCCCTGAAGACTCAGACACATCGGAATCTTTCCTACGAATACTTTCATTCAGGACAAAGTCTCTAATTTTCCCAAACTTCAGTTTCTCACCCTTCTTAGTTGAAGAAGTTACAGAAGTCATGAACTTTTCCCAAGACTTAGGTAGGGTAGCCAATAGTATGTTAGCATTCATCTCATCGTTGAAATTAAATTCCACAGAGGTTAACTTTGATAGTATTATATTTAACTCATTCATACTATCATGCATATCACCGGACTCTTGGATCTTAAATTCAAACAAACGACGTAACACATATATCTTGTTCACCGCCGAAGGTTTCTCATATGTGTTTTGCAAGGCCTCGAGTAGGTCTTTCATCGTTTTCTGATATTTGACGTTGAAAGCCATGTTCCGAGCTAGCGTCAGCCTGACCGTACTGAATGCCTAACCATCAAGCTCTTCCCCATCCTTCTGTTCCATCTCTTTTGGCTTATCACCCATCACAAGATGCAACCTTTGCTGGCGAACTCATCCTCAACGCGCATCCTCCACTATACGTAGTCTTTCCTATCGAATTCTGGAATCTTCACAATTGCGCACGACATTGCTTCTCAGTCTGCAGATCAACCACGCTCCAACCAAAGCTCTGATACCAGTTGTTAGGATTCTCAGGGTATAGTTAGCAGACAAACAATAATAAGGGCGAAAAATAAATAAAGATTCAACACATGAAATTAACGTGGAAAAACCCAAACCGGGAAAAAACCACAAACGATGCACTATCAGAGGATTACAACGGTGTTTCAGCATAACTCGAGAACTCAACACTCACAGTTGAGCCTCACACAACTCCCTCAGGAACACAGAGATTACAAGTCAATCTCTTGTGGTATAAGATGAAACACTCTCAATTGCTGTAAATCATATGAAGAACCTGACCCCTATATATACTAGAAGGTACATAAAAGAAACCCTAGGTTACAACCTAGAAAGTAGCCGCTGCACAATAAAAACACACACGTGGGCTTTTATTTACGGCCCAACAGAGCGACGTCCAGCAGCTGCCAGGCGCTAGTAGCGCCCCAATAGGCGCTGGCAGCGCGCAACTTCTCAAGTTCTCTGACCAAGGCGATGGGAGCGCTTGCTTCATGCGCTGGTAGCGCCAGCTCCACGCGAGAGACAAAGAGCGACGGTGGGGCGCTGGTAGCTCCAGCTCGTTCTTTTTCCTTCCTTCTCCCAGTAGGTCTCTACTCACACATCAAATTGGTCTTCACACCCAACAATGAACACGTAGCTTTGCTCCATATATTTGCGCTTTTCCAAAAGTCACTTACTGCATCTCTTTCCCCCACTTTTTCCTAGAAGAAAAACACAGTAAACACACCATTGATGACCTCCTCAGCTTTGCTCCATGGCTTTGCTCCAAAAAGAGAAAGAGAGTACCACCCAAAAGAAGAAGAAGAAGAAAAAGATAGAGAGAGAGATCGTACAAGAAATTGGCTCAATCAAATTTCAACGAGTATGCATAAAAGCTGGGTAAGGGTACTTTTGACTCCAGTACCAAGTATATTTCTTAGTTGCTCTGCTTGTCTCTTCCCCAAATTCCCAAACAAATCAATGAAATCATCTAGCAGCACAAACTATTCCCACACTCCACCCAATCTTCCTCTCCTCCGATCCAAATCCCCTACAATGGCTACCGACTCACTTAGTCTCAGACCCCCTCCACTCTCTGTCCTTGCCCTTTAAAACCCGCATCCAAATCGCCCTCTTAAACCTCGTGGCCGATGCCGTTCGCCGCCACGACTTCACCGTGAACCGCCGTATAATGAACCTTCTAGACCTCCGAGTTTCGGCCAACCCAAAACCCTACCATGGTGTATCCTCCCAGAAAACACAGCAACCCAGAAACCGCCATTGATGACCTCCTTCTTCTACAATCTCTCTCTATTTTTCTCTTCTCTTTCTTGCATGTAAATTGATTGAACCAATTTCTGAGTTGCCCTTCGAATTGTAGTATTGAAGAACTTACGTCATCATTCATTAATTAGGAAGATAGAGAGTGGAGAAATGAGAATAGTGGAGAACTTTTTCAAATCGGTGTGTTCTCCAGTAAGGACGGAGAGGGGCGCAAAGCTATAAAGCAAAGCTACGTGTTCATTACTTACACTATCCTTTTCTATAATTTTTTTTTTAAAAAAATACAAAATTACATGTGGGTGTTCTGTGGCTGGTTCTGTGCCATATTTTCGGTGTAAATAGACTTTATGTTTCGTCTATTATAGTTTATATATTCCTACTTTATTTTTGGTCCTTTTTTATGTGGTATCAGAGCCACGTGTCAAACTTCACTAATTATAATTAGTGAATTTAAAAACATATTATTTATTAATTAATGACCTCACCCAATTGTCCTTATACTTATTTTGCTCATATCGTCCATAATCCAGATCAGACAAGCGGGGTAGGAGCTCAACTAAATTCTATATTTGATTTATTTAGACCTTAAAAAGGATTTAGAAGCACTTAGAAGTGAAGTAAGAGCTTTAAACAAGTTTGCTCATACTTCCCATATAAGTTTGTTAAGCAACTCAAGACATCAACTGATTGAGTATAAAAATTTAAGTAATCCCAGTACTACTTATAAAAATAAATATCCTTTCCAAAATCAACAAAACAAAGTTCCTTTTCCTTTGCATTCTCTCAAGAAAACAGCCCCAGACCTTGTTGAGTCTGCTAAAAGAGAAGAAGAAGAATCTTCTAATAATCAAGAAAGAGATAACGAAGGAACTTCAAACTCATAGTTTGAAGGAACTCCATGGGTTATTCGAAATAGAACAAGAAGGAGCAACTCTTAGGGCATGTTTGGAGAGATTTCAGGAATGGAATGGGAATGGAATTAGAAACCCGGAGGGATGGGTATGGAATTAGAACCCAAAACTGAAGTTGTTTGGAGAAAAATTGGAATGGAATCTAATTCCATTCCTACTGTTTGGTGAGCAGTTATGGAATGGAATCAAGTCTATTTTTATTTTTTTACTCATTATATGTATTGTAGGATATATTATTGTGAAACAATTTGATATTTTCATTAATTGTAATTAATTTTTTCAATTTTAATATTTTGATATTTTGATACTTTTTTTACTCATTAATTTTTTACTCAATTTTAATATTATCGCTTCTGGGCTCTCTAATAATTCCCCATTCCCCTCCAAGCTTTTCTCCCTCCTCGCTAATTCCGGCCATGCCGGCTACACCCACCGACTATTGCTCTACACTTATCCTTTCCTTATCACTACACTTATCCTTTCCTTGTCAAGGCCTCCGCCAGGCTTTCATCTATTGAACATGGAATGTCAGTGCAGTCAAGGGTAATTGATTGTAGAAATTTAGGGTTGAAGGAAACAAGGAAACCTATCAGACTTTATCATGTTCTTGTAGAACCAAATCACCAATCGCGTCCAGAAAAATTTACGATTCTCGGACTGTTGGATGCGGTTTCGGACGCGGCGACTTCGGTGCGGAGATGGGCAGCGGTGGTGCGGCTCGTCGGTCGTTGTCTTCCCTCTCTCTGTTTTGGTTAGGGTTCTTGTGGGTTGAGAAGAGAGTATGAGAGTAGATGAGCAATGTGAGGAACGAAAAATTTGAATCCCTCAGGGATAGGAATTGATTCCACCCAATTATGGGAGGTATCTAATTCCCCCCATTTGGGAGGGATAAGAGTTCCCATGGAATAATAATTCCATTCCATATCATGTTCTCCAAACAGGTAAAAAAAGAATACCATTCCATTCCACTTTAATCCCATTCCTTTTTATCTCACCAAACACACCCTTAATAGTATTATGACTGTTATTGCTGAAAAACAGATACTATTAGAAGAGGAGGCTAATAATGATATTAAAGATGTCAACTATGTGCTAATTGAAGAAGAAATCTACTAACAAATGAACTTAATCAAATTAGAAGAAATGGAGGCTATACCTCTAGATGAGGTTAGAGAAAGATTGAGCAAAGTATCCGAGGAAAATGAAGTTGGGGAGGAACTTGAAACAAACCAAGTCCATGTCATACCAGTACCTCAAAATTTTGGTGAATCTAGCCGTAGTAATAATAGATATTTCCAACCAAGAAATAATACGACTGGACGAACTAAGCCATTTTCCTTTAAAACCCTATATCAACCTCTTCATGAAGAAGTAAGTCTTACTCCAATAAGTCAAACTGGGTACATGTTAAATCTAGATGGAGCCCGTAACAGGGAAGAAATATTTGAACATTGGAAGAGGGGTATGAGTAGTGTTCTCAATCTAAATGCCAACTGGACATCTGAAAACTTTCTAAATTATTTAGAGCACAGTTTCTCAAGAACAGTAACAAATTGGTATGATTCTAGTTCTGAAGAGGCTAAAGCCATATTGAGAGCAGTAGAAAATCCTACTGAAATGTTTAAAGCTCCGTGCAAAGAAATCTCTATGGAGTTTATTGGTGTTAATTTAGAAATGGAAGAAGAGATAAGAGAATATCAATGAAAACTTGTTAGTATAGAAATTCTAGATATGAGATATCTAGAGCATTATATTAATGAGTTTAGTTACTTTTATTATAAAATTGGCCATAACCCTACGAATTTGGCTATGTTTTATGATAAATTACCTTATCCTATAAATTCAATTATCCAAGAGAAATTTGAAGAATGGTTGAAAAAGAATCCTGAACATACCGATACTCTGGGTATGAGATGTGCCTTTATTAGAAGACGAGTTACCGATCAATGTCTAAATATCAAGAAACATCAGACTATGAAGAAACAATTCCTATTTTGTTGGGATACTCCACATAAATGGGGAGCCTCTGAACAAAAAAGGGTTTATAAGAAAAAGGCTTTTAATAAACAAAGAGGTGAAAAACTCAGGAGAAAGCAATATACCAACAAACGAGCCCCAAAGAAGAGAAGATTTTTCAGAAAGAGTACTTATTGCCCCACAAGCAAAAGTAATTGTAAATGTTGAGCTTGTGGTGAAGTTGGTCACTATGCTAATGAGTGTAAAAACAGGAAAAATCATAAGTTGATAGAAACTTTAGGAAGTCTTGAGTATGACGAAATAACTGAAGAAGAAGAAGCCTTTGAGCTTGCCTTTAGCAATAACAAAGGTATTGTTGAAATCGTCATAGATGATGAATCTGATTCCGATTATGAAGATACTAGTCATATGATGGAAGGTAATTCAGTGAGTCTAGGAGACTTACAAGGAGAGGAACTCATAGTAGATGATGAAAATCATGGTGAAGAAGTTAGAGATGATTGAGTAATTCCAATTATCCAAAAGGATATGATCTACAAAAAATCCATCTTTCAGTTAAAATCAAAATATGTTTGTGACATGATGGAGGGAGACTTAGAGATTAAAGATTGCGAGTATGACGTTGGAGAAGTAAACCTAATCAATTGGGATAATATTCTAAGGTACAACAAGGATAGAAAATATAGATATATCCATGTAGGAAGTGTGCAAGTCTAACTAACTCCACTACAACATTACGACAAGGATATAGATCTTTATGCATTGCTGTGTGATATTAGGCACAATAAATTTCACAATCAGATTATCACTGGCATAAGGACTAATTTACACAATGGATCAGTTGGATTCAATTGTAGGCCGGGATATTATGTTAGTCTTAAAGACGACTTTGCCAAAAACTTTTTATCTCTAAAGATAAAAACGGTTGGTATGGATATGAAACAAGGTGGTTATCCACTTAGAATATTTTGGAAAATTATCTACAAGTTAGATAATACCATAGATCCAAAGACAAAAGTTACTATGATAGAAGCTGAAAAGTTTGAGAGTCCTGAGCCTAAACAGAAAATTCAGAGGATAAAATCAAATCCTCAAGATATCAGGATAGAACGTTCTTGGATTGATAGTTTATCTAATCCAACCAAAATTGGCAAGAAAAATGTTGTTAAGATTAATGAAGATGGTAAAATCACCATCAAACCTCAATTGTTAAGGAATATGAGTACTAGATCTGATTGGGGAGAAAGCTCATCGGTTAGAGATAAACTAGTATCAAAAAATGATGATGCTGTAAGTATGACTTCGAAAATGAGTAGAATGAGTTTCGATTCTGCAAGATCTTGTCTAGATTGAACAACTAGTCTAGATAGAAAGATCATTGGCTACAAAACTAGGACTATAAGTGAACCTATATATGAGGATGAACTAGCTAAAGAAGCGTCAGAACTGAACATGCATATAGAAAACCATTATGAGGTCACGAAAACCAACCCCAATAGCATCTATATTCCTATAAAAGTATACATTGAAGGAATTGACAAATATGAACTATGTGCATACATAGATAGTGGAAGTTCGGTATGCTTTGGCAAGAAGATACTATTTCCTGAATATTTATGGAAAACAACAAAAAATCCTTTGCAAGTGAGAATAGCGGATAATAGTGTTATGACCCATAGTGAAGCTATTGAAGGTTTAACTATAGAAATGGGAGGAGTCAAGTGTGTAATTCCAATAATTTGGGCAACAAACCAACCATCACATGATATGATCATTGGAAATAACTTCCAGAGGTTATATTCTCCTTGTACCCAAACCATTCAGCAAATTATCTTCACAATAGATGGTCACTCAGTACCTATTAAAAAGCTACAACAGGCATATACCCATCAAACAATAGATTTTTCATGCAACCAGCGTGGTGAAAGGGTAGTGCTAACTCAAAAAGAAGTAGCATTGACTATTTCACTTCTAGAGTTATCTGTTAAAGAACAAATTGAAAAACAATAAGAAGAGTTATGTAAAGAACTCTATTCTGACAACCCTTTAAAATTTTGGGATAAAGATAAAACCTATGCTACTATCAGTTTAACAGATCCCAATACCATTATCAGGGTTAAACATATGGTGTATACACACCAAGATATCCAAGAATTTAAGGAACAAATAAAAGAGCTTTTAGATAAAAAGCTTATTAGGGATAGCAAGAGTAGACATACAAGTCCTGCATTCATGGTTAGAAATCATGCTGAAGAGAAAAGAGGAAAAGCTAGAATGGTCATCAATTACAAAAAGCTTAATGATAACACAGTCTTTGATGGATACTATATTCCAAACAAGACATTTCTCTTTAATAGAATCCAAGGAGCCTTATGGTTCTCTAAAATGGATTGTAGAGTGGTTATTGGCAAATAAAAATGGATGGAGAAAGCATTCCTTTAACAGCCTTTAGTGCTCCTCAAGGACATTATAAATGGTTAGTCATGCCATTTGGTCTTAAGAATGAACCTCAAATATTGATGATATCCTTATTTTCTCTAAAACTATTGAACACAAGGATGATCTCTTAGTAGTAACTCAAAAGTGCATCAATCATGGAATTGTCCTTGGAAAAAACAAATGTGTCTATGCTGAGCAAGAAATAGAATTTCTTGGATTACAAATTAAAGCTGGACAAGTCATTCTGCAAAAACACATCCTAGAAAAATTAGAAAAGTTTCCTGAAAAAATTGAGAATAGAGAACAACTAGAAAGATTTTTAGGGTGTCTCACCTATGCATCAGATTTTATCAAGGATCTAGCAAAGTTGAGAAAGGCCTTGCAATGAAAACTTAAAAAGGATGTTGAGTGGAATTGGACTTTGAATGATTTATTGCTTGTAAGGAATCTTAAAAATTTATGTCAAAATCTTCCTGTCCTTAATTTACGTAACGAAGAAGATGATTTGATTCTTGAGACAGATGCTAGTAATGAGCACTGGAGTGCAGTACTCAAAATCAAAGAAGGAGAACGTCTCTGCAAATATTGCAGTGGAAGATTTAATAAGGCTGAATGCAATTACACTACCATGGAAAAAGAAATTCTTGCTATCATAAGAGGAATTGAAAAGTTTTTAATCTTTTTAGCTCCAAAAGAATTTCTAATCCAAACTGATTACAAAGGCATAGTTGGTTTTGTTGAAAAGAATTTATCAAATATGCAAGCGCAAGGGAGGTTCCTGCGTTGGCAATTATGGCTTAACCAGTTCTCTTTCTCTATTGAACACATATAGGGTTCGAAGAATTCATTAGCAGACAGCCTGACACGAGAATTAGCCAATGGAATTCAACATGGTGAATGTCTCGCGCAGACAAGCGGATGAAGCGTAACGTCGGTTACCCAAATTACTAGGAAGGGTGTCATCTCCTGGTAGATTCGTTCTAAGTAATCTTAGAAAAAATAAAAACAAAAGATGCAGGTTTATTTTTAATTATGTTGAATATCCATAGCCGAGAAATTTAGTCTCGATGAACCTCAGATTAATTATCTCGAAAGTTGTTATGATATTTGTATTTAGAAGTGCGCAAAATCTATTCACCAGAAGTAAGAAAAGTTACAGGATGGCCGATTACTTTCTATGAATGTGTTAATATTGAGTATAATGGAGATAAGATCAGTCCTGCCCATTATCTGATTAGAGTCGAAGATACATCTGGAGGATATCTTACAAAAGAAGAGTGGTTTCTAGAAAGAAGGGAAAAAATAATTCATCCTTCAAAGGCAAGAGCAATTGGATTTTACAAGTTAATGCATCATCTGTGGATGGATATTGATAGAGGATACAGGGTTATCCATTGTGGTAACACTACCTTCATTTATCTAAAGAAGTTTGACCAACTTGTTGATCTTAACGGAGCTAAATATGAAGATGTATATGAATATTTGTTAAAAATCGGAGCTGGAGAATTCTTATCCGCAGAAGGAAAATCTTATCTTCAAGAGCTCTTTGATAAATACAATCCATTGGAGCAGGATAAGGGAGAAGATTTCAATCTGTACAACTTGAGAGCATAGAGCATCTTTAGCAGTCCCACAAGCATTATGACCTTCAAGCTACTATGGTACCACTAAGAAAAAAGAGTGGTTGTTATTTAAAGTTTGTACTATTGAGTCTGTAAGAGTCACGTGTTTGTACTGTAGACATCTGTATCTGTAATAATGGTACTGATTTACTGAAGACTAGGGCATCCAAGTTGTGCGAAGCTCCTCTATAAAAGGGGAAGTAAGTGTGTGTTGAAGGCACGGTCATTAGAGTAGTCTTGAGCAAAGAGAGAAATTGGGAGTCACCATTTCTCCATAAGCAAGCTTCTCTGATGATCTTAGAAGTCTAGTTCTCATTAAGCATTTCCGTTGTAATATTTTCATTTTCAAGCTTTCAATAAAAGAAGTTTCCCAATAGGAACGTTATCCAATTGAACCTTATGCTTTAAATATTATAATTTCTTGATTAAAGTTTCACTATCCTTTAAAAACTAAATAGACTGAATTAGTGTCTATAGTCTGAGGTAGGAAATGAAACAGATCTGGGCTGTGCTTGATCTAAGGTTGGCGGGGTTGAGATTAGCCATCTCTGTAAACTGGAAGCTGAAGAACGCCAGTGATCAAACGCAACTAAGTTCAGGTAACAGTCGAAACTTACTAATTAAGTTTAATTAATTTTGCTCAGCATGGCGGGCCTATAATCACAGAAAATATAATATCTAAGGTATAATTAGTAGATTGTGATAATTAGTACCATTAAAGTCATTAGAAAAGAGTTAAGAGTGTTTATTTAAGCTTGTTTGTATAAAAACTTCAAAAAATCAGAAAATCAGATATTTACAAAAATGTCCCTATTTGAGGCCCTTCTCTATAAATATAAAAGTTTTTGGCATCTTTTAGTTAGTTTCTGTTAAAAAGGAAGGCCCTAATAATTATTACTACAAAATAGGAGGCACCTGGAAGTATTTTGTAAAAATAAGAGGTTCTTAAAATAATTACACCAAAATAGGAGGCCCTTTTAGCCTTTATCTATTACTACCTCCGTCCCTGATTAATTGTCTTTGAAACTACTTTTATGAGACCAAGAAATATAGGGAATTGGGCAAAAATTTTGTACATTGTCCAAAATATCCTTGAAAATATCGTTGGAAAGGTGCAAAAAGTATATTTATAAGGGATAGAATGGGAATTATAATTATTGAAAATGTAAATGTTAGGTAATTGGACAAATAAAAAGGGACAAATGTATTAGTTAATTGGACAATTAAAAAAGGACAGAGGTAGTACATATATTAAAACAAAATGAAAGTAATCTACATGTGACATGTGGCATGCATATGAAAGCTCATTTATTATATAAGATTATTAATTACATTAAATCATCTATTTACCTTCCCCCTCTCAAGTAGTAGTACTCAATAGCACCTTATAATCACATTGAGTTTTAAAGAAAAAGAAATAACTATCCACTGTGGGTTACAATTTAAAGACAACTCAAAAGTGATTGTATGACAATATCAAAACCCAAAATTAATATTAAAACTGATTGTATGAGGGTTACAAAATGATTTATTCAAATTAAATAATAAAAATTACTATTATTCTTTATTATATGTAATTAAGACAATAATAAAAATAAATATAGATTTTAGTATCCTTTACTACTATATTATGTAAATTAATTTTGAAGATAATAAAAATTACAATTATTCTTTATTATATATAATTAAGACAATAGTAAAAATAAATATAGATTTTAGTATCCTTTACTACTATATTATGTAAATTAATTTTGAAGACAATTTGTACGAAACAAATACAAAAATAATGATAGTATGATTGTTGTATAATTATTTTAATTAATTTCTAATTATTATTTTAGTTGATAATTATTATAAAGCTCCTCTAAAAAAATTTACATATAAATACTAAAAAATTTCCCGTGCATCGCACGGGATATACAATGCTAGTTTGTTTATTCATATATGAACACTAGGCTTCTGGTAGCATGTGATATGTCTGGAAATGCATAAATAGATTAAGAATCTCTGCTTTATTTAATGAGCTTAGTTTAGTTTTGTTAATTGGATTCCTTTTTATTTTCTTTTTTAATTTTGGGAAATTATGGAGCGCAAGAACTATTCAATATGAGTTGATATGACTTAAGTGAATGATCTTATTACAATTATGGCAATTTTGGCATACCCTTTTAGGGAAGTAGCAGAAGAGGACAATCTCTACTAGGGAAGCATAGATGTTGGTAATTACTCGGTGAAATCAGGTTACCATTTTATCTGGAAAAAGAATGTGAGGGAAAAGAAATGGGGACATGAAATTCCGAAGTGGGAAGCCAAGAATTGTAAGAAGATCTGGAGCATGCAAATTCCCTCAAAATATAAAACACACTTCTGGAAGATCATCAATTAAGCACTTGCCACTGCAGATAAGAGGGTCCTATGGGACCGCAACACATATCTGATTTGTACCCTATGTGGTAAGGGTCTAGAGTCCACTCCACATCTCTTCCATGATTGTGAGTGGTTAGCCATGATTTGGTTTGCCTCTTCAATTGGAATGACTAACCAGCAGCACCTCCAGCTCTGCTGGAGCAATTGGATTCATAATTGGTTAACACTCCTTTTCAAACAGAGTGAATCAGGCAAGGAGTTGGTAAGAGAATTCGTTGGTACATGTTGGTTTATGTGGATTGGAAGGAACTGCAAACTGTTCAACAACATCAGTGTACCGCCAGGGGAGGTGGTTAAATGGGTTAGGGAAGCTTGCAACTAAAGGCCGAGGGTAACACCAGGTTACCGGACCAACACATCACTGACAGAAGGAGGCAAGAAGTAAATTTATCCTTTGAATGGAAGACGTCAAAAGTGGGTCAACCTCATGCAGAATATAAATGTGATGGTGCATGGGACATAACGACCCTACTGGGAGGTATAGGTTGGGTTGCGGAGGCAACTGGTCTAAGGGTCCAAGGAGCAGGGAAACTTTTTGGTTTATCATCATTGCAGATGGAACTCCTAGCAATTGAAGCAACCATCATTGATGCAACTGAGAGAGGCTAGCAGAGCATTATCATCTTAACAGACTCATCTCAAACGGTCCAAGCTTTTAGGGGGAGCTTGGATATCCACCCGATCTGTCAACAATTGGTAGGTAGTTGCAAGAGTATGCTTCTGTCTTTTATCTTTTGTTGTATTTCTAAGGTTAGTAAGCAAGTCGTCTGGGAAGCACGTGTTCTAGCTAGAGCAACTAGAGTGGAACCCTTCCAAGATGATTAGGTATAATTCTGTTACCTGTCCTCTTTGCCAAAAAAAAGATTAATTTTTTTAGTCAAAAGTATCCTCATTTAATGCATGCAGGTTTATACTCCCTCCGTTGGATATTATTTGTCACGTAAAATGTGCCAAAGATGTTTAGCAATGCTACAATCCCTGAAAACATGTTGGAAGTTTTCTAGTTCTGTATCAAACCAACATATTAACTTACTGCATCTTTTAATTAATTTACTTTGACTAAACTATAACTGAATTCGGATGTTGAAAAGCTAACTTGGATCCCTTGAAAAGTTCAAAGTTGACTAAAAATAGTCCAAATTGACTAAACCAGATATTAACTTACTGCATCTTTGAACTTTTCAAGGGTGCCAAGTCAGCTTTCTGTCATCGGAATTCTGTTTTGGTTTAGTAAGAGTAAATAAGTTAAAAGTTCAGCATATTCTCAGCCAAAAAGTCAGTTTAGATTATTTTCAATCATTCACCTCTGATTTCAGATTATTTAGAGCCAAAAACCCTATTTTTTAATAGTCATAGTAATGATAGCTTTGGAAATTAATCTTATGGTCAAATATTGGAGGAAGTACAATGGGTTATACTGAAAGTGAAAGTATTGGATGGTCTCATAATCTTTGGTTTGTCTTAAGAGTATTGGATGACCTCATAACTTTTATATAGAGTGAATATAGTAAGATAATCAAATGTTTTGACTTTCAAATTCCGCGAGATTCCAACATTAATAAAAAAAAGTAAAGGAAACTATTGGTTTACTTCGCTTAGAGAAACAAAGGAGACTTTTGATTTTAGATTAATATTCTCTTGTTCTTATTTATCTGTTATTCACGCTTTTTAGAATCATCTTTAATCAATAATTTCTCACGTGAGACTTTTATAAAAAATAGGAATATTATACTTTTTAAATAATATCTTTTATCACGAACCTAATAACATCAATTTTGTACGATAAATCATTATACAAATTAATATAATAACGATTAAAGATTTTTACACGGAAATCTGAGCGACATATAGAATCAAACGGCAGAAGTATTTTATTATCATTAATAACTAGCCTTTGACTACCAAGGTATGCACATAAATTTTTTGAGTAATTTAATGAGATTATTTTTCCATATTAATTTTTTAACAATTATTAATTCAATCAATAATTAGAAAATACTAATGAAAAGTTATACAAAAATTGAACTAATATTTTTTAATGTATTTTATTCTTATAAATTGTATTCAAATTAATTTGAATAATACAGATATAGCAGGATACTAAAATCTATATTCATTTCCGTACATTTGTTGTATAATAAACATTTAGAAAAAATAAAAGTTTTATTTAAAATCATAATGAAAAAATATATTTAGACCACTTAAATTACTAGTAATTATTTTATTCGGTATCAAAAATTAATAGATTAATTTTGCTTGGCTTTCATAAATTAAGAAACATTGACTTTTCATCTTCTCATCAATTATACTCTATAAAATTAATTTTTTACGTTTCCATATGACATTAAATTTTTTGTGACTTACTTTTTTTTTTAAAAAAATTTGGTGGATTGAGTTCGGAAGTAGGTTTAGATTTCTTCCAACTAAAGATGACAATGGGCAGGATCTGGACAGGGTCCACCTGGATCCATATCTTTACCCATATTTTTAACTGGACTCATATCATTTGGGTCTTTTCTGAAAGTACCCATATCCTTACCCATATTTTTGACTGGACTCATATCCTTACCATGTTACCCATATCCTTTGTTACCGACATTTAAATTGAACTTTTACCGCATATTAATTAGCAAACCTGCAAAATTTTTGCTGAAAATCTATAAATGTCAAACTTACAATCTCAAAATTAATCCAAAGTAGTCATACAATTCCAAATTACAACATAACCTAACACAAATTTGTGGTCAAAATTTCTTTTTACTATATATATATATATATATATATATATATATATATATATATATATATATATATATATATATATATATATATATATATATATATATAACATAGCGGATCTGGGTCATGCTCTTAGACCCAGATCCATATCTGTTTTTTGCCATTTGACCCATATCCTTACCCATATCCTCTGGATCTAAAATTTGTTGACCCATATCCTTAAAAATAAATCTAGGTCCGCGGATCTGGGCAAAGTCCAAGACCCATTGCCATTCCCAGTTCCAACCTTAAGATTTTGATACGTGGCAAAAAGTTTTTGGTTGGAGATGACTTTCATATAATCATATATTGGAATAGATAATTAATTTGTCTCCATCTATGCCTATGTTTGCACCAAATTATTAGATTCAAATCTTATAAACTATGAAAATTTATGATAAGAGGTCTTTATGATTTGAATGAAAATTACTCAGTTTTAGTAAATAGAAAGGTTTAAGAAGAAAAATAAATAAATAAAAGGCTCACAGTCTCATGAACATATTTGGCAGACATCCCTTCTAATAAAAATTACAACATAAGTGTATATTTTATAATGAATAAATTATTTCTTAAACCATATGTCATTGAATTAGTTGCCCATATTTTAAAATTTGTTAGTCGGTTTCAATGACATATCCGATTAAAGTAACTTAGCTAATGAGAAAAAGGGGAAAATAGTAATGAATTTAAAGCTCGCTGTTAAATATAGCCATTTAATAGATTTGATTTCTTTATCCCTTTTTGTTTAAGAAATTTTTTTGAGGTGACATATGCCTAAAGATTACAATTGAGGGTTTTGTTTTCATATATTTATAGAATATTTAATTTTCCCCAAATATCTTTGAAAAGCTTCAAGAATAAGGGCATGGTAGCCCAATGTACAAAGCGTCCCCACAAGCAGGGATCCGAGGAAGGGTCACATCACAGAAGTGTAATGTAGGCAGACCTTACTTTGAATTTATGCAAGAGACGACTTCCAAAACTCGAACCGAGACCTTACAATTACACGACAACAACTCAACCATTGTGCAAAGCTTTCCAGAATCTTTCCCAAAAACTAAGGGTCCGTTTGGACCTAGGAAAACAGGGGGGAAAAATTAATTTGGAAAATGAAAATTTTTTCTTTGTTTGGATTGAAGAAAAATGAATGGAAAAAAATAGTTGGAAAACTACATGGAAAATTTGGAAAACAAAGAACAAGAAATTTTCCCTTCAAAAATGGAAGGAAAGTTGAGAAAAAATTTTGGATATAAAATCCAACTTTTCTCTCCTTCATCTCTCACGACTCTCTCGATTCTCTCTCTTGCTCTCTAACGTCTTTCTCTCTCTCTCTCTCTCTCTAACTCTCTTCTCTCTCTAACTCTCTCATCTCTCTCTCTTCTCTCTCTCTAACTCTCTCATCTCTCTCTCTTACTCTCTATTCTCTCTCTCTCTCTCTCTCTCTAACTCTCTTCTCTCTCTAACTCTCTCATCTCTCTCTCTCTCTCTCTCTCGCTCTAACTCTCTTTTTCTCTCTCTCTCTATCGCTCTCTCTAACTCTTTTCTCTCTCTTTGTCTCTCTCTCTCTCTCTAAGTTTCTCTCTCTAAGTTTCTCTCTCTAACTCTCTCTATCTCTAACTCTCTTCTCTCTCTCTACCTCTCTTCTCTCCCAAATCACATGATATGATATAAAAAAAATGAAGCTTGACATTTACAAGCTTTCATGCAAATTTTATTTTTCCATGTATTTTTCCTTAAACCAAACAAGGAAAAGAAAGTTGAATAGAAAATCAATTTTTTTTCATTCAAAATTTTACTTAAACCAAACAAGAGAAAGAAATTTACTTTACCCCAAAATTTTTTTCCTCCTAATTTTTTTTCCACGAGATTTTTTTTCCATCATGTTTTCCTAGGTTCAAACGGACCCTAAGTGCCCGTGTGTTTTATATAGTAAAATGAAAAAAATGATATTAATTATCAATCAAATTTGAGAACACAAGTGTAAAAAATGATACTCCCTCGGCTAATATTTATTTGTCTTTAATGTATTTTGGGGTTCATTTTCAATTAATAATTTCTTACGAAATATTTTTTTAAAAATTACAATATTATATTTTTTTAATAATATTTGTTACGAATCTAATGACATCAAAAGAGCTTTTGCTGCATGTGCAAATTTATGTCTTCGAATTTTGCTAGTGAAATTTTAAATGGTAAAACTTGAAGATCATTAATTTTATGTTTGAACCTATTAATTGAAATATTTGAATATTACCAATTGAAAGAAAGTGGTCGGTCCAATGTCAAATAAAAGAGGACAAAAAAATTATCAGAAACATAAATTGATGCGTGCAAAAAGAACTAATTATATTTATCCTCCACTAAGTATTAAAAAAAAAAGAGAATTTTACCCCTCATGTATGAGAAATAAAGTTTACCCTGCCTAACTTATAATACTTCTTTGTAATATCCTATGAACTATTAAATTTTAAATTTAATTGCGTCTTTTCAAGTTAGGTCATTAATTTATGAAAATAAATTTCCCAAAAATCCTTATTTTGAAAATTTTCTCTCCCTTCCTTTACTGAAATAACCCTCATTAAATCCCCAGAAAAAAAACCCCACCCTTCGTCTTTTATCCCGTTCTTCCTCGTTGCTTTCCCTTCTTCCCCACTTTGTTCTGCTGGTGCTAATCTTCAAAACCTTTGGAATCCACAGATCCAATATTTGTATACATTCAACAGTAGCATATGTAAACAGTACCCATGACAAACAGGTAACATACTTAGAAATGGAACATACTTACATTTAACGGTTGGTTGCGGTGCGTAGGGGAAGAAATGTGGTGGAATGTGGTGGGTTGGAAAAAGTTGTGGTGGATTGTGGTGGGTTGGGGAAAGTTATGGTGGGTTGTGATTTAAATAATTTAAATAGATTGATAAATTTGAAATTGTTATTGGAAAAAGTGAGATGAATTAAAATTGAAAAAGTAGATTATGGTGTGTTGTGATAAATTCTGATGGATTATGGTGGAATATGATAAGTTGTGGTAAGTTGTGGAACCGCAACCAATCAGCCGTATAAAAGAACGGGGCCTAACTATGTTATGGAATTTCCATTATTTTTAAACTTTGGATAAATTTGATGGGAATTCAACAGTAGCCATGAGATGGTTCTTGTAACGATTAGAATGGAATTCCCCCCTTTATTGAATTTGAATTGATCAAAATTTCTACTGTACTATTTTTCTCAATAACCTATTCAATAAGTCGTTTATCAAACATTGCCAAAGTACTTTTAATGAATATATTATAGATCTGTACCCTACTAATTTTTTAACAGAGGATCGTTGTCTTGTACTTTCCTTCAACGTGCCTATCATAAGCATCCACCTTGTCTCGTCAGCTCATTAACAACATTAATCCAAAAAGGCCAAAAAGGTAATGCTTACTATAAGTCTTAGGTCAAAACATCTTTTAAATGTTTTATCCTATCATTAAAACTACTATTATATATTAAAATGAATTTAATTGATGTGATTGAATTCTATTGTTATATTATCACATATAAATTAAATTGCATAAAATTATAAGTTTATCTATTATCTTTATATTTAAAAAAAAACGCTTAAAATAAACTTAATAAAAAAAGTTGATTCGAGTAGGGTATTATTTATGTTCATTAATTAACGCAACATACGCATCCCAACTTTCTTATCATTGACAATTAATACTTACTATTAAAAAAATGTCAAAAAATTAAAAAAAAAATGTTTTGGAGCAACACTCCCATTATATCACCCTTTCGGTTAATGGGAATTAAGTCAACTTATCCTCTCTCCTCCTATTTTATAGGCCCAATTGCCTTATAAAGTACTGTCTGGCCCTCAAAGCTTCTACAAATGGTGGAATATTCACCAAGAACAACAGTTGAATGAAGAAGTCGTAGCAAATTAAATTACTTTGAGAATGACAGATCGAATATCTTATTATGGAAGTAAATGGAGACATATTTATTTATCAAGTCCGTGTTCAAGGACCGAGTACTCTTCGGTTGCTTATTGCTGCTTATGTAATTTAATTATTTCTACATTATTCTCTTTGTACCCAAAACATAAATATACAAATCAAAAATACAGTTTCAACATTCTGCCCCCATCATTTTGCAAGTAATCGGGGACTTTTTAGAATGAAAATAATAGTTCGTAGAATCCAGCCACATAATTAGCATGCATATATATATATATACATCATGTAAAGCTCGATCATCATTAATTAGAAGAATGAAGTGAGAAATTAATTATGAAAATGAAGAAGTTTATGGCTCTGCAATTCCTGTTATTGCTAGTTGTGGTGGATGCAGAAGGAAGGGTGTTAGTAAACGTAGGGGTGGTACTAAACAAAGAAAGCTTTCAAGGGAAGTTTAGGTTGAGTTGCATAAAAATGGCGGTCTCAGATTTCTATGGTGCTCATCCTAAATCCAGGACTAGGATTGTTCTTCATGTCAGGGATTCCAAAGATGACGCTGTCATCGCAGCCGCTGCTGATACATACATAACACACCTCTTAATTCTTCTACTACTACTTCTTCTTCTTCTTATCTTCTATCATAACTTGTTCCACATTGTTTGATGGATATTTTACATGTGTATCTCCTCTACTTGACTTTTTTTCTTTTACAATGATAAGTCGGACCACTTACCGAGTCCCCTATCTCAGGGAGAACCCAGTATGCCTACTAGCCTAAAAGGAGGGGGATACACCACTATGAGGCTTACAAGGAGCCTCCCAAGGGCACCAACAATTCCCACTAAGGAAATTGTGGTCACTAAGGATCGATCTCTGGTGGGGTGGATAAGCCTCCCGCTTTCATGCCACTTGAGCTAAAGCTCATTGGATTTTACTAACTTAACTTGAGTATATTACCTACGTTCCATATTGTTTGTAACTTAATTTTCATATCCTTTCACCTTTGGTACTGAATACATTTCCAAGCAAAATATGATTTTTGAGACTAAAATAGATCGAAATGCCCTTACCATTGTGTGTTTGGTAAACTTTTATTGATCCCTAATTTTTGTTTTCATTTTTTTTAAAATTTTTGGTTTTATGTTGAGATTATTACTCCTTTGGTCCACATTATTTGCCGTCTTTAGAAATTGTATAGTCAAATTTTAAAATTTTTGACCATAGATTTCTCAATATATATATATAATTACTTATTATATATATAAGATTGTTAACGTTAAATTCGTAACGAAAAATATTATCTTAAAAGTACAATATTGCAATTGTTAATGAATTATTGTATACGAAATTATCAATCAAAAAGTCACATTAGATATTATGAAAGTCAACTAAGCGACAAATAATATGGAAGTATGGAACAAAAGGAGTATAACCCAAACATAGACCTGATAAAACTTACTCAAAACCTGAAAACCAAACCGATTTACTCAAGCCCTTACTTGAACCAACATCCGAAATTACGTCAATCGATTTGGATTCGAGCAACCGAAATGATCACCCAACCACACCCAAATCGGACCCAGAATTTATTGTGAACTGAAATTACTCATACTCAAAATGATATGCTCTAATTCAAACCTGACCCAAAATAACCTAACTCGAAGTGAATCAAATAGAGAAAAGCTAGCATAACCACAATCGATCTATACCTAGATATAAACCGAATCGTCTCTTAACCAAATCTAGGGAAAACCGAAGTTGTCAATACCTGAAATGACCTACCTACCTTGAACCAAACTCATATTAACCAAATCTGAAGTGAATCGAACTTGAAGAATACAAACCCGATGTAAAACGAAACCGCCTTTAAGCTAACTCAACTCACAACCCATTTTGCCATATGTCAAACTTATTCATCACGTTATCAATCGAATTTGAACAACATCTCAAAATAAATTGAGTATGTTTTGTATACAATTTAATATTATTTTTATTTGATGAAAAATAATCATATTTTTAAAATTGTTAAGTTATTGTATTTATATTGCTAGGTTAATCAACTGTAACATGCAGGAAATTAGTTAAGTTTGGGTAAGATAAGAGTCCAAAAAAATTAAGTTGGACATAATATTATATAATGAGAAAACTATCAAAATTATAGTCTTTGCTTTCATAGATTGTAATGTATAATAGTAACTTTATTTAATTTTAAGATACATTTTGACTTGGCTTCGCCAAAAGGCCTCATCTCTAAAAGCCCGGCTCGCGGGCTGCGCGAGTCACCTTCTTCTAAGCTCCGCTAGACGACACTGCATTCTCGTTTTATTGGCTATCAAAACAATTGTTTTCAAATTAACCTGGGTCAATTTCACCCAACCCAACATTGAATCAAGTCATACCCAAACCCATATAACAACCGGTTAACACAACAATCTTGACTCAATGTGTTTATGATTTTTGCCAAAACATATATATACCAAAACTAAATATGCGTTGTTTAATGCAGTTGTGGACCTGGTAAAGAATGTGAAAGTAGCAGCAATCCTTGGACCAGAAACATCACCACAGGCCGAGTTTGTGATCAATCTTGGAAGGAGAGCTCAGGTCCCAATTATTTCATTCTCAGCGACAAGCCCTTTCCTTTCTCCGCGGCAGAACCCGTATTTCATTCGAGCAACAGAGGACGACTCGTTCCAGGTGCAGGCACTCAGCGCCCTTGTTCAAGCTTTTGGATGGAGACAGGTTGTGCCCATGTATGTTGACAATGAGTTTGGAGGTGGGATTGTTCCTTCTTTGGTCGACTCCTTACAACAGATTGGGACTCGTGTTCTCTACAGGAGTGTCATCCCATCAACTGTTACTGACGACCAACTAGCAGCAGAGCTATACAGGCTGAGATCTCTGCAGACACGCGTATTCATAGTCCACATGACAGTTTTTCTTGCTCGAAAGGTGTTTATGAAAGCACAGGAGCTTGGAATGGTTGGGAAAGACTATGTTTGGATTGTCACCAACTCGGTTGCTAATGCCCTTAACCTGTTGGATCATCCAGCGATTAAGTCCATGCAAGGAGTTTTGAGTGTCAAGAGTTATGTGCCCAGGACAAGGGAACTCAAAAGGTTTACCATCAGATGGAAGATCAAATTCCGGCAGCAACACCCCACCATACTGAATGCACAGATGCATGTGTACGGGCTGTGGGCTTATGATGCAACCACTGCCCTTGCCAAAGCTGTGGAAAAGGCTGGTGTCACTAACATCACCTTTCGCCAACCGATAACCAAGGCCAATTTGTCAACTGATCTCTCCACTTTTGGAGTGTCAGAGGTCGGTCCACATTTACTTAAAACAATATTAGGCACCAAGTTTAGGGGTCTGAGTGGCAATTTTGTTCTAGTCGATGGGCAGCTGCAACCCTCTATCTTTCGGGTTACAAATGTAGTGGGCAGTGGGGAGAAGGAAATTGGTTTTTGGACATCACAAAATGGACTTGTTAGAAATCTAACCACATTAAATACCACCAAATTACACTGGACGACTACAAAGGCTAACCTTGGCACTATTGTTTGGCCAGGTGATGAGACGTCTGTCCCCAAAGGTTGGGTGGTTTCTCCTAATGGAAAAAAGTTGCGAATTGGTGTTCCTGTTAAGGATGGTTTCAGTGAATTTGTGAAGATTTTCAGAGATCCAGCCACCAATAGAACTCAAGTCCAAGGGTTTTGCATTGACGTTTTTAATGCTGTAATTGCAAAACTACCGTACTCAGTCCCTATCGAGTATGTTCCTTTTGCCAAGCGTAATGGTGAATCTGCTGGTAATTACGATGAGCTGATACAACAAGTCTATTTACAGGTAATACTGGCATTCATTCATTTATTCAACTGGTGATCTCTAATGCTACGACAACTTTCCAATTCCATTTGCGTGTTTTGCTTGTATATATGCAGAATTATGACGCAGTAGTAGGGGACATGACGATAAGAGCAAATAGATCATTGTATGTAGATTTCACGTTACCTTATACCGAATCTGGTGTTGTCATGATCACACCATTGAAAGATGAGAAGGGATCAAAGGGCTTAATCTTTCTTAAACCCTTGACTCCAACTTTGTGGGTTACTTCCTTGTGTTCCTTTATTTACATTGCGTTCGCTATTTGGCTACTTGAGCATCGAATAAATGAAGATTTTATCGGACCGATGTGGCATCAAATTGGGACAAGTCTCTATCATTCCTTCTCAATCATGGTTTTCTCCCATAGTAAGTTTATCAGCATAGTCTCTAATCTCTATCATCATATTCATAAAGCTATATATACACTGAGAATATAAGAGTACGATACTCCTGGATATATAATCCAATTTCATGTATGCTCCTTTCAAATATTCATTTATGCCTAAAAAAGCGGTTGAACACTTTTCAGGTTTTAAGGTGCGCAGCAACTTGACAAGAATTGTAGTGATTGTTTGGATTTTTGTGGTGTTAGTTCTTATACAAAGCTACACAGCCAACCTGGCTTCCCTGTTGACAATGGAACAACTCCAGCCCAAATTCACAGACGTAAGCGAGCTCGTAAAGCGAGGGGATATAGTAGGGCATCAAAAAGGCTCCTTTATTAGGGGGCTTTTGAAGCAGATGAATTTCACCGACAAACAATTGAAGTCCTATAACTCTACTGACGAGCTAGATGAGCTTTTGACCAAAGGTACAAATAATGGAGGCATTGCAGTAGCATTCGACGAAATTCCGTACGTGAAGGTCTTCCTATCTAAATACTGCTCCAAGTATACCATGGTTCCCCCAACATACAAGGCTAATGGCTTGGCATTTGTAAGCTTAACTTGCTTGCTCTCTAATTCTTCATCTTGGGTTACTTGTCTCATTTTCTACATCTTAATGACAATTTTCAAGAAATATGACTAAAATGGTCCTACATCTTGCCGTAATTATTTTAAGGGTCTTCCGTGTGTTTTCAAAAACAATTATGAGATAAAATATGACATTATCTCTGTGCTAATTATTTTTAGGTGACAATCCAATCAAAAATACCTTCTTTTTAACTAATAAACTCATCCAAATTAAGTATTGGATGAAGATTAGGATTTATCTTCTCGCCATTTCCACCGAATTTTTGGTCAAGTTATCACCTAAAATGTGCCACCTCATATTTATTTTTGAAATGAAAATGATAGGAGTTTTGGGGCAAGTTACCTTTTAAATGTCTTGCCATATTATTATTAAAATCATATAATTATTATCATATATTAAATTAAAATAAAATGATATGATTGATTCTATAACTATAATATCACATATAAATTGCATAAAGTTATACTTTTATTGATTATTTTTTATAGGGAAATTGGATTCTAATAATACGAACTTTGGGCCATATAAGACTTAATAATACGAACTTTTGATTTCGTGATTAATAATACGAACTTTGACCCCCTGTTGCCCCCAATAGTACGGTAGCGGTCTAACATGGCGGCGGAGAGACACGCGTCTAGTTGTTTTGACTTTGCCACGTCATCCACGTTGATTTAAAAAAATAATACGAACTTTTACCTATGTTGCTCTGAATAATACGAACTTTTACCTATATTACTCTGAATTATACGAACTTTTTTCTCTCTCTAAAAATCCCAGATCCCATTTTTACTTCTTCATCTTCTTCAATCCTCCCCTCCCCATTCCCCGAAAACCCCAGAAAACCAGAAAACCCAGAAAACCCCTCTCTCTCTCTTCCTTGCATTCCGCCATTGTTGAGAAGACCTAGAAAACCTCTCCCCATTTTGACTTCACTGCTCTCTTTGCAGAGATCTAGGTAAAAAAGGGTGATGAAAGTTGAGAAGAAGAAGGAGAGCAGTGAAGTGGAAATAAGGGTGGCTGGGGAAGTGGAGAAGGCATTCCGTCATTGTTGACGAATTTGAGCATCAAACTGTGGCTCTTGATGAAGTGATGAAGAGGGGAAGGATTGAAGAAGATGAATATGCAAAAGGGAAATGTGAGATTTTTAGAAAGAGAAAAAAGAGGTGGGGATAATGAAGAGGAAAGAAGAGAGATAGAGAGGTTTTCTGGAAATGGGGAGGGTGAGGATTAAAGAAGATGAAGAAGAAAAAATGGGATCTGAGATTTTTAGAGAGAGAAAAAAACTTCGTATTATTCAGAGCAACATAGGTAAAAGTTCGTACTATTCAAAGCAACATAGGTAAAAGTTTGTATTATTTTTTTTAAAATCAACGTGGATGACGTGGCAAAGTCAAACCAAACAGGCGCGTGCCTACGCCGCCACGTCAGACCGCCACCGAGTTAAGTTCAATTTAACTCGGTGGCATACTATTGGGGTCAAAAGGGGGTCAAAGTTCGTATTACTAATCATCAAATCAAAAGTTCGTATTATTAAGTCTTATATGGCCAAAAGTTCATATTATTAGAATCCAATTTGTCTTTTCTATATTTCAAAAAAATGCCTAAAATATACGAAACAGATGAGGTTGATCCGATTAGCGTATCACGAATTATGCTCATTGATATAGTCAATGCATTCAAACCTTCTTATAATTGAAAATTAGTACTTACTATTAAAAAATTAGTGCAAAAAAGTTATGAAAATACTAATTTGATGAAAGATAAGAGTGTTTTAGAACAAGACACATATCACCGCCCATTCTTGTAATAATTTGTTAAAGGTCCTTGTAATTGCTTTTTGACAATTTGTTGATTTTGTGACTGTATCAAACAGGCTTTCCCCATAGGGTCTCCTCTTGTATCAGATATTTCCCGTGCAATATTAAATGTGACAGAGGGAGAAGAAATGACGGGTATTGAGAACAAATGGTTTAAGAATCAAAAGAGTTGTCCAAGTGCGAGCCCTCCATCATCAGATAGTTTAGGCCCTGACAGATTCTGGGTTTTATTTACAATTGCGGGAATTGTTGTCGTGCTTGCTACTATCATACATTTGACACGCTTCCTTGGCGAACATCAGTATGTATGGGCTGATCATAACACTCCAGTCTGGGATCGGGTTAAAAGGTTGTTCAGAATCTTCTGCGAAAGAGATTTGAATGCCATTGCATTATAGAAGGCCAATGGGAATCAATTCAACATATATTCTTTGGTTTACACTAGATGATTGCATTCACCCCATGCAAGTTTGTATTAATCAGTTAACTTGACATCATGTCAATTTATATTTATCAGGCAGTCCAACATGTAAATTGTGAATAGATGAGAGGAATTTTAATATTATTCCTTGCTACACTATGCATATACAGCAGTATCATATATACAGGGAGGATTGCATATGAGCAATCTAACAGAAAGAATAATCCCTAACAACCTAAACCTCCTAACAAACTTTGTTGAGCTGGCATCCCAAGGCATATAAATATCTTACATATACATTCACATCCCCCCCTCAAGGTGGATTTGGTGGAGTATCCAGCAAACCCAACCTTGAAGATAGATAATTGTGAGAGAATTCATCAAGAGGTTTGGTGAGGATATCTGCCACTTGTTCCTTGGAAGACACATGAACCAAGCGAAGAAAACCTTCTGTCAATTTGTCACGAGTGTAGTGGCAATCAATATTTAGATGCTTCGTCCGTTCATGAAAGACAGGGTTAGTAGCAATGTGAATTGCCGCCTTGTTATCACAATGTAATGCAATAGGAAGCGACGGTTGTATGCGAAGATTCTGGATTAAATGAACCAGCCACTCCAGTTCTGATGTGGTGCTTGACATAGCCCGGTATTCCGCTTCTGCAGAAGATTTGGAAACCGTCTTTTGCTTCTTCGTCTTCCAAGATATCAAATTTCCTCCAACGTAAACACAATAGCCACTGAGGGAACGGGTTGTCATAGGACAGCCACCCCAATCGACATCACAATAAGCAACAATGTTGAGATCACGACCAACCGAGTAAAAAAGTCCCTTATTAATGGATCCCTTCAAGTAACGCAACACATGAAGAGCTGCCTGGTACTGTGGCAACCGAGGGTGTTGAAGGAACTGACTAAGGTGTTGTGTGGCATAGGATATATCGGGCCTAGTAATGGTTAAGTAAAGAAGGAGACCAATAATCCGTCTGTATTGTTCAGGATCAGTGAGTAAGACTCCTGAATCAACAGATAATTTCAAGCCCTTAGGTAAGGGAAATTTAGCTGGTTTAGCACCAGATAGCCCAGCATCTGACAAGATATCAATGACATACTTTTGTTGATTGAGAAAAGTCCTTTCACCAGACCTGGCTATCTCAATTCCCAAAAAATATCGAGCTAAACCAAGGTCTTTGATGGTGAAAGCTTTGTCCAAGCTTCGCTTGATCTCCTGTATACCGATAACATCATCCCCAGTAATAAGAAGATCGTCTACATACACCAGAATATGAGTGTAGAGACCATTCTGTTGTCTCACAAAAAGTGAGTAATCAGCTTTGGATTGACAAAAACCCATTTTCTTAAGGAACTTTGTCAATTCAAGATTCCATTGACGTGAGGCTTGCTTGAGGCCGTAGAGAGACCGTTGTAGCTTGCATACTTGCCCAGTAGCAGCCTTATCGTATCCTTCTGGAGGAATCATATAAACATCTTCTTCAATAAAACCGTGTAGAAAAGCGTTATTAATATCGAGCTGGTAGAGTGGCCATTGCTTGGAAGTGGCCAAAGAAATAAGTAGCCTGACTGTACTAATTTTCTCCACTGGTGAAAAAGTATTCTTGTAGTCTTTGTCTCGGACTTGCTCAAAGCCTCGTATCACCAGCCGAGCCTTGTAACGCTCTACTAAACCATCAGGTCTGAATTTGACCTTATACACCCATCTAGAAGATAGAGGTTTCACACCATCTGGAAGTTGAGTCAAGACCCAAGTATTGTTGTCTTCAAGAGCCTTGAGCTCTTGATTCATAGCAAGAATCCATTCTGGACTATGACAGGCTTGTTGATATGAGTTTGGCTCAGGAATGTGTAATGTGCTCAAAAAAGACACCACAAAATCTGCTGATAAATGAGAAAAATCCACCAGTCGAAGCAAGGGAAATGCACTGTCACTGATGCTAGTGAAGCTGTGTGACCCAGAACTGCTAGCTGAGGTGTTTTTGACTTGGTGAACAAAATCTTTGAGCCATTTTGGTGGCTCTCTATCACGGTGTGACCTTCTGAGAGGTGGTGGAGTTGGTATGGAATGAGAATTTGGAGAATAAGGAACAACAGCATTATCATCCAATGAATCAATGGGTGAGTGATGAGATGGTGATGGTGTATTGTTAGGTTGGAATGAAGTGGTAGGTGATGGAGTGGTATTTGTTTCAGAGGGAATATTTGGCTCAGTGGTGATGAAAGGGTAATGAAATATATTGGTAGTGGGAGTAGGATATAAAGGAGTACTGCTATCTCTAGGGATTTGAGATGATGATGTATAAAGTGATGATCGAAGATGGATTTGGTCATCACTGTCAAATATATATTCATTTTGTGGCCATAAAGAAACACCATTGTCAGGCTCAGATAAAATAGCACCACTATTTTGGAAAGGGAAAACATTTTCCTTGAATATCACATCTCGGCTATGTATAACCTTCTTATCATCCATATTGTACAATTTGTATCCCTTAATGCCAAAACTGTATCCCAGCAGAATACATCTAGTGGCCCTTGCTTCAAATTTGTCCTTTCTCCCTATGTTGGTTGCATAACACAGGCAACCTATAACTCTCAGATCACTCAAATCTGGTTTGCAACCATACAGAACCTCATAAGGACTTCTCCATCCCAAGTTCTCCATAGGCAACCTATTGATAATGTGCGTTGCTGCCAACACACACTCTCCCCAAAAATATTTTGGTAGATGAGACTGAAACCGCAAAGCCCTAGCAACTTCCAATAGATGCCTATGTTTTCTCTCCACAACTCCATTTTGCTGCGGGGTGCTTACTACTGATCTTTGATGTATAACTCCTTTGGTAGCAAGATAAGAAGCACAAGAATGTTGTATAAACTCTGTGCCATTGTCAGATCTAAGAATTTTGACTTTTGTCCCAAATTGATTTTCAACCAGATGAAAGAAATTCTGAATAGCATCAAACACTTGAGTTTTTGACTTCAAAAGCTGTGTCCAAGTACAATGACTATAATCATCCACTATGGTGAGAAAATAATGTGAACCATCAATATTTCCAACCTTATAAGGTCCCCAAAGGTCCATATGAACCAATTGGAAAATGATATTTGTTTTTATTGAGCTTCGATGAAAAGGTAGTCTATGTGCTTTTGCAAGAATACAGACCTCACAATCAAAATTTTTTCCATGAGCAAGATCCTCAAATTCAGAAATATGTAGCAATTTTGACATAGAAACATGTCCTAGTCTAGCATGTAAGACATCTAATGTCAAAGACTTATTGGTGGTGGAAACAGCAGACACTACGCCACCTTATTCTTCCATTCCCTTACTAATGTGTCCCAGAGCCCTTGGTAAAAGTCTGTATAATCCTGCTATCACACGAGCCACAACCACCACTTTCTTATTTAAAAGGTCCTGAAACATACACTGGTCAGGATACATGCGGACACATAGCCGCTGATCATTCAGCAACTTGATGACAGATATGAGGTTGAATTTGAAGTCTAGGACATATAACACCTTTTGCAAAATAATGTCAGGAGTCACCACGATTTTTCCTCCTAAGGTCACTGTTTTAATGCTACCATCAGGCATAGCAATATGTATGGGGTGAGGTAGAGTGAAAACATCAGTGAATATATTCAGATCATAAGCCATGTGGTCACTGGCCCCAGTATCAACAATCCAAGAGACATCACGTTTTTGTACAGCACAGCAGGCATCAGAGAAATCAAAAGAACTTATGATTGATTGATTACCTGCAAAATGTGCATATGTATTCACTGATTCCATCAAATCGTCAGCAACAGATTGGCGACCTTTAGTGAGTTTCAACATTTCTTGAGCAACTACCTGAATAAGCCTGCTGTCAAGCACCGATGTAGTAGAACTTTGAATAGTCTGATCAAGGGGAGTGTCAACATTGTTGCTATCTGTGCTGACATAAACATTTGCTGCTACCTTTGAATTTCCTTTTTTCTCAAACCACTCCGGATATCCATGAAACTTGAAGCATTGATCCCTCTCGTGCCCAGGCTTCTGACAGTAGGTGCAAAATTTGTTGTTCTTGAACTTTCTGTTTCCATCCTTCTTCTCCTTGGAATTACTCCTGGCAATTAACGCATTACCAACCTCAGGATTGCTGGCAGTTACCTGCTTGGATGTATAAGCAACCATTTCACCCACTGAATGCAGGCTCCCAGACACCTGTTTTTGGCTTTCAGCTCTTTGGATCAACGAGAAGGCCTTGTTAACAGTAGGTAAAGGTTCCATAGAGAGGATTTGACCTCTAATAACTTCATAATCATCACTGAGGTACATTAAAAACTGCACTAATCTCCTCCTTTGCTCCAAATCAGCAGCCTCCTTGCCATGAGGACATGTCACAGGACATGTCACAGGACATGTGCATGTAGGTATATTGGTCATAGCATTTAATTCATCCCACAGTTGTTTGAGCTTGGTGTAATAAACAGCAACAGAACTGTTTCCTTGATGAAGATCATGAATCTCCTTCTCCAATTGAAAGAGCATTGGTCCATTGCTTTGACCAAAGCGCTCAGACAACTCATCCCATAGTTCTTTTGCACTATCAACGTACAAGAAGGATTCAGACAAATCAGGAATGATGGAATTCAAAATCCAGCTGATTACCATACTATCGCATCGAATCCACTATTCTAGATGAGCTCCTTGGTACGCAGATTTCTTACATTCTCCAGTGACAAAGCCAAGTTTAACCTTAGTCTGAAGGGCTATCTTCACAGACCGACTTCATTTCTGGAAGTTGCTTCCTTTGAGCTTGATACTTACAAGCTGTAGACCTGGATGGTCCGATGGTTGCAAATATAGTGGGTCATTGTTGTAAGTAATTTCAGGAACAAGTCTCTCATTAATATGGATATTGGACACACCTTCTTCACTATTAGCAGCCATGATTGAGGGAAAAAGAAACAGATCAGAAGGGTGTAAAGAAATCTCTGGAAAGAAAAAACGTAAGCCTCAATCAATCACGAATTGATCAAGGAAAAAAACACAGGATAAAAAACGAAACCCTAGGTCAGGATCTTACGCTCTGATACCATGTGAATATATGAGAGGAATTTTAATATTATTCCTTGCTACACTATGCATATACAGCAGTATCATATATACAGGGAGGATTGCATATGAGCAATCTAACAGAAAGAATAATCCCTAACAACCTGAACCTCCTAACAAACTTTGTTGAGCTGGCATCCCAAGGCATATAAATATCTTACATATACATTCACATAAATATACGAAGATATATTATTCAAACCTCATTTGAATAGTGGTGCTAAATTAAAACCACTTCCATTACTAAAATGCTATCCACTTTCTGAATCTTTCAATTTGCCGAACACGTCCATGCAAAGTGCAACATGTTTTTTTCTTAGATTACGCAAAAATTGACCCAAAAATCTAACTTAGCAGTGAATACTACTCTCTTCATTTTATATTAATTGTCACTTAGTTATCATGACAATGTTATTTTTTGATTAATAATTTCTTATATAATTATTATTAACAATTGTGATATTATATCTGTAGGATAGTAATTTTGGTTACGATCAGATCTAACAGTTGTAATTTTATTGCATGTATATATTAAGAAATTTATGATTAAAACTTTTAATGTTTGACGACACAAATTCCAAAGATGACCGTTAATCGGGCAGGAGGGAGTAATGATTTTCACAAATTCTTGTATAAGACCGTCTCACATAAACTTATCATGAGACGGACCTCTCACAGCGTGGCCTTTCATATATTTTACTATGACTAATAAATGATATTAGATTGATTTTTTAATACAAATATAACTAATAATTTATCAATGGGTGACTTTTATCAGAGTCAACCCACATAAATTACTAGTCACTCTTGTATTGGTAAATAGTCACCAAAATACTATTTGTCTTAATTACAATAAAGTCATGGAAGACGGTCTTACATAAGAATTACTTACCTTTGCTATGTCATTTTACAAACATATCTTTATATTTTTCTTATTTCATCCATATATATGAATAATAGTTAGTATCCATCAAACCATACCATACCAAAGAGTTAGTTGGTGTGCCAAATGGTGAGGGAGAATCTTCAAAATTTAAATCTCCTTTTTGCCCTGAGGCTCCTCATTTCCCCTCGAATGGGCGAACTAGTAAGATTATGGGCATTACTCATTGTTTCTTCTTGGCTTCTAATAAGACTGCAACAAGTTCAGTAAATCAGGGGAAATTTTTTTTTTTTTTTAAGAAAGCGTTTGGTAGAAACCCTAGGGAAAATTTTTCATGGGAACTCTTCCATGGGAAATATTTTCCCGGGAAAAATTTCCATTAGGCCCCCCTAAGGGAAATTTTCCCTAGGAAATTGTATGAAATGGACGGCTCGCCGTAAAATTTTTCTCATAGTCAACCTATTTTCAAATATGGGGAAATTAAGTCAACCCGGAAAAATTGACCATTTTCCCAGGATTTTTGACCAACCAAATGCACCCTAAGAGAATGGTTTTCCAAGGAAAACTGCAATGCGAGGAAAAGCAAATCATGCACAAAGACTGCAGCAAAGTGTACAAGGAATCTGTGGTTTAACAGCAAGTTAAGAAGACGGCAGAAGTTGACCAGGGAAATGGTTTGCTTGGTATGCAAGAAACCTCTGTAGGTTGACCTTGTTGAATCAAATCAATAGAGCTGTTTTTTTGGTCGATCATTAAAAAGGAAAAGAAAAACGAAGTGAGCTGTTTGAGGGAGTATTAAAGTGCCAAGCTTCAGGCAGCATGTGGTATATCTGGACTTGCCTAAAGTGTCATGCGTACTATCAATCATAAAGGTAATGCTAAAACAAAGAATCTCCATTGAATTAATGAGCTTTGATTAATTTCGTTGGATGATAATTACTTTAAAAAAACTAATAATGGGAATGGAGTAAAAAAATTTCACCTTGCCAAAATACCTTTGAAAGGGGGTAAAAAATTATTATATTAAGAATAGAATGGTGGATACAATATCTATCCTAAAAATTAGGTAATTTGATAAATAAAAAGATACAGAAAAATTAGATCATTTGACAAAATAAACGAGATTGAGGGAGTAATTGTTTTTCAAAAAAAAATATAAATTTAAATAAGAATATGTTGCCATTTGCATTTGGATTTGAAAATTATATAGGTTTAGTAAAGCAACCACCACCTGGAATTGTAAGTAGCTGAGTTTGCATGTTATGACATGTAGTGGCAAATCCTCTATAATTATTTAACTCTTTGAGATGGATTCATGATATGAGGTCAGTTAGACCTTCTTTAGAATAGAATTTAGGGGTGGTAATTAATACATATATAATGAATATCCACCCTTATCTATCCATAAAGGATGAATAATACTTAGGAAACTCATATCAATTAATGAAGATGTAGTTGATAGTTATATTGTAAGATTTTTGAATGATGTAGATCTTTCCTTACAAAGATTGAATGAGGCTAAAAGAGCGGTGAGAGTTGTGCGTTTATTAAAAATGTCTTGTGATGATCATGAGACTGAGAGTAAGACTTTCAGAAAGGATTTGCTGAATCATAAGAAGAACCTTTTTAGATAGTTTGTTTTTGTCTTTCGTATTCTCATTGTAACGAATTGTATTATTTCTTGTTTTGCTAGATTCTTGTTGATTTGCTGTTGTTGCGGTTTTTGTAGCATCTTTATGCTTTCTTAGCCTTTTTTTACTAGCAAATTATCGAGAAAAAAAATTAATTGATAAGGTGGCAGTCGTTGACAAATAGCGATCACATTTTATTAAAATTACCTTATCAATAACAAATCATCATTCTAGTCAAATTTATTTTAATTTAATGCGCGTGAGTTTACTTATATGAAGGAAGGATGATGTTTAGCAATGACAAAGAAGTTAGAAAATGTGGATATTTGCCTAGACAATGAATTTATTTTCTTTCACCTATATATTAGCATGTCGACATTAAAAAATTACAATGAAAGTACAAATTAGATTTTTCATGAATTTATTTTCTTTCACGCCTATAAATCTTAGACATATTTATGGTACTCATTACCTCCGTTCCAAGATATTTGTCAATTTGACTAAGGTTTAACCATTGAACTCTCACATTTTGTAATCCGTTACAATATGAAACTATTGTTATTAGAAAGATAACTTACTAAAAATTACGATGGTATTAGTTTTATATTATAACTCATTGTAATTTGTGAGTAATCAAATGTCAAAGTTTAATCAAATTGACAAATATTTTGGAACGAATGTAGTATTATTTTACTAAAGTAATTAAACTAATTTATTTTCATTTGTTTATCATTTTACATTTTCAGTATAATTTTACATTTCTATTTTCCATCTTAAAATTAAATTTTATTAATTCAAATAATTTTATTATTTTTCTTCTAGTGTATTAATCAACATCTTAATTTAAATAATTTTATAATTTTTCATTGTAACTATATTATCTTGATATTTTTCCATCGTGATAAACAAAGAGGCCGAGGAGCAATTAGATATTAAAAAATCTTGAATATTACTCCCTTTGTTCCAAATTAATTGTCATTTTATCTAATTTGGACCGTTAATTATTCACAAATTACAATGAATTGCGATATAAAATTACTTCCATTATAATTGTTAGGAAAATATCTTTTTAACGACAGTAATTTTATATTGTAATTTATTATAATATGTAAGTAATTATCATTTAAAATTTGGGATATTCTACCATAGTTGAATTTATTTTCAACTATGGTAGTTGAAATGTATAATTGCCCTTAATTTTGTCATTAAAAATTAAAATTAATATATATATTCATCATAGGACTTGTTACAATAAGTAAATCTATATGTTAAAGTTATAATTTTTTACAAAATTGAATATTTTAAAGGAAATTCTACCATAGTTGACTTTTTTTCAACTATCGTAGTTGAAAAGTGAAAATACCATTAATTTTACCATAAAAATTCAAAATCAATGTAAGTTGATCAAAGTAAATTGATACAATAATTAACCATATTTATGAGGATATAAATCTTTTTAAAAAATATGATTTATGTTTGATAAATGAATGCTATAAAATTTTCAACTACCATAGTTGAAAATAAATTCAACTATGGTAGAATTTTCATTAAAATTTAGTTAAAATGACAATTAATTTGAGAGGGAATTAGTATCTCATAAAGTTTGAATGCATCCTTGAAGCAAACAAGGCTTTGTTCTACTTCTAGACCACCTCACCTTGATAATAGTTGTCATGGCTGTGACTTTTCCATTGTGACAGCCAGCGCTTAGTTAGACTCGACCTGAGTTTTGGTCCCTTCTTTTTCAATTTTCAACTTATAATTCACAAATTGAAAATTACTCCCCCCACAACAACTCCATCAAGCAACTATAATTCCAAATTACATACATCATTAGCCCCAACTGAACAAACAAATATCTGTTACTTCCTCAGACATTCATTCCCAAATCCCGACTTCTTCGTCCATTCAAGACATACCTACGAGAATTTTCCCATTCTCTGTTTAATTAGGGTTCTATTCCTGTAAGATTCGAACCACTTTAGATCTCTGATTTACTGTCTTTATTACTTCAATTAATGTCACTCGGTTACAATTATGGAACTCTGATGATTGTTTATGCCATGATTTGTTTCAATTTTTTAGGGCTTAAGATTTGAAGAAGTTTGAAGGTTTTTTTTTTTTTGGTGATGGCGAGGATTAAGCCGCAAGCTTTGTTGCAGCAGAGCAAAAAGAAGAAGGCGCCGAGTCGGATCAGCGCCACCACTATCATCTTGTTTGGCCTGATTGTTTTGATGGTTCTCTTCTTCATTTTCTCAACCTATCGCCATTTCTCTCACAGGTACAAATTTGATTCTGCCTCTTGTTTGTTTGTTTGTTGTTCATCTGATTGTGGCTGAAATTTGAAATGTTTCGATCCAATTTGGCTTCTTTCCTTGCCTGGATTTGTTCTCCGTTTGAAAATCTTGATTGCTGATTGATGGATGGCTAGGTCGAAAGATACAACTTGAATTACCATTCCACTTGCCTTGTTTTATTCAATTTTAATTGTATTGTCTGTTTTAATTGAAAATGTTGATCTTTGGCTGGCCCAAGTTAGCAGAGAAGTAATCATTTGTAGATGTTAGTTTGCTAGTCTATTCTTGCCTGAAATTCAGACAATTTCAGCTTGATTTGGGTTTGGTGAAGTAGCTAAATTGTGGCAGTTTTCTTTATGATTAGTTCATTTTTTAAAAATAATGTCTGATTGTGCCCAAATTCTGGAGGGGCTCTTCTGAATATTGGATGCTGACTGAAAACCTTGATTTATGATTGCAAAAGTAGAGTGTGACTCTTTTACTATAGGGGTTTGGACAATCTTAAGTTAGTGGGTGATGCTGTATAGTGCATGGTGCAACTCATTATAATGTAGTAAATTATTCTGAATATTTCATGGTGACTAACATCTGCTGTTATGTCAATCTATGTTCAGGCCGGTGGACTCAATGAAGCAGCTAGGTCGTAAGGTGAAAAAATATTGCTTTGGTGCTTGATATTTCCATACATATTTTTGTCATTAGCATGTAATTGTTGTAGATTACTTGGTCTGAGAGCTGCAGCCCATGTGTAGATCTTTTTAGTCATCTTATCAGGAATTAATGTACATCCATAAGTTAGTATAAAGGGTGAGGGTGTTCATGAATTTTTCAGCAATTGAAATTCTTCTATTTTACTGCTCTGTGCTGTAGGTTCTCCCAGATCTGAAGAATTCTGATATCCCTAGATATGCGGTATGTATTTTATGATCTCTCTCTCTCTCTCTCCCACGATCATCATCATCTTCTAGGAGGTGGTTTTTATAAGCTTTGCTACTCTTTGTTTGCAATGGTTCTTGTGTACCTTAGCTCATCTTGTACTAAGTTTCAACTCTTAACGAGTGTGAGTATCTTTGTTTGTTGATATCTTTTTCATATGGTTGATTTTGTTTTCATCCTCATTGTAGATGATCCATACTTCAAAAGGCTCGATAGGCGTTGAACTCTTCAAGGAAGGATCCCCAGGGATTGTTGATGAATTCATTGAGTTATGGTGAGTACAGTAGTTTCTTAATTCTTACTCTGTTGGGCATTGCCAGTCAGCAATCGCTTTATTTTGATCGGATGATAGACAACGCATTAGCGATGAATGCTATCATATCTGGAAAACTTATTTTTCCCATGTACTAGTATGTTGCCAGTGGTCTTTTTTGGCAATTCTTGATGAGATAGTGGATCTCTGCCTGCTGACATGTCTGAAAATTTAAACACATGGGTTAGGTACACATGCCGGGGTTTGAATGCTTTGTTCTTGGTTTGACAACAATGCAAACTTTCTTTGCAGTGTCCATACAATACATTGGTTTATCTTCCTAGGTTAGGAGGGATCACTTTCTGGAAGATGCTCCAGAGTTATCCAAAGATAGGCCTAGAAAGGACTTAGTTGGTGACTAGAAGGTGCTTTAAAGTTTAAACGATAGAGGGTGAACTGATTTTTCACGTGCATTCCTTTAGCAAATTCCCTCATAGACTCTTATTATTTGGCATGTTTATCTGTAAAGTCAACTTTGCCTTTTCACACTCATGCGAAGTTGTTTGCACTTACATAATTTGCCTCAAACAGACCTGCAGATTGCAAAGTAATGGCTCTATGATGGCATTTTTGTTGCTTCCCTACACTTGATATCTATTTAATACACATAGGGAGACTGGGAGAGAAAAAAAAAGGGAGGTGCTGTAATCTGCTCTACATTTGATAACTATATGCTTCTCACCACTTACTGAAAACTTAGCTGATGATCCTAGATTGTTCAAGTTATTTTGATTGACCAGGAAATATTTAAGTCAGCTATGTATTTGCCGGTTGTGGTTTTGCAGTCAGAATGGCCACTTCAAAGGGATGCAATTCAGCCGTGTGATAAAGCACTATGTGATACAGGCAGGGGATGTCCATGGAGCTGCGGAAGAATGGACTGCTGGAGGGAAGAATCAACTTGACCGAAGGTTTTTTGGGCCTTAATATTTTGCTCCATCTTTCCATGGTTATTGTAATCAAGTGATGTGCCCATGTAACTAAGATTGTCAATATTTGCAGTGTAAAGCATGAGGCATTTATGCTTGGAACTTCTAAAGCAAAGCACGAGAATGGGGGATTTGAGCTTTTTATAACAACTGCGCCCATTCCAGATCTCAATGAGAAAATCAGTGTATTTGGAAGAGTTGTCAAGGGAGAGGATGTTGTTCAGGTAAAAATCCTATGTTTTTTCTCTGCTTATGTGAGAGTCTCACCTATCAGCAAATTATTGGCTTCTATGCTTCTTAAGATTAGCATATTGGTAGATACTTGGTGTATGCTGTGGGGATTGCTAACAGACTCCATGCTATCTTGTCTATCATCCTGGGTTTGGATCACTGTATATACTTCTGCACAGTAAAAAAACGCTCAAAATAGGTTTCTGTTGTCTGTAATTCCTGATCTACCCTCTTAGAGGGCAATCCCTTTTGTAGAAACCTAGCTGATATCATCTTTGACTTGAGTTACCAGGCAGGAAGTTTCTGAAATATCTTGCATTTCCTATTCAACTGAACAAAAAAACTTGACATTTGAATCACATTTCCGAAATTTATCCCAGGTATTATTTGATAGCATACTATGATTAAATTCATGTTCAGACTGCAAATTATCCCCGCTATTATTTGATACTGTACCATGATTTAAATCATATTCTGATGGATTGGGGCGAACATCATGCCATTTTTTGTGATGCTCTTTGAGGTGGTCAAACAGTATTTTCTTTCTAGCATCTTTCTCCAAACGCCTCTCCCCTTCCCCCTCAAAATCCTCGTGACCTTTTTGAAAGATGGTTTAGAAAAGGCCTCTGATTTATTGTTTTGGATTCTTTTTAATGTTTATGATATTTTAGATGTGTAATATGGTCCAATATGCTGATTCTAATAAAGTTAGTGGATAAACTTTCCCGATAATTTTCTTATATGTAGTTGTGGACATGAACTAAGAGGGGATGATTGACCTGCCCCATTCTCCCTATTTGAGGACAATGGTTCCCCCCCCCCCCCCCCCTGCTGCGAAACACACACTCACAAAAGCTATCATATCATGCTATTATATATTAAAACAAGGAAAGATCAGATTTGGGTTCTGTAAGAGCCCGATGCAGTTGTGCAATGCCTTCTGCCTGCAGCAGAGTAGTTCTACCTCATTTTCATTGTTCTTATCTTTCCTCAGAGCTCAGAGGACTCACTCTATGGCCTCTAGTGACATGTTGTATCCGTAAGTGCTTTAATAGAAACTTCCTGTATGCCTTTGTGGCTCTGCATTTGAAAGGGTAAAGTTCAACAAGTCTGACCCTCCAATTTCCAGATTCAAGACAGGAAAAGGAAGAAGAAATCAAGTTCTCACATTGACATCTTTTTCCTCCCCTTTTGGCTGTGTATTGTGTGTAATGTTGAATAAAAGTCTTTGAGAAAGCATTTGATTGTGGTCAAATTTGACAGGAAATTGAAGAGGTGGACACGGACGACCATTATGTCCCAAAATCTGCCATTGGAATTACGGATGTGACCCTTCAACACAAGATCTAGACATTTCATATGGCCTTCTAACTAGCATACGGGTAACCGTCACAGAAGTTCCATTGAGCGTTTCATGCCATAATTGCCAACTATTTTGGGCTTCTCGACATTGTAATTGGTTTTGTTGCTGGGAGCAGGTCTACCTTTTGATGTTGTCGATCATATTCTGATCCCTCTCGAATTCAACTGGAGTTTGCTTTGTTACATCAATGCAGCAAAGGCTGGAAAGAGGAAATTAATGTAGTTCTTTCTCTCTTTGTTTTGTTTAATTATTTTCCTTGGGCATTCGAAGAAAGGCTAGAAGCATTGTAGGTGTTTCTTCTGTTAACAGGGTTTTGTCTGGTAAATTCTAAGGTTGTCTCTCTATTGACTGCTGCATGCAAAGGTTTTTCCTTTGCAAGTTTTGGCATGTTTCCAAGTACCTCTTTGAAGAAATACGCAGGTGAAAACTCAAACTCCTGTCAATGCTTGCTGCTTGAATTTGACAAAGGCATTGTGTTTACAGATTCAGTTGCCCCATTGGCATAAATTCGTTCATCATCTTAACTTTTGTTTAAGTCAAACATTAGATTTTTTATCATTAATTTTAATTTCTGAACATATAATAATTTATTATATGAAATTATTACTATTAGAGTGCATGGATATTCGGGAAGTGTTAGCCCAAGAAAATATTTAGGTCTTCCTATTAGAGTGTGAAAGGCAAAAAGGAAAGCATTTATTCACCTTAAAGATAAGAGTTGCTAACCGGTTATCGGGGTAGATGGATAGCATGATTTCATGGACGGGTAGGGAAATGCTAATGAAGGGTGTCGCCTAACCGATCCCTACATACGCTATGAGTATCTTCAAGTTCTCAGGGGAAATATGCCAGGTCATTCAGTCCACTATTAATAGATTCCGGTGGGGATACGAGAAAGACGGTAGAAGAGTCCATTGGGTGAAAGTAGTACGGTTAAACAGGAGCAATGGGGATGGAGGGTTAGACTTTCGGGACCTTGAGGCATTAATTGATGCCTTATTATCTAAACAAGTGTGGAGACTTACACAGGACAATGAATCCCTTGTAGCTAGAGTTCTGGCTAGGCACTATTACGCAAGTGGGAATGTACTGGGAGAGCTAAGTTGGGGAACAACCCGAGGAGCTTTTGGGATTCTATTGATATCATCGAAAGGGGGCGTGATGGCTGAATGGCCGGGCGATCAAGTTAGGGTCTGGAAGGATAATTAGGTGTCACGGCCATATATCTTTAGGCCCATCTATCCAGTTAATAGAGAGGATGCGAATGAGGAGTTTAGGATTACTGATTTAATTGATAAGCTAAACAAAAGGTGGAGGAAGGAGCTTATGAGCAATTGTTTTTGCCTTGTGATGTGGACAGTATTTGCAGAATATCGTTGTGCGAGTCTTGGTCAGATGATAATCTGATATGGCACCCGAATCCAAGAGGTATGCATACGGTTAGATCAACCTACTTTTTCATTATCGCTTGGAATTGTGCTTCAAGTGAAAATGTTTTGAAGCCTTTTTGGAAATATTTGTGGAGTTAAAAACTCATGTCCTGCATACAACTTTTTGCATGTAGGAGTTGTGCGGGTGCTCTTCCAACTCGGAGTAATCTAGCAAGGAGGATTTCGACCCAGAGTATGTCTTGTAATGTGCACGGAGCAACAAAAGAGTCTGAACTTGAACCTTATAAGAGTTTCAAAATTTGGACATTCTATGATGTCCGAACTCGGATCCGAATTGTCCGTTTTCGGATTTGTCCGAATATACCCAAACCCGAATTCACACTAAATTTATACCCGATTTTGATACTTTGTCTGAATTGTGGGGTTCGGACACTGCCCGAAAGCGTGTGAATTTGTCCAAACCTTAATTAGTCTGAATTTCTTACCCAAAACCCGAATCCGACCCGATTTTAGATTCGCACATGGACAAAAAATTGATGATCAAACCTGGTTTAATTCAAGTTGGAGCGGTTCGGGATAAACTCTAATTCCAAATGGAGCGGTTCTCGATGCGCGGTGGATTGATGAGTAATAGCTTGAGTTGATTAGGTCAGGGAGATGAGAGAAACTCAATGAACACCCATGAACAATAGAATAGAATGAGGAGCAAAACTCAATCATCCATGCTTGATTTCCATAATAATAATCTTGAACTTGAATAATAACAAGATAAATAATCTAAATCAACCAAAAAGCTTGCACACCAAAAGGGATTGGATATGGCCCTGAGGCAAGAAGAGTCAACAACCTTAGGCCTAACACTCCACCATGATTATTTAGGATAATCCACCAATAATCACTAAAGGAATTACTTGAAAACACCACCAAATCACTTGGATAAAGTAAACAAGGTTTGAGAGGAAATAGGGAAAACCCTAAAATACATAAGCATTATAATCATAATCAGCCAAAATCTCTCAAAAAACGAGCTAAAAAGGGGTATTTATACTGGGGGGAATCAAAACACAGCATTTTAAGCCTAATATTCACGCGTAAAACAGTTTTATCACGGGAATTACGGCTGTCGTCACGAGCGTGACGACCTAGGCGGGCAGGTGACGCGGGCACGACAACAGGTCTTCGCGGGCGCTATGTCGCTCAGACCAATTCTCACATGTTTTGCCACGGCGCATCACGGGCGTTATAGCAGAGGTAGCGACGATCTGGACAGTTTTTCTGTCGACTTCAAACTCGCATAACTTTCTCATCCAGACTCCGTCTTAGGCTTATAAGGTATCGATGGAAAGCTCTCGGTGTGTATTTTAAGCTCCCAAAATTTCAAGTCTATCGAAGTTGTATTGAAGGAGTTATGGTCGAAAGAGTGAAGGCACGTCCATTTCCACAACCCATGTTGACCCCTTTGCGCTTATTCTTGCCGAAGGACTTCGAACCCTTTTAAAGGCCCGAAGTAGGTCCCGATGAGGACCCTTAACTCCACTCCCATGGTCCAGGGTCCCATTTGAAGTGGATACCACACCCAAAGATGGTCCGAATATGCCTCCAAGGTCCGAGATCCACCTTGAAATGGATCCCAGCCCCGACCTGGAAGTCATTTTTCCCACGTTTTACGAAGGGGGGTGCGGGCCGGCTTGGTGAACATGAATTTTGGAGCTTGGACCCTAGCCCGATACACTCCACAAGTTAAACAAATTAGAGTATTTATGTTGGACGAATTTTTGACATCGTTGATACTATGTTTCTATGCCCATTAGCGCAAGAGATTTGGGCAGCTAGCTCTTTTGAGGAAGATCTTTGGGCGGGTAGGTTGAGCACGATGATGGATATCATGCACGGGGCCATGAAGAAGATGACTACAGATGCATTTGGAAATTTATTGGTTGTCATGTAGGAAGTGCGGAATGCCAGAAATCACCTCATCTTGGGGGAAAGGGTGGGAAGGCTCTCTAGTTTGGCCCAACGAGCAATCAATGTCGTGCAAAGCTTCAGAGAGTTGAAGGATATGGAGATAAAACACTTGCGGCAGAGTAGAAGAGGTGGAAACCACCGGACAACGGACTTCTGAAATTAAATTTTGATGCTGGAAAAAGCAGGGATGGAAAGGGAGGATGGGGTTGGGTGATCGTTGGTCAATGGGAGATGTTGTGTGTGGGTGTAAGCAGCGGGACTCTTTCACTGGAGCGGAGGAAGAGGAGGCCTAAGCTTGCTTATGGGCATTACAACAAGCCAAGAAGCGAGGGCTCACAAGTTTGGTGGTGGTAAGGGATTTCTGCCGCTGATCACGAAGTTGAAGAATAAGCACGTTATTGCTAACTTCTTGAGTTTCCTCATACAAGAGATTCTTAGTTTTGCAACTAATCTTTCATTTGCAGTGTGGTCACACACAAGAAGAGATTGCAATTGAGTACCTCACGAGCTTGCTCATCTACGACCTAGTAACCCTTGCGAGAGGGTATAGTTGTAGGAGGGGTCGGATCACATCCTTGATCTGGCTAATAGGGACATGTGTTTCCTGAATAACTCTTTAGGGTTATTGACTCTAAAGGATGGCCCTTGTAGAGTTTTTAGAATACAATATTCCTAGCAAAAGTTTTTTAAAAAAAATTCCAAGACAGCTCAGGAAAAATTAATAAAATAAAAAAATGTCATGTAGCCTTGGTAGGGATAACAACGGGGCGGATCGGGGATGGGGGAGTATATCCCCGTCCCCATCCCCGCTCCCAAAACTCGTCCTCATCCCCGCTTCGGGGAATGATTATTGCCCCATCCCCATCTCCGCGGTCCCCATCCCCAACGGGGATTTTTTAAAGATATCCAAAATCTAACCAAATTTTAATCAGACTCGATTTTCAATCGGATCCAGTTTTTAACCTGTTCAAAATACAATGTATTTAACTTGCTCAAACAATAATACATCAAAATCAAACAATAATACATCAACAAGTGTTATTCGGAAAAAAATACAATAATACATCCTCCTCAAGTGTGAATCAGAGTAGCATATATCCTCCTCAAATTTAATGACAAACGAGTTTAGGTTAGGTTTTCTAACTTAAAATTCAAAAATTACTACTTTATCCTTAGTATTAATATATATATATATATATTGAATTAGAATAAATGTTATTTGATAATTTTAAAATTTTCAGGGATGGGGACGGGGAATTTTCCCGGCGGGGAAAATGGGGACAGGGATGGGGAAAATTTTGTTCCCATCCCTGCCTCATCCCCAATCGGATTTTGAAAAATCGTCCTCATCCCCGTCCCCATCCCCAATGGAGGTGGGAATTTTTCCCTAGAGCGAGGCGGGGCCCCAGCAGGTTTGGAGATTCCCCACCCCATTGCCATCCCTAAGCCTTGGTGGTCCCAACATATTTTACAATTTGGGACCTCATTGTCCTCCTAATATTTTATAGTCAATTTGCTCATTCTTCTAATCTTTTATAGTCAATTTGCTTCTTGGGCCATCCTTTAGAGTAAATAACCCAAATCTTTAATATAAGTTTGTTCATTTTGACGTTAAAAAAAAAAAAAAAAGAGTGAATATGCAATTGGGACCAAAAGCTCAGTCGTAGACAAAACTGGACTGAGGCAAGGGTTGCAATTGAGACCAAAATTTAAGTGTTAGTTATTATTAAGTCAGGAACTAGGACTCTGATCCTACTCACCTCTAGTTTATAGGCTTATTAAACCTTCTCCTACTTACCTAAACATAAAAATAAAAATAAAAAAAGAAAACATATTCAAATACAACCTTGTTAAATTCGTTGGTATACCATTCAAACATTATAAACACGAGTATATCCTGTATATGATCTCAACCAAAAAGTTGCTGAGAGGTGTCACATATTTTTTGAAACTGATTGACGAGACACCACTTTTCTGCAATGCATTCGCATGTGACATTATATTTAACAAAATGACTCATGGGTGACATTCCAGTTATTTTGGCTGAAATCCGACGAAATATGTTGAAAAAGATGAAAATACCCTTATTTTCTCTCTAATTTAACTTAATATACCCTTTATCTTTTTGTTTATTTTCCTCACTCTCTTCTTCTATAATTATAACTCAGAATGCTAATTGTTAATTATTCGACAAATTTAGTAATGTTTCCGATTATAAGGAACAGAGTGATCTCATCAATTAGAGAAATTGTAAGAATTTGTGAGAATTTGAGATGAATGAATTATAGAAGAAGAGAGTGAGAAAATAGACAAAAAGATAAAGGGTAGATTAAGTTAAATTAGAGAGAAAATAAGGGTATTTTCATATTTTTCAACATATTTCATTTGATTTCAACAAAATAATGAATCGCCACCCATGCCCATTTTGTTAAATATAATGTCACTCGTAACGATTTTAAAACGACGTCCCCCCAATTAGTTTCAGAAAAAATATGACACCTCCCAATAATTTTTTGTGATCTCAACACATATTTTTTTTGCTTATCACTCTTCTTTATCTCCCCCTCCCTTTTCAGTTCATGTCCTATGCAAATGGAAATCACACTCAAGAAATCATCAACACCATGAATTGAAAATGACACAACTCCACTTATATTATTTTTTTTCCTTTTCAGTTTTAGTCATAACAAGGGGAAAAAAAAAACATTAAAGTGAGTGGAACCCATCTCCTAGCAAAACACCCAACCCTCAACTTTAGTCCCCTCATAAATATTTCCCAACCAAATATTCAAATTTATTTTATTAGAAAAAAAATGAATTTGATCATATATTTATTGTCCGAATTTTAATACTACCTCCTTCCCTAAATAATTATCTATTTGACTAAACCTTGACCGTTAATTACTTATAAATTATAATAAGTTACATTATAAAATTATCACATTAGAAAGATATAATACTAAAAATTACAATAATATTAATTTTATATTGAAACTCATTATAATATGTGAGTAATCAACGGTTAAAATTTAATCAAATGAACAATTATTTAGGGACGGAGGTAGTATTTACTAAATTGACTGAATATTTAGAAATAATATTTCTGCTTTTTCTCTTATCTGAATTCAATTCTCACTAATATATAATTTTACCTGAATTATTTAATCTGAAAAATCAAATCTAAATAATAATTTTTCGTCTAAATTTTAATTTACACCCACTCATATTTGACAGCTCACTTCCTTCTTCCCAACAAAATCAAATCAAATGCTAATACGTTTAAACCCCTAAATTCACAAAAACAGACCTCTTCCCCAAAGAAGACCTCCCAAACATTCTCCATTTTTCCTACTCAGTCTCCTCCTCCCTTCTCTCTCTCTCTCTCTCTCTCTCTCTCTCTTCTTTCTCTCACCTCTGTTGGCGCCATGCCGGCTTGCGGCGCGTCTGATGCGGCGGCGCGTGCGCTAGCATGCCGGAACAGCGAGGCGGCGACGCACCTGAAGCTGATATCTCTCTTCGTCATATTCATAACCAGCGTCGTCGGAATCTCGTCGCCGGTGATGCTGGCCAAGTCTTTCCAGGGAAAACCGGCGTACGACAAGGCGCTTCTGGTGATCAAGTGCTTCGCCGCCGGTGTCATCCTCTCCACCTCCCTCGTCCACGTCATGCCCGACGCATTCGACGCGCTCGCAGACTGCGTTGTCGCCACGCGCCACCCGTGGAAGGACTTCCCCTTCTCCGGCCTCGTCACTCTCATCGGCGCTCTGATGGCCTTGCTCGTCGACCTCACCGCCTCCCACGCCCACCTCCACGGCGGAGGAGGCGGAGGAGGATACACGCCGCTCGATGAGCATAACCATGGCCATGGTCACGGTCATGATAATCAGGGGAAGAAATTGGGGGAAAGCAAATTGATGGCGTACAAAGTACTCGAGAAGGAAGGGGAGAGTCCTGTGGAGGAGAGGGAAAACGAGAAGGTGGTGGTTGTGACGGCGGAGGAGGCGGTGGAGGAGGAGGAGATGATGGTGAAGATGCGGCAGAGATTGGTGTCGCAAGTGTTGGAAATAGGGATAATTTTTCACTCGGTGATAATAGGAGTGACGATGGGGATGTCTCAGAATACCTGCACCATTAAACCCCTTGTGGCTGCTCTTGCTTTTCATCAGATTTTTGAAGGCATGGGACTTGGTGGCTGCATTGCTCAGGTAACAATTAACAAACACTTATAATAACTAATATACCTTTCCTTTTCTGGGATTCGATCATCAATTCATCTTCTTCAAACACCCAAATCCAATCCCCTTTTGCTTGAATTTGAATTTGATTGATTGAATTGAATTTCCTTTTTGGGTGTTCAAGTTTATTTTGAGTTAGACAAATCATATGCTGTTACTTTATTTATGACAATAATCGTTTCCTAATTAGAAGTTGCTACCTAAAATCTAGTGACTTTTGCCTGCCTCTCACAAAATCCGAATTGGTTCCTTGGATGATGCTGCACGCTGCACAAAAATTGATTAAAACTTGGGTTGTAAATTTGTGATATGATATGATATGATATATTGATATCCATTGCACGTCGTGTATAACAAAGTTGGGACACCAAAACAGCGGATAAAGTGAACATTCTCTGTTGAGTAGAGCAAAATCAGGCATTAATCTAGACAATTCAATTCTCAAATACTCCCTCTTTTCCGTATTAATCTAGACATTATGGACCATTGTATTGCAAATTCAAGATGAAAATGTACCATCTCATTTCACATTAATATTTATTTGAAAAAAAATATATGAAAGTATGTTATGAAAATATTTTGAACTATGAATTTAATAACGATAGTTTTGTTAATATTTGGTATCATGTTTACTTAGATATCAATTCTAGTCGATTTCAAAAAAAAAAAAAAAAGATATAAATTCTAGTCTTGCATTAATTTTTTTTAAAAAAGGCTATTTGTTAATGTGTAACCAATGGAGCATATTTTACGCCATAAAACAACGGGTAAAAATGCAACACTCATATTTAGTGAGTAGTGATTAACTTCATCTATGGAGCTTAATTTGGGAAACCTGAAATGTGGGGAAGGAGATGTTGATGGTTCATTGACTGAGACTTTTGTCTACTACTCCGACTTGAAGTGGCGTAAGTCATGATCCTATTATCTTCCATTTTGGTGGGACAAAGAAAAGTCATCTGCGTGTAAAGTTTGTAGGGATGACCCATTGTCTTTTTTCCACCATAAAAATCCAAACTTAATTAGTCAAGCTCTTTAATTTTACTTGTATTTTAGCTAATGATAATTATAATGGAATGAATTTTATTTTCCCTACATATAGAAAAAGAAGAATACAATATACGGGTGGTTCCACTAAGCTTAAAAGAAGTTTCAATTGATACAAAGCACAAAATCGACTTGCAAGGTGGTTTAATGGACACGATTCCTTTTCTTCTTTCTATTTTTTCTATTTCCTTTTTGTGGGGAGGAGTGGAGCCTCTTTTTCGGGAGAGTATTATACCTTTTTTTCGGATGAAATTAGGGGATGGGTTTAGGAAATTTTTTTAAAAGAAATTGCCGTATAGGCTCATGTTATGCCTTAAAAGCAAGTGAGGGATTTGTTGTTGCCTGAATCCACTTGAAATTTATTAGGATATGTGCTTTACACCGAGTGGGGTTGTGATTTGTGAAATATCACTTGCTATTGTCATGGAGATGCTTTAAGACCTTGTTCTTTTGTACAGTGCGGAGTGATGCGGTATTACAGGTCACCATATCACTCAATATTCTTCTACACTTTACCATACCATATCACATTTTATTACAATTATTAACAATATATCTCCTCACTTTTTTCTTTCCTCATTTTTCTCCTCTGTTCTTCACATTCTCTCTCATCGTGTACCACATCAACCACACTTTCCACAAATTTCATCATAACATTACACATGTCATCGCACTTTCCACAATTTCATCACACTACACTATTTCCGCATCTTACCAACCATGCAAAAGAGTAGGGTTTAAATCTTTAATACTTTATGCAAAGCATTTATTTTATTAGGCCATGCTAGTAACAGTAGTTTGCACTAGGAACGGCTCATGTTATAGCGTTGTGCTTTCCATATTGTTTTTTTAAGTGGAGAAGAAATTATTGCCCATTTATTTTTATTTTGCTGAATAGTGGAGACATATTCTTTTGTTGACTTGGTATGAGTAATACATGCACAAAATGGAGGTGCAAGAACCAAGAGCAGTTTAAACAAGTGAAAGCAAATTACTGTTACACACAACTCCCTGCCATAGGTTATACTTGTAGGGTTTGGGATGCAATTTATTTTGTGCAACCGGACATGTGCTCTGAATTCTGTAATTGTTCACTCATATATATTAGGTTGTTCATTCTGATTATTTAGATGGTTCACTTTAATTATTATGATTGTTCACCCACAAATATCTAGAGCACATGCTTCTAGTACATGTAATATATATTAGATTTGGGAAGATTTTGATGCAGCCAGTTGATTGCATTTCCATGAGATAGACACCCATTACTTCATTTTCAGTTGTATCTGTTTTAAGCTCTCTCCCGCATTCTATATAAGTTCCATAGGTTCTACTTTTGACATGCACAAATACATATGCAAAGTGACATTGTTTATTTGCTTGATGAAATCTACCAGGCAGGGTTCAGTCTGAGGACAACGACATACATGTGTTTTATGTTCTCGGTCACAACTCCGGCAGGGATCATTTTGGGGATGATAATTTTTGCAATAACAGGTTACGATGACAGCAGTGCGAATGCCTTGATTCTCGAAGGTTTGTTAGGGTCTCTGTCAGCAGGTATACTTATATACATGGCGCTCGTAGATTTGATATCTGCTGATTTCTTCCATAACAAGATGATGAACTCAGAGGCAAAGATGAAGAAACTTTGTTTTGTTGCTTTGACTCTTGGATCTGCATCCATGTCAATACTTGCCCTTTGGGCTTGACAAATTTTGTATATATTATATGTCAAAGAAAGAAGCTTTTCTGGCAATTTCAATTACATTAGCCACTGCAACTTTCTGTATAAGCAAATCCAGAATCCAAACTGTAGTAGTAGGCTGAAAAGCCTCTCAATGATCTCCAATGTACATGCACTATAAATATGGTACCCAGAGTACTACGCAAGTCTATTACAGGTTAGACTACATGTAATTTGTTTACAATCAGTGGAGAACTCAGCCTTCCTGTTAAAATATATTTGCATCAACTAGCATAACCATCAGAGTAGAATCAAGTTACAGTCAACAGAATGTGAATGCAAATATGCAGATTATACTTCAATCACTCAATACATTGAGCTACAGCATAGGTGGCTTTGATCAATTTAACCTATGAACCAACTGAAAACAGACTATTTGACAATAACAGCAAGGGGGAATACCCAAAGCGGATCTATAGTTCTAAACTGACCGTCGGACCAGCTAGCCCACATCTTAAATCAGTCTTGTTCTTAATGTCGCTCATTCAAAGCTCAACTTTTTTTAAAAAAAATTCAGCTCCTTTTGCTTCAACTTCAGTGAAATCCGAGCGTAGGCTGTAAGAAATCAGATGGTTGGAGCACCCACTTTCTTCAAATGCTCTCTAGTCAGTCTTGTGACCCTCTTATCGCCTATCGGTTGCTTCTTCCAAGATTGATAAATACATCAGCCCTACAGCTCTTCTATCCTAATCTTGCTGCACTCCCTGGAATACCTCTCTCCGTGACTTTGTTGCAAGTGCTTCCGTCAATAGTCTCCAGCTCCATATGCATCAGTTCCGAATCAATCTGATGATTTTCCATGTTTTATTTCATCATAGAAACATGGGAATCGCATGTTTGCTCCCCAACCTTGTCCATAGCATCCTTTGGCAGCTGTTCCGCTTGTTCAATCATTCCCCTATTCAAGTAAGCATCTACAACAGAAATCAGTAGCCTGGCATCATAACTGCAGGGAGGGTCTCAACTCCCACTCTTGAAAGCACTTTTTCATAAGTAGCAAGTAGCAACCACTTTGAGGTAGCTTATGTTACTACAAGACTTGAATCTTGACCTAAGCTTAGCCCATACCCGAACCATATCCAAATTAACATATGCAACAACGCTGCTACATATCTTCCAATCCCTGTTTGTTTTATACTGTGATTCCAATCCATTAGCAATTCTTTCTACGCCATCAAGATCATTACGGTGTCCATAGCTTTGAAATAAAACACAGTATGAGTGTGGTTACTCAATTCAATGCTCTTCAGTTTAATCTCTTACACAAGAGGAGTCACCTTTTCGCACACACCAGCCGATGGCTGGCTATCTTGGGGGCTAAACCCTATCTGTAATGCAAAAACCTGCATTCAATCAAGTCACTTGTGACGTAAAAGTTTGCTAGGTCATACTTCCACTTGAAGTCTCTTTCCCCATTAAGTTTTATACATCAAAACTTATTTTCAAGCTTTCAATCTAGGTTTCATCAGGTAACTCCGGTCCACTACGCAAAAAGTCATTAGTCAACCACATTCAATTATTCAAGCTCAAGCCCCAAAATCAATAACCCTAAATCCCTAACTGTGCTGTGGCATTGCGCCTAGCCCAGCAAAAATTAAGGCATTAAATACCTATCAAACATCATATATTCATATGCTTTTTCTCCTCAGTATTCCTCCCTTTCTTTGAATGGAATTTCATCTTTCCTTAATCTTATAGCAAAACATTCCAACACCAGTTGAGAATAACAGATAACCATAAATGATAAATCACACTAAAGTGACCAAACAACCAAAACAAGGGAGAAGTGACAAATCTAATGAAGAAGAAGCAAACCTTGAAGCAGTTATGGTAGCGGGCAAGCTGTCGGAGGTCCCTTTTTTCCATCTGCTCCCCCTCGCCAGTGAGCTTCCGGAGGATCGAGTTTAGACAACTGCAGATGCTAGGGACCGTTCTCTGTCAGAGGAAGTAGGGGGAGGACGAAAAGCAGGCAGGGATGTGGCCAAACAATAATAAGTTAATGTAACAATATTCCAGTTTTAAAGTTTGTTGCAACATCCATTAAATAGTACCTACTATAAATGATAGAAGATTAATAAACAGGCCAATAAATCAACTCAACTTATCAGATCAACAACATCAATTTGTTTCAAGAACAATTAGGGGATTCAACAAACACAAATAACACATGATACTCACCCCTGATGTGCTTAGCTCCCTAGAGACTTGATCAACAGGCATGTCAAAAGTTAAATTCATTCTATACAAAATGAACGGATTGAAAATCCAAGTGTTCTGTGCCTTTTGTAAAACGTGAACATAGGCAATTGCCAATTGGAGCACCATTTTGCCCTCCAATGCCTTCTTGTGGTCCTCCATCGTGAGCATTTTTCCAGATCAAGAAATATATTTCTCTTGATCATCTCACTTGATCAAAGCCAGCTGCTGTTCTGTCCCTAGAACCATGAACTTTAGTTGACAGCAATTTTATGCTTGAATGACATCGTACAACTGAGAAGAGAGCAGTAGCTCAAAACTACAAAGGCACAGCTGGAGAGGACGGATAAGAGTAAAATATTCACATCATTCATCACCAAATTTCAGCAATCTATTTAGGACCCTCTAGAGATTGTCACAAAAAATTGATCAAAAGAAAAATTGATCAGATTTCCAAACTCATTCCTCATGATGCTTTAAAACTCCTATTGAGAACTGCAGAAGTTAACTTTTGAACTTGGCTGGGAGAGATCTTCCTAAGCAACTCTTCATGCTTAGGTTTAATAACAACACCATCTTTCTCCATCCTTGAACGCATTTCAGGTGCCATTGTTCCCGCAACTGCATAAGTTTGAAGCAAGCCCAAGTAAGCTTCGGAATCAAGAGCCTTAGCTTTCTTCAACATACAGCAGAATTTCTCAGCACCATGAACATCTTTCTCTTTTATAAAATAGTCAAGAAACATCTTTATCCTCCCCCGGAAGTGCCTCCATTTGCCTTTATGTGCCAGTTCCATATGCATTTGGGCTGAATCAATCTGACGTTTTTTCAAGTAGTAATTCATCATAGTGACATGGGACTTCCATGTTCGTGCCCCAGCCTTCTCCGTAGCATCTTTAAGCAGCCGTTCAGCTTCTTCAATCATTCCCCTCTTCATGTAAGCATCTACAACGAGAATTGGTATTCTGAAATCATAACTTGGTTGGTCAAACTCCCACTCCTCTAAGCATTTTTTCATGCCCTCTACGTCACCAAGCCTAGATAGTGACCGAAGCATTTTTAGGTAGCTTAAATTGTTACAAGACCTGAATCTGGACTTAAGCTTTTCCCATACCCGAGTCACATATTCTAAATTACCCAAACTTGCGCCCAAGGTAATCAGATGATGATACGCCACTTGATCTGCCTTTTTTGAGTTATCCAAGAATTCCTCCAGCTTCTTCAAGGCCGCTTCAGCTTTCTCAGATTGGCCAACCCGAATATATGCAGTAGCAAGGCTGCTATAAACATTCCAGTCCCCATTTCTTTTATACCGCAATTCGACCTCATTAGCAACTCCTTCGATACCCTCAAGATCATTAAGCCGTCCATAGCTTTGAATCAAAACACAGTATGTATGCATAGTGAATTCAATGTTCTTCAGTTTCATCTCCTGCACAAGGGGAGGCACCTTTTCAGGCTGGCCCACTTTCATATAGAGACCCAGAAGATTGTTGAAAGCCACAATATTAGCAAAGTCAAGGTCTTCCATCTCTTTAAAATGGGCCAATGCCTTACCGATTGACTCCTCCATGCAGTAGCAGTTTAGTAGAGCTCCATAAGTTGAAGAAGTCTTTGCAGCAGGGAGAAGACTAGCAAAGTACTTCTCAGCTTCATCAATACCCTTTAGGTTATACAATATACTTAAACGTAATGCTTGGTCGCTGTCTGTAAAATCATCAGTATGTTCCTCCATCCATTGCAGGATCTACATAAGCAAGACAATAGGAATGAAATGCAAATCATATACAGTATCAAGAACCACCCACCTTCTTTCAGAAATTAGGCCTAAATCATGGGCACAAGCATATGAACAAGACCCCAGAACATCCAAGAGAGAAGGGCAGGGGAGCAAAACATGAACTTAAGAACCTAGGAAGCAAAAATGAAGTTCAAGAGCATAAAGCTTAAAACGCATGTTGTAGGTGAAATGTTCAACAAAGTCAGGACTCAGTATTTCTGAAACATAGAGATGATGCAGTCAAGCATACACTCAATCTACAATTTTGAATAACTGCGGGGCTCAGCCCTGTGTAATGCAACAAAGCAACATTCAATCAGGTCAATTTGTAATACAAAAGTCTCCTTGATCATCCTTCCCCTTCAAAATTCTCTATATTCCCATAAAGACCATCGTCCTAGTTTCAACTTTCATCAAGTAAATCCCACTAAGCAAAGATTCATCAAGTAGTCACGTTCATTTTGACCATTCAATCCCTAAAAATCAACAGCCCTAATTCAGCTGCTAGGTATTGCCACTGCCTACGGTGTAAAAATAAGGCATTGACACAAAAACATTTCACTTTTCTTCTCTTCCTTTGGAGCCCATTTTCAATTTCCTTGATCTTTCAGCAAAATAGTACAACAGCAATCTACACTGACACTGTGCAAATCTTTACATTGCTTATATTACATGAAATTAAACCAAAATTGAACCATAATAATAAACCAAAATAGGAAAAAGAAACTAAGAAATTTAAGGAGGAGGAGAGAAAAACCTCGAAGCAGTTGCGATAGCGAGCATGCTTACGGAGGTCCTTAACAAAGGAAATAACGTCAGTCTTGGTAAAATTCTTGCCCTGCATCTTCAATTCATTCAAAACATCCGACATGTTAGCGCGATTAGTTCCAGAAACCCATAGTTTGCTGTAAACTTCGGCCTTCTCCAATATCCGACGCTTTTCCGGGGGTATTTTGGGCTTCCTCTTCCCCCTGGCCGACGTGTACAGTTGCCGGAGGATGCCGGAGTACAAACTGGTGGGGATGGTGGGGATCATTCTGTGTCGGAGATATAGGTTTGCCATCAACATTTGATTTGATTTCCGAGAAAACCGCAGCTGGGTTTGCAAAATGTGGTGATGGAATCTGATTAATGAACCATCTGAGCTGCTGTAATAATGAACGAACTCCCCACTCCCCGTTTGCTTTCAAAAAAAGAAAAAAAAAGGGGGAGGGGAGATTAGGGTTTTTCAGGGGTTTTTACGGTTTATGTATCCAACGGGGGCTGATCAATAAATCAAGAAATGAGTATGATTTATTTTTTGGCACATTTTGTACTCTTCTTTTACTTTTATTTAATTATTATTTTCATTAAAAAATAATTTGATGAACAACTTTTTTATTATTTTCTGATAGGTGTAATGCGTTCATAATATTGAAAAATGTTATCATTGTATCAATTTTACTTTCAGGGAGCATTTGGTTAAGAAATTTCTTAGAAAAGCTAATCAATTTTTTTTTAATTGACAAACTTTCTCTTGTTTGGTTCTACCTAATAGATAAGAAAGTTTTAATATATAATTGGTTATCTCCCTCACAATCTTAGTAAATAGTTTCCCTATGAGGGTTAGGAAAAGTTTTTCTCCGAAAAAATCTCTCAGGAAACTACTAAATATATCATTAATAGGCACCGTTCTTTTGTGTGTTAACGCAACTAACCGCAACGCAAATTGTCGCAACCTACCGCAACATACCGCAAATTACCATTACCTTTTTACTATTTCCACCGCAACTTACCACAATCTACCGCAACTTACCGCAACGCAAACGCAACACCCAAAAGAACGGTGCCTAAATCTACTATATACATATGTCTTATAACTCCAATGTAACTTGTAACACAATATTTTTCCACCTCTCTTAGGCCCTGTTCTATACTGCGGTTGGCATAAATAGTGCACCACAGCATCACCATGATTTGCCACATTTCACCGCAAATCATTATTTTTTTCTCTCCTCACTTTTCTCTCTCCTCACTTTTCTCCTCTACATTTTACATTCTCTCTCCTCACCTACCCCACATACCAATAACCTACCACAATTCCACCACACCCCACCACAATTCCACCACACCTCACCGCAAAATACCGCAGTATAGATTACGGCCTTATTTCTTAGGCAGTGACACGCAAAAAGTAAAACTCTGAAAAGTTCCACATTCGTCCATCATCTTAAAGAAGTTTGAGAATATAAAACATGGCAAAGTGTTCATAGCACCATAGCTAACCATCACCCCACCTCCCCCCTCTTGTCTTGGTTCCTCCATTGCCAAAAAAGATCAATATGGGTGTATACTTTAGATGTGTAAAGCAAGATTGGGTAAGCTAACGCAAAGTTTAGCTAAAATTAAAAAGTTGAGTGTTAAAAAAATTGAAAGAACGGATAAATTTTGGTTGGATGGATAGCCAGTAATAAGTAATAACCCACCCAAAGCGCATAACCTGGGTCAACCAAAAAATTAGAGAACACAATGTTGCTTAGACAGTCATAGGTAACCCTGTCAAAAATTGAAAAACACAACAGGTGAAAAGACACAAAATGATGGGGTCAATTTTAGTTAACCCCATGACTTACTTCATCAACTCCAATTAGTTCAACTTTTGTGAAAGAAAAAATCCAAAACAACCAAGAAATATTGAACTCCACGCTTCAGGACCAAACGAGCAAGTTCCAATACGACCAGCTAGTCCATCTCAAATCATGTTGGTAATATTGCTCGTTCAAAGCTGTAATCTTGGCAAAACCCTGAGCCTTTGGGTACCATTAGAGTAGACCCAAGGTCTCCTCCAAGTGCATACATACAAGTCTTTTCTGCCTTTTGGGCACCCATTAAAGATTCAGATGCCGTCTTGTGACCCTTGACCATCAATAAATACATTACACTTGGTCTGAGCTCACCGACATTCTGTCCCTAGCTCCGCTGCCAGGACATGTATGTTTGAATGACATAGTAGTGCAACTGAGAAGAAAACAGCAGATCAGAACCCTGAATGGCATAGCTCGTGATGACGAATGACAGTAAAATATTCACTACACCTGTCAATTAGGGCAGGCAGGCGGGCGGTTTTGGGTCAAGTACGGTGCAGGTCGGTTTCAGGTTTATTTAGGTTTCGGGTTTGTAAGTCGTGTTCAAAACCTTTCGGGTGTGTTCAAGTCGATTTTCAGGTGGGGTCAAATTCTGTCAGGTCTAAATTTCCGGGTATAGGTTGAGAAAATCGTGTTCAAAACCAATAATTTCCGGGCATGTTCGGGTCGGGTTATTGAGTCGGGTCAAGAATTGACAAGTCTGCTAGTCACATCATTCATCATCAAATCACAGTAATCCGTTTACCACACTCTCAAGTCTCAAGATTGCTATCAAATTTTGATGAAAAGAAAACTCACAATGAGGACTGCAGAGTGTAACTTCTCAACTCAGTTGGGGCATATCTTCTGCAGCAACTCTTCATGTTTAGGTTCAATATCTACACCGTCTTTCTCCATCCTCAAACGCATTTCAGGTGCCCTTTTCTCAGCAACTGCATAAGTCTGAAGCAACCCCATGTAAGCTTCGGAATCAAGAGCCTCAGCTTTCTTCAACATATGGCAGAATTTCTCAGCGCCATCGACGTCTTTCTCTTTTATGAAATACTCAAGAAACATATTTACACTCCCTCGGAATTGCTTCCATTTGCTGCTAATCGCCAGTTCCATATGCATCAGTGCCGAATCAATCTTATGATTTTCCAGGTAGTACTTCATCATAGAAACATGAGATTTCCACATTCCCTCCCCAGCCTTCTTGGTCGCATCTTCTAGCAGCCGTTCAGCATCATCGATCATTTCCCTCTTCAAACAAGCATCAACAACAGTCATTGGTAGTCTGGCATCATAACTGTTAGGGGGTCCCAACTCCCACTCCTCTAAGCACTTTTTCATGCCCTCAATGTCATCAAGCCTAGACAGCGAGAGAAGCATATTGAAGTAGTTTGAGTTGTTACAATGCCTGAATCTTGACTTAAGCTTAGCCCATACCCGAGTCACTTGTTCTAAACTATCTAATTTGCACCACAAGTTCATCAGATGATGATATGCCAAACGGTCAGGATTGTATGAGTTGTCCAAGAATCTCTCCATCTTCTTCAAGGCCAGTTCAGCTTTCTCAGATTGGCCAACCGTAATATATGCTACAGCAAGGCTACTATATATGTTCCAATCCATGTTTGTTTTATACTGTGATTCCACCTCATTAGCAACTCTTTCTACACCATCAATATCACGAAGGCATCCATAGCTTTGAATCAAGACACAGTACGAGTAGTTTATCAACTCAACTCCCTTCAGTTTCATCTCTTCCACAAGTGGAGGCACCTTTTCAGGCTGGCCTACTTTCATGTAGAGACCCATGAGATTGTTGAAGGCCACAATATTAGCATACTTCAGCTCTTCCATTTCTTTAAAATGGGACAATGCCTTCTCAATTGACTTGTCCATGCAATAGCAATTTAGAAGAGCTCCATAAGTTGAGCGCGTCTTCGCGGCAGGCGGAAGACTAGCAAAATACTTCTCAGCTTCATCAATACCCTTCAGTTTATATATTACACTTAAACGTAATGCATGTTCTCCATCCGAAATATCATTTATGTGTTCTTCCACCCATTGCAGGATCTACACAAGCAAGACAATAGGAATGAAATTCACGGCATGTAAAGGACCAACAACCACCTAACTTCTTTCAGAATTCAGGCCCAAAATCATGGCCACAGGCATATGTACAAGGCCCTCAAACATGCAACAGAGCAGGGAACAGCACATTAACTTAGGAACCCATGAAGTAAAACACCGATTTCAGAACCAAAAACTTAAAAATCATATCTTGGATGAGAATGTCCGACAGAGTTCAGATAATTGAGACATAAGGCCGAAGAAGCCAGGCATTACACCCAGCCTATGGTTATGTGTAACTAACTACAGGACTAAGACAAGCACTGCAACAAAACAAACAATTAATCAAGTAAATTCAAATTCCAACACAAAAGTTTCCTTGATCAGCCTTCCAATTTAAACTGTTCCCCATATAGTTTTCCTAACATATAAATTTATAGTGAAGCCAGAAAGCAAAGATCCATCAAATAATTACATTCATTATTCAAGCCCTAGAAAAATCCTAATTTGATTAATCAGATGATTTTGTCCTCAACATTCTTATCTTTCCTTCGAATTCAAATCCCACTTCAATCTTTCATCAGAACAATCCAACTCCACTTTACACTGACACAGAAACATTAGGAGCAATACATCATTGCTCATACTACATGAAATAATTGAAATTAAACCATATAGTATAACAGATAAACCATGAATCTGAGTACAATGCCAGAAAACAAAAAGGAAAACGAAGAAATACAAGGAAGAAGAAGGGAGCAAACCTCGAAGCAGCTCTGGTAGCGGAAAAACTTACGGAGGTCCTTAACACAGGAAACAAGGGCAGCCTTCGTTAAATTCCTCCCCTGCTTCTTTAACTCATCGAGCACATCCGACATTTTAGTCCCCTCAGATCCAGCTGCCCATAGTTTTTGGTACAGTTTCGTCTTCTCTGTTATCCGGCGCTTTTCCGGCGACACTCTCGGACTCGAACTCCCCCTCGATAACGTGTAGAATTGCCGGAGGATCCCGAACTCGCCGGAGCTCAGCCTACTGCGGATGCAAGCGATCATTCTCTGCCGGAGATATTGGTGCGCCATTAATGATTTCCGAGAAAATTGAGGGAGGGAAGGAGGGAGAAGACCGTTGAGTAACTATGGAAGCCGGATGGGGCCTAGGCTAGGGTTTTTTCCAGGGTTTTACTTTGATGTTGCCAGTAGCAGGGCCATCTTCTAAAAAAATCAGACAAGTGATGGTAATTTGCACTTTGTTCTAATTTTATGATTAGCATATAACGGTTCGGATGAATATTTTGACAATTTTTTCTTTTTTTTTTATTTTTGACAAAATTTATTAGAAAAATTTAGCTTTCATTTAAATCTTTGAAAAATAATACAGAATGAATATTTATAAAAAAAATATTTTACCATTTTCCATTTAACTTTGTTTAAAAATTTTTAAAAATAAAGGAGGAAGAGTTTAATAGAAAATTTACCTTACCCTCATTTTATCATGGAATTTCCTTCAAAATTTAAGAGAAAAGTGAGTAAAAATCGATAATGAGAAAATAGGATTGGAGAAGGAGAAAATGAGACAGATTGGTGAAGAAAATGTGGTTTTATACAAATTAGTGAAAAGATATTAATAAAAATCTATTTTTTCCGAGAATCAAACTTCATTAATTGTTAAATTAGCTTATTAATTAATGTAAATTGCTATAAAATGATATTAATAAATTTTTAAAGATAAAATTTTTAAAAGGTTATTTGACTTTTCTATCCAGCTATGTTTAGCTCTTCCTCAATTGTATGAACCACACATGTATGTATCTCTTTACCCCCGTAAGCTTCTTAGTTTCATGATCTTTCAATCGATTTTTCAAAGGTTTCCTACTGGGTTTCTTTTAGTGTATAAACTAGTTTTTCAAAGTGGTTTTTCGAAAAGATTTTTTTGTAGATCTGTCGAACCTCTCCATGCACTTCGTTTCTGACTTGATTTGTATCCCACAAACTAATAAACTTTATTAGCATTTTAAATACATTGGTTTGGTACTTTGTCGCTACTCGAAACATTAGTTGAAATCCAAATTTTAGGAACACTAATACTTGTCTGATTAGAATCCGAACTTGGCCAAGACGCTATGCCAAACATTATTGCCAAGCATCACTTAGTCCTAATAATTGGGAGATTCAAGTCAGGTGAATTTAAGTTGAGTCATGTTTAGTTTAACAAAGTTTTGATTTGGATCAGGCCACCATGTTTTAGTTCAATAAGTTTTGTCTTGTAAAATCGAATTATCCTAGTGAAAAATAAAGTTGGATTGGGTTATGCCATTTTAGGGCTCGAGTCCATTTCGTGTCAATTGTTTTGGCATGATCCATTATAGATTCGGGCTGCTCATTCAAACCAGGTCAATTGTGCTTGATCCAGATGTTACCAAGGTTTGTATTGTACAATCTATCCTCAACCAATTTTAGCTTAACAGGGATGAGCGGTTCCGGATACTCTACCCTAAAATTAGAAACTTTACCCTTACCCGTTAGGACAGGTTCCTACCCTTTTAAGAACATTACCCTTACCTACAGGTTAGGTTCAGATTCCGGTTCCAGGGTACCCGCCAATTATGAAAATTATATTTATTGACGTATAAATTTTTAAAATAATATTAGTTGTTTTCTTTAACGCCAAATACATCACATTGTCCAATTATCATGGCCACAATATCACACTCAATTTTAGCACTAACAATGAAAATTGAAGAATAGAAATAAGTTCTGAATAATGTATTCATTTCAATAGTTTTATTTGCCTATGATTTATACTAGAATATGGTTGCATCTTCCGTGTATTCATCTATTCTAGGTTCATGATTCCAAATATTCGAAACTTGAACCTATTTAATAGGTTCTTAGTTATGGTTCAATTTCTAGGAACCTTACCCTTACCTATTAGGACAGATTTTCTAAATTCTAAAAACCTTACACTTACCCGTTGATAGGTTCCGATTTCAGAATCGCTCACCCCTAAGGCTCACACTAATGAAAAAGAAAAAAAGTAGTTTAAAGTAGCAACTTCTATTTTACTAATAAGAACCTCCATTAACATTTTCTTTTTTTTGGTGGGAGATAACATACCACAGATTTTTTGGAAAAAGAAAATCCTTTTCTAAGGGCTCATCATTTTAACTATTGTAAATAATTTAAGGAAATTGAAATTAAATAAATCAACCTTTAGCGGTGCTTTGATCTAACGCACCAACCTTGAACATTAATATTTGACGAATTGACCTTGTCATGACAAGGTCCACTCCAACCTAGACCACCTCGGAGGTCGGGTAGAACCGGACCATGATCTAGGGCATCCAATCCACCCTGGAAACCCAAAGTTCTGTACTAACAGACCTCCAACGCTCCATGCAATGGCAGAACCAACACGTTTACTATCAGAGTGGCGATCGCCAACTTGCCCCCCCTGGGTGGCACCATCCGGCGTATCCGCCTCCACCACCCCCTATTATGTTGAGCAATCCGGATTTTCTAATTAAAAATATAATATACAAAAATTGATAGAGTATCCAAGTCTATGATCTATGACCAAGTATTGATCAATGCTGACCACAAAAAGTTACTCTTGAAGCGAGCATTTTCTAACAGCAGATGGTAGTTTGATATCATGATACTGTCGTTCAATACTTTCAATTCTCATGATTGTAAACACTTTTCCATATCTTAAATGCTTATTTATCAACACCATCTAAGTACTTATTCAATCGAATGTACTTCTCATTCATCTGTAGCACAAGAGGAGGTACCTTTGTTACTCAACTTTTCCTTGTAGTAGCAATTTACGAGAGTTGAACAAGTCGAACTATCTTTGCAGCAGGACAAGTAGAATAAACTTTTTTAAGTCGACTAAATGTTTGCAAGTGTCGACAACATTTCCAACTCATTTTATCAAGCCTACATAGCTTACCACCATGACACCGTCTCAAAGCAGTAAAATTTGATTGGAGCAGCTTCACACAATTACATATGCCACATCTTTCTCGAGTTTCGTTTTTGCTGCAGCTGCACAAGTCTAGAGCTGTAGTAGTTGAGAAGAGCTCCATAAGTGGGAAGGGTCTTTGCTTCAGGGGGAAGGCTGGCTAAATACTTGTGAACCTCGGCCATACCCTTTAGGTTATACATTATATCTAAGCACACTGTGCTGTCTCCTTTTGAACGGTCGAGTGTGCCTTTAGCTATCCATTCCAGAAGCTGCAAAATGACAATATGGCGTGAATGAATTACGCATCACACACCAAACAATTACGCAAATCAGAAGACATCCATGGGCAACAAAGGAATTTGACATATAATGTTGTTTGCTTGAAAGAAAAACTAGCAGTTTGGAGTGCTTTTCCAAAAGGATTCTTTGATGTTTCTCTACATCCAATTGAAACAGCCATTCTAGGATTCAAGTGTTACAAGGCTATGCACATCGAACCTCCACATCCCAGAACGAATATATGAGACTATGAGCCAATGGAATAGGTTAGACCAAGAAGGATTGCATCACATGAACTCAGAACTCCATTTACCCAACATAATTCAAATTTACCCATTTTACCCATACTTTCAACAATCAACTTTCCAACTTTTACCAAAACTCTCCATACCTTACTTTACCCAAACTTACATTACCCCCGAAAGAATAGAGCGCTTAGAAAGGTGAGGACTGTAAAGAAAGCTCCCATCTCGTACTCATTCATTGGAATACATACTATGTGGTGGAGGAACATAAAGAGATCAGAACGTAAAGCAAGAATGAAGAAGAAGCCTCAAGATCCTCTATAAATCGAAGAAATAATACCATATCAGGGTAGAGTTACATTGCAAATGTTATACACTAATCACATAAATAATGCACAGCCCCAAAGCAGAATAATAAATGCACCTTGATGGAAGAAAACCCTTTTTATAATCCATTAGCTTCTGCAGCCATTGCCATGAATTACAATTACAGGCTCTCTGCCATCACCACGGTCTCATTTTGCATTGGAAACTTTGATTAAGGTAAAATCAAATCCGGGCAACCACGGTCTCATATTGATTTCACTCTTTCACAACATTTTGCATAGTTTAACAAATTCCAGACCCAGTTTTAGTTATTAAACTCAATTTCACTGTACATAAAAATATGTAACAGAAATTTGAATTAGGAAGAACCCAACTTTCAGCAGATGTAAGAGCTAAACCCGCATTTTAAACATGTAGCACAACAAACCAAGCAAACCCAATTGTGATTTCAGTCATACTGAACTAAGTTGAACAGATGCGATTTTGCTCGTTACCAGATTCCACTTTCAAATTCCCAAATACAAGGACAATCACTGAATTAAGATGAGGGGGGAAATTGCAGAACAAAGTAAAATACTAATAACTTCGACGAACTAATCAAGAGTTTAGCAATGAAGTGAGGGAACCTGGACGGAGTGTTTGAAGTGGCGGCAATCACGGAATGTTTTGGCGCAGGAAATAAGATCGGAATTGTAGAATCGCTTGCGTTCTCTTTTTAGAAGTTCCAAAACATCTGACATTTTCATGCCGATTTCTCCCCCAGCCCAAAGCATCTTATATAGGCTGTCCTTGTCCATTCTATCGGCATTTTCCGGCGGTTTCCTGGCCCATGCCGCAGTGGAAATCCGGCGGACAAGAATAGACTCGCCGGAGAGACAGCGGCCGGTGATACTGCCTATTATTTTCCGCCGGAAATATGGATGCATCACTTCGGAGGTGAAGCCAGTTGCTGAGACCTTGGAATCTTAGATTCTTGGATCAATTTGGGGTGTTCACAGGGTTTAGGGTTTATGAGTCGGGACTCGGGAGGGTGATACCTAACTTTTGTTTGAAATATTTCTCAAATGCTCCAACTTTTTAAAACTTATTTTGAGCACCCTTGGTTTTTGAGTTATTAATTTTTTTTTTCAAGGTTATTTCTTCAAAAATTGAAGAATAATGATATTTCGGTCACTTAATAAAATTGATGGCCGGAAAAATATCAAATAATTACTAATTCAAAAATTAAGGGTACCTCAAAACGAGTTTTGAAAAATTGGAATACCGAAAAATAGTTTCCCCAAATATTGGGATACCTCCGAGTAATTTTTTGATAAAAACACGAGAAAATGGATTCAAAAAATGATTAAAGGGTCATCATATTTTGATGTCATTATTTTAAGGGCCCTGTATTTTGATAAATAATTGTAGGGTGACATTATCTTTGTTATAATTATTTATGGAGTACATTCCAATCTATTTTTCGGCGAACAAAATATTAACTACAATATCTATTGTTGATTAGGGTTATATATCTTTAACCAAGCCTAAATATTAAGATCTAGATGGCTGACAGGCTGAACTGCAAGGTAGACACTCTCCCTATAATGTACCTGGGATTACCTCTGGGTTCAAACATGAAGCGGAAGGAGGCGTGAAATCCAATCTTGGAAAAAATTCAGGCTAAGCTGAAAAGTTGGAAATCAAGCACCTTGTCGAGGGCAGGCATGTTAGTTCTTTTGAAGGCAGTAATTAATAGTTTGCATGTATATTACTTGTCCATGTATAGAATACCGAAGTCAATGGTCAAAGAGATCATCAAAATGCAGAGAAGATTCTTTTGGGGAGGAAAGGAGGGAGGTAGACCAAACGCATCAGTCATTTGGGAAGTACTACAAAGACCAAAGGAGAAGGGGGGGTTAGGACTGGGGGATTTAGTAATGAAAAATGCAAGCCTCCTATTGAGGTGGTGGTGGAGGTATGGAACAGAGGATGAAGCACTTTGGAAGAAGACTATACAAGCTATACATAATGAAGATGGGGGTATTCTTCCATCGAGACATAAAACCGGAGTCCCAGGACCTTGAGGAGATTTGAAAGAAATGATGAAAAAGAAAGAACCAGCACAGCTAGCATTCCATGAAGGGCTGGAAATACAACTGGGCGATGGCCAGAAGGTAAATTTTTGGGAAGACCCATGGTACAATAAGGAAATTCTGAGAGATAAGTTTAATCAGTTATATAAGCTATCATCTCAAAAAGGATGGATGGTGGGAGAAATGGGGTGGTTTGAAGGAGAAAATTGGAGATGGTGTTTGACATGGAGTGAGGAGCTAACAGCACAGGAAGTGATATTGGAAAGGGCATTAGTAGCGAGGCTGAACAAAATACAACCCATGAAAGGGAGAGAGGTGTAACACCCCAACACCCTTAGCCACAAGATTATCCTTAACCATGCCATAACCCTGTGATTAGCGCAGCGGAAAAGACAAGTATTGAGGCATTACCGTCGTCCCCACTCGGGACAAGGCACACAATCCACCAACATATACATAAACCACCAAGTGAAAGCTACACTTAAACCCATACATAAACAATCACCGAAACCATAGATATCACACTTTATACACCCATCAAAGAAATATATATATATATATATTAAACTTTCTCCAAAGCAAATTAATCTTTGGAACCATGAAGACCACTGAGGGCGGATTTGGTCGGCCAAATCCGCCCATTAAGACTACCTTGCACGTGGAAGTTCTACCTCTGCTTATCTTTGTCTTTACTTTGGGAGCTCGGACCGCCTAAAACGAAACATTGAAAACATACGCAAAGTAAGTGGGGAAACACTCAGTACACAAACCCCCAACACGTCAAACCGTTCGAAAACGGTTTTAATGCCGGCATTTAAATTCATTTTGAAAACGGGGATGGGGTTAAACATGTATTAAATGGATTTGGCATAGATATAAACATATAAAAGTAGACATGATATATATATATATATATATATATATATATATATATATAATATAGAAAATAGAGTGGTATACCTTACGATCGGTGCAAAGCACCTAACACGCACATGCCCCAAACCGATCTGGAGTTTAGGTTGGGTGACTGCTATGCAGTCGGACACTGGCCAGGTCTGGACACTCTGATCAGGAGCATCATATAAATGAATAAAGGCTAGCACTTCACGTAACTTAGCTAGAATTATAATAATATGGCAGGACCACTTTTGAAAATAATAATGTATAACATAGATCTTGATATAAATTGATATGAATAAGCATCGTACCGTGCTTGAATTATAAAAGTTGGACAATTTGCGTACCTTGGAAAGTAGGAAAACTTGGTGGCGTGCCTCGAGCTCGGGACGGCTTGGTTGACTTGGGAACTATAATAAGAAGTGTAGAAATTGAGAACCAAAGAGGGTTCTTAGTGAGCTATAAATGTTAAGTAAAATAAGAATTTAAGAATGAAATAGATTAGAAGGAAAAAATTTCAGGTTTTTAGAAATAAAGTTTTTAACATGACTCTAACTAGGAAACTCGGAATTAAACAAACGAGTACTTCTCGGAATAGGGAAAATCATGATCTACAACTTTGTCAACATGACCGAGGTCTAAAAATGGAAGGAAGGGCCTATAAAATGGCCCGGACAGAAGCTGATTCAAACGGTATTTAAGACATTTGGTTTGAACTATTGAGGTGAAATTGGTACAAAACCTTGGGAATAAACCATGGAAAGCTTATCACTTATAGAATAAACTTAGGCAATGAGATTTATGAAGCAAGAAAACCAAGAAATGGAAGACTAAAGTGGGAATTAAAGTGTTCTTTGAACTTAAACGGAAATGTCGTCAAGTGACGAGGAAGAGATTCTTAAAGGTGAAATGGTGGATTTCGGAAATGTTTGGACAAAGCATTGAAGTCAAGGACTTAGAACACATCTTGATTATCCTAGTATTGAACAAGGAGTTCCCAACCGTTTAGAGTCTTTAAAAGATTAAATTTGATTCACTAAATCCCAAACTAACGATAAAAATTTCTGGGCAGAACATACACGGACAGCCCGTACTCGCGACCCCATATCTCTCACTCTTGGCATCGGATGAATACAAATCATACCTTTCTGGAAAGCTTGTAAAGTGGCATAAAACTTTCATGTTCTCCACAGAAACTAACAAGGTCTCCAATTGGACGAAAAATTACCCTCAAGTCACTGACTCAGAAAACGTATTTAGTTTCGTGCCGTTACGGTTTTGGCCATAACTCGGGCCACACATGTCGGAATCTCGAAATTCCAAAGCCTATAGTTAGCTACCACATTGGACTATCATATGGAGTAAAAATCTGGACTAAAACCATACTCTTAATCCTCTGTAAAAATCAAATTCTCAAACAGAAACTTTAATGCCCTTAATCCCACTTCTAATGTTTGTTTAAGCTTCTAAATCATACCAATTCACAACCAAACTTCAAATTAGCTAACATTCATCATATTTCCAGAAATGAACATTCAAAACTTACTCAAATAACATCATAAATCTCACATGCAACCATGGATTAAATCATGCTACTTGAAACAATGCTTGTACTAGCACTCCTTCCCCAAATTCTCACCAATTCATATCATTTAAGCACAAAATCACTTAATTAACATAACCAATACTTATAATCAGTCCCCAAACTCAATATTCCTTCAACAAACTCACATGCACAAAGATAGAATCATCATCCACCATAAATCTATCAAGAACTCTTCAAGAACACCCAAAATTTATATGCATTCAACCCAAAACTCAAACCCTAATTAACCTAACTTAACCACAACATAAATTCATGCTCAAAAACATAAAAGAGATGAAGAACAACAAGAATCACACAAATTAGAAGTGAAAATCAGATTTGAAACATAAAGAGTTGAGTTAGGGTTTTGAATATATACCACTTGAGAGAGAAATTGGAGAAGGAAACAAGAGAGGAGGGAAGGAGGGTGGCTCGGCCACCCCTGGCTGGCCGGCGCCGGAAAACTGGCCGGAGGCTGGTGCTGCTCGGCTGGGCAGAGGAGAAAGGGGGAGGAGGGTTGAGGTGAGATGAATTTCTGATTTGTAAAAATGAAATTGAAGGCCTTATTACTCCCCCCCTGTATATATAAATACACTCCCTTAATTAAATTAAAACACTACTTGAACCACTCTTCTAATTAGTAATTAGGCTAACAAAGGTATCATTAAAATTAGCTAGGTAAGGTAATTGGTAATAAACTAGATAAAATTAATTAACATAAAACTTGATAAAATAGTTTAGAATAAATTAAATAAAATTACTTGGGAATAAATTGGGTAAAATTAACTAGTACTAAACCACATAAAATAAATTGCTAAGACATATTAATAAAATGAATTGAGCAATAAAATGTACTTAGGAAGGTTGGGTAATATAAATCGTAAAAGAAACGGAATTGAAATTAATATAACCTTCTTCGGTTTAGAAGCGTAAAATTGAGAACCATAAAATACATTATATAACTCATCGTAAAAATATTCATAAACTCATAATAATATTTATAACTTTAAATCCGAGGTAACATAAATTCAACCCATTTAGCCATCGCCTTGCTCGAGACCTGCCACGCATAAATAAATGAATAATAGAAGTAACAACTGCAATAACCACAATAATAATATTCATATCGTGAAAATAGAGAAAAAAAAATTTATTACCGTATTTTAGCTAATTACCATAGTTAAGGTCTTAATTAGTACGGGTTTAGGGCGGGTCGTTACAAGAGGATAAGGTGTTTTGGGAGGACAAAGGAGCTTTCAAAGTAAAGAAAAATATGGAGAGAGCAGAAGAAATTACATACAAGGAGGTGCACGTGGATTCAATTGTCTGCAGTGTATGGAGGAAACTAGCGCCACCGAGGGTTGAAATCATGGCATGGATCACATTGTTGGGCAAGCTCAATACGAGAACCACATTGGAGGGGAAGAAGATAATTCAAGAGAATGAAGATATCTACCCATTTTGCGAAGATGAGGGGGAAAGTATTGACCATGTTCTACTAAATTGTGAGTACTCATGGTCGATTTGGAGAACAATTGTGTGGGAGATGGGATACCAAATAAGTAAAGCAAGCACAGTAAAGGCAATGTATGAAAATTGGATGAAGGCCCACTTCAAGAATAACACCAGAAGGAATTTGTGGGTGACAGCTTGGTTTGCAATTATTTGGTCTTTATGGAATCAAAGGAACAAAATAATTTTTGAGAAGGAGGAGAAGAACAAGGACCAATTATTGCAAGCAATTAAGTGGAGGGTGGCCAGCTGGGGAGAAGCAGCACAGGACCTGCCATACACAGCTCACACTCTGGCTACTAATTTCAACAAAATTCCAGACCTGTTTTAATGAACACAGTCGAGGAAGAAGATTGATGGAATGATTTTTTTGCTCAATTTTTCCATTATATGGGCAAATGGAATATATAGTAGTGGAAGACAGCTAGGTTGTTTGTTGTAACCCACTCCCCTTGTATTGTGTTGTCATTCAAAATCAGAACATTTGTAAGTGTTGGGTAGTGGACGATAATCTGGTACTTTACGTATGGATTAAAAATAGGGTTCATTGCCTGCACAACCCTTCCATGGTTGGGCAATTGAATTTGGGTTTTTGGCCCTTTTTGTTTTCGTTGAATAAAATTGGGCCGAGTGCCCGTTTACCGATCAAAAAAAAATGATAGTTGATTTCAATTAAAACAACCTTAAATATAAAAATCATTGTTTCACACATCTTTAGACCGAAAAATTGGTTGGAATGTCCCCAATAAATAATTACCGCAAAGATATTGTCCCCCCATAATAATTTATCAAAATATAGGGCCCTTGAAATAATTACATCAAAATATAGGGACCCGTTAGTCATTTTTTTAAAAACAAATTACACATCTATTAAAACAAATTACATATTTATTAAAATAAATTATATATCTATTAAGATAAATTTAAACCCTTTCGAACTCTTTCCAATAGTTTTGATTAGTTTCATCTTTTTCTAGTTTCTTCCAACTATTTCCAATTTCTTTCAACCTTGACAAATCCCATTCCAATTTTGACAAACTTCTTCCAACTCCTTGTAACTTTGATGCACTCATTCCAACTTCTTCTTACTTCAACTCTACTTATCCAAACTTGAAGAACGTGCCCTTCCTTGATGTGAAGTTGGAGTGTTGGGATAAAAATGTCACCCACCTTTCCAATTTAATCAAAATTGTTACTATACTTTAAAAACTGTCAAAATTATCACCTAACTTTCAAGATTACTCAAAATTATCCCTCTACCCTTAATTTTACCAGCTACATCAGGTATACCTAATTTCTTCACCAATTTTCCGGCTCCTTCCTCTTTCCTCTTCCTCTTCCTCTTTTCCATCTTCTTCTCCCTGCTTCATCTTCTTCTCAAGTGGGCTTTATGCGCTGCTAATTCAGCCTCGAAAGTGCTGCAAAATGCATTCAAACAGCATTTGAATACCCAACACATTACAAATGAACATGAATGAAGAACAAAAGCCCAAAGAAGCTCCCACGAAAGCAAACCTGTAAAAGTTCTCTGACCTACTAATGGCAACTAAACGAAATGCATGGGTCAACTTCAAACTCACAATTGTTCTCGAATTGAAGCCTTACAAGAACACCAACATTCCCACGGTGGTTTTGAGTCTACCCAGCTTGAAGTACTTGGCTCTGAGGTTTAATGAGTTTCAAGGAACTGTGCCCAGGGAGCTCTTCGATTCCAATGAGTGTTTGTAAGTTGCCAAATTTGAAGAACTTTACCTACTCTTACAACTTTTTTACGGGTGAACACCCAGTTCGCCTTCGGTTCCTGCGTTTGACGATTGAGAAGAAGATAAAGCAGGGGAGAAGAAGATAAAATAGGGGAGAAGAAGATAAAATAGGGGAGAAGAAGATGGAGAAGAGGAAGAGGAAGGAAGCGGAAAATTGGGGAGGAAGTTAGGTTTACCTGCTACAACAAATCAAAATAAGAGTAGATGGGTAGTTTTGATTAATCTAGAAACTTAGGTGGCAATTTTGATAGTTTGTAAAATATAGTGGCAATTTTGATTAAATTGGAAAGTTGGGTAACATTTTTATCCTAGAACTCTGTGAAGTTGTGAACTTTATAATCTCCCAATAAAAAGTAAAGAAATAAGTAAAAAAAACTCATTTTTTCTTTATGTGAAAAAAGCGAAATTGGAAAAACATAATCCATAATTTGAGATATTGGGAAAAAAACAATTCAAACTTACAACTTTGTTATAGATGACCGGAACTTTAATTCCTATTATGTTTAGCATCGACCATTTAGTTAAATTCGTCTGAAAAGTGACTGGGTGGCGCGTGGAACATATTTTAAACTTTGTTTTAAACTGCGAAAAGTTTCACGTATAATATCGTCACCACCACATCACTTTTCGGACGAGTTTAATTGGATGGTGAATGCTAATAAAGTTTAAAGTTCAATTCAACCATAAGGTTATCCTCAATGGTATTCTTTAAAATGGAAAACACCAAGTACATAAATAGTATATTTAAAATTATTTTAACAGATAGTGGAAAATGAATATTGTTAATGGTGAAGAATGAGTTGAGGAATTGAGTTGATAATGAACACCAAGTTTGTTTAATATTTTTTTTTTCTCCTAGTTCTCCCTATCTCTCTTCCCCATACCTTTTCTCTCTCCTCTCTCCTCAAGAATGCCTCTTTTTTTTGTTTTTCATTTTTTTTTCATTCTCTCTCCTTCATTCTTGGTGTTTTTGATCACTATTGCTGATAGCCTAAGACCATATGCAATAGTGATACAACATTTTGGAATGAAAGTGGGGGTCCGGTCCACCCCTCCCACATTACCTATCATTCCTACTATTTGAAACTTCATCTTATTTATCCTACAACAATAGGAACTAATTCCTACTTTTTTTTTAACCTAAAATACAAATTTACCTTTCTTTTTCTTTTCTTAAAGTATAAAAAAAATACCATTTAGTTGAGGTAAAAAAAAACAAAAAAAAAAAAGAAGAGAGAGAGACAAAAGAACGCTGCAACGTTCTCATACCCAAAATTCCAAATTTTTGATCACATAGAATTGGTGCACATGTTCCAAGTGTGTGATCTAATGACTGTATTTGCTCTAATAAACTTATAAATTTCGGTTTATTTGTTCAAATAACTACAACATATGAATTTTTTTTTCCAATTTCCAAAAAAAAAACCCATCTAATTATAAGGTTGTCAAAAATTTGGGTCCGGGTCAATTCGGGTTCGGATGAATCGGACATCGGACGAAAACTTGATGTCTGATACCCAGTTTTTTCGAACATTTTCCGGGTCGGACTCGGGTCGGACAAATCGGACAAACATATATTCGAGTTTAAACCGGGTTCGGACAATAGAAAATTGAAAAATATTGTGTTCGAATTTTCGGTCAAATCGGTCAATGTAAAATCGGACGGAAATTTTATGACCATACTCACTTTTTTCCGGATCGGACTGAACCGGATTTTCAGATCGGACATTTTTTTGTCAGCCCTATCCAATTATATGTGCCTATACCAAAGGTCCAAAACAAGGGGAAAAAAAAAAAAAAACCAAGGAAATCCATAAAATACAGGCGACCGAATCGGGGCCGACGGGCGTACATTTGTCATTTGCCACACCCTCTAAGCGACAAATAGCGGCAAATTTCTGGAAAAATGGTGCAGCTGTTCCTCTTCCTCTCTCATCCCTTGTCTGTCTCTTCAAATCCTCACCTCCATCTCCAAACCAAATCTCTCTCCATAACCCCACGATTTCGCCTCTCATGCTCATCCTCTGCTCCTCCCAATTCGGTAATAATCTCACCCACTACAGTTCACTCAACAATTTCAAGTCTTTATGCCTCATCTTGTTTATCCAACTCCAAATTTTGCAGAAAAAACAGGGAGAATTGAAGCCAAGGACAGAGTACAACCCCAACTGGCTCGATGATTTCTTCCTCAATTCTTTCCGGAATAAATTGGCTCAGGTAACTCTTTAATATTTGCTTCAGCTTTTTGTTCAGCAATTGAATTTAGTTTGATGAAATTGGTATTTTTTTTAATTATTGATTGGTGAATAAATTGAACAGGAGGTTGGTTGGGACTCAAACAAGGCTGGGTATGATGGGTTGATTGAGCTTGCAAATGGGCTTATGGTGGGCAGAACTAATCACCAAACGAGTGAAGCTGCGGTATGTCTTCATAATCCCCTCCTAACAAAATTTTATCCATTTATTTTTTGTTTAAGAAACAATAAATGGGTTATTGGGGAAAAAAATTAATAAAATTCGCCGTCTGTGGGGATCGAACCCACGACCACGTGGTTAAAAGCCACGCGCTCTACCACTGAGCTAAGACGGCTTACTTGCTTTGGAATTTCGTTGAATTATGTATAAAACAACCATGCAATGTAGCCAAAACTCAGTTGTACAATCAGTTGATATATCTCACATATTTCTAACAATCTGGGAAGTAAAACTGAACTAAGCACCATGAATGTTAGTACACTTTGGCACAGGAAATCAACGGAGTAATGTAATGTATTTAGCATTATTCTTACATACGTTTGTGTCATATTACGAAGATGTATAAAAGGTTAAGAAATTACAAGGTCATGTTGTTCGGAGTGAAGCCGTGAGGTATGTAACGCAACATGTGGAGCTCCAGATTCTCAATAATATCACTTGAGCCTTAGTTTGAATTTAACTTTTAACCCTAAGTACTTACAGTTACAACATATTAAGCATTTGGAACGTATGGTCTTTATTTAGAGTATAGCGTGGGCCCCAAGAAACGATTCCCCACAAAAGCCTTGAGAAATTATCAGTACATATTATTTAGTAAAAAAAATAAAGAAGAAACAAAAACTGCAACGCCGTCTGTGGGGATCGAACCCACGATCACGTGGTTAAAAGCCACGTGCTCTACCACTGAGCTAAGACGGCAGGCAAATTTTGCGCATCCGGGGAATCGAACCCCGGTCAGTACCGTGGGAGGGTACTATGATACCACTACACTAGATGCGCCTTCTTTGCTTCTCCTTCCTGAACAAAATTTATTATTAAAAAGCCTCATGTGATTTCTCTAGCTTGTCTCTTCATACTTCATCAGGGGGATGATATTCTACGTTAAATATTTAACATTATTAGTTGTTTGATATACCAGCATATCTGGTAAGGGTAACTGGTAAAATGTGTGTAAATTTTTGAAAATTAATTGGGTATTATATGGATGTATAGGTTAGGATATTGACATCTTTGTTTCCTCCATTCGTACTGGAACTGTACAAAACGCTGATAACGCCCATAGGAGGGGGAAAACTCGCCGCTATCATGGTTGGTATGTTATTTCACTACTTTCCAAATTGGATTTGTAAAGCCGATGGACGTATTTGTGGATTGAAAAATTGCTGAACTAATGATTTCATTCGACTTGTATTGAAGCAAGGGTAACAGCACTCACTTGCCAATGGCTCATGGGACCATGCTCTGTTAATTCGATCAATCTTCCCGACGGATCTTCTAGCCCAACTGGGATATCTATAATCAACCATAATATTTATAAATTTACTCCAAAGTTTATAACTTTTGTTATCAGTATGGTGTATTTAAATTTGCAACAATGTAAATGTGGAGGGACTTAACTCGGAAGTGATAAATTGCTGCAGGTCTATGTAGAAAGATGCAAGTATTTGGAAGAAAGCAAATGTGTGGGAGTTTGCATCAATACTTGCAAACTTCCTACTCAAGTGAGTACTTATCGAACTAATTAGTTAATCTTCTTGTCAAATTTATGCTGTACTTAAAGCCTTACGTACCAACGCGTCAAAATTGCTCTTGATTCTTGACATAATATACACTTTTGGGCTTGATTCTTGACATAATATACACTTTTGGGCGTCGTTAATCTTGTTGTGTTGTGCTAATTAGGCCTTCTTCAAGGACCATATGGGGATTCCACTACTTATGGAGCCGAACTTTGACGATTATAGCTGTCAGGTATTACTTATCATTTCTAATTAACCTCCTCTTTTAGATCTTAATTAAAATTTTGACAGTTCGACTCGATGTCTGGTCCACATGAATTAATATCCAAAACCGCAAAATTTCGTGTAAGATTATTACATCTAACCCTTCATATTCCACCTGGGAGTGATTTAGAAGTATTGGTTTTTTGGTTTTCGCCTTTATATATTTCTGCGCTGACTGCTAGTATATGTTTCAAATTTTAACATGTTATTTCCTGGGCAATTTGGTTTATGCTATGAACAGTTCAGTTTTGGGGTGAACCCACCCGAGCCAGAAAGTGATAGCAGCTTAAGAAAACCATGTTTGGAGATTTGCCCAAATGCTCCAAGACAAAGGAAAGATGCTGCCACAGTCAGTGAGAAGCCTTGTCCTAGGGCATGAATATAAATATGACACTACACCAATTTGTTTTTACATAGATAAACAAGAAAGTTAAACAAAAATATGTCTAATTAGATCATCTCTCAAAAATCATGATGGATTTAGGTTTTGTAAGAACCTCAGTATTCTAATTTAATGGCAACAAAGGCAAACTGCAATTGATACCAACACCGAGTTTTGGTGGTGGTCATTGCTATGAACTCGCCCAGTTGAAGGTCATCCAGCTTCTCCGGCCCCATAGCACCTCTGCAAAGGGGCATTTTTGCCATATCTAAAAAAATGTGCGTGCATCTCTGACTCCTCCTGAAACCCACACACACAACACTCCTTTGACACCCTTTTTGCTCAATTCATACCTATTGCCAGAGCGTTTCTTGCTAGATGATAGCTGGATCTGATCGAATAGGCGCCCTTGGAGGTCAAATGCCATATCAAGTAGTCATTATGCCCTCCATTGCATGGTGGCGTATTCAAGATGAGCTCTGTGTCGCGAGGTACAAACCAGGAGCGCACCATATCCTCTTTCCAGCAACCATTGTTGACATTGTCCATCAATTCAGTCACCTTGGAATTCGGATTTTCTGCATGAAGGCTCCTCACAACCTTGAAAAGAGTGAGGCCTAGCTAGGGATCGTACATATCCAGCAATACACCGATGCCTTCACTTTCTCCCCTTTTCCTATTATCCAACGAGAGCTTGTCACAATGATGTACCATGCATCCCAAATGCTACTCCATGTGTAGCTCAGCTTCGAGCCTGGCAGTGGTTGATCTAGGTCTTTGTACTAGGGGTAGCCAATACATTATCATATTCACTCCGAAAACATATTATCCACAACTTTTAACTGAAATTATACTAACTTTTTTTTTTAGGTTAAGGGTGGTCATGGCCACCCCCAACCCCTATGTAGATCCGCAAGTGCTAGTTGGGCCGCCAAGACATTCCCATCTGACAAGTACCACGCCTTCAATATATTATACGCGAGGGAGTTGGTGTTCTGGGTCAACCTCCAAACTGCTCCATGAGGTGTGCATCATTGAACACCTCCATATCCCAGAACACGAGTCCCCCCATCTTCTTGGCTTCGCAAATTTTGTCTTTCCTGTATTTTCCTCTTTGTAGGGTCATGGCTTCACTAGAAGCTATTAGCTTAGATACCATGGCAAAGGTTGTTAGAAAGCTTAAAAACATATGTTTGTGGCTTCATTTCAAATCATGTGTTGGAGTAAGTGCAATAAACACTTCTTGGCCTTGGAACAGGTGCTTTAGTGTAGAGTTCTTGGAGCGTATGGGTATGGTGGGAATCAAGAGCTTGAGTTGAAGAATAGTAAATATTAGATAACCTTCTTGCTTGACAACGGAGTTGAAGAAGATGGATGAACTTGCACTTGAAATCCTTGATTGTAGATGGTAATATTCTTAAATGATGAGATGATAATAATAATAATAATAATAATAAAAAATAATGAATCACAACCCAAAAGGATCAAATAGACAAGGAGCTTGTACACACAAGGAACTTGGATATAATTTTGGATAAAGGATAATCCACTACCAAAACCTAGCACCCTACTATGATTAGATAAAGCTAAACATCACTAATCAATAAAAGAATGACTTGCAAACGCCACCATTAACAATGAATAAAGTAAGAACAAGATTTGAGAGAAAGAAGGGAGAGAACCTAATTCTTCATTAATATTTAATCAGCCAAAAACTACAAAAAATTACGAGGAAAGCGTATTTATACAAGGCAATTAGATCCATTAAAACGCAGCTGTTTTAGCAGAAAAATAGAAAATCAGGGTCGTCGCGGGCGCGACGAATCTGGGGAGCGAAAGGGGCGATTCTAAAATCACGCGAGGTCGCGGGTGCTACGTCCTCGCCGCGGGCGCGGCCACTCTGGCCCAGATTTGTCATGGGTGCCACACCTGTCGTCGCGGGTGACACGACCTTCGGGTCACTTTTCCATTTTCTCCTCTCAGTGTCATCGCGCCCGTTACAAAAGCATCGTGGGTGCGACGACCCAGTCGCACTTCAAACTCGCATAACTCTTCATTCGGACTCCATTTTAGGCCCATAATATACCGATGGAAATCTCGGTGTGTACTTTAAGCTCCCAAAATATGAGGTACATAGAAGTTGTATTGAAGGACTTATGATAGAAAGAGTGAAGAAATGTCCATTTCAACTTTCCATATTGATCGTTCTTCTTTTCACCCCCGGCTTGGCTCGGCTCGGAAATCCCCTCGAAACCCCCTGTTCAGCTCTTGAATACCTTCTTGCCTTGCGTTTTATGCAACCGGGTTCACTTCCGAACCTCAATGCCCAATAACCATGATCCCTTGGGATGACCCAACATCCCATAGGTTCTCGGGGTTGGTGATAAGTACCAAATATAAGAGCAATTGCAATGGTGGATTGTTGTGCATTGGAACTTGTGTTGAGAGTAGAGTTTTGATGTAATAAGGAACTATAAATTTCATGGAATGAGTTCCGGGAACTATTTTGCATTCCTGAAATTCATGTGTTTATTTTTTATTTTTCAACAAATCATATTTTGACATGTGGTAGTAGTATGGTATGTTTTTTACGTATCTAAGAGCATATGTAATAGTGTTCCTATTTTTCGGAATGCAAGTGATAATTTACTCTTCTACATCATCCATCATTCCTATTTTTTGAACTCCATTCCATTTATTCTACAACAGTAGGAACTTATTCCAATTTTTTCACTCTAAAATATTTATTTATGAAATCCACTTTATTTTAATTATACATATTTTTCTCTTTTTTATTGCCTTAAATGGCAACTTGAAATTGAAAAGCAAAAAAAAAAAGAATAAAGTGAAGAACGCTGCAGCGTTCTCACTTTGCGATCTCCACAATATCATTTCTAGGTGTAAAGGAATGATAGTCCATGGCACATGTTCCCACGAAGAATTCCTATGGTTGCACTTGGTCTAATGGTAAATAATCTCACGTAACAAATTATATATATTTATGGTCGAAATTTTAATATTTGTCTGCATCATTCCTAAATACGACAATTAATATGTAATAGAAAGATATATTATTAGGAAAATCCATTATAATGCATGGTACAATTATTGCAGCATCTGAGTCGCAAGGCTTTGGAGCTTGTAGTCGAAAAGCAAAAAAAAATAATTTAAAAAATGGCTACTATAAAAAAAATTATCACTTATCATGACTCGAGGGCCTCTCACGGGAAATGTCGGCCGAAAATTTTATAGGACCTTTTGGGACCGTCTCCTCAATGCATGGTTTAGAAGATAAATACGAGATAGTAATCCAAATTTCAAATCCCCTTAGAAGTTATACTCACAATTATTTGCAATCAAATCATTCAGTTTCCTTCTTCAACTTCATCTCCCTCAAATACCACCATAAGTTCATCAGTGCTTGGATCGTTAATAGTATTTGTGCCATCTTAATCCATCCTTAAAGGATCTTTTGGGAAAGCCTCTTTAACTCTAGTTTTTAGAATTTATTTTACCTTGTCAAACTTTTTTGGTTTAAGCTCGTATCCTCTTATTTTGTGGATTTCTTCTAATTCCTTGTATACCCCCTTGTTCCCAATATTAGGCATCGTTCTTTTATGCGTTAACGCACCCAAACGCAACGCAACATAACGCAAATTATCATCACTTTTTAACCATTTCCAACGCAACTAAACGTAACGCAACGCACAAAAGAACGATGCCTAAACTTGGCCTTTCGGACACTTAAATAGGTACAAACAAGGAAGCAGACATATTTTAACAATTCAAAGCTGTGAATACTTTCGCCTTGGATGATATCCAAAGGCGTTGCTCACTATATCCAATTGTAATACTACGTCGCTCTCATATTATTTGTTTTCTTCGAAAATTATGTAGTCAAATTTTAAAAATTTTGATCATAAATTTTTCTATATATACAATGATTTGTTAAATTAAATTACTATCATTAAATTCGTAATGAAAAATATTATCCTAAAAATATAATATTGCAATTGTTAATAAAATATTATATAAAAAATTATCAATTAAAGAATTATATTGAAGATCGGACCGTGACAGTCAATAAAATAACAAATAATATGAAAAGGAGAAAGTACACACTACACACGTTGTAATTCTGGACTTTGTTAGAGCGGAGGACGTAGAAGCGCAGTGGACTAGTAGTATATTCTTAGTTGATTTCTTCTATATAATTAGACACGAACCTTTATTTTTCAAATCACTTGTCATCACATAATTTATTAGCAACTTTGGCTAGCTTCTCCTTATACTGCAACCATATCAATCCACCAAGAGTACTCTTACAGTAGCAGATATTCCAAGTTTAAGATGGAAGGAGAGAAAATCGCATTATCAATGGGAAATGGTGCAAGATTATTCATAGAAAATCGAACTTTCTATGGGCTAACTTTGCAAGAAGATGAAGCCTATATGTTGCCAAAACATAGAACCAACTTGCCCACTTCTGGGTTTTACATCCGATTGAATTTCAGCAAATTTCTACCCCACAGTAAGAGTACTCTTGACAAAGAGTTTGAGACTTGCTTGGTTATACCTTCAGCCACTGAAATGGGTACTAATGAAGGTGAGATCATTGTGGACAAAATCAAGTCTTTTGGCCATGAATTGTCTTCTGAGATTGAAGATATGATGAAGGAGCTAATCAAGGAGTTTGTGGGCAAGCTGAGGAAAGGGAAGAGCCATGTCGCCCACCCAAGTCTAGTGCCCATCTTCATCTCCCTGGTTGCTATTGTGTATTCTCCGGAGGTTGAACATGTTTTCTCCTCTATCAAGAACATGTTGTTCATAAATCATCGTATTCTTTGATCCAATTCTGTAATTCATAATTTGTTAAGTTTAAATGTCTCATGTGTGTGCGTATATGTATATATATATATATATATATATATATATATATATATATATATATATATATATATATATATACACTTATAGTGGTTGTCAACCATGACAACCACCGTAAGTAAAATAAATCTTATCCGTACATGTGTCAAGTTTTATCTTGACCATTAGCTTTCTTATTTAATATAAATTGTGAAATATATTTTTTAAAATTTTAGTTTATTTTAAAGAAATTTAAAATAAATATTTTTTCAAAATATGCTTATTTACTAGGCAAAAATTTAGATTTAAGATATTTAAATTTTAAAAAATTTTGGAAAATTTTTTTTAATTAAGAAAATATATTTTATAATGTTGTGCTAAATAAAAATGATGAATAACAAAGATAAAAGTTGACACATATATGGATAAATATTGTTTTCATTGTGGTGGTTGTCATGGTTGACAACCTGTAACGCCCTGGAAATTTAATTCTAAACTTAACGGTCAAGGTCTAACGTTGACTAACAATAACAGCGAAAGTCTCATTTTTTTTTCTTTTTAATTGAGCGTTACTACCGTATCCCCGAAGGAATACAAGGCAAGAAAGGGAAAAACTAACAACTAATCATTATTTACTTCAATTTAAACAACGGAAGAAACTTCAAATTCTAAAAAAAACAAAACTCAACATAAACTAATTTCAAGTCTAAACATAACTAAACTTTTATTCTCAAGCTACTAACTTCAACGTCCTCACTTCTAATTCCCGTTCCCATCACAGAACTCTTCACTTGAAAACAAAACATTTAAAAACATGAGGAGGACTCAATAATGTCTACCCCTAACCGTTAAAACAATTTAAAATCCATGTCAATTCATTTTTGGGGGAGAAGTGAACAAGTCAAATCTTTTCGAAACCAACTTTCTTTCCCAACCAACCAAACCATCTTTCAGAATTATTAAGCGGGCGGACCTTGCTTATTTGGCCCTCGAAGTCCAAGACTTCACAATAATCACATCTCAATCTCAATATCAATCTCAATCGATCACAAACTCAATAATACGGATGGCCATCCATTTCACACACGTGCATAAAACTAACCCCGGGGAAGTAGCACTTATCAGGCATCCCTGATCTCTTGACAACCTCCCTGCATGAACAGATCCTGGTCTATGGAGCATTGCCCGAACACACAACCATATCAGGGCATCCCCTGATCTCTTGACGACCTCCCTGCAGGAACAGATCCTGGTCTATGGGGCGTTGCCCGAACCCGCATTTATGTCTCATTTGAATAATTAGTCAGGTTAATAACAGATCCTGTCCAACTCAATCAGTCCAATCCCAGTTTCCAAAACCATTTCCAAATCCACATAAAAGACTGTCCACATTTTACCAACTAAGAAGAATATAATCAACATCCAAAATAGACAGCCAATTTCCACCATAAAATCCCTTCGAGATGCAAACCGCAAAATAACTTAAAAATCAACAAAACAATTAAAGCGCACCCCGGCGAGATTTAGGACATAGACATTACCTTGAATTCTTCACTTCACTTCACTTGACCTCCACGAACACACTTGAGCTCACTAAAACGACGGGGTTTAGATCGTGCCTAGAAATAGAATAATTCTATAGTTAAAAACGTCTCTCTAAGTTAGTACTCACTACATTATACCTCACCCCACCCTAGGAACACTATAAGGTTCCCATCATTCAAGTAATAACATATTTGAACTACACATCACATTCATATAAATAACACATCCATAACAATTGAAAAACTGGACAGATTCCAACGCGCACATAGAACGGACCGTAACTTGACTTCCCGACCTCCTATGGGTATGGTTTTGGACTTTCTGAAAACCTCGAGATGTCTACTAAAACTCTTATGTTGATTCCGAGACCTAAAATACACCCTAAGGTCTTCATAAACAGCCAACTATAAAACCTGTCCAGTTCTGACCTAGGTGTGCTATTTGGGTCGTAACTCAGAATGTACACCTCCAAATCCCGATCCGTAAAATTTCTATGAAAGCTAACATCATAAGGTATTTTCAGAACAAACGGTAGGGCTAAATATTGACTACACAATATATGGTGACTGATATCGTACGACTCATAAATTCTGTCCAATCTGACCCGTTTTCATTTTGGGTTTGTCGATTCTAATTTCCAACCACACTATTCCGGGGCTCCAATTTGAGATTCTAAACAGTCCACTTAAGGTCAAATACCTTCCCCTTCACCCCTAACACAACAAAGGTCAAACTATACTCAAACTTACACCAAATTCTCACATTAACAATTAAATTTTCAAAATAAACATTTTCTTTGAAAACCAACCATAAAGATCACAATAAAACCCAAATTTTCGGCATCGAACCTTATGGAAATAAACCACGAACAGCAAGGATACTAAACCTTCACTCATTGCAAAAATTTAAAACGTTTCTAAGTAAGAGAAAAATCGATAAAACTCATAATAAAAGATAACATATGATAATAATCAAAATAATACGATTAACATACCAAGGATCAAACTTTACAAACTACAATGTAATTTACTTCGTAAAAACCATAAGAAGATTTAACAAGACACTTTTAAAAGCTATCATATAATAATAATCAATAATAATATGATTAACGCATCCAAGATGGAAATTTACTAAACATAATATAATCTAACTTGTAAAAAAAAGAACCATAATAAGATTTAAGCAAGACCCTTTTTAAAAGATATAGTAATAATTATAAATTAAGGTTTTTAATTTCCAAATCTCAAAACGAATAAACTCAAGATTGCAACTCAAAATCGTAACATGGGATGAGATTTAAAACACATTCCTTTCAAGTAGCTTTTCATAAATTAATCTAATCAAACCCTAACAAAAATTCACGTACAATAACAAATATACCACACATATAAAAGCAAAGATTACAGCAACCGGTAGTTTTTCTAAACTGACGAAAACCTATGAGACCCAAGCAGTACACTAATTGCAGAATTAATTAGGGCCAAGAAGCTATGGGTTTGACCCCATAAATCACGAATACTCCATGCTAAAAGAACACATTCTGGTGCACTATGTTTTCTCAAGCATAACCACTTACGTCAATGTATAATTTAAACTACAAAACATAAACCTTAATGCAATCATATTTAAAGCATACATTAGGCATGAAGCATAATAGGATTATAGTACTAATCATGAACAGAGTATTAATCATAATAAGGAAACTGATGAACTAAACCAACGTAGGGGAATAAGGTTTGGGATTTACGTACGGCTTTACTGGTAGAACAGGCGACGGTCGGAGCGGGGTCGGGGTTGGTGTCACATAGGTCGGCAAGGTACGACAGCAGCGAGCGTTGGTGTCGCGATGGTTGCACGAACAACAGCAGCAACAACTACCTCCCTTCGGTCTGGGTGTGCGACAACGTGGGGGTGCTCACGGCTGTTTCAGGCAGCGGGGGCGGTGGTGCACGGTGGCTAGTGCCCACCTGGGCGGCTGCTGCGGCGCGGTGACAGAAAAAGACGAGAAGAGAGGAAGACAATAGATCGAGGAGAGAGAGTGAGGACTACGATCTAGAGGGAGACGTAGGGACGGTGGTCGGTGGCTCGCAATGTTGGCGGCGGCGGCTAGGTTGGTCGTCTGGTGGTTGGGCGGCTGCTACAATTATGGCAGAGGGGAGGAGGAAGAGAGAGATGGAAGTTAGGGTTTGTGACTAGGGTTTGGAAATAATAGGAGATTACTAATACTGATCAAATATGCCAAAAAAATATAGTATAACGTAATTGAATTCTGCCGCAAGCCAAAGATAGTAAATAGGAAAATAAACAATTTTTTTTTTATTCTCAAAAATGAAGAAAAATAATTGTCATCAAATAATATCATAATTAATCACATAAATTCATACGATTATTATGCATATAAAATTACCAAATTGTCCCAACTTCCATGCACTCTCCCATGCATATAGAAAATTACTAAATTACCCTTATTAGTCCCTCAACGGTCCTACGAACTCAAGTGTTAGCAGAAATAATCGTCAAAGAAAATCTCAAAAATTAACGGAGTCAACTTAAACAACTAACGACGTAACGGTCAACACCTTCGAATTTTTTTCGGGGTTTTACACAACCACTATAAGTTTTTCCATATATATATATATATAGATATAATGAGAAGAGACTTTTTGTGAGCATAAAAGCATGGACAATCCTAGCTTTTGGTTCCAAGATCAAGGGTTGTGATAATTAGGTATTTTTTCTTTATTTATATGGTAGGCTTTAAAATGTGATTGGATGGATTTGGGTATTTGTTTTTTTTGTTTTTTAGATAACATCACGTGAGGAGAGAGAGAAAGTGAGAGGTTGAGGGTGAATGCTGATTCATGCGTGCTGCTGGGTAGAATTAAATGCTCCAAAGTTCCAAAATCCACCATCATTTTGTAATTTTTGAAACTCCAACTGGTAATTTGTAAAGATGGGATTGAGAGTTGGTTGACATCTGCTGCGAAGGGAGAAACCGAGAACCATTTTCGGCCGTTTGAAAGGTATTCGTTGGTAAATTTGGATTTTTCGTTCTGTTTGAAATTGGGGGTAGATGTTCTGTGTGTTCGTGCATGGGTTCGCAAATGACTTCCCAGCTTCTCTAGGTATGTAGCTGCATCCAAATCATTTCTCCTCATTTCATCTGTTGATTTTTTCAAGAACAATTGCAATTGCTTCATTCATCAAACAATAGAAACCCTAATTTTTTTTTCTTTTGATTGTTGCGTAAATAAGCTTCACCAGCAGCTAAAGAGGTGAAATTAGTTTCCCAAACATCACCATTCAGTACGCGAGGAGGGCTTTGTGCAGTTAGGGAATCGACAATGGAGAGTGTTGATGAAGGAATGAGGTAATGTGAATATTGTTTATGTAATGTGAATTTTGGGTATGTGTTTTTCTGAAGTTCTGAATTTTGTTTATGTGATTTGAATACATGAATTTTGTTTATTCTCATGAGCGTTTGAGTAGATTGATGGTGGTGAGTTCGATAATTAGGTTGAAAGATGCAAATCAGATAATCATGGTGCATATATTGTATTCTGATGATCATTTTCTGATGCTGTTGTTCATAATTGTCAAAAAAATGAGTTTTGTAGTTGGAATATTGTTTAGGATCACATTTATCTTTTTAATATTGTTTCAGTAGTTTTAATTTAAGTTCATATGCTGATAAATGATGAGTACACAACCACATGATGTTCAATTTTGTTGTTCGTTTTAAGGGGTTGATGATCATCCCGGAATACTAGATGTTCAACCCAAGACTATTTGTTAATCATGGTCAGGGTACCTGATTACCATTATACTTGGTGTTCATTATAGTCACCAGATGTTCATTTTTCATTATTTGCAAGTGTTTGTCACCCTCATAATGATTGATTTGCATTCAAGCACTAATTAATATTCATATTCTCTCTACTTGATGTTCATTTTCAGTGTATGTGATGCCAAACCACTTGAGGATCATTTTGGTACACTATAAGTTGTTCATGTCATCCCCCCTTTGGATGTTCATTTTCATTGTTGTATTAGTCACTGATGTTCATCCCAAAATGCTTTGATGTTCATTCCAAGAATACTTGTTGTTTATTTCATCAGTAGTTATTGATCATTGTAAGTGTCACTTGATAATCATTACAGTTGGTGTTCATTGTTCATTTTCATTATTTGCAAGTGTTCACCCCCATAATGATTGATGTACATCCAAGAACTACTTGTTGTTCATATTGTATCAACTTGACGTTCATTTAATTATATTTTTTTCATCCAACAATGACGTTGTGGTCATTTTCAGTGTATGTATGTGCATGCTAGAACACTTGGGGTTCATTTTGGTACATTATTCACTGATGTTTATCCCAAAATTCTTGATGTTCATTCCATGAATGTTTGATGTTCAGAGTTGGTCAATTATGGGGGAACGCTGATGTTCATTTTGTATTGAATGGATGTTTATTTTTGTGATGAATGGAACGTTCTGTATGTTTACCCCCTTTGTACTGGATGTTCATTTTAAATGGACTGGATGTTCATTTTTTTTAGTATAATGTTGGTTGGTCGTTAAATTATGTGTAAATGATCATATAAGATTTAGTGGGTTTGGCATGGCTAAATTGTGTATGTTCACCGCCCTTGTACCAGATGTTCATTTATGATCAATGGGATGTTCATTTGTGAAAACTTGTTGGTTGGAATGTTGATTGGATGTTTATGTTCATTGATATATTAATGTTAATTGGTGATGTACAATGTGCAGGGCGAGCTCGAAGCATTGCAACATTCATTGAAAAAACCCATTGATGTACGGGTTGAGATATTATCCACAATTGACCGAATTGGGAAGAAGTACAAGGACACAAAAGGGGTAGACGTGCACCATTTAGATTTGAAGTTTATTTCTCTTATTCTCTTTGTATGGAACTTGAAATATTGTTTTCGTCAGCTTTTGGGTGAACTATTTGGAACATTTTGTATGCACTTTTTGGAACTTGAAATATTGTGCTCGATAGCTTCTTTATGCCTTGATTGGAGTAATGAAATGAACATCAAGTTTTAGTGGAATGAACATCAATTGAAATACTCAACCATGCATAATAAAGATAAATTGATTGGGTTGAACATCAAGTGAACATGAAATGAAATTCAAATGTACATCAGGTCATATCAACATAACATGAACACCACCCCCGCGTGTTATGCAAGTATTCGTTTTGTGAACATATATGGGTAATGAATTGAACATCAAATGAACATCAAGTCATTCTGGGATGAACATCTATAGATAATAAAAACTGAACATCACGTGATCATGTAATGATCATCATGGGATAATGAAATGAGCATTAAGTGGAAATAAAATGAACATCAAGTTGTACTGGAATGAACATCAAATGTAATACTCAATCATGCATAGTAAACGTTAACTGTTTGGGTTGAATATTAAGTGAACATGAAATGAATATCAAGTGAATATCAAACGATCAATCAGTATTAAATGTCAATATGACCCTAAATGGCATTAGACATCATAATGAAAATGAACATCATTTGGCTATTAAATAATCATCTTATTTTCACTTGATGAACATCAATTTGTAATCCACGTGCATTTGCTTTCTTCTCATTGACAACCTCTAGATCGAATGTCGTGGCGTCCTTGTATTTTTTCCCATTTCGGTAAATCGTGGACGATATTTCAACCCGTACATCAATAAACTTTTTCAATGAATATTGCAATGTTTCGAGCTCGCCCTGCACATTGTACAATACTAATTGACATTAATATATCGATGAACATAAACATCCAAGCAACATCCCAACCATCATAAATGAAGATCTCATTGGTTGTAAACGAACATCTGGTAAAAAGGGCAGCAAACCATATATGTTGATTCACACATGATTTATGACGACGAACCAACACTAGATCAAAAAATAAACATCCAGTTCATCCAAAATGAACATCCAGTACAAAGTGGGTAAAACACATACAAAACGTCACATTCTCACACAAAATTGAACATCAATACAATGCAAATGAACATCCGTCCATGAAAATGAAACATCAATCGCACAGATGGATAAAAGACAGACATTCGAAAGGTTATCACAAATGAACATCTCATTCATCACAAATGAAGATTTGGTACAACAGAAATGAACACACACAATTTAAATACACAAAACCTCTAAATCATATATGATCATTCATCTAAGCATAAATGAACATCTAGTTAGTGTAGGGTCACTTGGGCCCCCTGTATCTACTTCCCGGCTCCTACACATACAAGTATTGAACATCACCAGTATAATTAATGAACAATAATTACACCACCATTTAGATGTGTCTTCCAATTTAGATGAATATAGATATTAACATCAAGGTGACCATCATCGCCTATGCTACCCTAATTGAACAGGACAGGACATGAACATTAACAACAATGTAAATGAACATCAAGATGTACTGAGATGAACAATAATGTGTGTTCGTCCACACCTTTACCAAACCCACATATTCAACAACTATTACTCAGAATTGAACATTATCTTTGAGCATTAAGCTAACATGGTCATGTCTCAATAATAAAATGAACATCAATTATGAACAATGACCATCAGCGTTCCCCCGTAATTGTCGAACTCTGGACATTAAGCTATTATGTGAATCACAAAAAAATGTGTTTAATCTATAACGATATGTCCATCACAATACCCTAATTACACACCCCAACACCAATTATCCAACAATGAACATTAATAGTATAATACATGAACAACAATTTGACTATCGTTCGGTTCTGTCTAAAATGATGAATTCCAGTCATCCTCTCATTAACTAACCCTGATATTGAACAACAAATACCCAAAAATTATGAATTACAGTCATATGCAAATAGACTTACATCTCGTTCTTCCTCTGTTCCATCTCTTTTTGAATTACTTGCTTTGATGCCATGATCAAGTGCACAATTCGGCTTCTACTCTGAAAAAAAAACATTCAACAACTCAAATTCCAATCAAAACCTCATCAGATCTCTCCCGACTCACCTACACACAAAGAATTTACCCCCTCCCCCCAATTTCAAACAGAACGAAAAAAAAACAAAATTGCGAACGAACACCTTCAACCTGCGGAGAATCATCTTGAATTTCTTCATACGCAATTGATGTCCACCAATTCTCACTCCCACCTTTGCAAATTACTGGATGGAGTTTAAAAATTTACAAAATGATGATGGTTTTTGGGAACTTGAGCGTAGTTAATACCCCCTGCAGCTTGCAAACCCTTTTCTACTTTTCTCACTCCTCTCTCTCTCTCTTCTCACGTGATATACTCTAAAAAACATAAATAAAAAAATTTCCAGCCAATCAGATTTAAAGGCCTGCCTTAGAAATAAAGATAAAACACCTAATTTATCACAACCCTTGATCTTGGAACCAAAGGCTAGAATTGTCTATGCTTTTATGCTTACAAAAACCTTCTTCTCATTATATCTATTATATATATATATATATATATATATATATATATATATATATATATATATATATACATGCTCTACTGAAATATAATTTATATCTAATTGTTCAATTTATTACATATTCCTGCAGTTGAATGACTCATAGTTATCAATTCATGAATTTCAATCATTTATAGATATCAATTTGTTCAATATATTACGACCCTGTTCTTTTATAGGCAGGCTATCTGCTGTGCCACAGCTTACCACACTTTGTCAAAAATCCACCACAACATACCAATCTACCACAATTTACCACAACCCACCAAAAAATAATATAATATTTCAAATCACTTTTTTCAATTACTTTTTCACAATTACTAATACAATTTTTAAATTTATAAAAAAAAAACTCACCACAACTTACCAATAACCCACCACAATTCCACCACACCACACCGCGCCATACAGCAGCCATCCGTATGAAAGAACAGGGCCATAATATTGGTGTATTTAAAATTAAGTGGTGCCCATTTGATTGGAAATTTTCCAGCTACTTACTATTAGGAGTGAGCGTTTCTAAAATCAAAACCTAAAACTTGACTGAAACCTATCAACGGATGAGGGTTAGGTTCCTCAAATTAAGGAATTTGTCCTAACGGGTAAAAGTAAGATTTTTAAAATGTTGTCCTGAATTGAGACCTGAACTTGTCGGATAGGATAAAATTTTGAGGACTTCGAACCAGGAACCTGGAATCGAACGTGGAACCTAATTTTTATATGAATAAATAAAATTATCAAAGTTAATAAATTATTCAAAAACTTTGGTTGAAATTCTTCAATTTTCATGGTCTATGACTCTATGCTAAATTAAGTATGGTACTATGAGTCTCTAACCATCATAAATGGACAATGAAGTGTATTTGGCGCTTAAGTGAAAAATTATTATTTTTTCTTTAAAAAAAATTATGTCAAAAAATATAAGTCTTGCCATTGACGGATACCTGAGAATCAGAACTGACATTACAAGTAAGGGTAAGGTTCCCAAGATTAAGAAACATGTCCTAACAGATAAGGCTAAAGTTATCAAATTGAGCATGGGGTACCTGGAACCATTTACCTCTACTAATTGCTACTAGGGATGACAATAGAACCCGAACCCGCAGGTACCTTCCTTTACCTGACTCGGTATGGATGATAAATTTTAGAAAAAGGGGTAAAGGTATTGCAAGGGTACTTGTCTCTACCCGACGGGTACCCAACCCAACTCGAATAAAACACAAAAATAACGTCGCTTACTCATTATTGAGCACCAGATATATGTTAATATTTGAGTCTGACTAATTTCTTGAGTTTTGCAGATTAACATGTACTTAAGCAAAAGAAACACACTTACGCGATTGTAGTTCTTATTAATTTGTTAAAATGAAGTGAAAATTATAGTTGTTTTAATACTTCTAAAGTTTATTAATTTATTGAGTTTGTAACCATGATATCTAAAACTTTTATTTGGCATGACAAGTTGTCCAATTTTGTTCTTTCTAATAGGAATCATCATGTGAGAATTTCTTTTGACGACTAATCTTGTTATACTCGAAAATTAATTTGTATATACAGGTATGAAGCGGGTTGTATAATTTAATCTTCAATTTCGGTTTGGACTTATACCCGTAATATCTGACGGATAAAGGTAAAGGTACTCATATTTAGTATCTGCTAAATATCAATAGGTCAAGGGTACGACACTATCCACCCCAAACTCGACCAATTGTCAATTTGTCATCCCTACTTGCTGCTGGTGACTAGTGAGGGGGAAATTCTGAAGTTTTCCTTAAAAAAGAAAGAAAAAGAAAAGGGAAATTCAAGGGGGTTAGGGTTTTGTATCGGAACCGATAGCCGCCTCACTCTCAAATCGCTTTGTGATCTTTCGAAATAAATCAATCAATCAAAATAAATACCATGCGAAAATAAGAATCCTATATAAACCCTTCTCCCTCTTGCCACCTTTCACAGTTAACAACCCCTTATTTTTCTTCTCTACCTGACAATCCTCATGAACACAATTCTGTAAATTCTTGATTTTGTTTTCCTCTCAAAATACCATCATCATCATGCCTTGATGCGCAAGTTTCCGATTTCGACTGCGCAATCAATCGCGTAGTCTGCGATCGTCATCGATGCGCAATCTTTAGTTTTGATTGCGGAAAGATTCGATTGATCGAGTACAAGTTCGTTGTTCTTTGTTGCAGACAGAAGAGATGAGATTCATAGTCGGAAACATCGTGTACGAACTCAAAGTCGAACACGACGACGCCGGTTCTCCGGCGATCGATGAATCTGACTCCGGCGAGTTTCGACTCGATTTGAAGCATCGCAAATTCCACGCTCGATCGCGATCGCCGGCGATCGAACTCCATCGGTCTCTCCGCCTTCCTCACTCCGGCGCCGGGACCTCCTTGTCGCCATTAATGTCGGACGTTCTTCAAGAATTCGAGGTACCTTCGCAACTCCGCGAGACCATGACGACGCACCTGCGATTCTACCTGGACAGACTATCGCGTCGGAATTCTCGCCGGAGCGGAGTTACTCCGGTGACGGCGAGCGTGGATGTGAGGGAGATCAGTCCGGAGAAAGCTGCTGAAATTCAAAGGAGGATGGAGGAGCGAAGGAGAGAGGGCGACTGGACTCCTCCGGCGGCGGCAGCGAGGGCGGCGGAGGAGGCAGCTCCGGCGCCGGCGAAGAAGTCGGCGGTGGAGGCGTTGCAGAGGGAAAGAGTGTGCGGCGGAGGGGATGAAGAGGAGAGAGAATGCGGAATATGCTTGGAGAGATTAATGGCGGGGGAGGAGGTTATAAGGATGCCATGCTTCCATGTCTACCATGAAGAATGCATACTAAGGTGGCTTGGTAGGAATCATTTCTGCCCCTTCTGCCACTTCAAGCTACCTTGTTGATTCTTATCATTCATTACTTTGATTCTGATTTTTTCACTTTCTCACACTGGTATTTTGATTTTTGAGGGATCTTTTTTTTCTTCTTCTTTTTGAAGCATAATCTTGGTGGTGATTGATTGATGCCCATGTGATACAATTGTATTTTTGGAGGATACAAGTAGTAGTAATAAGTAATGATCCTTCTTTTCTGCTGTAAAGCCTGTCTGTAATCAGCAATTTTGGCCTTTCTTTGTACTAAACTTTGATAAAACTCTAATTGTATTGTATATTTGTAAAGAGACACATGTTCTGTAGTGAAAGAAAATTACTGCATCAGTTCAGAACAATAACTATAATATCATTCAATAAAATATTACATGCTTCAAGGAAGCATGTAATAAATTGCACATGTCATTGCCAATGTAAGAAAATGACTAATTGTTGCAAGTCTCACGTTCATATGACGACGGGTTTCATTTAGGCATCGTTCTTTTGTGCGTTGCGTTACGTTTAGTTGCGTTGGAAATGGTTAAAAAGAGATGATAATTTACAGTAGGTATGTTACGTTGCGTTTGGGTGCGTTAATGCATAAAAGAACGATGCACCCTTCTCTTCTCAATTTAATTTGAAGAAGTTAAATTTTGCGAAATATAATTGTTAACAAAGAGCCACTAGGTACTTACTATTCCTATGGTAGTCATGCAGCAACCAGCCTCACCAAGGTACTTACTATTCCTATGGTAGATTATTGGTATATGGGGTAGGTGAGGAGAGATAATGTAAAAAGTAAAGGAGAAAAGTGAGGAGAGAGAAGTGAGGAGAGAGAAAAGTAATGATTTGTGGTAAAGTATGGTGAGTTGTGACAGACTCCGGTATGCTGTGATACCGCGGTTTACTAACCGCAAAAAAAAAAAAAGGGCCTTAGTAAAGAGGCAGTAGTCATATAGCAATCAGTTCTCCATGGAGGTTTAATTCTTGATGATAGGTAGCTAAAGCTTTGTCTTTGATGAAAATTTTATGGGTTTCATAGATCATGCTTATTATGAACTCTTTGATACTTTTTTAGGCAAACATAGTGAAATTCAATTCAACTCAAAGCAAAAGAACTCACAAAATTTACTTGTAACAAGATTACTTTTGAAATGGTAAACATTTGATTGCAATGACAACATCAGTTCAAATCACTTGACTACATGTCTGTGTCTAGATTCTATGTCAAAAGCCTTATTCTCTACCACAGAACATCACTTGTTCACTTTGCAATAGTATATCCAAGTCAAAAGCCATATTCTGTTCCCTGGAATCGTGCAAATTAAAGTGGAAAGATTGAAGAAACCAATCATGATACTTTATAATACTAGTCTACACGGCATTTCTTGTACTGGGCTCATATCAGACAGAAGGGTGGAGATCAAAACTATGAATATTTGATATTACCATGAAATTATCATTACAATTGATACATAAGCAACCAGATCAGATCTAGTAAGCAGACATCGGAACTAAAAAGGCAGGGCTCTTACAAGGGAATGAATAGCTTTACAGTCCAAAAAGCTATACCACAAACTTGCGATGAGAGAATAGTAGAAGGTGCAAATGGAGATGTGTATGTCATCTGTCCCACCCTGACGGCCTTCTCCTTTCCCTTGCTCTATCTCTTCCGCTGCAACATTCACAAAATACCATCAGTTTACAGAAATGCCATCAGTTAAGAGCAATACAAGTAACCCCTCGCTACCCACAGGCCACAATAGAACCTGGAAGGCATGGGCAGAATTATATAATCTATCGCCCGGTTGCTCCACACCCAAACAAGAAAATTCACCTTTCATTATTATTCCTTGAGGGTGAATTTGGTAGAGCTAAGGAAAGAATTTACTGGGAAAAACTTTCCCTTCCCTTCCCCCCCCCCCCCCCCCTTATGGAAAAAGTTTACTGCACTTGGGAGTGAAATAATGAACTCCTCAACTCCACATTCTAATTTATTTTCCCATCCCCTAAGTACAACCAAACATAGGGAAAATTGTAAAGTTGACTTTACGGGAAAAATTTTCCAACCAAACACTCCATAAAACATACCTATCACTGCTTTTGTGACCAGCATTTTGTCCAGAGCTTTGACTAGCCGCATTGAACCCAGACTGTTGAGCATAATTGGTTGTAGGGGCTGGCTGAGATCTATTTGCATCACCTCCAATGGTACCACCAGAGACAAAGCCCGATAATGCCGGTCTCTTATTAGCATACATGTTTGAATTGCTGTTTTGAGGATTGGATGAAGCAGCCACAAAGCTGCTCTTGAACTGTGCCATCATACCAGTCCTTAGAGAGTTAACTGCAGCAGCCCGGCCTGCTGTCTGGGGAGAAGCACTGTTTGAATCTGCACTGTAGCCGATGCCCAAGCCAAAATCAACACCACGTACACCTCGACCACCACCTCCCCCTCTTCCTTTACCCTTCTTTCCACCTGCACAAACACAAAAACATCATGTACAACTTTCCAGCGCTGTAAGCTTTAGTCCATAACAACTATTCTGCAATGACTTGACGAGTTCCAAAGAATGAAAGCACGCAACATGAACATTTAGATATCAAGCCCAGCTGAACAAATCAACAGAGGAAGAATTCCATACCTCCTTTTCTTGCATCACGTTTAGACCGGAATCTTCCATCCTAAACATGGCAAGATAAATGTCAACAAGAAGAACATGCTCACACAAGAAAACTTCTACCTACTGCAGAACTCGAAAGGGAAAACCAAAAGGAAAATGTATGTGTTGGACGCAGATTATGAATATAAAGACGTTGATCAAAGTAATTCAGATGACCAACATGAAGCATTACCAGTCTCAAAAGTCATTCCAAGTTGGCATGATGTGTTTATAGTGTCAATTAGAAACAGGCAAATCAGAGCTCATGCAACTTTATATCAGAACTGTATACAATGATATAGCTTGCAGAGACGAGGCAGCTACCTTAAGTATAACCAATATTAATCATTAAAGGTACTAGCATGTTACAAGGCAAGAAACAAACTATATTCGATAGACTTCAGGATGGCATATTGCAGGGTCCCGGGGAAATTTACACAGAGATACGGAAAAAACAAGCACACATTGCAGAAAACAAATCAGTGAACAGCGCTGCTCAGATTTACAGTCCATATGATGCAACCACCTAAGTTCTCCAGGCAAACTGATCCAATAATGTATGTCACATAATCCAGATTCAAAGGTAGCAGAAGAAGCCATGAAACAACATAACACAGACTGAAATTACCTTCATGGCAAGATCCATCAGTTCATTGGACACATTCTGACCAGCAGCAATCAAACTGTTGACCAATTCCCCTGCAAATCGGGCCTCTTTTTGTGTGATAAGAGTGTAAGCAACCCCATCTTTATCACCAGCACGACCTGTCCTACCAATCCGATGTACATGCATGTCCATATCTTTCGCAACATCAAAGTTCACAACTGACTTGATTGATTTGATATCCAGACCTCGAGCAGCAACATCAGTTGCAACAAGAACATGGTAGGTTCCAGCCTTAAATTTTTGCAATATCTCCATCCGAGAAGCCTGATCTTTGTCACCGTGAAGGGCCGCAACTTTAAACCCTCTTTGAGCCAGCTGAGATTCAATTTCGTCGACTGAGGCCTTTTTAGAAGCAAACACCAGAACGTCACCTTCATCAATCATTCCCTGAAGTTTTTCTAGCAACCAAGGCAACTTCTCGGCATCTGAGGGCAATACTTGAACAACCTGAGTTATGTCCTCATTTGCCATGCCTACTTCACCAACGGTCACACGTACAGGGTCAGAAAGGATCTCTCTTGCTAACTTCTCAACTCTTCTAGGCATTGTTGCTGAAAAGAGTAAAGTCTGACGGTCTGGCCTTATCTGACCGACAATAGACCTTATCTGTGGCTCAAAACCGAGGTCAAACATACGATCCGCTTCATCGAGAACCAAATAAGTTGCTCTTCTCATCGTTAGTGCCTTCATCTTCAGTAAGTCAATCAGTCGACCAGGAGTGGCAACGACAATCTCTGATCCTGCCTTAAGTTCCTTAAACTGCTCAAGTTTGGACATTCCACCGTAGACTGCAGAGACACGGACGCCATATGGTTTTGCAAATTTCTTGGCTTCCAAATATATTTGGTGAGCCAATTCTCTAGTAGGAGCACATATAACTCCAATTGGACCCTCTCCTTTATCAAGTTCAGGCTGGTCCATTATGTGCACGATCATAGGAAGCACAAAAGCGGCAGTCTTACCAGACCCAGTCTTCGCTATACCGATAATATCCCTCCCAGAGAGCACTATCGGCAGAGCTTGGCGCTGAATGTTGGTGGGATTCTCATAACCTTGCTTCTTTATCGCAGTCATTAGCGGTGCCGGGAAACCACAGTCTTCAAAAGTCTTAACTGGCCGTGGAACATCAAACCCTGAAATGCGAATATTCAAGCTTTTCCGGTACTCGAGGACTTCTTGTTCACTCATTCCTGAAACACAGAGCCAGGTCATAATTGGACATGAGCAATGTGTAGCCTATAGCTTAACATAAACTATATAGACACACATGCACCTAAGCACATAACACCTGAATTCTACGCAATATTACAAACATATACACATTTATTTTACTATATCTTTACTAGTAGCATTAGATGCACAATTGCAATAACTAGACGACAGTCAATACCAGGATAACAGCCTGGCCAAAAGGCAAAATAATAATTAACCCCGTTGAAAACTTATAATATGGGTCTACGCCTAACTTCACTTGTCTATAAGTCAGGTTTGTGGAGACTTACGCAACTCGGAAGACACAAGAAAGAAAGACTGAAGACAAAAATATTATTAACTATAAAAAAGTGAAAATGCTAGAAATACATTTGACCACAAGAATAAACTAATGTGGGGGGGGGGTTCTTATTCAAGCTATACTTGATACTAAGTCAACCTTGCACAGCCAGATTGACTAGTTATCCATTACACTCCATTCAAGCTATACTTAATACTTACTAAGTCAACTTCTCACAGTCACATAGAATAGTTATTGATTATAACCCTGCCGCAAAAATCTGCAATTATCCTTCAGTAGAACCAAAGAAACCAGTCTCATCCAAGAAGCCAAATATGGGAATTTCGTAAAAAAAAATATACTGGAGGAGGCTCAAGATGATAACTAGATGCTCACCATACAAACCATTCAAATTATTGTCATAAAACCAGGTTTTTAGCGTTTGATGGTTTGACCTCACATTATATACCCTAAACAATAAGCCTATGAAGCAATCTCCCCCATAACATTGTTAAGAGGATACACAAAACATCTTTAGACGTACAAACACTCATAGCACCACAACAAAAAACTTTTAAAGCTTCTGAAGATGTCCAACATGCAGCCAACTGTGATTATGTCATAATAATCCAAAATTTTCTATAATATCTTAGGTCCATATCAAATAGCTCCTCCACAATGCCCATTTTTGTTGCACTATGGAATCCTATTTTAACATCTATAACATTTTGCCAATTAGTCGCAAGGAGGCATAACAAAGGGTCTGGTCTCACCTACACAGAAGTGCTAACATCAAATTTCCAGTGCCTTTCCATAAAGAACACTTCTTTTTTTGCTTGTTCCAAGCTCTCCAACCATAAGAAAAAGAACACTTCCGTTAGGGAAGCCAGCCTAAATTGCCTACTCAACCTCTGCGCACAACCCCATGCAGGCTTCCACTTCCAAGCCACCATACATGCTATAAGAGGTCATTCTCAAAAATGAGACAAGGGCAAGCCTTCAGGCTGTTTAAGTAGGTTTGGTGGGTCATCAGCCATCGGAGTATTTAGGCATAATCAAACTTGATCTAGCGGCTTGAAAAAGCCATGGATGCAAAGAAGAAAAAAGATCTTCAAGATAAGCTGGATGCAATTTTGGAAAACCTTTCCAATCCAAGTTGCGACTACATGTTCCTACTAATCCTAGTCATGCTCTACATAATCTTAACACCTTCAAAAACAACTCCCAAGTGTATAGTACACTGCCACAATGTCCTCCTTTAGCGCTCTAGTGTTCAAGATCACAAGGCTGTAGTGGTATTAGGAACATTGTCAGAACAGAGCATAACCCTCCAAACTTTATACGATATCTTATGCAGATCCTAAAATGATTCAAAGCAATGACAAACAGTATTGCAACATAGCTGAAATCTATCCCGAGTCAAGAACCAAATAGTAGTGGAAATGCTAAGAATACACATACCTGAAATCGATGGCTTCTCCTCATAAAAATCCTTATTAAACGGCTCATAATCAATCTCACTGTGATCCAAAGCAGGAATAGGTTCAATCTTCTTCTTATCCAGAACAATCGGATTGTCATCGGAATCATACTCAACCATTCCAGCATCTACAGCCTTAGCCGCCGCATAAACCTCCTCGTCTGAATCATACCCAGCATGAAGCGCCTCCGACGCCAACGTCAATCCAACATCCTTCTTCGCTCTCAAGAAGCTCTCCATCGGATCATCATCCTCATCATCGTCTTTATACTTATCCAGCTTTTCCTTGGGCTTCGGAGGTGGCGCCGACTTCATCTCCTCGTGTATGCCCTCCATGAAGGCGTCCAAGGGGTCGATTTCGTCGTCGCCGGCGGGATTTCCGGCGTCGGCGTTCTCGGCACCGGCGGCATCATTCTCTTCGGCGTCGTATTCGATGTTGTCGACGTCGGTGTCTTCGTAGTGATCGTGAGAGCGAGAAGATGGAGGAACGTAGAGGCGTTGCTGGGGTTGCTGAGATCGTTCGAAGTTGTAGGTTTGTTGACGATTGATTCCGAACCCTTCGAACCCGAATTTACGCTTCGACATGTTGAAATCTTCGACCAGAATTGGGTAAACTCAGCTAGGGAGAAGAAACCCTAATTTTATGAGTAAAACCCTAATTGGGGATTTGGGGAGAATGTGGGGGGAAGATAGTAAAAGGAGGGACGGGGTGGCGGTCAACCCAGCAGATGGTGGATGAATTCTGTGTCGGACCCCTTTTCTCTTCCTTTTTTTCCCCCCCCCCCCCCCCCCCCCCTTTTTTACCACTTTTTTTTTTAAAAAAATTGGGAGATTCTATAGTTGAAATTTTTTTCAATTATGATACTTTAAATGAATAATTACCCTGAATTATATGTTTAAGAAAATCAAAATTAATATATATCGATTAAAGAATTTGTTACAATAAGTAATTATATTTGATTATTTGTTGAGATATAACTTTTTTATAAAATTTAATGTTTGAAGAATATTTTACCAAAATTGATTTTTTTTTCAACTATCATAGTTGAAAAGTGTAAATATCACTAATTCTACTATTAAAAATCAAAATTAAATATTTTGATGAAATTAACTTATTACAACAGTTAATCCTATTTAGTGAGATATAAATCTTTTTAATGTATGTGAGAATTTTCAAAAAAAAAACTTTTATAGTCACAATATTTTTTTTCAAATTTTTCTTCATCAAAAAAATATATGTTTTTTCAAATTTTTAACTTTTTACAAATGATAAAGTTTAACATAACTGAACACAAGAAGTTAACTTAACAATTTGTCGAGCGACGAGCAACGGTGTGAGTTTTGTGGCTAAGCTAACAACTTGGTTTTTTGAGTTTCAATTAGGGTAGGAAAAAAACGTAAGAGGAGACATTGACAATATTGGGTCTAGCCTCCCCTGCGTACTTTATTGTTGTTCGAATTAGGAGCCTTCGCTTTCAATCATATGTATTTTTGTTGATTAACTATATCCTTTAGTTCTTTTTCTTACCTGCATCCTGTTGACGTTTTTTGTGAGTCAATCTTCGCCTTCACCTTTTGCCTTATGTGAGTGTTCGAATATGCTTCTTGTTGTGGCTATTAAAGGCTAAGGCATACGAAATCTCAAATCTTGATCCATATTGGAGTCATATGGTGTTGACCTCGTATAGGAGTGACATTTTCGTGATCACCATATTCTCAAGCGTGGCACTCATGGGGTCTGTACTGTATACATTGTTTGTTCTCGTACTTGGGGTGTTTGTTGTACATTGGGAGTTTTGCCTCGGCTTTTCTGGAAATATATATGATTGTTGGATCAAATTGCTTTTCGAGAGACGTGGTTTATAAACTATTACTCTTATACAATGTTGCAAAGTTTTATTCGTCTCTACAAGGATATTAATAAGCTCTAGTGAGAGCCTATTGGTATGGCCACACAACCTTTTTCTGTGAAAGTTATCACTTATCATGACTCGAGGGCCTCTCACGGGAAATGTTGGCTAAAAATTTATAGGACCTTTTGGGACTATCTCCTTAATGCATGGTTTAGAAGATAAATACGGATAGTAATCCAAATTTCAAATCCCCTTGGAAGCTATACTCACAATTATTTGCAATCAAATCATCCATTTTCCCTTCCTCTTAAACTTCATCTCCCTCAAATATCACCATTAGTTCACCAGCTCTTGGATCGTCAATAGTATTTGCGCCATCTTAATCCATCCTTAAAGGATCTTTTGGGAAAGCCTCCTGTAACTCTAGTTTTTAGAATTTATTTTACCTTATCAAACTTTTTTGGTTTAAGCTTGTATCCTCTTATTTCGTGGATTTCTTGTAATTCTTTGTATACCCCCTTGTTCCCAATATTAGTTTGTAGAGCGAAGTGAAGATCTTTGAGGGTATCCTCCTTTTGTTATAATTTAACTCAAGTTTTCGATCTTTTGAAATGGTTTGGACATTTCTCTGTTGTTTAGGCTCAGTTTTGAGTCTAAATCTTACTCTTTTCACTTGGATTTGAGCTCGTCTCTCCCCTTAATAAACATTTCTTCGTTGCTTTTCGTTGTTTTTGTAGGTTGATTCGGGATGGAGTTGTAGAGAAACCGAAGCTCGTTCGCGCTTAAACTCCTCCTCGGGACGCCAAGGAAGTCGCCCCGGTGCTGAAAGGACGACCTGGAACCACGGAAGCGAGACATTGGAGACCCAAGGCCAAGGGCTAAAAAGCCCAAGTCCCAGAAAGGTCACGGGCGTGACCTCCATTTGTAGCGCTCATGACCAAGGAGGCAGAAAAAGGGGAGAAAATGTCGAGAAGGATCACGGGCATGACCTCCGAGGGTAGCGCCCGTGACCAAATTTTGGAGGGAAATGGGCCAAAAAGCCGATAGGGATCACGGGGCATGACGACCCTTGGCAGCGCCCGTGACCTTGCTGATGAAATCTGAATATTATCCTGCCAAGAATGGTAGCGGGCGTGACGACCAGAGGTAGCGCTCGCTACCCCAACGAAGAATCTAAAATAGTGGACCAAAATCACCTCGTCACAGCGCGTGATCTCCTGGGGTAGCGCCCGTGACGACCCTGTCCTCCAGAAAAAAAAAAGAAAGAAAAAGAAGCCAAAACGATTGTGTTTTGTGTTATTTTCCCCCATGTATATATACTCCCTCCCTAATTAAACCTAACAGCTCTTGTCATATCATTATGCCCTTTTTAGAGTTCTTAGTACTTAGCACTTCTTCGTAGGTAGATCTTCTTCCTTTTTTCTTCAAAAACATCATTTATTGTACTTACTTTAGAGATTTAATGCAAACAAGAGTTTATTATTGAAGACTTATTATTCAAGCATCTTGGAATTTTTATTTTATTTATTATTACCATCCTAGTTCTTCATTTGGAGAATATTCTTTCATCTCTTTAATGCTTATTTAGTTAATATTAGTTGTTGTTAGCTTCTATTTTCTTGCTTTTATGTTCTTGGTTGTTAGTTGACACTTGTTTAAGTGTTTAATCCAGTGTTTAGTTTTATTCCTCTTTATCTTTTATCTTCTAGTATCATGTCTAGGGTTCATGTGTTATGTTTGATAGTTTTGATTATTAAGATGATTAGTGGCTAATTCCTTGTGGCTTAGGGGAAGGTTTTAGCCCCTAATGGGACCTCTTCTCTAAGGTTGCGCTTAGTTACGGCATTAGGCCTTGTTTTATGAGGTTTTCATTTAATCACTCTCTGGGCTATGGGGTTTAGTTGAGACGGGAGTCCATTAAACCCATTTAAACATGGTTTTAGGGTAGTTAGATGGAATATTTGAACGAATTCTCATTCATTTAGGGAATGAGTTCGGGGGTGAATCGTATCTCAACCTTCGAAATGATGTCCTCATTCATTTAGTGGACTAACTTTAAGGGGCAATCCGGAATAACCTCGGGAGAGGCTTCGAAGTGACTTTATTCTTATGATAACCTTACCTCTATCTAGGCCTAGTGTCTTAACCGGGACTACCTCATGTTAGAGTGATGACCATGGGAATGTCTAGACAATGTTTGATATACACAGAGATTAAACCAAAGTAATATAGTAATTATATGTCTTGTTAGAGACCTCTATAATTGGTAATTGGATGTGTTTAATTACAACTATATTATTTGGTCCTACTGGGTCACACAAGTCAGTGCCCTGAAACAATGTATGTAACCTAAATAATATTGTATTATGCTTAGGGATATTGGGAGTCTATATCTATGAGTAATCAGCCCAACACGGACCAAAATTGGACTCACCACGGACCGTGGTAATCCAACACAGACCGTGTTGGTGTCACCACGAACCGTGGTGGTCTGCCACGGACCGTGGTGAATATGGGCCGACTTATTGACATTTTGGAGGCCAACACGAACTGTGTTGGACAAACACGGACAGAATGCGTCATTACGTAAAGTCGGCCATTAGGGTTTTTGCCCTCTCCCCAAGTTATCTAAACTTTATAAATAGGAGTCTCTCTGAGAGATTTATCGAGGGAGCTGCTTGAGATTTTCAGAGAGATACAGGGTGATTTCGTGAGTTCCTCTCTCTCTTAGTTTGCAGTTATTGTTTTTTGAAACAACCACCTATACCGAAACACATACATCTTAGATTGAGATCTGTCTCGATCGGATCGATCTAGCAAATCAAGTTCCCGGAGTGCTGCGTAGACTTACAGTAGAGGATTTCTACATTGGAATCTCAAAGGTCAACCTCTGCATCAATCGGATTGGCGATCAGGTATAATTACTAAAGCCTTTGCAATTGTTTCTCTCTTGGTTGATTATTGTTTTATAATCGTTATGAATATTCCGCCAATTAATCTGTATCTGTTTAGGAAATAGATAACCTAAAACCTAACAGTGGTATCAGAGCCACCAATTTCATGCTAAAGTATTACACCTTAATTCATAAATAATTTTGTCAATTGTTGAATTATTTTATGAATTTGCTAGAGTAGATTTAATGCCTAAATTTTGAAACTTTATGAAAGTTTTAGTCTTTATTATTCATGATAGTAAATCTGAAATTTTATTGTAAAGTTTCATGCTTTATTATTATTTATTTTCTTATTGCTTTCAATTAGTCAATTTATGCTTGTTTAATTGTTAAATTTAGCACGAACTTGACATAATTTTGAATATCTTAGAAACAATCATGTTTAATATTGTTAAATAGTAGGCAATACATGAAATAAGTCTAATTCACAAAATAGAATTTTGTAGAGTTATTTTCTGATTTAGTTTATTTACAGTAAATTTAATGAAAATCGAAATAAAATATCAAATGAATTTGATAAATTTCGAAATTTTTACCGGAGGCTGGAAGTGTTATGGACTTTCCATAATTTTTGTAGATTTTTTCCAATTAAAATGAATTTTTAATTAAGTTTTCAGATCTGAAGAAAAATAAAATTCGTTTACTTCTTTGAATTTTATAAATTTATAGAAATTTGTAAAACTTCTGAAATTTTTACAATAGGTCATTGGGTGACCATAATTTTAGAGAAAAATAGATTTCCGGTCAAGGGGGATCACGTGTGGATTTTATTTGTAAGAAACTTATCTATGAAGGAGGAGATTATTAGGATTTACCCATGACCACAAGTAAGATGTCCCGCATTAGAATAGCAAAGGGAAATTGTTTTTGGAAAAAGATGGGGTAACACGATCACACAAGATGGGGGATAATTTGCGTGGTTAGGAATCGTGGATCAAAACATGTATTTCCTTAAGACTTATTCACAAGGCCGTGAATAGACTCTAGGATAAAACCTAACTTCTTGTGAGCAAAGAACAAAATTTGTCAAGGAACTCTTAAGGTTACCGCAGTTCAGCACATTCAGAGTGTGTTGAAACTCTCTACGAAGGAAGAAGAGTGAATGATTGGTTCCTTGGATGAATGGAATTAATCCTCCTTTTATAGTGAAGTGGAGCCTCAAAACTTGCCTCATTATCCATGATTTGTGAGCATAATCCTTAGGATTATAATCATCATTGAGGGTTAGTATTGACTTGACTAAGTCAATCAATAAGCAGCCAATATATAATCCCTACATGGATTATATTAAGCCTAGAATCAAGGAGATTTAAAATCGAGTGGCTTAGGCTTCGACACGATCTGTGTCATATGGACACGGCCCTTGTTGAGCATGACACGATTCGTGTCACTACAGATATGGTCTGTGTCACCTTGCTCGTTGATTTCAAGCTCTTTGTCCACTGACATGATCTCTGCCAAGTATGGCACGTTCCGTCTCTGCCTAAATCTATTCCTCTCAACACCAATTAGTTTTAGGATGAACCTTTATTTAACTTGTAGATAGCTTACCTTAATAATAGCGATGGCAAAAAATCGGGTACGGGTCAAACCGGGTTCGAACAATTCGGACAAAATCCCTAAACCTGAACCCTGTCTGAATTCAAATTCGGACATTTTTTGGGTGTCCGAACCCGAACCCGAATTGTCCGAACCCGGATCTGTCTGAAGATAACCCAACTCGAATTTATACTAAATATATACATAATTCCAATATTTTGTCCGAATTCTAGTGTTCGGACACTGTCCGAATGCGTCCGAATTTGTTCGAACCCGAATTTGACACAAAATTCGGACGTCCGAATTTATTCTCCCAAACCCGAACCCGACCCGATTTTAGAATCGGATATGGCCGAATTGTCCGAATTTAAAATTCGGACAAAAAATTGATGACAAACCCGGTTTTATTCGGGTTGGACAAATTCGGGTATTCGGGTCGCACGGATTTTTGCCAGCGCTACTTAATAAGATCTGATATGACCAAAATGTAACGCAAGCATCAGTTTTGTTCCTCCTATTTTCTTTTTTTTTTTTACAATTTACACTAGCATCCATGTTAACATGTCATAGATTAAGGAAACACTTCCACTACCAATACCTATGATGTGCACTTGGAGCATGTGCTCCAAGTCCTACGTGGCATGTACATGCTGGCAATTTAGAAAAAAAAATAAATAAATCAGATTCATCAGTTACGAATCGGTTACCTCCATTTCCTGTATATATAACCTTCAAGTCATGCATGTTGAACCTTTTTCTTCCTCAACCTCAACTCTCTCTCTCTCTCTCTCTCTTTCTCTCTCTCTCTCTCTCTCTTGCGCTTTGGCAGAAATACATTTATCATCATTAGCATCTTATCATCTTCATCTTCGTTTGGCACAATCACGTTCATCATCATCAGCATCTCATCATTTCTTCATCACAATCACGTTCATCATCATCATCTTCTTCTTCTCCATCACCATCAAGTGAACAACGAATTTTACTTCGCAGTCCCAACAATTGAAATGGATAGCCCGGATCATCATCATCATCATCACCATCAACATCACGCTCATCATTATTATGATGCAAAGGACAACATATCAGATTTGTGTCTATTGGGAGCTTTCCCAAGTGAGATATTATCATTCACTAATAAGCTTCGATTATTCACTAGATATGTCGTAATTGTTCATTGGATAACTAATGGTTGTTCATCACAAATGTTTCTATTGTTCACTATACATATTTTCATTATTCACTATATTATCATTATCCATCTTATATATTATTCAATTTATCGGTGTTCCTCTTATACTTCTAATGATAATGAACAACATTAAATGACCCAGTGAACAACATCAAATAAGCCAGTGAACATTATTGAATGATTCTGGGAACAACCACTTTATTGACTTCTAATGATAGTGAACAACTTTAAATATTAGTGAACAACATCGAATGAGTCAGTGAACAATATTAAATGAGTTAATGAACAATAACTTTATTGACTTCTAATGATAGTGAACAACCTCACAAATATCAGTGAATAACATAAAAAGAGCCAGTGAACAATATTAAATGAGTCAGTGAACAATAACTTTATTGACTTCTAATGATATTGAACAACTTTGAATAAGACAAATGAGCCAATAAACAACATTGAATGAATTGGTGAACAATTTATACAATGCTCAGTGAACAATTCATTCAAATTAGTGAACGAAATGGGGAATAACGACACTACTGGTAGCATATATGAAATGCTCAGTGAACAACGCAATTTAAGTTAGTGAATAACGTATATATGGTGAACAATGAAGTTAGCCGGTGAACAATCAGATTTTCTGAACAAAATCATGCACGATCAATGATCAAACACTGTCTGCTGATGGTAACCGCCTGCAACTGCATAGATTAATCACACCATGGTTGACTGATAATTCTCATGTAACCGCCACTAGTAGCCGCCATTTTTTTTTTGCTGAAATTAAAAAGAAAACGACATGTGGCTGCCATGTCATCTCCTGGAGCACGTGCTCCAGGAGCATACAATAATTTGCACTTCCACTACTTTGTTTCTTTGACCCTTTCTTTTGGTTTTATCCTTTTTTTTTTAAAAAAAATATTCTTTATAGCTGTCCATTCATCACCAAACAATCTAAAATCTATCTCTTTTTATCTCTCGTACTTTCCACAATTAATTAGAGTAGCATTGAAAAAAAAATTCAAGTTTGGGTTAAATTCGAATCAGTCAAATTTAGCCAACGCTAAATTCAGGTGAGAAATCGATGTTCATACCTATTTTATTTTAGTTGGGCAATTTAGATTGAATTAAAATACGGGGTAAAATCGGGTCTGAACCATAGGGAAAAAAAAAGAAGAAATATTGTGTACGTATATTACGTCAATTCTGTCGTCAAAATCAGGTTTAGGCCCCGTTCTTTTATGCGGTTTATCTTTTTCACCACAACTTTCCACAACTTTCCCCAACCCACCACAATCAACCACAACCCACCACAATCTACTTTTTCAATTTTAATTTATCTTTTTATTGAAAGTTAAATTTTTCCCAACCCACCACAATCCACCACATTTCTTCCCCATCACACCGCAACCAACCGCAACCAGCGTATAAAAGAACGGGGCCTTAACCAAATTTTTTTTCTAGATCGATTAAATTCAGATATTCAAATTTGACAAAATTTTGTCAAGAAAGAAAGACAACAGTGGCAATCATCATTGACAGTTATCATAGTTAATGGATTAGTTATATATTGACTAAATACTCTGATTTGTATTTACGCAGATTTGAGTTGATCAATGAACAATCAATCAAGTGATGATGAATAAAAATTAGGCAGAGACTTTTGAAGTGGAAAGATTGATTGATTTGTTTGGTCAGCAATCAGTGTACGTGTCTAAACAGCTACTAAATTAAATTAAGGTGTTATAAGCTCCAAACCGAAACCAAAATGCCGCACTTATGTTGCTGCTGTGCCAAACCAAGACACGAGTAACTTGGACCAAATCACCACACCATGAAAATTGAAAATGACATCCCCTTCTTCATTCATTTCCTACGTTCATATTCACGTATGTACGTACGTTTGAAAAAAAAAAAAAAAGTGGTTAGGAGACTGTTGGAGTTAAATAGGAGTCTAATCTTATTCACAATAGTGAATTTGAGTTTGATTTATTGGATGAGGTGAAATTTGTAAACCTTATTAAGAGAGTCAAAATTTATCTCTTTTAGCATAGCTTTCCAATCATGAGCGTGAATTTGACTTATATTAATTAAAAAAGTAAATGAGTTCTACTTAATAATATAATTAATTTGGTTATATTGATAAAAAATGTGGTGGAGGTCAAGAGGAGAGAGAAAAGATTAAGGGGGTGTTTGGGAACCAACTATGGGTTGTTGGCTTTTTTGTTTATTAATTGCTGTTTGTTACTTTGTGTGTACATTTATCTTAGCTATTTGTGTAAAAAGTGTTTGTTAGAGTTAACTGTTTGTAGTATGACTTTTTTGTTTGATTTCCAATTATACCCTTAGTTTTATCTTTAATATTTTTTTAACAAATAATTACTTAGGGGTACTCTAACTTTTGGTGAAATGTTTTTCCGGTACCCCAACTTTTAAAAACTAATTTTGGGGTACCCTAACTTTTACAATTGGAAATAATTAGGTGAATTTTCGGCCAGTGATTTCAATTCACCGGTGAGTTTTAGGCGGGAAATTGATTAAGTGTATTTGTAGACGAAAATGTCGTTTGTTTTTGTGGACGAAAATGATTTGAATCTGTAACGCCCCAGAAATTCAATTATAATAAGTCAAAGTCAAACTAACGTTAACAGACAAAACTTAGCGGAAGACTTCAAATTTAGTTTGGGCGTCACTGCCGTATTCCCGAAGGAACACAAGACGAGAAAGGAAAACGCAATCGCTCGCTAACAGAATTACTAACAACTCAAAACAAAACTTTAAGACATCATAACGAAAACAAAATAAAAAGATTCAAGGACTTCTAGACTCGTCGTCCTCACTTCTAATTCCCGTCCCTAGCATATAGATCTTCACCTGAAAACAAAACATTTCAAAAATGAGGGGGGAATCTCAATAATGTCTACCACTAACGTTAAAAACAAGTTAAGTTCATTTCAATTCATTTTGGGGAGAGGGAACAAGTCAAACCATTTCTCAAACCTTTAACCCTTAACTGTTTTCCTCAACCCATTCAATCCATATTTTAAGTCGCGTGAGATCAAATCCAAAAGAACATCGCCGCCAAAGGCATCATAACAACTATCCTATATCGAGGATGCAACCACGATCTCTGCACATAACCCATACAGCATCGAATCACGATCTCGGTTATCACCGCATGAATATTAGCCTCTCAAAGGCATCAACGATCGCCCATCAAGGGCATCATAACCTCTATCCTATATCGGATGAAACCACGATCTCCGCACATAACCCATACAGCATCGAATCACGATCTCGGGGTTATCACCGCATGAATATTAGCCTCTCAAAGGCATCAAGCGATCGCCCATCAAGGGCATCATAACCTCTATCCTATATCGGATGAAACCACGATCTCTGCACATAACCCATACAGCATCGATCCGATCTCGGGGTTATCACCCGCATGAATATTAGCCTGTTAAAGGCATCAAAACAACAACCCGCTTTATGTTTCCACTTTGAATTACTAATTCATTAGTCACACTCATCTCGCAACTCTTAAGTCAAACCCAACCCAGGTTATCAAAACCAATAATAAAACCACTAATAAAAGACCATCCAATTTCTCAACTCAATAAAATCAAAGCACAAACAAATACAATCAGTTATCCAAAGCAGATGGTCACATTTCCACAAAAGTCCCCTTCGGGATGCAATTCTCAAAACAGATTAGAAAACATTAAAACACATTTAAAGAGCATCCCGGTGGGGATTAGAGCATAGACATTACCTGATATACTTCACAGCACAGCAAAAAGAAGAACACACTTGAGCTCGCTAACGTCTCGCACTAACTCGGGCCTAGAATAAGAATAATTATCTAATCAAAACGCGTTCTAACGAAGTTAGTATTAACTATCAACTACCTAACCCATCCCCTAGGAACACTTAGGTTCCTACCATTTATGGTTTACACTTAACACATTCAAGGAACAAGTTCACACATAAAATTTACTCAAACATTTTCATAAATAAAAGCAAGCAGAGGACAGATTATAACGTTCACATAAAACGGGTCACAACTCGACTTCCTGACATCCTATGGGTCTGGTTCTGGACTTTTCGGAAACCTCGGGATGTCTACTAAAACTCTTAAGTTGACGACTAAGCCCATATCAGCCTCGAAAGACTCTAAAAGTACCAAAACTTCCAACTGGTCCAGTTCCGACAGGTTCTGGTAAAACGACTATAACTCAAGCTATACAACTCAAAAGTCTGTTCCGCAAAATTCCTATGAAAGTTAACATCTAGGGGAACCTCCAGTCCAAAGGGTTCGATCAAAGAACAACTATACTAATCGTGGTGACCCGATCTTTAGGCACTAACAAAATTGTCCCGATCCCGGTTCTTATTTAATTTATAATTTCGGTTCTAACTTTCACCATTCGGTCCCGGGGTCCTAATTTGGGCTTAGAACAGTAATTAAGTTCCAAAGTAATTAACCTAATCCAACTAAGGTCCAAACATCAAACCTCCTATCATCAAAACCAGGATGTAACACATGAAATCAACTTTAATATTTCCACTAACCCTAAAAGCATACATGAAATAACAACATTACCCTAAACATGAACTCTACAATATACTATTTCAAGATCCAAAAATTACAACATGGGTGATTATAAAATATGAACTTTCTTAATCAAGATTCGAGAAAGAACTTAAAGAACATGTGGATACTTAACTGACGATTCAAGAATTTATCTAGGTAATTAAACTTTTTAATTCGTGCATACAATAATAGTGTCATCTAAAACCCTAACATGATTCTCATGAAAACAAAGCATCTCATATAATCGAATATTAATAATTTCACTACAACTATTACAACCCTAATACACTAAGTTAAAACATGAAAGTTACATAAAATAATTTAGACAAATTACACGTAAATAATACAACACAAGAACAAATAATTACAAATAACAACTTAATAAAAATTACACCCTTAATTACCCAAATTACAAGATTTAAAACAAGAAATAATAATCATAATAATTACAACAAAAGATAAAGAAAAACAGAAGAAAAATTTCAAGAACAGATTAGGGTTTACGTTAGGGTTTAGGGCACGGTTTTTCCGGCGAGTGTGGGCGGTCGGCGGCAGCGGTGCCTGGGGTAGTCGTCGGATGGTGGGGAGTCGTCGGTAGTCGCAGTGGTGGCCGAAGTTCGAGGCAGCAGCGACCACAACAGCAGCAGCAGCCTTTCTCGCGTCTGGGCAGCGTGCGGTGGTTTCCAACAATCGCAAGGCCATGTCCGGTGGTCGTGGGTGGTCGCGGGGTGCGGCGATGACGTCGGTGATGGCCTGCTGTGTCCTGGGCGGCGGTGGTTTCGCACAGCAACACCAACGGAGGGTGAGAAAGGGAGAGAGACGAAATTAGAGAGATGCGAGACGCGGTGGTTTGCAGTGGTGCTCCGGTGGTGTCAGCGGCGAAGGGCGCCGGCGGCAGGAGTTTAACGGCTGAGAGAGAGTGAGGGAGATAGGGATTAGGGTTTAGGTTAATATTAGGGTTTGAGAGGAAAAAAAATCTAATTTATACTAAACATATAATTAAGGCCCAATTAGGCTATTCTTAGTCCTAATCCAACCCAATAAGAAAATCAGATTTTCTTTTGGAAAATATAATAACTATAATAATAATAATAATAAACACAAAACTAATAATAATAATATTAATACTAAGCACATAACAAAAAAAAAATCCACATAATTACTCACGTAACACATTTTAATAAACCCAATAATATTAATAATAATACTAATAATAATTAGAGTAATACTAATAATAATTTAACCCATGAAATTACCGATATACCCTTGTTAGTCCCTCAATGATCCTACGAGCTCAAGTGTTAGCAAAAATAAACACAAACGAATAATAATAAATAACAAGTCAAACCTAATTTACTAACGACGTCACGGTCAACATCTTTGGATTTTTCGGGGTTTTACATCATTACGTCCTTAAAAGAAGTTTCGTCCTCGAAACTTAAACTTAGATCTAACGGTCGGTAACAATCCTAACGGTTCCGTTCTTCCTAAAACTCGAGGTTTTACATAATCAATCGGAGTTTCACCAGAAATTCACCTAGTAATTTCTAATCCTAAAAGTAAGGGTACCCCAAAATTAGTTTTGAAAAGTTAGGGTACCAAAAAATTATTTCTTCAAAAGTTAGGGTACCTCCAAGTAATTTTTTGTTTTTTTAACATTCTGATTTTTAATTCATTTTTTGGTTTTCCTCCATATCTCTAGTATTTTTTTTATTGATAGTCTTTTTTCCGTCGAATTTGCTTGTTCAACAAATAATCACTAAAAATTGAAATTTGTATTAATAGACTAATAACTAAATTGTTCATTGATTGCCAAATTTTCTTGAGTAAGACTAAATTTTTTGTCTCAATTTACTTTTACAATTAATGTTGATATTTTATAAATTTTTATCCCAAATTTACTTTTAAAATTTGTGTCAGTTGCAAAGATATTTATTATTTGTACATCTTAGATACCAACATGAAAATCTACATTATAAACAACTAAAATAATTTGGATGGTTGTTTTGGTGGAAGATGGAAGAAAAATTAAATGAAATAACCTTAAATAATTTGGATGACAATTTTTGTAATTTTTATGAAGTGTGTGGTCAACATGGTAATTTACATCCCAAAAAGCCAAAAGTCATTTACAAAAAGCTACTCTTTGTAGCTTTTTACAAAATGGCTTTTTGGGGGTGAAAAACCATTTCAATCCGCCAAATTACCAAACACTTCAAATTGACTTTTTGAATGGTCAAGCAGCCAAATGCACCCCCAAAAAGCTATTTTCTCCAAAAAAACCATCCAAAAAGCCGGACACCAAACACCCCCTAAAATATTTGTATATTAAACTCACTCTCAAGTGACCGACGTTGAGAGTCTCACCTCGTTCTCACCAATGAAATGTCCTACACAAACTCATTACGTTCTTATCACATGTCATGACAACAGTGAGTATATACTCACGGTTGGAGATAGTGTTCGTGGTTATAGAAATTTTTGTTCAAATTTTAATATTGAGCGGTTAGTGAAAAAGTTAGATACAAAATTTTTCTTAGTTTTGTTATCCGAGTTCAATTTTAACTTGAACTCAAGTTTATGAATTGTCCAATCTAAGTGCAAATTGACATTCAACATCAATTTTCTATTACATATCTGAATGATTATTTCTAATTGAAATGACACAAACTCAAATTTTTAATCCCTCTGATTTAAAAGATGTAGCACTAGTTCTGTGGTTCATTTTAAGCCGTGTTCTTTTATGTGGTTGGCAAACTGCGGTGTCACAGTCTACCGCAATTTGCCACAACCCACCACATTTTATCGCAAATCATTACTTTTCTCTCTCCTCACCTTTCTATCTCCTCACTTTTCTCCTTTACTTTTTACATTCTCTCTTTTCACATACCACACATACTAATAACCTACCACAATTCCACCACACCCCACCGCATCATTCCATAAAATAAATACCGCATAAAAAAACACAGTCTTAGAATTATTAATGTTTAGAGTACACATTCAAATTTAAAAACATACTTAAATACTTCAAAACAACCATATTCTCTTATATATTATATTAAGTTTTATAGGTAGATACCAAACACAAAGATGAAGTAATTAAATATTTACATGTATGATTCATCATATTGTAGTAGACATTGAGATGAGCTCTCATGTTCTTTGAATTGTTCGACTGTTTGACAAAACTTGTGAATATTAGGTGTACTTAATTAGGTCTAAATTAATACTAAGAAGTTGTACTTATTAGAATTGTTATTAGTCAAATAAGTAGGGAGAGATCATGAAAAGTGGTGAGGTTACATATGTTACAAATAATTCATTTTTTTTCCTAGAAGAAAAATAATTTTTAGCAAAATTATATGTGACTTTATAAAATTTGGAGTCTAAAAGAAATATCACCGAATTAAGCTACATGGATTTGATCTAAGGGGGTCGTTTGGATTATTAAATAAAATAATAACATTTTTTATATTTATGTTACCATAATTTAGTGATTTATTATTTATTCTTGATTTTACACCATCTTGCACATTTTAAAAGTTTTTATTCTACTCATGACAGAAAAAATACATGAAGTAGAAAAAATAGTTTCAATAAACTAGATTTTTTGTCAAATTCAAACTATACAAAATCTAAGAAACATATTTTTTAGGCCCTGTTCTTTTATGCGGTATTTTGTGGAATGGTGTGGTGAGGTGTGGTGGAATTGTGGTGGGGTGTGGTGGAATTCTGGTAGGTTATTGGTATGTGAGGTAGGTGAGGAGAGAGAATATAAAAAGTAGAGGAGAAAAATGAGGAGAGAGAAAAATAATGATTTGCGGTAAAATAGGGTTGTGGCAAATTGGTGAGGCATAAGTGCACATGATTCTTACCATGAAAAACAGCCTTAATATTAAAAATGCATAAAAGGTTAAAAAGAACAATGACACTAAAAAATTTTTATTTATGTTTTTCGTGTAGCACATAAATTAACACCCAAATTGTACAAATAAATTAGTTTACAAATCCTAAAGAATAAATAAAGCAAACAAAAACTCCTTTAACACCTACTTTAAAACCTTTATTGAATAGATTAATTCAATCACACTACTTCCTTTAATATTTTACATCTATTTAAAAACTATGTAAAATTAATTTTGAAACTTTAACTCATATTAAACAATAAATAATAATTTCTTAATAGATATACTTTTGCGAAAATATAATCTTGTAACTTTTTAAAATATTTATAAATTAAGATAATTTTAAAATAACATATTAATTTTCATAAAAAGTACCACATCCCATATTACCTTTTTTTATAAAACACATCCCATATTACTTGATCTTTTAAACAAAATTTTAAAAACCAATAAAATGAATTAGTTGAAAATTATATCGCATGAAAAGTTGTGAAATTATTATCACTAAATTATTTTTTATATCTTTTTTACTTTCTTTTATTTATACTTGTGTTAATTAATTGAAAAAGTTCCATTGAAATTATAAAATAACTACAGTAGTATTATAGAATGAATTAAAACGGTAATTAAAAAATAAAGGTAATATAAAATTAAAATGAAGGGACTGTTCAAAATATTTAATTTTCCATCAAAAAAATATATATATAATTTTCCGCGAATTTTATGAGTGACCCACTGACTCAAACCAACACTTTAGTGGTCCTTTTCAGGCAGAAAAATAATCAAAATGCACAATATTATATACCACACGCCCATACTCCAAGAAATAAAAAAGGAAAAGAAAAAAGCCACTGTACTAAACAAGTAAACAGTAGTGTAAAAAACCCCAACACAACGCTCCTTCTCTTCCCTTCCCCCTCAGGCCTCATCACCTCTTTCTCTCTCTAGGCTTCCAGGATCTCCACTTTCTCTCTCCTCAAATTCAATTCAAACTCCCAGATTTGATTTGTTACCACCTTCAATTCATGGCATGGATTCCGCGTTTCGAAACTTCCACGTTTCTTTTGGATTCTCGCTTGGCGTTTCTTTTCTGACCAATGGTTGTTGGTGGTTTTAGCAGTAGTAACAGTCCATTTGTTCGTTTGCTTCCGGCGCAAGTTTTTGATGCTCCGTATACTCCTCCGATCTGTTTGCTTCGTGCTTTTCCCAAATTTGGATCAGATCCAGACTAGGGTTTTAGCTCATTTCTGAATTTGATTTGATGTCGGCTATGAAGCTCTTCTCCCTTGTCTTCTTCGCCGCATTTTCGTACAGTACTGGTACGTAATTCAAATCTATTTGTTGTTAATTAAGGTGATTGTTAGTTGGTTTTCATTCATTTGATTGATTGCAAAAATAGGATTGTTTGGCTGTGCTAAATGTTGAGAATTGCACTCAAACTTTGGTAGTAGTGGTTGATGTTTTGGCACTTAGAATAATTGTTGCTAGGTTTGGGAATTAGGGTCTTACTATATGTGAGATTGAGAGCTTGTTCAGCTGTCATAGATTGATTTGATGGGACTTTTATTTTTTGGTGCTAATTTGGTGTTTTCGGGACTTCCAGGTTGTTGTTGAGCTGAAAATTTATGTTCTTTTGTTGATCTCTGGTTATGGTAGGTTGTTGGCCATTCGTATAATTTTGTGGAGCCATGAACTTGCCATTTTTGGCGAACTGTGAATCTGTGATTATGTGTTCGTGTGGGTTGGAGGATGACACTGCTCTCTTAATCTTCTGCTATCCAGTAGTAGGATGGCAATGGTCTTTAAACCTAGAGGTTAGTGAAGACTTGTCCGCACTTGAATACAGATGACGATATAAGATTACAAATTTGAAATGTTTTACCATGTATCCAAAGAAAAAAAAAAAAGAGGAAAGGTACACTTTCGTAGTTCACCAGTTGCAAAAGGAAAGCTCAGAGTGCTTGTTATCCAGGAGGGGATATAGGATTGCCACCCAATGCGAATTGGGGTTTAAGAATAGCAGCAGCATGGCTTGACTTCCACCTTTTCATTGTTGTCAAAATTTGTCATAAACCCAATACGGATGTAGGCATATACCCTTACAAATAAACGTCATGCCAAATCTCTACGAGTATGTGCTTAGCTGCTTCATATAGGTACAGTTTGAAAGTCAAATCTTTAATGAGGATAAGCAACTGCAAACCCCAAATCCAAATCTAACTCCAACCCAATCACGAACACAACCATGACCTCAACAGCTGTTTTATATCTTGGCAAACATTTGATATATTGTTTGATCCCCATTGATGTTTCATATGGTCCATTTTTTCGATGCCGGAAGTCACTCATTTAGATGTATGTTTAGTTTTTAATAATATTACTATTACAGGATTTTATGGCTTTTCTTTTTCCAAAAGGAGAAATGACATGTATGAATAAACCAAAGAAAGGAAGAAGAAGGAGGAAACTTGAAAGATGATTGTGTCGTTATTTAGTTCTTGGCACGAGGAAAGTTCTCTGTGTTATTCCATTGGCTGCGGCCAAGTCAACATCTGACTTTATGCCTCGGTAGGATCCATGCTGTAGTTAGTGGGGCTAACGCCTACGTACATTGGACTTGGAGTTCATAAATATTTTCCATCAGTCATGTTAATTGGATCCTGGTTAGTATGGCAAATTAGAAGCATTAGAAGTAGCTGTTTGTTTCGTGCTATCTAGTGTTTTCTTGTCATGCAGAGTTTTCTTAACTAATTAATTAATTCTTTGTATGGACAGCTAAGGAATTTTCAGCAGATCCAATTCTCTCATCCATGCCCTTGAGTTCCAACTTGCAACTACATGGATCAGTACGGAGAAAGTTGTCAAACCATTTGACAGAAAATATTGCATTATCGAGGGCTCAATTTCCTACTTATGTGTCAACTCTGGTGACTGCTCAGCCTCCTGTAAGTTCACTGTTATCGGAACCATTGATGAAGAGGAATAAACCATCTGAAGGTGATATGTCACCTCAGTCTGAAGCAGCCCCAGCAGAGTCAAGATTACCCGAGCCGCCTCTATCTCCTGAAATCCCAAGTAAGGATAGTTTCTTCAGGGGAAAAAAAAAAAATTTGCTATGTTGAACATCTCAAAGAACAAAAGTTTGTTAACTGTATACTGAAATGGAAAGAAGAAATCTTGCATGTGACTTGGCTAGAATCTTTGAATGCTAGCTTATTATCCATGGCTCCGGCCTCCAGGCATACTTTGTTTCTGCATTTCCAGCTCCCCTCCTGCTATCTTGACCCTTTGTATCTGTTGCTTCTTCCCTTTTCTGGGAGCCCTGTTTCCTATCTTGTATAGTCATGAAGCATTGCTTGCACACTCATGCTTTGCAAATTGCCTCTATTCAGCCACCCTTTTGACTCATGCTTTGAACATATATGTTGACCTGTGACAAACATGTTTATATCCACCCTGACGAATATCTGACTGTTTGATGAATATGTGTTTCCTGGACAATCCAGTGTTTGTATGATAAGTTTCAGTTTTCTATTGTCTCTCTTTGGTGGCCTTACTTGCTTTGATTTTTTTCTTTCTCCAGGCTGTTGTGGACCTGATACGGTAGTGAAACGAGCGACTCATCCCTGTCACTGTGTTTATCCAATCAAACTTGATCTTCTCCTTTTAAACGTGTCAGAAAATCCAAATTGGACGGTCTTTCTTGAACAATTTGCTTCAGGGTTGGGTCTTGACGCGTCTCAGATTCAAATGAAGGACTTTTATTGGGAGACTCTGTCAAGGATAAATATTTCCATGGACATTATTCCACATGCTGGGATCAGTTTCCCATCTAGTGGTGCGTCAGCTATAAATGCTTCACTTTTATTGCATAAGGTCCCTATAGACCCTAAATTGGCTGGTGTCGGTGACTACAAGCTTCTAAATATAACATGGTATCATCCTCCTGCTCCATCTCCAGGTAATCAAATGGGGATTTTTTAATGTACTTTTTGTTTGTTCCTGTTATTATTTGTTAAATCTTCAATTTAGTGAATAAATATTTGGGATTGCAGCTTGCAAACTTAAATTTTGGCCCCTATTAAGTGCAATTTCCTGTTTGGCTTGTGGTTATTTTCGATCTATTATTAGTACTGCACAACAGAATACAGGATCTCAGCTTGTGCAAGTGACTTTGTTGAGCATTAGTCCTTTCGCATTTCAGTGCCTTGCGTTTGCCTTAATATTTTTGCAATTCTTCTGTTTATAGTTGTCTCTACTCTCTAGTGCTAAGTGCCAGATTAGTTGAGTGATATTTTGTCTTTCGTATTATGTACAGCTCCCTCAGGTGATTCACCATCTGTCAAACCACCTGCTCGTCCAGCCCCTGCTTCTTCAGGGGCAAGTACGTCTCGCCAAGGGAAGAGCTCCAGTTTGGGTATCATTGTAATTATTGGTGCGGGCACGGTGGCAATTGTGGTCATGTTTGTCCTTGTATTATGTTGTTGCTCATCCCGTAAGAAGCAGGAGACTGCTTTAAAAGACCCAGGTATGTTGTCTTTCCTGGTTTCCCTCTATGTATTGTTGAGATGATTCCACTTTGGACCTTTATTTCAAAGAGGAAAGAGAACGATGTTGCTTCTTGTTAAGATGTTTATATAAGCTTCAAAATATTTATTTTCCAAAGATGAAAGAGATCAAATGGGGAGCTAGTGTGAACCATTGCTTTCCCCCTGATTTTTGTGGAATTCTGGGACAATGTGTAAATAGTGAGGTGGCTTCATCCCTTTTCATGCAATTACGATGACCCCAAGATAGGGATTCACAATATGAATCACTCTTGTACAAGTTTTACCTGAATGATTGGAGTTAACTGGGATTAACTGTAGGCTCCTTTCTCTTCCCCCCCCCCCCCTTCTTTTTGTCTTTTTTTTTTTGTTTGGGGGGGGGGGGGGGAGGAAGCAGAATAGGCATCATTCCTAGTTTCCTATCTAGGTGCGTCATCTTGTTTGTTGCATAATCTTTCTAAAGTTTGTTCTTTCCGCAAGCCATTCTTGTCCACTCCCCTCTTTTATTATTATTCTTTTTAACGAGTAATCAACCACTTTTGTATTCTATAGAAAATTCTCTGGCAAGATCAAGGGCTTTAGATACAGCTTCAGGTGGGGGATCTTATCCACACCCTGGGAGTACAAGATTTCTCCCATATGATGAGCTGAAGAAAGCAACAAATAACTTTGAAAAAGCCAGCATACTTGGAGAGGGTGGATTTGGCAGGGTTTACAGGGGTGTTTTGAGTGATGGGACTGCTGTTGCAATCAAGAGGCTTAGCAAGGGTGGGGCTCAAGGAGACAAGGAGTTCCTTGTCGAGGTTGAAATGCTCAGCAGGTTGCATCATCGTAATCTTGTGAAACTTGTGGGCTATTACAGCAGCCGCGACTCTTCTGAAAATCTGCTTTGCTATGAGCTCGTTCCTAATGGAAGCCTGGAGGCTTGGCTTCATGGTAATTGCACTCAGCTTATATCTAAGGGCATGTTTGGTAGAATCTTGGAAAAAATTTCCTGGGAGAAACTTTCCCTACCCTTGTTGGGAAAAAGTTTATTCAGCTTGAGAGTGAAATAATGGACCCACATCAAAATTTTCCCATGCGTTTGGTAGTTTCTTAGGAAAGATTTTTCTGGGAAATTTTTTTCCAGGGAAAGCTTTCCCTATCCCCCATGGGAAAAAGTTTACTGAGCTTAAGAGTGAAATAATGGGTCTCACATCAAGATTTTCCCATCCACTAAGTACAACCAAACATGGAAACTTTTGTCAACTTAGAAAGTTTTCCAATCTAATGCACCACAACTCAATAATTGCAAGCTTATGCATGTTATGAGAATTTGTCATGGACAGTTGAATTGAAAAAAAAAATCTTTTCCAGGTCCTTTGGGAGTGAATTGTCCACTGGATTGGGATACCAGAATGAAGATTGCACTTGATGCAGCTAGAGGACTTGCATACCTTCACGAGGATTCCCAACCTGCAGTTATCCACAGAGATTTCAAGGCATCAAATGTTTTACTTGAGAACAGCTTCAATGCAAAGGTTGCAGACTTTGGCCTTGCTAAACAGGCACCCGAAGGCAGGCAAAATTATTTATCCACTCGAGTTATGGGAACATTTGGGTATGCTCCGCATCTTTGTCTTGCAGCTATCTTGTGTTTTCCTCATGGAGTCATGTGATAATTTCTAAGTTATTTGCATTGGTTCACAGGTATGTGGCCCCTGAATATGCTATGACTGGTCATCTACTAGTCAAAAGTGACGTCTACAGTTATGGAGTTGTCCTCCTTGAGTTGCTGACCGGAAGAAGGCCTGTAGATATGTCACAGCCTTCCGGGCAGGAGAATCTTGTTACTTGGGTAAGTAATCTTATCTTCTGATCAATTAGTTTCGGTGATGCACTCTTTAGGTTCCATTCGATTCTTGGAAAATCAGATGGAAAGAATGTTTTTGAAAAATGACTTCCTTCCAATCACTTGGCTTTAAAAGAAAGTGAAGGAATAAGAGTGGAAAACATCGTGGAAAATTTATATTGATTTGTAATCAACATTTTCCTTCCAAATTTGAGAGGAAAGTGGTATGAAAATATGATAGGCTAAATGAGAGGTAAGTTGGTACTGTTGTATCTCTAGTGGATTTTCAACTCTAAAATATTTTGAAATTTGTTCTTTCTCGTGGGACTTCTGGAATCGTTCTCTCCACAAACAGTAATAGTCGTGGAGGTAAGACTACCTAGTTGTATACCTCCCTAGACTCCTTTAAAACGGGAACCATGCTAACAAATGAGAGGTAGGATTTGTGTGCGAGAAAATCGAGGGAGTGGTGAAGAAAATGCTGACTTTTTAAATAGTAGACTAATGATTAGAGATAAAAAAACAAATTCTTTCCATTTTACTTTCCAAGAATCAAACATAGCCTTAATGAGTTAGCATTACCCAAAAACACAGTACTTAGCTTCTGTTTCTTGAACAGACAAGGCCAATTCTGAGAGACAAGGACCGTCTGTACGAGCTAGCGGATCCAAAGCTCCAAGGCAACTACCCAAAGGAAGACTTCTATCGAGTGTGTACAATTGCGGCAGCCTGTGTTGCTCCCGAGGCAAATCAACGGCCCACAATGGGGGAGGTGGTGCAGTCTCTTAAAATGGTGCAACGGGTCACAGAATACCAAGATACCACTGCCTCAGGCTCTGCTAACATGCGGCCAAACCCTAGACAGTCATCAACCACCCTCGATTCTGACGGGGGCTCCTCTATATTCTCATCCGGCCCATACTCCGGTTTGAGTGCATTCGACGAGAGCATATCTCGAACAGCAGTTTTCTCTGAGGATCTCCACGAAGGAAGATAAAATGCCAATGCCTAATGCCAAAGGTGTGTTCTTAATTTATCCCCTGCTATTCTCATGCTCAAAGATGGAAAGCGCGCGCAAAGCAGCTTTTGTGGGCAGCTGGGAAACGGTCGGTCCACAATGATGATTGATGACGAAGCTGCTGCTTTGGGCTTGGGGGGCATTGGGTTTGTTAGCTTCAATGGAGTGCCACAATGGTGCACCTGAAGCTTCATATTGTATTAGCTGTGAATTGTTGTATATAACTTCAGTTGTTGCCCGGTTTTCGGGTTTTTCCCCTTTGAGTTAAGTTAAATTAAAAGGTGGTTCTGCATTCTGATGGTTTCTGGGGCAAGGCACAAGGGGATCTGTTTTACTTTTCCCTTGAGAGAGTAGTCCACTCTTTTTCCAGGCAGGCATAGGACTAGGTAAATCCTGTACAATTACTTGTACTAAGAAATTCACCTTGAAATTAATGGCCCATGTTTGTGCTTCTTGTTGCAATTACTACAATCAAGGAGGAAAAAAAGGGCCTATATAATAAGGGTTTGTTCTTTTATCTTAATTAATTATTATTACAAGTATCTATCGCTTGCTATTGATATGATTTACCCCTCAAGGTTGATGCGTTTGTGTCTGATATGTCTATTAAGGATAAATGTTTGTACTCCCTTTTTATTGATAATCTGCCTATCAATATGGACAACTCGAGGCTCAAATGTTTATTTAGTAACTTCGGAGGTGTTATTGATGCATATATGATATATCCCGCAAAAGTTGGAAAAAATGGTAGAAAATTTGCTTTTGTGCGGTATACAAGCAAGGAGGATGGGAGAAAAGTCATTAATGAGATGAACTTTAGAAATTAGAATTGTCGATCACAGGAAGTTCTTTGTTGCTGGGGCTAAATTCAATAAAAAACAAGTTGTTAGACCTGAATATCTTCAGAAGTGGATCCCCAAGAAGAATAATGGTGGTGCTCCTTTTTCGAATGCTTTGAACATCGCGTCCCCTTGTAAGGTTAACAATGGGTTGAGGAGTATTGGAAAAGATGACGCGGTTGTGCTCGACTTTCTTGAGGCTTCCGATTGTGACGAGTCTGAGGATGCTTCTAGCAAAACTATTATGGACCTTATTACTGCTATTTTGGATAGCAACAAGCATGCAAGCATGTTATCTTACAAGGATGCTTTTTTGAGTGGTTTCAAAATCAATTGAGTGACGGATTGGGATTGAGATATGGGAGCCGACTCTGACAGTGACCGCACTCATAGCAACCCAATTGAATCCTTTGATGGTGCGGCTGAGCGTGACTTACTTGCTGATCTTGAGGATCCCATCCTAGAGGCTTCGAAAGGAAAAATCAGGAGTAAGAGAAAGCAGAACATGTTGATGAAATCAAAGTGACAGCTTGTTAGAGATGCAACTTGTAGATCTGTTCGTGGCAGAAAGGATGGTCAGAAGGTTAGGATGACTAGACGTGCGAACATGTTGGAAGATGATAGTCTTGATGACATTGATGTTGTGATAGACCCAAGCGCTGTGATTATTGACAATGATATAGGTGTGCGAGTCATCAATGACCCACCAAGCTGAAGTTATGGATTTTACATTGTGATGGAGACGTGAAGGTTTCTTTTGGTTGTTGTAAGCGCGAAAGTCTTTATTGTGTTATTTATGTTTAGCTGTTTGGTTGTAACCTTTATCTCTTTGGAGGTGGTTGTTTGATGTTTTGTATGTGGTTTGCTGTATTCTATGAAGTTTTAAGCCTTTTGACTCTCAATAATCGAAAAACATATATCGCTCACTATCGAATATCAAGAATTACATTTCAAGAATCACTACCTTTATTCAAATATTTGTCATTTTAATAAATTTTCTTTGGTCCATAATATTTCACTTTATAATTTTCAGATAATTATTGCTAACCCACCTAGTCATCTTTCTATTTTTAATGGTGTGAGTGGTCGCTTGTTTTTTTGTTCTTGTGAAGAATTTACTTGTTGGAGTGGATTTTGTGTTGCTGAAAAGCCTTTTTATAGATTATGACAATGTTAATGATGTTTATATTATTGAAAAAGAAGGAAGAAATGGAAAAAGGTTGGGTTTTGTTCGTTTTAAGGCTAAAGAAGAAAGTTTAAATACAATTCAGGCCCTTAATGGTAGCTTGTTTAACGGATTCATTATTATTGTTCCTTGGGCGAAGTATGATAAAAAACAGAGAGTGCTCCACTCCTTGAGGAGTATCTCTTTCAAGCGGGTTTGGATCTCGAAAGTTTTCCAGAGTGTGGAGATCGAGCCTCCACAAAGCAAGAATGATGTATTCAAATGTGGTGATTGTTGATAGCCTTGCAAACTCTCAAGCCAATTCTCTTATTGTGTCCTGCGAGGTTCCTCCTGGTGATGATTCAATGGATTCTGAACGAACCATCTATCCAATTCGTACTGTTTCGAGTCATCCGAGAGATGCCTCTTTTGTCCTTGCTAGTGATCCGAATGATAGTGAAGAAATGGAGTGAGACTCTTTCTGTCAGTTCACTATGAATCTAATACCCCTATTGAAATTGATGACTTTTTCTAGGAGGGTTCCAAAGTTCGTGCTCGAAGAAAAAAGAAGGGGAAGACTTTACCAAAGTCTAAATGGCATTTGGTAAGCCATGCTGTGTACATGGCCGCTTCTGTAAGGTTTAAGAACATATCAAAAGGAAGAACAAGAATGTTGTCTTGCTAGAAGAATCCTCAGAGCTTCCTCAAGGTCATTTGGAGGACATGACATGCAGGGTGACAAAGTTTGGATTGTGGCTCATACTTCATTCATGGGGATCTTGTAACAATAGTGGAGTCGTTTAAGGAGCAATAGTAAAGAGAGGGAAGATGTTAATTTTACGTTTTTTTTTGTTGTGTATCTTTAGGTGTTTGGTTGTGATGCTTATATGTTGTTAGTTGTGTTGACGTTGTTATTTTTCTGCTGTTTGCACAATGTTATTGTTGTCTTTTGAGCCTGTTAAGGTTTTGAATAATAATAATAATAATAATAATAATAATAATTTCAAGATAATTTTTTTTTTGCAACCAACTCCTTTGTTTAAATTATGTTTTAGGGTTTATAAGCGACTATAAGCAACATGTTACAATTTTTTAATGCAAAATAATAGTCAACTAAATTATTTCATTAGTTTTCTAAATTTGGCTAAAAGGTCAAGTAATATAGGAGATTAATCTTCTTTTTTCTGTTAAGGTTAAGTTTATCGCGCTATCTACACTTCACCAAAATTTTCACACCATTTGTTCTCATTTTATCCACTTTACATATTATATATAGTTAAAAATTGTATATTTAACAAGCGATGTAATTGATCTGACATGCCTTGTTAAAAATTATAAATATTTTTCCTCTTTTATTCACTCTATCCAAACTTTATCACATTTATATACATTTATCCGCACTAGTTACACTTTACTTATTTATCCACACAATCATTTGACCAATCAAAGAAAAAAATAGAGCCGACTAGACATACTTCTTAACAATACTAAATACTTATCAACAATCATTAATGTTTTTAAGTTATATTATGACTTTAATATGTGATCAGTATCGCTAATGGATTTTGGAGCGTGAGCATGGTGGAGACATGGTGCTTGAGTTGAAGGAGATGAAGAATATGAACCCGGAAACTTGAAACCTTGATATGAACTCAACAATGGAGGTTGATGGAAATCAGCCCACCTCTACTCCTCTAAGCCCGAGTAAGAAGGCCCAATTAAAGTATAAGTATCAAGATAGGGTCCTTCATCAAAGGATTTCGTCCAACACATGCCCAACAAGGGAGATTCGGGTCATTTATAAAAGATAGATTAAAGAAGGAGGATACAAAGTTGAGTTGTAAAGGCCCATTCACATGGTGTGCTTATTATTCCAAGAGGATGTCCAAACTTCCTAAAGATCCATGCCAGGCCCAAGGAGAGCACGTCCAAATTCAAGAAATACAAGTCCAATTTATTAATCTTGATTTTTGGATGTAATTTATTTAATTATAGTTTTTAATAGTTTTGGTGTGTTTTAATTATTTTAGAATAATGTAAGATGACAAGTGATTTATAAACTTGATCATCCTAGGTTTATTATTTCGTGTGGTTTAGTAGGACTAGGCGTCACTTTTAAAGAATCCTAGAAAGATTTGGCTATTTTGTAACTAATCCAAATTGGATTAGGAAAGCCAAACCAACAAGGATAAGGTTAGTTGTAACAAACTCACCCTATGATAAGGATTCTAATCCAAGGGAGAGTAGTAGTAGGATAGCGTCTAGATAGGGGAATTCTACTTGGATTACACGCCAAGTAGGAGTCCTAGTCCCTTAAGGACTCTCCTAGTATAAATAGGATTGTAGCCTCTCAAGGCAAACGACACCTTTTGAATTATGAATACAATTAAGCTTTTAGCTTTCCCCCGAGTGTTTGGATAAACTCTCAACCCTTTTCTTCTATTGTATCTTGGCATGACACACAAGTGGTTAGGAAGAGCTTGATCCCAGGTTGTGGTCTAGATCAAGTTAGCCCTAAGTTGTCTATCTTGTGGATTCAAGTTAGAAACCTAGTTCTATCCGTTCTTACCTTTCTGTCAATACAGTTAAGTCACAACCCAAACCTATCTCTTACCCCTTCAAACCACACGCCACTTCTCACCTCCTTCACCCCGCACAAAACGTCCCACTCCCTTCTCTCACAAAATCACATTCTCTCTTTTTCTCTCTCCATAACAACTTTCCAACAAACTCTCTCTCTCCTCCAACAAACTTCATCCCTCTCTTCTCTCTCGCACACCACACGCTAACCTCCTCTCTCTCCCTCCAAATTCACGTCAACCCCCTCCATATTTCCATCCAAGAATCATTCATCCTTTCTCCTTTTTCCTGTTCAAGATTCACTCTCTCTTGAATCTTGAAACTACAAAAGTCCTCACGACAAAATAACCTCCATAAGTCCCTTTTCACAAGAATTACTTCCCTCCTTTTCCACCCTAATCTCGTGAACCATCCCACTTCTCTGTTTGGTTACACGTGATGTTTCATGTATTATTGGATTAAGATTTTTTCTTGATCCGGTATTACATCAGAGGTCACCCTTTGTTGAGAACTTGCAAACCCACCAAGATTAGATAAAAATAACCACCACTAATCTATAAAAGAAATGACTTGCTAACACCACCATTAACAATGGATAAAGAAAAAATAAGATTTGGGAGAGAAAATTGGGAGTAAAGCCTAGCTTTCATTCAATGACATTCAAGTGTCTTCTTCTTGCCAAAATGAGGGAATAATAACAAGAGGGGGAGGAAGAAGGTGCCAAAAAATTACAAATATGCCACCACTTAATACAATAATAAAAGAGAAAACAAAAGAAAGGAGGTGGAAAGGAAAAAATTGTCGAAAAGAAAAACACGCGAGTTGTCTTTAGCTAGGAAAACGCATAGGGCGTTGCCAGCGCCTGCCCAGACGCTACCAACGCCTGTTCCAGAGAGGGGGACTTCTCGCCTAATGCTTGGCACTACCAGCGCTAAAAGGACGCTACCAGTGTCGCTCCAAAAACAAATGGGAAGATTTTTTGTGGTTGGGGGGGGGGGGGCGTTGGGTACCTGCGTCAAGAAAAGAGAGGGAAGGGGGGAAGGCGCTGGTGGTGCTAAGGGGGCGCTGCCAGCGACTTCACCAGCCACCCTTTTCTTCCTTCTCCTTCTTAGCTCTTCCTCCTACCGGATCCAAAACCCGAACCCATATGCCCAAATAGTCAAGTTCTCCTAGGATGACCCGACAAAATGTTCCGTCCCAAGGCCTTCAGGGTTGGTGACGCGTCCGACTCTCAAGAGAGCCTCGGAACCCATCCAAAGGATGGCCAAAAACGATCTTGGGGTTTCCGGATTCCACCGGGAGTTGGACCTCAAGACTCGGTGAGGCGGATGCGGCTCTCTTGACAAAGGTGACAAGCGAAGAGTAAGGCACCCGACACTCTTCAAATTTCTACGACCACATCTTTATAGTTTTATAAATAATTTGCAAGCCTAGCGCTGATAGGTGGATCTGAAACTATATAATTAAGTTACCTTAACAATAGGAGAAATAACTTAAAAGAAAAAACAACTAAAATGAATTTGTGTGTTTTTTTTAATGTAATTCAACTTCTACTGCTCATGTCTTCGAGCAAAGCAACAAATTTGTAGATTGGCTAGGTAAGTTTGACCATTCAACCTTGTATGATTTAGTTTGAAATTATAAATTTATAATCATACTTATAAACTATCTCCTATTTTACATGAGATGCACTGGGTAGAACCTTTGAAAAAAGTACTATTTAGAATTTTAGATAATTATACATTTATACCTCTCCTTTTAGAAAAACGGTTTTGTTAACCGTCGCCCCGGAGGCGATAATTAAGAAAGAATCTTATCAACTTTATATTATTTTTAATTCACATATATAATATTTTATATTAAAAAAATCTAGTAATCTTCTGTCCTTTCAAATTCAAGATTCATTGTCCCACTTTATTTTATAAGTTGTAATAATAAAATGGTTTTGCTTCTCTCTCCACTACCAAATCCCCCAGTTTTTGTATGCTACAACCCAAAAATTTTAATTACAAATTTCTAATCCCACTCCATTGTAAAAAACGCGCCCAGAACCCCCCTTTTTTTGAGAGAAGACACCCCCCCATTTTCTATTTCTAACAAACCCATGCAAAGTTAAGCATGCCCTTTCAGAACCTCCCCCCATTTTCTGAAACATTTCTGAACCAATTATGAGTATCAATTCGTAAGGATCCATTTTCTCATCTTTATGCAAAACTCCCTTCCATCTAGCCTGGATATTGAATTCAAATCCCTTCCATCGGGGATGGGGATTGAACTCGAAAGATGTTGATAACAATGGTTCGATTTTTCATAAAATTTGTACTGCATCAGCTCGAAAACAACATAGTTTGGCGGCAATTGGAGTTTGGGCGGCCTCCATGCAGTATTTCAATATATTTAGAACTCCATATAACTATTTCCAAATCTACCATTATAAAGATAACTATATAATATTTATTAGGTAATGATAAGATTTCTTTAGATTTGATCAAATAATAAATATATTTTATTGTAAAGTTAATTTTTTACCATATATATATATATATATATAAGATTTACAAAATATAAAGTGGATAAGATTCTTTCATAATCATCGCCCTCAGGGCGACGATTAACAAAACCGTTAAAATACTAATTAATACTCCCTCTGTTCCATATTAATTGACACTTAAACTAACTTTTTTTGTTCCAAAATAATTTTCATTTTCCATTTCCCATTTCCCAATGATTGATTTAATTATTTTAACTTAGCTATGTTAACTTTTTATTTTTTCAATTAATAAAAACAATTATTACTCACATTCTCTCACTACTTAAACCTTGATATCCGACAAATACCTTGAAAAATAGTGTTATTTAATCATATGGTTAGTTTTTTTAGTTTAATATTGGTATGTGAAAATTTTTGAAATATGTCAATTAATATGGAATGGAGGGAGTAGTGATTAGTGACCAAAATTTGAAAAGTCTCTCTTGTTTGTTTCCCTTTTCCCAAACTTATTTCCTATTAAGCTCAAAGTTGCTTTTTTTTTTCCCCATTAGAGAAGAGAATTATTGTTGGTGGGATAAATATAATATTGTTTTTAGTATACAGTGAGAATGAGGCTGAGGAGGGAACAAAAAAGAAGCAGCAAGGAAAGGCTGAAAAAACCGAAGCGAAAGGAAAGCGAGAGAGAAAGAGAACGAGGGTTACTGCTTTGCTTACTGGTTGAGGGAAAGAGAGAGAACCCAACACAACACAGAGCGAGGAGAGAGAAAGAGAGAGTCAGAGAGTGATTGTGGGTTTTTGTGAATTGTGGGCAAAAAAATGGTGAAGATAATTAGCCTTCTCCTCCTTCTCTTTCTCTTTCCTTTATTCCCAACTACGAAACCAAGGCTACGACATCAACAACTACTGGAGAACGAGAGAAACCAAAACCTACACCCTCTTTCTCTTCGCCCCCCCTAAATTTACTTAACCTTTTCCAACCCTTTCCTTCTCTCTATCATATCCCCACTACCCTCTCTTTTCATCGCCCCTCTCTTTCTCTCTCTCGCCTTTTCCCCCTCAAACCCTAGTTTTTTTCTCCCCTATTTCGCATCCAGGTATTCACTCTTGTTTTTTCTCTCGATTTTCTGCCCGCGTATATTCGTTTTTCTTTATGTTTAAGGATCTGGGTTGGGCTTATTCGAGGGATTTCGTTATTTCTCAATTGGGTTCTGTTAATTTAGTGTTATTGGGGGGGGGGGGGGTTTGGTGTCGGAGTGGGATTTTCTTCATGTTTGAGGATCTGGGTTGTGTTTATTGGTTCTGTGTACAGGTATATTTTGTCGTGCTTTCATAATTTCATGATTGTTTTTGTTGGGGGAAAGAGGGGGCGGGGGGACTGTGTGAATATCTGTTTTTTCTCCCTTCATATTTGAGGGGTTGGGTTGTGTTTCTTGGTTCTGTATAATGGGAGATTTTGGTGTGTTTTAGGGTTCTGTACATTCAGTGGCTGGTGGGAGGGGGGGGTGTTATTTTGTGTAATGGGAAATTTGGGTTGTGTTTTGGTGTTGTATGAAGGGTTATTTGGTGTGATTTTATTATACTTCGTCAATGGGGCTCTGTAAATTGAGTATCTTTGGGGTTCTATTGCAAGTTGTCGATAGGGAGTTTTGATTTGGTATGATTTCTTGTTTCAGATTCTTTCTTGGGTTGTTTTCTTTGCAGTATTGTCTGAATTTTGGATCTTTCGTGGATTGTTAGTAGGCGGGCTGCCTTAGATTGTTAAATCCTAGGGCCAGTGTTAAATGCCTTTTGATTTCTTCTATGGGTGTTTTGATTTTTCTTTCACCATCTTATTTACCCGCTCTTGTTTGTATTTCGTGAATGTACCCACATTCCTTTCTTCTTGCTTGCTTAGCCATGCCGATGTTCTTGTTGAGTCAGTATTTCTAATGCCCGGTTATTGGATCATATAGGCTGATGCTGAAGTGTTAGTTCCTGCTGTTCTGGGCATTAGCATCCCGCTTGCAATTTTCATCGGATACCTTTGCTCGAATGGAAGACCTTGGTCCTTCTCGGTTTGAAGGAATCGGAAACACTTTCAGAAAGAGACGGAGCCACACTTCACGCCGACCAAAACCCGAATCTCAGCCGCCTTCTGAAGGCCGTGACATCTCATCCTTGTCCTCAACACCCCCATCAGATGACGCAAGGGCAGGCTCCAGTGATGAGAACAGTGGTGGAGGTCACAGTTCTAGGAGGAAAGAGCTCAGCCTTAGCCAATGTGCATCTAGGTTTCCTGCAGCTGGTGTACCAGAGGACGAGAAGCCAATTAAAAAGGGTAAAAAGGTAGATGTGGGGCTCGATGAACTGTATGGTAATAATAATGGCTCTGAGGATGGTGGTCACATAAGGAGCAGTGAAGGTGTACTTGCTCCTGCTAACTGGAAAAACACGAGCAGAGTTAAAGATGGTTCTGAACCGCAGAAGACTATGGCGTTGAGTAGTATAGACGGCTCAGTCCCTTCAGTTGATGCACCAGGGAGTGAAAGTAAACTGAGAAAACTTAAGGTCAAAGTTGGCGGTGTCACAAGGACTATTGATGCAGGCCGGCAGAAGTCGTCCCATAAGGTAAGCTGTTGTGCGGAATTATGGAGATATTTATATGAGCTGTTTATTGCACCATGTAACTATTAGCTGGTTGCTATTATTTTGTCAATGAGTACCCTGGCTCTTTTTGTGAGAAAATAAATTAATATTCATGCATATGTGCTCCTTAAATTCTTGTTTCCAAAAGTTTTTCAGTCTCTATTGCTATAATAGCCTCTTTGTTTTAGGGGTAACACTTGGACTGGTACAGCAGGCTTGTGCAGAGCGCAATTTACTGTTGTTTTTGTTCTTTATCTTCTTATGTTGTGGACTTGCATTTGATGAGATTATGACTAAAAATGGCCCTTTCTCTCTGTTCTCCATAATTATGTTTCATGTTGGATGGACTCTATGTATAAGATTTACTGAATGAATTTCTCCTCTCCTGCAGGATGCTTCGGATGATACTAGTTCATCACCAACGGATAGAAAGCCTGGGTTGCAGGGGATTCCTTGGAAGGATTTCTCGAGAGGAGGATTTAGTCTTGGGAGGGAGGAATCTTCTATGAGGAAGGGGAATAATGCAAAGAACCCCTCTGCAAAACAAGGTGATAAGAGTGACTCTGGACGTAAGAGCAAGCGGGCGCCAAAGAAGCGCGCGATTGATGGATTTGATGATGATGATGATGACGACGAGATCCGATACTTAGAAAAGCTGAAAAATGCGAGATTGGTAGCTGGAACTAGAGATGACGATGAGGAATCTAGCAGGAAGCACCGAAGATTGTCAAAGTTTGCGGGAAACTCTCCCGAGAATTTGGAAGGCAGCGTGTCATCGCGGTCAAGTAAAGATGGTGGGAAGAAGAGATCTCCATCCGAGGACACTGACTATGAGGAAGAGGAGGACGCCCTCTCGGATGGCGAGCAGGAGAGCAGAAAGACGAAGAGAGCAAAGAAGGATCCAGTTGACACACCGGTTAATGAGCCTAAGCGGGAAATGACCCTCACAACCCGGCAAAGAGCTCTTCAGTCAGGCAGAGATGCCGCGGGTCCCAATGGGAATGGGATTGAATTTCCTAATGGATTGCCTCCTGCACCCCCGAAAAGTATGATTCCTGGTTTTTTTCTTTGATCCACTTTTACATCGTAGTGTTGATCCTATCTAATCAGCTCTCGTGCCTAAGACCCGGCAGAATTTGTCCCCACGAAAATCAACCTGGAGGTCCTGGACCCGCTTGAAAGTTTAGGGCTTGTAGCATGATTTCTAGACGTAACACCTAAATAAGCCCGAAACTGACCCGTACCAAACCTGACATGCCCACCCAAATTGACAGGTCTCCACCAAAGGTTCGAATCTTAGTGACCCTAGTTTTCATGGTGGGAATTGCTGATATGCTCTTATGGGCTCATTGTGGGTTTGTTTTCAATGCTAGGTCTCCGTTGGACCTAGTCTGGTGATTGTGTTACCCCCCTTCCCTCTGCTGGGTAACCCCATTGGGTTTACACCCTAGAGGGGCGGCTTAGTGGGTGGGCCAATTTACCAATGTAAAAAGGAAAATAAGATATAATAACCTCTCTTGGGTTCTATATTATCTCCTTGTTTTGAGTGGGGTAATTATACCCTTATGGAATTTCTCTGTGCTGTGCAGAACAAAAGGAGAAGCTTTCAGAAGTGGATCAGCAACTGAAGAAAGCGGAGGCTGCTCACAGAAGGAGACTGCAAAATGAGAAGGCAGCTAGGGAATCTGAGGTTTTTGATGACTTAATCTCTTATTATTATACTGTATTTGATTTGTCATATCACACCTTTACATTTGTCTTTGATTAGCTAACTATGATTGGGTTTGTGTTAGGCCGAGGCAATTAGAAGAATACTGGGTCAAGACTCCAGTCGGAAAAAGCGAGAAGAGAAAAAGAAGAAACGAGAGGAAGAGCTGGCTCAGGTACCGGATCTTCTGTATTATATTTATTACAGATTCCCTCATTTTAGCTGTATTACATATTTACATGCCATAACATGGGAAGATACAAGTGATAAAAAACTTGTGTGATGCAGGAGAAGGCAGCCGATGAATTGGCACGGGCGTCGAACAGTATCAGGCTGGTAATGGGTCCCAATGGGACGACTGTTACATTCCCAATTGATATGGGTCTGCCCAAAATATTTGAACCAAAACCATACAGGTCCGTAGTCTCTTGCTTCTCTCCCCATGTCTCAATATCAACTCTGCCTGTGACCATCCCTTTGTTTTGCTGTGCTGGATCAGTTAGTGCTTTCTACTGATTACTGAGTAAAATGATCATTATTTTCAATCCTAGGCTTGTTTTTTTGGTATGTTTTTTCATTTTGTGTGTCTATGTTGCTCGCTTTGCAAAGAGTGTTTTCTACTGAACCCCAAGACTAGCTAGTGATCCATCTGAAAATGATCATCACCGAGTCCATTCTCATCCCCATTATGAATTTACACCCCACATACTAGACAATAGCTAGTGGATTCGTCTGATTCTGAACATCTTGGATCCATTGGATCGAACCGGTGCCTTTTAAATGTTGTTAACTCAAGAGGTAACCGGTAAGATTGCTACATCAGACACCCAACACTCGTTTTGCAGCAACACTTTTTGGGTGGTGGATTGATTTGTTTGTATTTGGATTTGAGTCTGAAATATTGTGGGTAAAATGTTGGCAGTTACCCTCCTCCAAGGGAAAAGTGTGCTGGGCCATCATGTACAAATCCATACAAGTACAGAGATTCCAAGACAAAGCTACCGCTGTGCAGCCTCGGTTGCTACAAGGCAGTTCAGGCCAACCTCAACAATGAAACTGCCGCCTGTTAGTTGTAATCAACCAAGGCAATCAAGGCATTCTGTCTTTCTTTTTTGTGGGTGTTTGGTATGGATTCCACAGGATACATCACCTACACATTCATCAGACGTTGGTGAGTCTGCAAAAAATTGCGCTGTGAATGTGAAGACGTAGTGGTACAAATTGGGCTTGTTTCTGCACCCAGTAATACTCGTTGATAGTATCATATTGTTTGTATAAATCAAAATAATTATGTAGTTTTGTCATAATTTTGTTGAAATAAATGGTCCTTTTTGAGCTTTTGGGGTCACCAGCCTTTCATAACACTTGCAGTGTATTACCGGTTATTAAATGAGCCATAAAGAGGACTGAAAGTGAATACAGGGATGCATGGCACATCAATATTTATACCTGGCTGATCAGGTTTACGTAATCGTCTTTGAATTGCGAGGGGAAGCAAAAAATTGAAATCCCTGTGACCCAATTGGTTTGTCTTTTGAACATTGAAATTGTCAATAACACCTTTGGATTGCAATTTATTACATGTTTCGGGAGAATAGATTTCAAATATATTGTTTACTTTTAATAACATAATTGTTTATTTAAACTTACCTGTTCACCTTCAATAGTATAATTGTTCACTCATATTAAATCGTTCATTCCTAATATATTCAAAGTACATGCTCTAGATGCATATATCAATAGGTTGAGTAAACTGCCAGATTACATTCTATAGACATGGAGACATTATGGATGACTGGATGGGTTTGAATGTCACCAAGAAAATAACATTCAATTTAGGTGTAGGTAACTTTACCTCAGTATAGAAATAAATTTCAATAGACTGACAAAAGAGTACAATATAAATTAAAATGACAAATGAAATTACTAACTAAATGAAAGTAGTAATAAGCAAATACAAAAATATTAAATTCAAAGTTAATAAATAGAACAAAAATAGTAACAACTCAAAATAAAGTAAGAAAAATAATAAAATAAAAAAAAATTTGGTAGAAGGAAGTATAATGGGTTAGAAGGAATTGGAGAGGTTTAAAAATGGCATGAGTTTTGGGTAAGACTCCTTTTAAGTATCTTGCCTTGGTGTAAAATATAAAAATTTGCATATTCAATTAAAAAAGAATGATATGGTGAACTTCCATAAGTATAATACCATATAATATGGAATTATATTTTTATTCATAATTTTTAAATTTATTGAAAGTGCCTAAATATATATTTAACAGATGTAGTTTATTCGATTAGGCTGTTATTTGTAATTGCTGGCAGTAGCGAATCAAGGTCTTTTGATTATAGGTGACCAATATACTATTATATTTATCGAATACACATAAAATGCACAAATTTTTTTTTAGCACAAGTTATATTGAATTATTAATGTTTTTGTATTATCGGTGTCTGTAGTCATCCTTGGCTAAAACTGGGATCCGCGAGTCAAAAATCATAATTGTTATTAACTATATGAAAAATAAAATACTTTTAATTTATCTTTTTCCAAGACAAAGATCATTGGTAGCCTTATTTGAGTCAATAAGAAAGACCGATTCCAAGAGCAACCACCAACTTGAAGGAGACTAAGGAATAGAGGAGCCCAACTAAAAAGAATAAAGGATTGTAGAGTTTGAGATCGCACATAGAATCTCTTACAAATATTTGTTGTTTGCATAAATCAAACCCCTAGCTAGTGACATGCCAACCTCTAACACCATATTCTTTTTTAAGTTCATCGTAACTAATCGGTCATTTTGGATGATATCTATACTTAAACTTTTCTTAATGACACTAATTAGTAGAAACTGCCATTGTTTGCTCACTCTCCAATAATTGAATGGACACTACTACTATTATATATAACTAAAATAACATATGAAATTCGAAGTGGTGTACCAGTTCTGGATCAACAGAGTTTTCTACCTGAAATTAGTTAATTATTTATGCATTTTGTTATTTATGCATTTTGTTTATGTAAAAGGAATTTGCAGGTTATTTGTAATGGATTACATGATGTAACTCATGCAGTCATGTATGTTTAGAGCTGGTAGAATATGATCCGACTCGGAAACGGACTTGAGTCTATCCTAAAGTTTAAGGTTAGACCCGGAATTTTCAAACCTAAAACATAAATAAATTCAAAATTGACCCTTACCAAATCCGATCCGAAACCGACCTTGCCCACCCGAGTTTATGTTTCATAATGGACATTTTTGTCTGGGATAAACTAGTTTTTTTTCGTTTATTTTTAAAATTTTAGGAGTATTATAGATGAGGATTAAGTAGGGGTGCATCTTAAATAATATCTGTTTTTAAACATTTGAACACCTTTAATTGGAATCTTCTTAGATGTTGGGTCCATGCATTGTATTGAATTTTTGCTAAACATAAATAAAAAACTAAAAATAATTTGGAAGGAATTTATATAACAAAAAGTGTCTGTAATATGATATGTGAGACATTTTATCCGTGAGTAATAACTTTAGAAAGTCAACCTAAACACTATCATCATATAAATAATTTATATAAAAGTAAATTTAGGCTTTGTTATTTTCTGCCGTGGGTAAAGTGCGGAAATGGTGTGGTATGGTAAACTGTGGAAAATGTGGTATGTTGTGGTACGGTGTGGTAGGTCGTGGTAGATCTTGTGGTAAGAATGATGGATGTGGTAGGTGAGGAGAGAAAAAATTATTATTACTGTGGACCTGTGGTAAAGTGTGGTTATGGTATGGTAAGATACAGTAATTTGTGGATAGTGTGGTAAATTGCAATAAATGTTGTATGATTCTTTGGAAAAGAACATAGCCTAAGTGTTTATTTATGATGATAGGCAGTTGGGCACTGGGGCGATGATACGCGTCTTGCGGTAAGATGGTTAATAATCATCTTGCATGGCATGACATATCCGTATAAGTATATATGTCAAATTATTTTGTAAAAAAAAGTATGCTACGTCACTATTGTAATTAAATAAATAAAGAAATACAAATGGACCTTAAATTAATTAAACAAAACTGTAGAGATCTTCTCATAAGTGTGATAGAAAACATTCACAATATTTAAAAAGTCTGAATTTATAAAATTAACAAATAAATAGAAAAAAAAAGAAAATGGTATTTCACAAATATTTAATAGAAATAAAAATATCCTTTAAAATACAGAAAATTTTATTAAAATAGTAGCATTTTGTAGAAAATGTTTTATTTTAAAGTGAATCAGGCTGTAAAAATAATTTTTAAAAATATAAATAAAATATGATTTTAAAAAATAATAACAATAAAGCAATTTAAATATATTTGCTATATTTTGTTTATACTTTTACAATAGTGAAGTGACAAATAATTTCTTTTAAAACAACTTAACTTATATGCATATATAAATATGTCATATCATGCAACAAGACGCATATCATTTTCGTTATGATGATATGACAAACTTTAATATCTAACATAATTTTAGCATTATAAATCAAAATACATCGGATGTATTAATGTTGATCATTAAACAAACCTTGATGGATATATGATACTGACCGAGCATTACTTTTGAGTTATGATAAAATGTACCAAACTCAAATTTACACGCATGACAAAATGTATGCTCCATATTATCTGTGTTCTTTTAGTCAACCATCATATCTAATCTAATCGTGGCAACAACCTTTAGGTTTTTAAAGTCCTTTTTCCTACCAAACTTGACCTCATATATAACCTCTCTAAATCATACTCCCTTTCAATCCAAACAACTTTTGGTAAGAGTTTGTTTGTCTCATTTCCCCCCCCCCCCCAATCTAAATGAGTTCCAAGATTTGGGAAAACAAGAACAAAGCTAGTTTTCCCAATAATCTAGAGATGCTTGATCATGATCATATTGATCTTCAAAACTCCATCTTTATGATGAGGTTGTTTCACCTTGTAGCAACCACTCTCCTTAGCCTACTTTTGCCTCTTTCATATCTCCTTCTATCAAGGCTCTCAAGTGCCAATTATCTCCTCTCATTTTCCTTCAACCCGCCTCCGAAATCTCTCCTTTGCTCCCTCTTCCTCTACTCTAATCCAACTCTCCTCCATTTCCTTGTAGCTTGTGTAAGCATAGCTACATTGATCAATGGGCTAATGGGCCGGGTTGGCCCGTTGAGCGAGCCAACAAGGCCCATTTTCCGGCCACCGTTGTATGTTGGTTGGATCCTCCTTTGCACCATGCAAGGGTGTGTGGGGTTGGGTGTTGAGGCCAGCATTAAGATTGGGGTCAATGGGGAAGGATTTGGTGAGGGGAGCATATTAAGCAAGGTGTTATTCTTTTTTGGCCTACATGAGACCATGGCCCATTGGGCCAGGATGGTAGTGAGGCCTGTGGTGGACGACACCGTGTTCGGTGGGCCCCGGGATGAGTATTGGGCCGAGAGGTGGGCCCTCACCGCGGGTTTCGGGGTGCTGTCGTGGTGGAGGTTGAGGGGGGAGGTGGATGCCTTGGTGGGTGTGGTCATGGCAAAGAGGGATATGATGATGGAAATTGGGTTGGGTGAGTTTTTGGGGTGGTGGTTGTATTATGTCACTGTTGTGATTGGGATTGTTAGGATAATTAAGGGAATTGTTTGTGTGATGATGATTCCATTTTATAGGAGGCAAGAAGATGAAGAGTATTCTGTTGGATTTAAGGATGGGGGAGATAAGGTTTGATGCAAAAAAGAAATTTTTTGCAAATTAAATTTGGATATCTTAACTGTTTGGCTGTAAAGGAGAGCTTGGCGATCTAACGTAGCAACTTTATTCAAGATTTTATAATCTTGCGGTTTGTGTTAATTCAAGGGAAAGAGCTAGATCAAATTTAGCGAGACATTTTGCTTTAATTAGTCTGTTGCAATCTAATCTGGAAAAAATAACTCCCTTTTCAGCAATTCATACGTAGAAATTCAGTTTGCTAGAGCTATAATGTCATTGTACCCTTTAATATATTTGGATGTTCCTCCTCTTCTTCACCTTGTAGCAAATTTCTCATTTGTATCACAACTACACCTTTTGCATTCTCTAATTTGTAGATTAGATGAATGATTCGTAGATTGAGTAATTGATGTTATGCATGACTATCGTACACGAATTAGTCTTTTAGGGTTGTAAATTTGTTGGTGAATTAATTGTATGATAAAAGTTAAATTTTGTCAACTTTGATAAACAAATTCAACTTTTGGTAAATATTTAATGAGCTATACTTTTGAATAAAAGTAACATTTTATAGGGAAAAATAAATATTGGTAAATATATAAATTTTGATCAATTCTGATAACTTTTGACAAATATTTACTTCTATTTATTTACTGTTGAATTTGAGGTCCTTAGAGGCAAATATTACTATATTAGGAGTAAATTACATTTACCCTATCTGACATATACGGTAATAATTTTTGCACAGCCGACATGTGGGAAATAATTTTCACCCTACCTGACATTTAGTGAAAGTGATTTTTATTGTTAGAATCCGGTAACTTGTCGTCGGAAATGAAAAATTACATTAATACCCCTATATAACCCTGTAAAATTACCATGATGCCCTTTGATTTCAAAAGGAAAAGACGTTGCTGACCCTCCCTTACTTGTTCTGTCTAGAATTGGAAAAAGTAACTTGAATATAACAAATACTCGTCCGACTCTCAAACTCCTCTAACTCGTGTTCTTCAAAACCTCCCCTGCTGCTTCCCTCCCTGCATAAACTCTAAAAAATCAAGGCTTGAATGATGGATATCGAAGGCAAGAGATGAAGCAACAGTGAGTTCACACTTGTGAAGGAGGATTATACAGTTCAACGACAACTTTCGTCCAGTGAAGTGGGTGAATTGACGGAGAAACGGTCGACGACTTCTGAATGTGGATTATACAGTTCAACTAGGGTTAGGTTTTTTTTTTTGGAGAAATCAAACATACCTTAAATTGGCGGATCCAGATTCGAAATTTCGCCGACCAAACCAAACAAATCAAGAGAACGAATGTTGCAGATTTTCATATTCGAAATTGCAAACCCTAACCAATATTTGCAAACCCAGCAACAAATTTCGAATTTAACTGAAGAAGAAGAAGTATAAGAAAGACATGAAGGTTTGGGAGGGGTTAGATTTTCATTTTTTGTGTGGAAGGGGGGGAGGGGGTCGGGGAGAGGAATCAGAAGAATTGGAGTGGGTTTTCGAATTTAACTGAAGAAGAAGAAGTAGAGATAAGGGAGTGGAGTAGTAGTGTTTTAAAATGGAGTAACAATTAATACTAAGGGTACAAAAGTCATTTCACATTTAACTAAAAGTCAAAGGAAATAATAATAAGGGTATAAAGGTCACTTCATATTTATTTTTTTACATTTCACCGGAAAAGTCATTAAAAATCATTTATAACATACCTGAGGGGCATTAAATTTATGACCACTTAAATGTCAGATAGGGTGAAAATTATTTCCCAAATATCGGGTGTGTAAAGATTATTACCGCATATGTCAGGTAGGGTAGATGTAATTTACTCACTATATTAGTGTAACTTTCTTTGCTCCATGAATTTTTTGTTTTGAAATCAAATTGAGGAAAGAATTATTTAAATTGAGAGCTTGTTGATTAGTATATAAGAGTTAACATCCTTAGGATACATCCCGATCCAAACTTTCTTTGCTATGGGCATGATAACTCTCGTAAGGTTATGTGTTGTAGTCTTTGCATCCCTCCCCACATGTGGTGATACCACACACAGGAATCAAATTTGAAGCTATAGAAAAATAAATCATCTATGACCGTATCTAACATGCTCATTAGTTGCAACTTGTTATTGTATTTTGATGCCAACACTAAGCAGTCTGATTCCATTTGTATATGATGGAAGCCCAATTTCTATGCAAGTGCCAACCTAAAGCTTGCCACTTTTCCCTCCATCGTTTTCGCTGCCCACCATGCCATGACTATTTTGGTTGATGTCGCAAGCACCTCCCACTTCACATCTCTGATCACCGTCCCTGAACCCACCCAGCCCGCCTCATCTAGGTGTGCGTCTACCTTCACTGTCACTGAGCGACTGTTTAGGGGTCTCCAGGACCTTATAATGTGTTACGCTTGCTCCTTTGGCATCGTTCTCTTTGCTCAGCAGTTATTAAAATCAACCTACCAATGCGCCACACTTCTCGTAATTGTCTCTTTAGGTGCAGTCCTCCCCTGGAAAATGAACTCATTGCGGGTCATCCAAAGACTCCCCATGAGCAAGAAGCTCCATTTTGCTACTCCTTGATCTAATCCTCCTCATATTTCTTGAAAAAAAACCCAAAAAGTCCGCAATTTGCTCGACCAAGATGTTCACCTCTTGTGGTTTTTACCCCACACAACTTCTGTTTCCTTGCATTCAAAGAACACATATTCCCAAGTCTCCTCTGCTCCTTGACATCTCGGGTAGGTAGGCTCATTTATAAGGTACTTGTAGTGTAAGACTTCTCGCACGTAAAAGCACACACCCGCATTTTCAAAGGAGATGAACCACCTTTGGCGTCACTTTGGTTTTCCAAATGATCGGCCATGCTTGATCAAATCTGTCAAGAGCAAAGGAAGAGCCAAGAACATAGGCTGTAGGAACCGAGTACATTATGTTCTTTATTAATCTTCATATCTAGTTGTCATGAGGTCTTCTCTCACTTATTAGGATGCTTAATCTATATTATACTAATTAAACATCTCCTTCACTTTATGGGTGTTCTAAACCCTCTTGTCTGCATTTATCAAATCCCCTACCACCATATCCTCACACCCAAGAGGGCATGATGTGGAGATCTAGAGCGTGGCGCAATGAAAGATGAATTTTCCTGAGTTGTAGAATCACAAGAAATCACCAAATACCAATGAAGGACACCAAAAATGTATGAAGAACACTTGAAGAAGTAAATGATATGATTTTGGATAAAGTTAATCACCATCAAGACCTTATGAACCAATCAAGTATTGATAAAGGGATTCTCGCCACAATACTATATAGGATTGACTTAAATTCACCACCAAATACACAATTTGGATAAAGAAAATTAAGACTTGAGAGAGTTTTGAGCGTAGTCTCAAAAATACCATAATATTAATCAACCAAGTTATACTCCTTCTGTTTCTAATTATCCATATATAGTTAAAGACATGGAGTTTAAATCCCCATGACAGTTAGTTAAAAAACGGTCCTAGTTAACCAAGTTAATTAGAACATTATTGGCCAAAACTAACCCGTATAAAGAGAGAGGGGACTAAAGCTGATAAAAAATTAAGACAAGGGATTACCCAATTATATAACCTAACCCATAAATTCAAGCCCAAAATACATCGTTCAAATAAGTGAAACCATGGGGGTCACAGGCATAACGAAGATGGTCACGACCGTGACCTGCTTGGCTTGAGAAAGGGGTAACCCAACCCTCAGGGGTTAGGGGCATGATTTGATGGTCACAGTCGTGACCCTCAAAAGCTTGGAGAAGGGGTCACCAGTCGTGGATGTGATGGTCTTTATCTTGAGCATGTCCCTTCAGGGGTCACGAGTGTGACAAGGATAGTCACGACCACGACTACCATCGGGAATAGAAAGGTCACGAGTTGATGGAACTCGTCGTGAGCGTGCTAACAAACCACTCGAAGAGAGTTACGGGCATGATTGGGCTAGTCACGACCGTGACTGACTACTGGAAAAACACCCCAAAACTTCACAAAAATTTGGCCAAGGCAAGCAAGTGGGTAACGGTTGTGACCAGGGTGGTCATGCCTGTGGCTCGCCTTTGAACCCCAAGCCTTCCTCGTCTTCATTCTTATGCCAAGGCTTCCAAAATTTGGCCACCATGCCCAAGTCCTTCTCATTATTCTTACTACTGAACTATCCCTCTCGGAAGGGTTCTTAGCCAACCAAAGGATGGTCGAACATGACTTGAGAAGTCCCCAGCCATGAAAAAAATGAACCTCCAAGCTCGTGATGGACGCTGCCCTCTTGGCTTGGTTGAGGAGAGTATAAAATGGACCCCGAACCACTTCGTCATCCCCTTCTTGAGGAGGATTTACCTTGCTTATATTTTGTAGGAGACCTTGACATTCTGTTTGGTTATTAGAGGGGGAGAGGAGAGGAGGGTATTAGAGGGGGGGGGGTAAGATCTATTTTTATCTTGTTTGGATTATAGGTGGAGGGGAACGAGGGGTAAGAAGGATTAATTGTTGTGTTTGAATTAGAAAAGGGAGGGAAGGAGGGGGAGAGGAGGAAAATTAAGTAATTATTATATTAATAAAGTTATTTTCTTTTTTGAATACATGATAAATTCTCTTCCCCTCCGTTAACCCTCATATTGTGGGTTAATGAAAAAGGGGTTAATGGAGGGGAATGAAGGTAAATGGTTACCCTCCCCTCCCCTTCTATTTATTTTTCCAAACAAGGGTAAAAGAAGTTATTTAATATTCATCCCCTCCTTTCCCCTCCCTTCCCCTCCTATAACCTCAATCAAAACATAGTGTAAATGTTAGACTACAACAAAAACAATTTTTATTATATCCCAAGAAATCTAGAGAATTAGATGTAGACTGGCTTTTCATGCTCGGGAGCGTACGATAATGTTGATTCTGCCAGATTTAAACATGTGAATCATAATTCATAACTATAAAATAAATAGACATTATCAATTAGTTATAATTTATAATAGAGAAATTTCATTTGGTAGACTTCAACTTTTGCCTATTTCAAGTTGTCAACCACTTCTTAAACTATTCCAAGTGGTACGCTTATTTTGAAAATTATTTCATTTCATGAGCTTCTTCTTCTACCATTGTTAAAATATTGCTCGCAAAACTTTCCTTCTCTCTCAATTTCATTTAGCTCTCCCTATGGATCTCACAATCGAGTCACTTGAAATAATATTTAAATTTTAAAGTGTTTGACAATTAAGAATAATTTTTAAAGTGCTTTAAAACTTAGAATAATTTTTAAAGTTTTCAAAATAAGCCTATCATTTGGAATAACTTTCAAAATAAGCCTACCACTTGGAATAATTTCAAAAGTGGTTGACAATTTGGAATAGACAAAAGTTGAAGTCTACCAAATGGAATTTCCCTTTATAATAATATTGAAAATTTTATGATTAATATTATATTAAATAATAATATGCCTTTTATTTAATATATTAAACTCCTTAGAAGATGGAAGTGGTCAGATAAATAATCGATCTATAAGGCTATCGGCAATAGCATACTTTTAGAGTAAGTATGGAGGAGAGAGAGTGTAAATAAAAAGGAAAAATGGAAAAGAAGAGGAGGGGAAGAACACCTGTTCTTGGAATGAGAGGAGAGAGAAAGAGGGATAGGGAAAGAGAAGAAGAGAGATTGCAAGAACTAGGAGAGAGAAAAATATTAAATAAGATTTATTTTGTTTTATCTTTTCTTTCTTGTACTATTTTAAAGCTTATGCAAAATAAAGCACCCAGGTCAAGGAAGGGCCCTTCTCCTTGCCCCAGTGGCAAGGGTATGAGCTTCTTTAACCAAACTACAGTATACTTTACTAATAATACAAACAGTAAAATTTAACATCTTTTGCCTACAACTCAACACAATATTCTGACATTCCCATGGTATTTTAGCTGCTCCTTTGAAGAGATTGATAGCTTGTGCTAAATCCGTCCAGATCCTGATCTCACTGGTACCTGTCTCTATCGCTCTTGACATTGCACTTTCGATGGCCTCCAGTTCCATTTGTAGGGCTAATAAACCATAGGTTGCCTTTGCCAAGGTCTCTCTCCATGTTTCCACTTCTTTAAGAACCCGGGCGAATCCTCCAGCAAGCGACTTACTACACCATGCTCCATCATACTGGAAGACATAATTTGGTGTGGAAGAATGTTTAAGGGTCCATTCAAACTCCACTTCTGTTTGCTGAATGGTTTGGGTGGATGTGTTGTTGTTCGCCTTTTGCTTGTGCTCCATCGTCCTTTGATATTCCAACACGTCCTTTGCGATGTTATTGATTGTCTGTTGTGGGTGTATCGGAATTCCTTCAATCGCCTTCTTACACCATGTTATCCAGATGTTCCAAAGTGAGCTACAGAAGATTTTGACCTTCCAGAAATTGTCTTCACCATCCTTGCACAAGAATAATGTCCAGTTCCTCAGCCACCATCTGATTCGCACATAATCCTGTGTCTTGGTCTTAATGCCCAACGTACCTGCAAACTTAACCATTCTAGCAAAGTAACAATTCCTAAAAATATGATCAATTGATTCCAAATCCTGTCCACACACTGCGCATACCACCTCAAGTTTTTGAATCCATTTGCTCCTATTAGTTGCTGTAGGGACTGCATTGTGGAATATTTTCCAGAAAAGCATCTGCTACTTTACTGGTATATCAAGCGCCCGTATTTTCTTCCACATATGTTGCCCTTGGTCTGATATCCTCAAAGCTGAGCTATTTTTTTTCACTCCCAGCCTTCCCATTGCACAAAGTACCCAGACTTTATTGTAAAAGATCCATCGTTTGTTGCCATCCAAATGTTTGCATCTTCCTTATCTTGGTTTCTAATGGGATATTCTAGAATTCTCCTGGCTCTGTCCCAACAGAAAGTCTCTTTGATCAACCTGGTGTTCCAGGTTCTAGAGTCAGCTGACATTAGCCTCGTCACTAGTTGATTCTCCTAGTGTGCTCTCTGCGCATCCTGTTTAAATTGGACGTTGTGCCCAACCCAATTGTATTCCAAAATTAAAGTCCCTCTCCCATTTCCAACCGTTTTTCCAAGGTGTGACTTCACAATTGTTACAACCCTACAGAGCCCTTTCCAACCTACAAATTCTTCCCTCATAAACTCCCCTTTCACAACAATGGGAGAGTGATATTTGTACGTAGCCTTGTAAACTCTACTCAGCAGTAGCCCTGGGTTGGTCTGTAGTCTCCATGCCTGTTTGAGCAACAAAGCATTATTCATCCATTCTGTCCTCCTGAGTCTCATTCCACCCATTCCTTTTGGTTTAAACAGGAGATCTCTTGTGACCCAATGCTTTGAGTTATTCCCCGCCCCATTTCACCAAAAGAAATACACAATCAGGTTGTCAATTTCGATCGCCAAGGTTGATAGGATTTTGTATACTGACAGAATGTGTTGATTCAAAGCTGACAACACTGCATTGATAAGAACCATTTTTCCTCCTGTGGACAACATGGAGGCCTTCCAACCTTCCAGTTGCTTTGCAATATTTTCCAATAGGAATTGAAGCCCAACTGAGTGGTTTTTTCCTACCTAGAGTTGGAGGGACCCCTAGATATTTCTCAAACAATTCTGCTACCTCAAAGCCAAAGACGACTTTCAGACCCTACTTCTCCTCCTCAGCAACATTCTTGGATAACATGATCTAGAGTTGGAGGGACCCTTAGATAACATTCAGGTAATGTCTATGTCCTAATCCCCACTGAGATGCACTTTACGTGTTTTCATTGGTTTTATTATGTTTTTGGAATTTGCATGTTGAAGGGGACTTTATACGGAACTTGGCTGTCTTTTCTTGAATGTGGAGTTATGTTCTTTGAAGGGTTAAACATGGACAATCCTTTTTATTTGTTTTGAAAGTGTTTTTGAAAATGAGGATGTGGTTGAGATTGGAATTGTTTAAATTATGAAACCAGATTAATAAAAGATTTGACTAAATGCGAGTTCGGCAATCTCCCCAAGACCAGGATAGTTTCCTGCAGGGAGATTGTCAAGAGATCAGGTCACGCCTGATAGGTGCAAGTTCCCCCGGGTTAGTTATATGCATGCACGTGTGTGAAAGGGATGGTCATCCGTGTGAGAGATTGTGAATGAGATATGATGAGAATATGATGATGAGAATGTTGTTTGTGAAGTCGGAGACTTCGTTATGATGTTGATACTGCTATTTATGAAGTCATAGACTTTGAGGGGCAATACAGAAGTCCCGCCCACTTAATAATCTGTGAATGGGTAAGGTTGGACATTAAAAGTCGTTATAAAATGTTTTGACTTGTTTTCCCCCCACTTAAATGAATTAAAATGAACTTTAGGTTGTTTTGACAGTTAGGGGTAGACATTATTGAGGTTTCCCTCTCATGTCTTGAATGTTTTGTTTTCAGGTGAAGAATTCTTCAATGAAAGGGGAGACTAGAAAGTGAGGACGACGAAGTTAGAAGTTGAGAATAAAGTCTAGTTCATGTTTGAATTTTGAAATTAGTTAATGTTTAGTTTGTGGTGTTTTTGGAACCTGGAGTTTTCTTTAGTTTGAATAAAGTGAAGTAATAGTTATCGTTTGTTACAATCTTTTCCTTCTTGCCTTGTATCTCTTCGGAGGTACGACAGTGAAGCCCGTAGTAAATTTGACATGTTTCAGCTGTTAAAGTTATTCAACGTTAGGTTGACTGTTAAATATTAAAATTGAATTTCTAGAGCGTTATAAATACATTTTTAGAGAAGAGTCTTATTGTTTACGGGAGTAAAGTAAGTTTATTGTGAAAGTTAAGTTAGATAAAATAAATTAAAAAGTTAAACAAACAAATGTTAGAAAATATAGAGTGAATAAATAAATTTGAATTGAATTTGGTAAAGCTAGTGATTAATAATTTATGTAAATAATGAATTGTTTAGTGCATGTTGCGCTAGTTTAGTCGATTGTTTGGTATATATATGTGTGTATAATGATAAATTTTTCTGATAGAATATCCACTACATATTAGAGTATAAAAATCATAAATTGAATATCTAACTACCAACTTAAACTTTTGATTTGAATAGTTTCACATCCACATACCATGTTGCATCAAGAAATGCAATTGTTAGCTTTCCATGCTTCTATATAACATCTTTCTTCCATTCCCTCCCTTCTTCCTCTAACAAGTTTTTGATTTTTGTTTGCATGCATGACTGTTCTCAAAAGTCAAACCCATGTTTATTATAGTAGTGTTTGGGAACCATTGTTGGTTGTTTTTGATTGTTAACTGTCTTGTTAGTTGTTTGATTATTAATTATTTTACTACTCTATATGTTCTTTTTATCTGTCATTTACATTTTTTGAAATCAATTTTTAATTAATAATTTTTTGTATAATCATTTTTGTAAAAAAACACAATATTATACTTCTTAATAGTATTTTTTTATTATGTATCTAATAACATCAATTTTATATTATGAACCATTATATAAATTACAATATTAAGGTTCAAAGTTTTTTATATGGATGGATGACAGATTTAAAAAGAATGAGGGAGTAGTTGTTTTCTTAACTATTTGTATTAATTCCTCAAAAAAATGTTTATATTAATTATTTTTATAAAGAGTGTTTGGTAAAGTTTACTGTTCTGTAGTATCTATAAAATTTTTTTCAAAAAAATACCAATAAAAAATCATCCCCAAACACCCCGCATGTGAGTACACTATGCTGTTTGTCATCCTCCATTTTTTTTTTCACACTCTATCAAATTACCCATTTCACACAGAAAAGCCACGTGTTTTTTTTAAATATTCTTTTGGGGCGTTTTTTCAATCATCTAAACCTGGTAACCATTTTTAAAGGGTACTTGCATGATATCATACACATATATTAGCTCTCCAAATCATACACCCTTTTGATATATCCAAACAAGACTTTTGGTCAGATTTGTTTCTCTCTGGTTATCATTCCAAATGAGTTGGAAGATTTGTGAAAACAAGAACAAAGCTGGCCCTTCCAACAATTCAGAGATGGTTGAGCATCATGATCTTGATCATCATCATAATACCTCCATCTTTATTATGAGGTTGTTTCACTTTCTTGCAATATCTGCCCTCACCCTAACTTTCCCTCTTTCATTTGCCCTCATATCAAGGCTTTCAACTGCCAGTTATCACCTTTCAATATTGACCTTGGAACCCCCTCCAAAATCTCTCATTTCCTCCATTTTTATTTCCTCTAACCCAAGTCCCCTCCATATCCTTCTAGCCTGTGTTAGCTTACATACTTTGGTCAACGGGCTGGCGGGCCGACCCGGCCCGCCAAGCCAGCCCGTTTTCCGGCCACGGCTCGTTGTCGCTTGGATCGTCCTTTGTGCCTTGGAAGGATGCGTGGCGCTAGGCGTCGAGGCGAGCTTCACGGATGGGGTCAACGGGAAATTAGGATCCGGTGAGGGCAGGGGCATGTTGAGTAAGGTGGTCTTCTTTTTGGGCCTGCATGAGACTATGGCCCATTGGGCCAGGACGATAGTGAGGCCCACCATGGACGATACCATATTCGGTGGGCCCCAGGAGGAGCGCCGGGCCGAGAGGTGGGCCCTCACGGTGGGGTTTGGGGTGGTCTGGTGGTGGAGGTTGAGGGATGAGGTGGATTCCCTGGTGGGTGTGATGGTGGGTAAGAAGGATATGAAGATGGAAATTGGGTTGGGTGATTTTGTTGGGTGGTGGTTGTATTATGTCACTGTAGTAATTGGGATTATTAGGATATTTAGGGGGATTGTATGTGTGATTATGGTTACCTTTAATGGGAGGCAAGAAGATGATGGGGATTACTGCTCTGTTGGGTTTAAGGATGGGGGAGATAGAGTTTGATGCAAATGTAATTTATCCAAATCCAAATTAGGTATCTTAAACATTCTATTGTAAAAAGTAGTGTGAGAATTTGAAGTAACACCTTTGCTCGAGATTTTCTACTCCATTTTTTCATGGATGTTTTGTATAGATTGAATAATTGATGTTTTGTATAATTAGAGATAATAGTGGGTCCTAGACTCGTCCCAGAACGTTTGGAAACCCCGGTCCCTGCCCCTTTTGGATGACTTATCTGATTTGTGTTTTTATGAATAGATTGGGGGTGGGGTGTTACAATCTGTTTGTATTGGGGTTAAAGGAATGAAGGGGAATAGTCTAATTTTTCATGTTTGAGAATATAATTAGAGGTTGAGGAGAGGGGAACAACACTTAATCCCCATTTCCATATGTTTTTCTCCATTTTCTTAACCCTCAAAATGAAGGGGAATGTGGGGGATGTGAAGAATTTTAACACTTACCCTTCCTTCATTTCATTAAAAAATCTAAATAAGGTCAATCATAAACATCCCCCTCCCCTCCCCTCCCCTCCCCTCCATTACCTTACCCTCCTTCCCCTTCTAAACTGAATCCAAACACACTGTCAGTGACGAAATTAGGAGGTGGTGTGGTTGATACTTGCTATTTTCAGCAATGCACATCTTTCTTAGACCATGATAACCATCTTGACTCAAGATGGTTCTTAACCATCTTAAATTGTTCATATTTCAAATTTTGTAACTTTTATTAATATTTTCTTTAATAATTATATATATTTATTAATTATAATAATATAATACTTATTATCTAGGTCAAAAAATATAATAATAGCCTAATTTTATTCATCATAGAAGAAAATACACATTTTATACATAGTTTTATATTTATGAAATAAATATTAATAAATAATTATTTTTAAATTGTTTATAAGTTGTAGTAACCCTGAAAATAATGCAACATACCTTTAGAATGATTTAAATACACTTACATTTAACTTTATTAGTGATTTAAAAGAAATGTAAGATGGTTAAGATGTTTATCATTTTCGATCTTTTTATTAGTATTCTGAATTTCTGATGATGACAAAGAGGAGTTGCTTCACCAATCACCATGTATTCAATCCTAACTGAGGTTTGTGAAGGATTTGATTTTATGCATGGTGAGTAGTGAGTGACCATAGCAAATGATTCAACATCTAAGCTGCTTTGCATCTTCAGGGGACTTTTATTTATCGTTTGTTTGGGGAAGGGTTCATTTTCGAAATTGGTAACCTCAATTTACTAACTTTGACTCTAGTCACCAAGTATTTGCTTTTAGGGATCCTGGATCGATCTTTTGAACGATGCATGTAATTGGAGACTCCATGTAATTGCAACAATTGATTGGAAACTATTTGGGCCGGCAAAATTAGTGTTTTGGGTAGCGGATAGAGGTTTATGCAGCAGATAACGGTTTAAGCAGCGGATAGCGGTTTAAGTAGCGGACAGCGGATGACTGTTCAAATGAAAATTCTGTTTGGTAAATTTAGTGGTTGAATTAACAGATTAATGTGAATTGACATAAAAGGATATGAATAATTTTGAAAGATAAAATTTTCAAAGGGTATTTCTTGACCGAAAAATATGAAACGCTATACCCCAAACGCTAAACGTTAACTTTATTAGCGTTTCACAAAACGCTCATTAAAACGCTAAACGTTCCTCAAAACGCTAGCTTACCGAACACTAATATTTACGTAATTAGAGTTTTGACCAAGTTTTGACTTGGTCAAAATGCTAAACGCTACCCCAAACGCTACTGCCACTAACTCATACTCCTATACGCCCCCTTTCATATTAATGATGGGGTACATGTGGTTAATATTTAAATATTAATTATCAATAATTATTTATTTTAAGGTCATTGCACTCATTAATTGTTGAATATATAATAATAATTTAACATATAAAATCAATATCATTATAATTTTCATGAAAATAATTTCACATAAATATAATAATATAAATTTTACAAACATATAAAATTAGAAATTAAAAATAAAAAAGGGACTTCAAATACCTTAAAATGGTACTTTAAAAAAAGTCAACGTTGGTAGTTAATCATACACACACCCGACACCCCTACCATTTCATATATCATTATATGCCTTCAAAAACGCCAGACAAAACGCTGAAAGCAACTTTTTAAGCAATTGGTGAGGAACTATATTTTTAAAAAATAATGAAAGGTTTTTTTTTTTTTTTTTATATATAAAAAAGGGGCCTTGAAAGCTTTGGAATCAAAAAATTACTTAGAGGTACCCTAACTTTTGAAGAAATAATTTTTTGGTACCCTAACTTTTCAAAACTAATTTTGGGGTACCCTAACTTTTAGGATTAGAAATTACTAGGTGAATTTCCTAAACTGATTGATTCAAATCATTTTCGCCACGAAACAAAGCGATTTTCATCCATGTTAACGCTTAATCAATTTCCTGCCTAAAACTCACCGTTGAATTCAAATAATTGGCCGAAAATTCACCTCATTATTTCTAATTCTAAAAGTTAGGGTACCCCAAAATTAGTTTTTAAAAGTTGGGGTATCAGAAAAACATTTCACCAAAAATTAGGGTACCCCTAAGTAAATGAAAAGCCTGAGCGGTGGCATCGGCCATGAAATCACCACCGCCAATGCGCTGGACGACGACGCCAAGCAAAGGGCTGTTCCATTTCTCTCATTCATGATTTGTGGATTGCTTTGAGTAAATTGATGTTTTGCATAACTAATCGTAAACAAACAGTCTTTTACAGCCGAATATTAATCTACTTTTCATTGTTTCATGAATTTACACTTCATTTTTTTTGAGAGATAAGTAAGACATAAGTAGGTGAAGTAAAAAAGGTGAGTAAGGTTGTGTACATATTGATTGGTACGGTATTGTAAGCAAAGTTTGTCACTTTTGTATAATTTTTAAATATATACTTTATAATTTTTAATAAGATAATTAAAGTAAGGTAAGTCACATTATTTATGTCGCTTATTAAATATATAATTTTTTAAAATATATATTATGTGAGTTATTTTAAGTAGTGTAAAGTAAGGTAAGTAAAATAATTAAGGTAAATAAAGTAACTTCTGACTTACCTTGCATGATTGTATATTTATTTAGTTTAAGTGGGTGTTTGGTGTCTAGCTTTTTGGATGGTTTTTTTTGGAGAAAATGGCTTCTTGGGGGGCATTTGACTACTTGACCATTCAAAAAGCCAATTTGAAATGTTTGGTGGGATGGCGGATTGAAGTGACTTTTTAACCCCAAAAAGTCATTTTGTAAAAAGCTGCTAAGAGTAGCTTTTTGTAAATGATTTTGGCTTTTTGGAATTGAATTACCATGTTGACCACATACTTCATAAAAATTATAAAAACTATCATCCAAATTATTTAAGGTTATTTCTTCTAATTTTTCTTCCATCTTCTAACAAAACTACCATCCAAATTATTTTGGTTGTTTATGTGTAGATTACCATGCTGGTATCCGAGATATACAAATAAAAAATATTTTTGCAATTAATAAAATTTTTAAAAGTAAATTCGGGATAAAAATTTATCAAATATCAGCATTAATTGTAAAAGTAAATTGGGATAAAAATTTTAGTCTTACTCAAGAAAGTTCGGCAATCAATGAACAATTTAGTTATTATCCCATTAATACAAATACCAATTTTCAGTGATTATTTGTTGAACATACAAATATGATAGAAAAAAGCCTATCAATTAACAAAACACTAGAAATATGAAGGGAAAACCTAAAAAATTAAAAATGAATTAAAAACCCATAATATTAAAAAATACTGAAAAATAGCTAACATCGAACATAATTTGAAATCATGCAAAAAAACTATATTACAAATAGCTAACTCTACTAAACACTTTTTATACAAACAACTAGAATAAATAGCTAACACAAACAGCTAACAAAACAACCAAAAGTCAAACAGCTAACAAAACAGTTAACAGTCAATAGCTGGTTTCCAAACACCCCCTAAGTGCCCATCTTGGAAGATGTTGGTGCGATGGGGTACTTATTGGTGTGAGGTTTACGGGTTGATAGCTATGGTGGTTGATCATATTCGCTACTAAAAGTTTGTTGTTAATTTGCGACAGAAAATTATCCTAGAGCGACGGAATTTTCGACCCGATTGACTAACTGATGAATTTTTTTCAACTGCAATTTGGCCATTGCAAGGCCTTGGAGTTTAAAAAAATTCAAAAATTAAAAAAAAGAAATATGCCCTGCCGCGGAATTCGCCACGAAAAGTTCAGCCACAAGAAATTCTTTCCAGATTTTATTAAAAAAATGTCATTCCCCTCTAACATTATTTTCTGATGCTTTTCTGCTATAATTTAATTTTGATAATATAAGTAGTATTAATATACACACACACTTACATATATATTAATTTGAAATAATTTTATTTAAATAAATAATAAAAATATAAGTACGACTCATTCATCATTTACTTAGTTCGACTAGACTAAGTAAATTTAAAAACAAAAAACACAAGTCCTCTTAACATTCAATTGAGAAAACAAACATAAGAAATAAGAAATACATTTAACTTGAAGTCATAAAGTTCGTTCAAGCTAGCTCAAACAATCTCAATTTGCACCGCCTGGTTATCGAGCTGTCAAAAATCTGGGTCCGGGTTGAATACGGGTTCGGACAATAGGACATTGGACAAAAAACATCAAACCCTGACCCTGTTCGAATTAACAATCAGACACTTTTCCCCAACCCTAACCCGGACCCGGATGTCCGATGTCCGGACATGGATGTCTGATGTCCGGTTTTTTTGCAGGGGGCACTGGGCAGAGAAATTGTCCTAGGGTTTTTTTTGCAAAAGAAAAGGTTATAACTCCTCTTGGTAATTGTAAAATGGTAGTCATTGAACAACATATAAGACAACTCCTCTAGGATTTTCTCATTTAGGCTCCAAAATTGAAAATTTTGAGTTTTGGACCCTATTTTTCACTTCTCGCCAAGGCCCAACAAAGACTGAATACTCCTTACCTACTGAAAATCGGACAAACCCGGACTCGGTTCTGCAAACCCGGACCCGGTTTGGATTGAAAATCGGACATGTTCATTTGTCCGGATTTAAAATTCGGACGTAATTTTGATGTTCGGACCCGGTTTTTTCGGGTCAGACTGAACCGAGTTTTCGGGTCGCACAGTTTTTTGACAGCCCTAGTGATATTCCTCAGCCACACCTGAGCCCGATGTGTCGTGAAATCGCGTGAATTGTTCCATTCTAACAAATTGGTCATCTTGTTGTTGTTCATTCCTCCTTAAGTTCTTGTTCTCCTATGCAAGTTGGGTAACCTCCTCGACCAATCTAATTATCACCTCTCAGGGATCCAACTCGCCGAAATTGGCATTGACTTTCCTCTTCAGGGTGGAAGCATAACCTCTAATCCCATAGACGTAACCCACACTAGATTTGGATCCTACCTAGCTTCTTCCTTGTCGAGCTTGCGCTTCAAGTATTCTAGGTAAAAAAATATATAATTTGTTAGCAAAATATAGATCAAATATAAACATAAAATAACAATAGGCGACACATAATGTTGGAGTAAATCAGGCACAATCTCCCTTAAATTTTAATGTTTCCTAGGCTAATTGCCTTCTAATTTACTAAAAAAGAATACAAAATATTCAACGGCCGCACACAGGAGTATCTCGCAAGCCACACACTCGGATTCTAACCCAATATATATAAACATAAAGTAATTTTAACCTAAAAAGATAATGATACAAATATGCAAAAAATTGCTCAGAGGTGCCATACATTCTCTAAAACTGACTATTTGGGGACCACATTATTTTTTTTTACTCTTTGGGGACCAGATTGTTGTCAAAATTTGCTGGTTAGGTCTTTTCCGGCCAAAACAACCGGAATCAATAAAAAGTCGAAAATACCCCTTGACTATTGATTGAAAAGTCTAATTTGTCCCTTTTATATTTCGTCAATCGGCGTTGCTCTGTTTTCTGTCCCTCCTCCACACCAACTCCCTCTTCTTCATCTTCTCCCTCCAAAATGCAACGTGGTCGGCTTCTTCTTCCTCCACACCCAACACCATCGCCGGATTCCTCAACCTCCGCCGCGACGCCACCCGCCACCGCCACCGCCGCTTCCTCCCTCTCGTTTCTCTCCTCTTACTCTTCCTCTTCTTCTTCTTCTCCTTTCTCTCTCCTCCTCTCCCCGACCACCCCTCCTTTCCCTGCCGCTCCGCGGTAAAACCTCACTTTCTATCTCAACTTTTATTTGATTATGTTGCAGCAATGCCTCCAAAGATTTTCAGTAATTCCTCTTTCTCTTTTTCTCCCTCTATTTTAGTTCTCCTTATCCATCATACAGAAAAGTGAAAAAATTTTGATGAATGAAGTTGATAGAAATCCTGGGTCCAATCCAACCCAGCTACAACTCAATGTTTCCATTTTAACATTTACGTTCATTTTATCACTGGAATACATTTTCATCTCTTTGTTTCTAGTTTTTATGGGTTCTTAATATCAAAGATTTCTGCATCTATCGCCTTGATTTCTACTAGTGGAGGATTAAATCCATTTACACTTTCATTTCAACACCCTCACCAAATTCCTCACCAATTCAACCCAAACTCTTTTAAATTGATGAATCCATAACAAATTTTTAAATTGATAATTAAGAATCTGATTTTAGGGATTTTAGGGTTCACCTTGAACAGGAGAGGAAGAGTGGTGCATAAACAATGGCGAGGAAGGTGGCGACGACGGTCGCCTTGGTGGCGGCTACGGTGTCGTTGGTTGCCGAAGAGGCAGAGGATAAAAAAGGGGAGCTCATGGGTGATGTAGCAGAAGGAGATAAAGAGGGAACAAAAACAGAGTGGTGAAAGTGCCGGTGGCGGCGTCACGGTGGTCTTCTGTGGCAGCCGGTGGCGGCGATTGTTGGCGCGCCAAGCGATCGACGGGAGGCAAGGGCACACCCACGGGAAGGAGAAGCAGAGGGATGGGGTTTGAGAGAAAAAGAAAGGGAAGAGAGAGAAAAATAAATTGGAGCCAAATAGGGGTATTCTTGTCAATCCATGTATCTAAATTCATTTTATGTTGACTCCGGCTGAATTCACCGGATTTTCATAACTTTTGGCCGGAAAAGACCCAACCAGCAAATTTTGACAACAATCTGGTCCCCAAAGAGTAAAAAAAAATAATGCGGTCCCCAAATAATTAATTTTAGAGAATGTATGGCACCTCTGAGCAATTTTTTGACAAATATGGGTGTGCTAGTGTTCCACAAATCAACCAAACTTTTACCTAACATAGTTAAGTGTGTGTCTTGTAGTAAATCTAACAGAGTTCCCTATGAAATTTCAATATTCCCTAGTGTTGGAGAGATCAAAGGCGATAGCCCACTTCAATCAAGACCCATGGTACATAAATTAAGGTTCCATCTTAAAACCATTGGTGTTAAGAGGAGTAGCTCACTTGACTTATATACCATGTTATTTCTCTTTACTTTTCCAATGTAGGACATTTTACTCATGGGTGAATCCCAACAATCTCTCCCTTCACACATGAGTCCCTCCCGCTTGATCGGAAGCCTCTTTTTTTTGCCAAGGTTTCAAGTCACCATCAAGAACTCATCATAGTTGCACCTCACTCTACAGAGCCGCACCTTACTTCACCTGAGTTTCATGCCACCACTCTGCCTCAAGAGTCCAGCCGCACCTTGCTTCACAGAGCCGCACCCTACTCCAGGTGAGTCTCATGCCACCACTTTGCGCCTTCTGAAGGCACAACCGCGAGCGCGCCATGGTCCATGCTCCTGTTCATGATGATTTTTTTACGGGACCACCTTCAATTCCCGCACCTTGCACCCAGCTGAACGAACCATCGACTTTGATACCACTTGTTGGAGAGATACAAGGCGGGAGCCCACTTGAACTAAGGCCCATGGTACACAAGTTAAGTGATGTTCCATCATAAAATCAATTGGTATTAAGAGGAGTAGCCTACTTGACTTATATACCATGTCCTTTCTCTTTACTTTTCCGATGCGGGACATTTTACTCATAGGTAAATCCCAACACCCAGGCTAATAAAACAAACATTCACTCAACGACCATACATCAGAGTATCTCAGGAGCCACATGCTCAGATTCCAATTCAATATGCATGAACACATCCAATGCATGAATTTTGAGTATGCAAATAACAAATTATACTTACCCATGTTTCTTTAGATTTTTAATCAATCGAAAGTTCACCATGTAGGGGTGAGCACTTCCATATTCGAAACTTGAAACCTGACCGAAACTGGTTAAACAGGCAGATTTCAAAACCTGAACTGGTCAAACGGGTAAAGGTAAGGGTAAGGTTCCTAAAATTTAAGAACTTGTCAAACGAGTAAAGGTAAGGTTCCTAAACTACTACCCTGAACCGGAACTTGGAACTTGTCAAATAGGTTTAGGTTTCAGGTATTGTCACTGAACTTGAAAATTCATGAAATTTTAAGTTTGTTATATGACTTATGTTATTTATAGTGAAGTTGTAATTTTTATTGAGACTCAATTTTTATTAAGATTATTTGTAATTTATATCGTTATTTGTTTCCATAAAATCAACTTGTAAGACTACTTAACTATTTTAAATGTTTGGTTTGTTTGAAGTTTAAAGTAATGTGGATTGTCATATTGTAGTCAATGTCAAAATGTCTGGATGAAACAATGGCATATCATACTTTATTATTATTTTTTTAAATGCTAACTTTAGCACAACAATATTTTTTATAAAAAAATGTTTGAAAATGTACATAGTGTATAACAGGTGGGTACCTGGAACCGCGGATAAGGGTAATGCTCTTAAAATTTAGGAATCGGTTTAAACAAGCAAGAATAAGGCTCCTGAATTTTAGGAACCGGTCAAACGGGTAAGGGTACAGTTCCTAGTTTTAGGTCTGAGTACCTGGAATTAGTCACCCCTACCGCCATGCATGTGAGTATCTTTATAGACCCCATCCGCATTAGGTTCCCGAATGAGTTTATCACGCTACAAGTCATTGATATAAACAAAGAAAGTGGTCAAAACATTGTAATAATTGTTTGATACTTAGATAAGTAAGTATAAGTAAATTACGACCATTGTAGAATCAAATATGCACATTTTACCAACACTAAAAATGTTGGTTGAATGCACATATTTGATTCTATCATAGCCATAATTCTAATAATGTTAACAATCAAACGTTCTCCTTCTCATCAGCATAGCTTAAGATGATCTCTTTTATTTCCTATTTTTTGTTTGGGGGGATGAGTATTAAGTGTTGGATGCATCAGGCACTCTATAGTCATAGAGTTTATAGCCATATGTGATATGTCTCAAACTTACCTTGTCGCCATATGTGATACGTTTCTAACTATTCATCCTATTTCAGGCCTTAAATCACCTAAGGCCAAAATGAAATTTTGCTATCCTAACTCATACATTTCCTGTTTTCAACACAAGTTATCATAGTTCATGCCTAGTTAATATCTTTGTTCTATATTCATAATCTAGTGGAAATGATTGCAAATTACAAATACCCAAAGTTTCTAAATATTGCTTAATCAAATACCAATCACAACAAAACTCCTTTTGACCGAAATTAAAATTTAGAAAACAATCAAATCATCACAGATCGAGGATTTGCCCCTCAAAACAACAATATAGGCAGATCACCAAAATCTCCAAGGAAAAAAATGAACTAAGGTGGCAACAAAACACTAAATTACCAGACTACTCTTAAATATCAAACATGGGTATGGCTAATTACCTAAAAGTTCAAAATAAACTCAACCCAAAAATGCCAAAAGGCAACTGGAGATTGTAAATAACAATACTAAAATCTTCAAAACCCAAGAAAAATTCTAACTTGAGTATTTAGGGAACTCTTCAAAAGAACAAGGATTATTGGATAGTAATAATATGAATTTTGGGAGTATTGACCAATAATAATATTAACAATTTTGTTGGACATTAATAGTACCAACTATGGGTCTATTTTCCAGCAATAATATATCACCTAATTGGTAGGTGTTTGACTTAGTAGAAAGATGATGTATTGCCTAATTGTCTGAGTTAGAGGCTAGAGCAAGTTGAAAAAAATATTAACAGTCACATTTTTAGACCAACTAAGTAACATTAACCAACTTTGCCAAACAATGACGTACAAATAAACTTTAATTGTTTTTTTGCTAAATTGGTTAACATTGCTTAGTTGGCAAAAAAAAAGTGACAACCAACCTTTTTTCCACTTGCTCCAGCTTCCAACTCAGACAACTAAGCGACACGTTGTCTTTTCGTCAAGTCAAACATATACCAACTCAGTTTTGTATTATTGCCGAAAATAGGTCTATAGTTGGTACTACTAGTGAACAATAAAATTGTTGATATTAGTATTGTCCAATACCCCCAAAGTTCGTATTGTTGTTGTCCAATAATCCAAAGAACAAAAACAAACAAAAAAAGAGAGATAATAACAATTGTTGGAGTTATAACAATTGATGGAGAACTGAAGTTCAAGCCCACATTTAAAAATTTCATAACCTAAATCTCAATTTAAACCAACTTCAAGTTACCTTTACAGTCTGTTTAGATTAGGGTTATGGGAGGGAAAGGGAGGGGACAGGAGGAGAAAGATATTAAATAACCTCTTTTACCCTTATTTGGAAAAATAAATAGGAGGGAAGGGGAGGGGAACCACTCACCCCAGTTCACCTCCATTAAACCTCATTTCATTCACCCTCAATATATGGGTTAAAGGAGGGGAAGAGAACTCATATGCATTAAGAAAAATAAAATAACTTATTAATATAATAACTACTTCATTCTTTCCTGCCATCCCCTCCCCTTACCTCTCTCCTTCCCTCCCTTTTCTAATCCAAACACAAAAATTAACGCTTGTTACCCCTCATTCTCCTCCACCATAATCCAAAGAAAATGGTAATATATTACATCCCTTTTCTCACCCCCCCGGTCAGTTATCCTCCCTTCCTACTCTAATAACCAGATAGACTGTTAAATTGATTTGGGGAGGAGTTGGGCGACAGTGAGCAGCAGTAGCGTTGAACAACAAGGCGTTGGCGAGCAGAAGGTTGGGATGGGTTGTTGCGTTGGGGGTCCGGGGATGCTTAATAGACATTGAGGGTTGGTCTATACGAGGAGTCACGTCGCAAGGTTATTTTTTTAAAATAAAAAAGAAATGTGCTCATATTTGGCTGAAGAATGGGAGGAAGTGAGCGACAGGCCTATTCCTTCGCAAGGCCAGTTGCTGTGAGCAATTTTTTTTTTCCAACTCACCCTCATTTTAACGTGTACCGAGTGATGGGCATATATTCGGTCACATTTTCGATGTAATTTCTATCGCAATCTTGCAAGTTTTTAGTAGTGATTCTGGAGCGTATAGGCATGGTGGAAAATCAATAGCTTGAGTTGAATATGCAATAGATTGAAGAGATTGAAGAACCTCCTTGCTTGACAATGAATATGGATTTGATGGATGATGTAATTTCTTGAATCCTTGATTGAAATGGCAATAATAATGAATAACAACCCAAAATTGTTCAGCTAACAACAAGCTTGAACACCCAAGGACACTTGGATATGATTTTGGATAAAGGATGATCCACGACCAAAACCTAGCACCCCACCATGATTAGATAAAGGATAATCCACCACTAATCAATAAAGGAATGACTTGCTAACACCACCACTAACAATGGAGAATTTAAAACAAGATTTGAGGGAAAGATTAGGGAGCAAGCCTAGCTCTTCATTAACATTAATCATCAAAGTCTGTTGCGAAATACGAGGAAAATCATATTTATGCAAGGCAATTAAGTCACTAAACGCAGTCGTTTAAGCCAGAAAAAATACGTAAAACTGGGGCGTCACGGGCGCAACACCTCTGGGGAGTAAACAGGGCGAAAACAAAAATGCGTAGGTCTGCGGGCACGACAACTGACGTCGTGGGCGTGACGTTTCTGGGTTCAAAGCGTCACGGGCGCGACCCTTGGATGTCGCGGGTGTCATGCTGCTCTGGCCACCTCCCAATTCCCCCTTGCACGCGTAGCGCTCGCTACGGATTATGTAGCGGGGGCGACCATCCTGGCAACCTCCTTTTGCACTCTCCAGCATCAGAACCCAAGGCCTTCGGGGTAGGTGATACTCATGAGACTCCTTAGAGGGCCTCAGAACCCATCCAAAGGATGACCGAGAATATCGTCTGATAACCGAATTTTACCGAGAATTGTACCTCGAGGCTCATTGTGGTGGAGGCAGATCTCTTGGCAAAGACAACGAGAGAGGAGTATGAAACCCGAGACTCTTTATCCTCTCCTTCTTGAAAAGGATTTGCCCTCAAATCCTCAACGGGTTCGTTGTCCTCGATGTATGGTGAGAGATTGTTGATGTTGAAAGTAGAGGAGACTCCCATGTCCCCCGGAAGATCGAGTTTGTAGGCGTTGCCATTCACCTCCTCCGGAACCTTGAACGGACCATCACTACGTGGCATGAGCTTGCTTTTCCTCCATGGTGAAACCGTTCCTTCCTTAAACGGAGCCAAACCATGTCCCTGGGCTTGAACGTGATGCCCCGGCGATGCTTGTTGGCTCGGGCTTTGTAGAGTTCATTGGTTTTCTCGATCTCGTATCGGATTTGCCGATGGAGCTTTTGTAATTCCGTGGCCTTCTCACTAGCCTCAAAACTTGCTCTCGACTCCAATGGAAGGGGGAAGAGCTCAATGGGAGTGAGTGGGTTTACTCTATAGCAAGTTTCAAAGGGTGAATATCCCGTGGCGAAGGAGGGAGCCCGGTTATAAGCGAATTCGGCATGACAAAGCTTGACATCTCAGTCCCTCAAACTCTTACTCATAATACCCCTAAGCAAAGTAGAGAGGGTCTTGTTGGTCATCTCAGTTTGCCCATCGGTTTGAGGGTGGTGAGAAGTACTAAAAAGGAGCTTGGTGCCAAGTAGCTTCCAAAGAGACCTCAAGAAATGGCTCGCAAACTTCGTGTCCCGGTCCGAGACGATGGTCCTCGGAATGTCGTACAACCTCACTTCTTCCCGAAAGAAAAGATTGGCGATGTGGGTGGCATCATCAGTTTTCTGACAAGCAATAAAGTACGCCATCTTGGTGAAATGATCCACCACAACCAATATCGCATCCTTGCCACACACAGTTCGGGGAAGGGCCACGACGAAAACCATGCTCAAGTCTTCCCATGGGCCATTTGGGACGAGTAGATGGGTATAGAGCCCTTGGTGGAATTGGCTCTTGACGTGATGGCACGGAATGCACTTGGAAATCACATTGTGTGCACATCGCCTCCCATCCTTGGCCAATAGAAGTGCTCCTTAAGAATATCAAGGGTCTTGTTGATGCCGAAATGACCGGCAAGATCACCTCCATGAACCTCCTTCACGAGCAACTTCCTCAGAGGCCACTTGGGCACACATAACTTGTTCCCCTTGAAAAGGAACCCATTTTGAGCATATAGGGACCATTTCCACCATCAAGATGAAGTTTAAAATCCTCATCCTCCTTGTAGAACTCCTGCATGTGTTGGAACCCAAGAACCCGTGCTTCGACAACTATAAGGAGAGCATGTCTCCGAGAGAGAGCATCGGCTACATTAACGCTCCCCTTCTTATGTTTAGCCACGAAATTGAAACTTTGGAGGTACTCCACCCACTTGGCATGGCGAGTGTTGAGCTTGTGTTGGCCATTCAAGTACTTGAGGGCCTCATGATCGGAGTGAAGGACAAATTGGTTGGGCCTCAAGTAATGGGATCAATGATCGAGGGCATGCACAAGGGCATAAAACTCCTTGTCGTAGGTGGAATAGTTCTTCTTCGATCTACTAAGCTTCTTTGCATGAGGACGACCCCAATACCCACTCCACTAGCATCACAATCAACCTCAAAAACCTGCGAAATATCCGAGAGGGCAAGCACCGGAGCTTCACAAAGTTTGGCCTTAAGCCTCTCAAAGGCACTTTGCGCCGCCTTGGTGCACTCAAAAGTCCCCTTCTTCATGCACTCGGTTATGGGAGCGGTGATAGTGTTAAATCCTTTGATGACCTGGCGATAGAAAGAAACTAGGTCATGAAAGCTTCTTACCTCCATGAGGGTGGAGGGAATAGGCCAAGAACGAATAGCTTCCACCTTTGAGGGATCCATCGAGATGCCTCGATCGGACACAATATAGCCAAAGAAGGTAACTTGAGGTGTGCAGAATTCACCCTTCTCAAGCTTACCAAATAACTTATGTTGCTGAAGGACCTTGAAGACGGACTCAAAGTGCGAGAGATGGTCGCCCTCACACTTAGAGTAGATAAGGATATCGTCGAAGTACACAACCACAAACTTGCCGATGAAGGGCCTCATAACCTCATTCATGAGGCGCATGAAGGTGCTGGGGGCGTTGGAGAGGCCGAAAGGCATAACGAGCCACTCATACAACCCCCTTGGTCTTTAAAGTCATCTTCCACTCATCCCCTTCCCTCATTCGAATCTGATGGTGCCCGTTTCAAAGGTCGATCTTGGAGAATATACGAGAGCCATGCAACTCGTCGAGCATGTCATCGAGCCTCGGTATAGGATACTGATACTTGATGGTGATGTTGTTGATAGCCCGACTGTCGACGCACATCCGGTAGATTCCCTCCTTGGGGAACAAGAGAGCTGGGATGGAACAAGGACTCATACTTTCCCGGACGAAGCCCCTAGAAATGAGCATCCACTTGTCGTTGAAGTTCCTTGGTCTCTTGCGGTTTGCATTGATAGGCCGCTTTATTGGGAAACGGGGCCCCGGGCGTAAGATCAACCTGGTGCTTAATGCCTCGAGTAGGTGGAAGGCTCGGTTGTAGATCCCCGGGGAAGACGTCGCTGAACTTGGCAATGAGAGGGGCGACAAGAGGGTGTATGGGCATCTCTTCCTCACTTTTGTTTGCCTCTAAGAGGAGTTAGGCAAAGACATCATTCCCCTTACTTAGGGCTCTCTCTACCTGTGTTTCACTCATGTGTTTGGGCTCCTCACTTCCCACCGCGGGTTTTGGAGGTAAAATTTCATGTGGAGATAAAGGTAATAGCTTAATCCTCTTGCCCCCATGGGTGAAAGTATAGGTGTTTTTCAACCCATTATGCACGGTATGCTTGTGGAATTGCCAAGGACGCCCCAAAAGGATATGAAAAGCACTCATCGGAATGACGTCACCAACAATAAAATCATCATAGTTAGGACTAAAAGACAAATTCACAAGGACTTGTTTTGTTACCTTGATGCCATCCTGATCATTGAGCCATTTGAGGGAGTATGGTCTAGGGTGAGGTAATAAAGACAACCCAAGCTTCTCGACCATATAAAAGGATGCAACGTTGGTACAAATTCCCCCGTCGATGATGAGATTGCACACTTTACCTCCCACGAAACATCGCGATTGAAAAATCATCTGCCGTTGTGCCTTGTCAAGAGGGGACTCATGAACATGTAAAGCCCTCCTCAAAACAAGTGCACCACCATGCACGAGCGGTAGAGGAGCGGCGTCCTCATCTTCACTCTCAACCTCCCCCTCAATAACCACGTTGGACTCATCTTGTGTTGTTTGAAGCTCATCATCAATCTCTTGGACCTCTTGAAGGGTCAAGGTTCTCCGGTTTGGGCAATCCGCTTGGAAGTGGCCGTACCCCTGGCATTTGAAGCACTTCTTGCCTTCCATCCTCCGGGTAAGATCTGTAGGAGAAGGCATGGAAATTCCCTTGCCCTTGTCGGTCTTAGGGGTAGGTGTGAACTCGGAGTAAGGAGGGCGACTAGAAGGTGGAAAGAAGGGCTTAGTCACAGGCTTAGTGGCGACCTTCTTCTTCCTTCTCTTATCGACCTTGAGAGCCAAGCTACAAAGCTCATCCATAGAGTGGTAAGGTTGGATTTCAATCTTCTCGGTGATGGTGGGGTCCAACCCATTCACGAACCTCATTATAGTTTGCTCCTCGGGTTCTTGAAGCACTCTTGATAAAGAGTTGTTCAAACTCTTGGATGTAGTCACTCATACTCCTCTTACCCTGGGTAAGGGCATAAAGCTTCCTCATAACGTCCTACTTGTAAGTATTAGGCAAGAACTGACGATTAATCAATTGTTTAAGCCTTGCCCATGAGATGATTCTCGTTCGAACCTCTTTACCCCTTTGTGCCTTGAAATTCTCAAACCAAAGGGATGCAACTTTGGTGAATTTCAAACTAGCAATCTTGAAGGCCTTTTCGTCACTATACTCCTTGGTCTCAATAATCCTCTCCATGATTTGAACCCATTCAAGATAATCATCGGGGTCGTTGGAATTCCATTGAATTCCGGAATGTCGATCTTAATGTCATGGAATTCATCTCGTGGGGGCCTCTCATCCATTTCCTAACGACGACGAAGTCGAAAGGAGCCTCTATCATTGTCACTCGACTCAAAAGTGGGAGGAGGACGGATAGGGCTTCGAGTGGGCCTCCTTCACTCGTCATAGGGATGATCTTGGAGGTTTTTGGCAATGTTGTTCACTTGAGTCACGAGGGCTTCGAGAGTCCTTTTGAGGGATGAAACTCGATTCTCCATAGCCCATCCTGACGATTTCGACGTCGACTTGTCTCCTCTCGATTGGAACTACTTTCATCTTCAATATCGAAGGAGGGATAAGGACGGATGTGTTTGAGGAATTTTTGTGGAGTTTAGGATTTTTTGTACCTAGATAGTGTTTGAAGGCTTGGGTTCTTTTGTGGTTAGTATCCAACAACACCAATCACACAAAACTACACAACCTCCATATCAATATCTCCAAATTCCACCACATAACTCCAATAGACAACAATAACAACAATCATATTGATAATAGAATTCTTCTCCAATACACTTGGAGGGCATAGAGGATGGGGATACCCAATATTGCAACCAATATCAACAAAATCAACAAAGGGTGGAAAGCCTAACTTGCAATTTGAAATCAAAACTCAAGCTACACTCACCTTAGCTCTGATACCAAATGGAGCATATGGGCATGGTGGAAAATTAATAGCTTGAGTTGAATATACAATAGATTGAAGAGATTGAAGAACCTCCTTGCTTGACAATGAATATGGATTTCAAGAATGATGTAATTTCTTGAATCCTTGATTGAAATGGCAAAAATAATGAATAACAACCCAAAATTGATCAACTAACACCAAGCTTGAACACCGAAAGGCACTTGGATATGATTTTGGATAAAGGATGATCCACCACCAAAACCTAGCACCCCACCATGATTAGATAAAGGATAATCCACCACTAATCAATAAAGGAATGACTTGCTAATACCACCATTAATAATGGATAAAGTAAAACAAGATTTGAGGGAAAAATTAGGGAACAACCCTAGCTCTTCATTAACATCAATCATCAAAGTTTGCTGCAAAATACAAGGAAAATCATATTTGTACAAGGCAATTAAGTTACTAAACGCAGTCGTTTAAGCCGAAGAAAATGCGTAAAACTGGGCCATCTCAGGCGTGACACCTCTGGGGAGCGAAAAGGGCGAGCAAAATGCGCTGGTCATGGCGCGGCGGTGACGTCCGCAGACACGGCGTTTACGTTGGCGTTCAAAGCGTCGCGGGCGCGACCCTTATTCGCGGGTGTCACATCGCTCTGACCGCCTCTTAATTTCCCCTTGCAGGTGTAGCGCTCGCTATGGATTTCGTAGCGGGGGCGACCATCCTGGCAACCTCCCTTTACACTCTCCAGTGTGGCACGACTTACCTTCTTGCCTTGTGTTTTATTCACCCGGGATCACACCCGAACTCGGACACCAAATATCTACATCATCTCGGGACGTCCCTATAAAACCCCGAGTTTTTAGTAAGCGCCACCGTTAGTTCCATTTAGCAGGACTGTTGGTGTTGAGTTTAAGTTTCGAGGACGAAACTTCTTTTAAGATGGTAATGATGTAAAACCCCGAAAAATTCAAATGTGTTGCCCATTACGCCATTAGTAAATTAGGTTTGACTTTGTTAACTGTTAAATTTTTGTTTGTGATTATTTTGCTAACACGTGAGCTCATAGGACCGTTCGGGGATTAACAGAGGTATTTTGGTAATATCTTGTGTGTAATATTACTCCTATTATTATTATTATTATTATTATTATTATTATTATTATTATTATTATTATTATTATTATTATTATTAAGGTTATAACGTGATGCTGATTATTACAGTATTATTACTACTATTATTTTTTTTATTATGTGATATTATTATTATTATTATTATTATTATTATTATTATTATTATTATTATCGTTATTAGTTTCAAATTAGTGGTACCAGTTATTAGAGATAGTATTACTAGTATTATCCTTATTAGTATTATTATTAGTTATTATTATCAGTATTATCACGTGGGTATATGACTATTATGTTATTATTGTTATTATGTATCATTATTATTGTTATTATTATTATTATTTATTAGTATTATGAATAGTTTTAATATTATTAGTAATAGAGTTGTTGTTAGTGTTGCCTAGTATTGTTAGGATTAGCATGAATAGGAGTGACCTAGCAGTGTTTGTTTTGGTTAAGAGTTGGGATCTTATTCGGTTAGGGTAGAGATTGGAGTAGAATTAGATTAGAGTTAATATTAGTATTAGTGGGAGATTAGGGTTAATTAAAAGTGTTGAAACCTAAAACCCAAACAAAAACCTACGTAGACCCTATTTCCCCCTCTCTGTATTCTCTCTACTCCTTTCCCCATCTCTGCCGTGCACCACCAGGGTCGCCGCTGCCGCCTTGCCGACGCCGGAAATCGACTCACCCACTCCCCGTGCCACCGTCGCTCCGACGAATCCTGACGCTGACCACCCAGCCTCCGCCTGCCCGGTCACCGTCGCCTCAGCCCTAGCATCAGTTCAACCGTCGACCACCCTCACGTAAAAACCCTTTTTCTTTATTAGTTTGCATGCTACTGTGTTGATTTCTTGATTCTTGATTATCATGATCTTGATATTAGTTGTTAACAAACCTGATTATGTGTTAGTGAGTGGAGTTGACATCCTTTTGTTGCCTTTTAATTAATCATGACATAGTATAGTTGGAGTCATGGGTACGTTTTTATATGATTTTTTTTAATTGTTTGTAAATCATATTAGGGTGTTGTTAGTATTATTTCATGCATGAATTAGAGTTAGGTTACTTTGTTAAATCTAAATTCATTGGTTTATAATTGAGTAATGATACACATGATAGTTTAAATAAGGTTGATTATAGTTTGAAAGATATTTTTATGTTTATCGTTCATAATTGCGAAGTGTAGTTTATTTGGTAATTCCTTAGTTAAAGTATTAGTACTATGTTATAATTCTTAAAAAGAGTTTTTAAAATCTTTCCTACTGTTTTATGATTTTTTATAATGTATTATGTATATTAAAATTTTGAATATTACGTAATTACGTTACTATTATATGGCTATTACGTGTTTATATTATTATTACGTATTATTAAGTTCTTTACATACAAAGGTTTAAATTGTTAGTTATAAGTGGTACCTTTTAGGCCTTGGTTGGTTTAGAGTAGAAACATTAACCTTAGCCATTATTTTAGACCCAAATCAGGACCTCAGGATCGAATGGTGAAAGTTAGAATCGAAATTACCAACTATATGGGAACTGAGAACCGGGAACGGGACAGTTTCGATAGGGTGTAAAGAACGGGTCACTATGAGAAGTATAGTCCTACTTTGATCGAACCCTTTGAATTGGAGGTTCCCTGAGATGTTAGCTTTCACAGGAATTTTGCGGATCGGACTTTGGAGTTGTATAAGTCGAGTTATACCCCGATTATCAGACCTAGGTCAGATCTGGACAGTTTAGAATGATGACCATTTTTGAGGACCTTAGGGCGTATTTTGGGTCTCGAGTTCACATAAGAATTTTAGCAGACATCTAGATGTTTCTGAAAAGTCTAGAACCAGACCCGTAGGATGTCGGAAAGTCAAGTTACGACCCTTTTTATGTGAGTATTGTAATCTGTCTTGTCGATATTAATTACTAATGAATGTGTTTGTTGAGTGGAAAGGTTTATTTGGTTTTATTATGTGATTACTTGGAATGTACTGGATAATTCAAGGTGTAAATTAATGAATGATGGGAACCTTATAGTGTTCCTAGGGGAGGGTTAGAAGGTAGTTAATACTAATTTCGAAGGGTGCGTTTTAATTAGAGTAATTACTTCTATTTTAGGCCCGAGCTAATTCGCGTCGTTATTGAGCTCAAGTGTGTTCGTTTTTGCTCTGAAGTGAAGCTAATCAGGTAATGTCTATGTCCTAATCCCCATTGGAATGCACTTTAAATGTGTTTTTATTGATTTCTAATTTGTTTTTGGAATTTGCATCCCAAAGGGGACTTTATGTGGAAAATGTGACCATCTGTTCTTGGATATTTATTTGTGATTGTTGTACTTGATTTATGAGTTGTGAAATTGGATGGTCTTTTATAAGTGGTTTTGTTATTGGTTTTGATAACCTGGGTTGGGTTTGACTTGAGAGTTGTGAACTGAGGTTTTGCATAAGATACTAATAATTCAAAGTGAAACAACAAGCGGGTTTTGATTAATGCCTTTGGTGGGTGAATATTTTGATGACTTTAGTGGGGGATTGTTTGATATGCCTTTGGTAGGCGAACTCTTTCGATGCCTGTGGTAGGCGAATACTTTGATGCCTGTGGTAGGTGAACTCTTTTGATGCCTGTGGTAGGCGAATACTTTGATGCCTGTGGTAGGCGAACTCTTTGATGCCTGTGGTAGGCGAACTCTTGATGCCTGTGGTAGGCGAACACTTTGATTCCTGTGGTAGGCGAACTATTTTGATGCCTGTGGTAGGCGAACCCTTTGATGCCTGTGGTAGGCGATGTTACTCTAAGGGATGTGGTATCCCGCCCGCATAATAAAATGAATGGGACGGGTTGAGATAACAGTTAGAAAGGTTAAAGGTTTATGAAATGGTTTGACTTGTTCCCTTTCCCTTCAAATGAATTGAAATGAATTTAATTAGTTTTAACGATTAGGGGTAGACATTATTGAGATTTCCCCCCTCATTTTTGTAATGTTTTGTTTTCAGGTGAAGATCTGTATGTTGGGAATGGGAATTAGAAGTGAGGATGGCGTGTTTAGAAGTTGTTTATATTGTGTTCTTTTCTGAAAGACATGAAGTTAGGGATGTTAAGTTTGATTTCTAAGTTTGGGTTTGTAGTTTGGTTTACCATTGTCGAATAGTTGTAGTCTTTTCTTCTCGCCTTGTATTCCTTCGGGGATACGGCAGTGACGCCCAGTTGAAAAAAAAATGAGACTTCCGCTGAAATCTTCCGTTAACGTTAGTTTGACTTTGACTTTTTCATATTTGAATTTCCAGGGCGTTACAGTCCCGGTACGAAGTACGGTCCCGGGGTCGGTGATACTCACGAGCCTCCTTAGAGGGCCTCGGAACCCATCTAAAAAGGATGGCTGAGAATATCTTCTGATAATCGGATATTTCACCGGGAATTGTACCTCGAGGCTCGTTGTGGTGGAGGCGAATCTCTTAGAAAAGGCGGCGAGAGAGGAGTATGGAACTCGAGACTCTTCAGATTCTCAATTGGGGTTTGTATTAGCTCATTAGCCCATCAGTTGGGTAAACAAGATATGAAGGTGAGTCAACTAATGGTGCCAGGAGAGGCGAGGTGGTATGTTGAGAAAGTGGATGGTTTATTCAGCTAAAGGAAAAAGGAGCTGAATTTGTGAACTACCATTAAAGACAGACTGCCACCGAACATGCAAATATGTAGCCTGACCAAGAGTGGGGAATACTCGGTTAAAACACCCTACATACTCAGGGCCTTATATCATCCAGAGAATTTTGATATGGCTTGGCCTAAATTATGGCACTCCAAGGTAACCCCGAAAGTAATGTATTTACTTTAGAGATGTGGGTGTAATATCCTGCCTACCAAACAGAAGCTGAAGCGGCGACATATCCTCGAAGATGATACTTGTGACAGATGCAATGCAGGTGTAGAGACTTAGCAACATGTTATGTTCGAGTCTACCGAAATCAAGGTGGCTTGCCCTTCCTAGTTGGAAGGAGCTAGGGGCAATGGAGGGTCGAGCACATATTTTAGAGAGCTAATCACCTCTGTTGACAAGGACCTAGAAGAAGATGACTATCAACTTGCTCTTTTTCTCAAGGGGGGATTATAGGACGCCAAGAACGAGCTCGTACACAAAGGTGTAGACATTTTTTTGCGTATTTCAAACTTTGAATACCCACGAGATGGAGAATTTGTTGGGATTCACTTTTTAAACACTTTAGGGATTATTTGTACATTTTATGAATAGTTACATTGTAAAACTACCTTCCTTTTACTGTGTGCATTTTGTGAATAAACCTAAACTTTAGAAGCGAACATCCATTTACTCCAACTCCGATCCTTAGGGTTAGTTCAATTGCTTCATAAAATATTAATCTCGAAAGAAGGTAATTTATGCAATAGTATTTAAAAAATACAAATGCACCATAAAGTTGCATCAATTCATTTAAAACCATGATGATATGATTTATGCAATCTTTATGTGTATTTTAGTTAAAGGGAGTCGACACCCGGCTTTTTAAGGAGAAAAGCCAAGACAAACCAAAAAGAAAAAAAAAAGACTCCGCCTACGAACTAAGAAGTGGATTCAGGGGTAAGGCTACGAACTTGAAAGGTAAAGACCTTTGAGTCTGCCTCTCACTCAGGAAAGACTTCTCCTAAAAGTTTGAAAATGTGCTTTTAATAAAGTTTCGAAGGGAAGTAAATTTAAATTTTACATGATTAATTCATTAAACATGTAACAAATGAATACTTTACAACATGAATACAAGAACACTTTACATTAGAAGTAAACACAAAAGAGTACCTATATGATTTTTTTTTGCTTCAAGGGGAATCTCGCCTAACTACGCTTGAATGCTTGATTCTTGCTTTCAACTTGATGAAATCCAATTGAACTTGAGTAGGAGAAAGATTAGGACACTGTGTTGTTGATGCAAAACGAAACCCAACTTAGGGTTAAAAAAAGGTAAGAACGAGCTTTTTGTGAGGTTTTTTGTGGTGCTTTGGTTGGGTTTTTTTGGTGTTTTTAGGTGGTTTAGGAAGATATGTGTTTAGGCTTAGGAGAAGGAGGAAGGAGGGACAATAAGGTTAGGATAGATATGTGAGATTAGGAGAGAATATGAGAAAGATTAAGAGAAGAAATAAAGTTTGAGAGAGAAAGGATGATAATAGAATTTTTGGTTCTCAGTTGGGGTCCCTTTTGGAGTGTGTCATAGTATCCTATTTATAGGGTTTAAGGATGCTAGATTCGGATGGATGAGAGGATGTACCTAACATGCCTTGGTCAACAAGTTCACTTTGGGATCATCGAGTTTAATGGCCGATCGGACTTAAGGGAATGTATCACATGTTTCTTCCTTAATTGGACGGTGGCTAAATGTGACCTGAATCTATGTGGGAACACCCTGAAGACCGATCAGACTTGTGATGGGGATGAATGTATCTTGCTTTGGTCACACATCACGTGGTCGGTAGTATAGTATGACTTCATTCAAGTCCGATCGGACTTGACTTGTGCATGCATGAACTTTGAGCTTGATTCACACTTGGACGGTGTGGTGTGAGCACATTAAAGTCTGATAAGACTTAAGCTCGTTCATGCATGTATTTTGCTTGTGAAGCTATGATGACGATGTTTGTGATAAGGCTTAAACTCGTGATCTCTTGAGGATATTGCATGTTAACTTTACATAGGCTCATGCATGGTTAGGGTTTTCAAATCTTTTCTACGTAAAAGTTGTGCATACCTACTTAGGGTTTTGAATGTGATGTTTCATGCAATTATTTTACGTAAACTTGTGCATGTATTATGCATGCATGCAAGTCTTAGGCTTTGGTTCCCGTTATTTACTTATTTCTTAACTAAAATACATAAAAATAAGGGATATTGGATGACAATATACCGACCTTTGGGGGTATTGGATTGTAATATACCAACCTTTATTATTGGACAACAATATCCCTGACCTTTATACTTAAGTTATTTTATTATTATACCAACAGCGACTAAGCGGGTTGTGATTAGTGAACTGGTCTCCCTGCTGAAGTGACAGATGGAGGGAAAATAATCGGCCCTTGCCTAGTAACCCCGTTAACCCTCCATTTTTCTCACTAACTCGCGTTAAAAAAAATGGCCCCAACATAGTGACTAAGGGTAGTGGTGAACCGATCTTCGTATTAACGTGGCCAATAACTGACCTATGTCTTATAATGTGGGTTAGTAAGAAAAGCGGAGGGGCTAACGAAGTTGTTGGGTTTGGGTAGGTTTTTTCCCCTCTGCCAGCCACGTCAGCATGGGCACTAATTCACCACCCCCTTGGTTACTCTTGGTATAATAATGTCACCTAGTATAAAGGTTAGAGATATTGTTGTCCAATTGTAAAGGTCGGTATATTACAATCCAATACCCTCAAAGGTCGGTATATTATTACCCAAAAATCCAAAAAAGAACGACAAAAGTTACATTAAAAACATGCTAACACTATGCTAATATGTCGAGTCTACAAAGGTGATGTATGCAAGGCCACTAAGATCAGAGTAATGAACTCAAAATAAACCACACAGAGACACAACACTGGGAATTCTGGACCTCACAACTGGCAATCGAATGCAAACACTCCAAAATAGACCCCACGACAGAAATCAATCACAATCTCCTCCAAAACAGAGCACAAACACCAAACACAAATGGATGAAATGGGTGATGTGTGAAATATGATCGGATGGAGGAAAAAAAAAGCAATCAAACAGTAAATGAAAGATAGGCTTGAGCTCGAGCTGATACAGGCACACCACAGCTAGAACATCAAGGGCAAATGACTCGATTACCTCAATGGATACAGGCACACCACCATTGAAGTCACCAAGCTCTACACACACCACAAGGATTGCCAAATCCTTGATACTGAAGTAGAATTAACCAAGGATGAGAGTTTAACGTCACTCACAAACAAGAGGCTCAACAAGGCACTCAAAATGCTATTGAATATCACTGATTGTTGTCCTCAAGCTGTCATTTACAAAGTATATATACTTAGAGTTTAAGCTAGCTAATTAAGGGTTCCCCCTTTTCCAAGAAACTTCCTAATTAAGCTTTAAACTTACTTAACTATCTTAATGAGCTGCTAAAAGATAATACTTGCTGGATTACATCAAAATAAAAGGAAATAAAAGATAACAAACGCGTCATCATTATTACATAACTGATAATTCACCTCACAAGCTGGAAATGAACTCAACAGCTCGAAAATGAAGTCTTCATGGAGGACCTCAATAAAGATGCAGGATCACCTCACAGAACTGGAATATCCTCAACAGTTCAGAAGTGATGTCTTCATAGAGGACTTCAGAATTGGAAAATGGGTAATATCTTCACTGAGCTGGAAGGACCTCAACAGCTCTAAAGTGAAGTCTTCAAAAAAGTGGGTGAGGAGCTCAATCCAGAAATATGGAGTTGAGATATGACCTCACTGGCTGGCTGGTGTAGTTGGATGACCTCATGACTTGCTAGACCAGCATATAGCATTCCTGGATGTCAGTGTTGGATGCTGATAATGATGATGACCTTGCTGCTGGTGTTGATGAGGTCGTGGCTGCTCCTGCTGACTCTGGGCTTGGAACCTCTAATGGAGGACCTCTATCATCCTCCCCAGGTTGAGGAAAGTTTGTCCTCAAACTTGGAAGGTCTTCATGCTCTGGAAAGTTTGGCCTCAAATTTGCAACATTGAATGTAACACTATCTCCATAATCTTCAGAAAGGTTTAACTTGTAAGCATTGTCTCCAATCCTCTCTAGAACTTCATAAGGACTATCTTCTCTTGGTGTTCACTTTCCCTTCCTCTTGCTTGGGAATCTATCCTTCCTTAGATGAATCCACACTAGATCTCCTGGTTGGAAAATCACCTTTCTCCTATGCTTGTTTGCTGATGTAGAAACTTGCTAAGAATACTTGATGATCTTCTCTCTAACTTGCTGATGAAGCTTCTTGATCTCCTCTGCATGTTTACCTTCTTAATAACTAAATCTCACAGAATTTGTTACTGGTGATAAATCCAATGTAGTTAAAGGATTTCTTTCTTAAACAACCTGGAATGGGGAAAGGTCAGTTGCCTTTGATGGCACTCTATTAAAAGCAAATTCAACATGAGACAAAAGGGTGTCCCATCCTGTTTTGTTTGTGTTTATCAGTGACCTCAATAGAGTTCCAAGTGTCCTGTTTGTGACCTCTGTTTGCCCATCTGTTTGAGGATGACAAGTGGTGCTATACTTTAATTGAGTCCCCAACTTTTTCAAAGAGTTACCCAAAAATGACTTAGGAATTTGACATCCCTATCTGAAACCATGCTCCTAGGAACTCCATGGAGTCTCACTACCTCCTGGAAATATAATTCTTCCATTCTCACAGCATCATAAGTGGTATGGCATGTAATGAAGCGAGCCATTTTGCTGAATCTTTCCACAACTACCATGACTGAATCTTTCACTCTTTGAGTTCTTGGTAGACCAACAATGAAGTCTAAGCTGATGTCCTCCCAAGGACTGTTTGGGACTGGCAAAGGTGGGTGTATATAGCCCTTGAGGTAAGCTATGACTCTTGGATATTTGACATATAGCACACCTCCTGACCCAATGCTCCACATCTCTCCTCATCTTAGGCCAACAATAATGTTCTTCCAACATGAGAAGGGTTTTCTCAATGCCAAAATGTCCTGCTAAATAACCTCAACTCCATGAACTTCAGAAAGTAACAACTCCCTAAAGCTGCTCCTTGGAATACATAACCTAGTTCCCTTGAAGAAAAACCCCTGGTCTATATGGTATAGACTTTGAGGGTGTCCCTGACACTTCTAGTACAACTCTCCAAAATCTTCTTCATCCTTATACAAAGCTTTCAACTGTTCAAAACCAAGTACTCTTGCATCCAAAACTCGCAACAATAAATACCTCCTGGACAATGCATCTACTCCTTTGTTAAGCTTCTCAGATTTATGATGGATCACAAAATGAAATTGCTGCATGAGCTCCACCCAAGTAGCATGTCTGGTGTTGAGTTTAGTTTATGCTGCCCTTGAATGAATTTGAGGGCCTCATGATTACTGTGCAGAATAAATTCAACTCTAATAAGATAATGCCTCCAATGTTGCAAAGCTCTAATGATAGCATAGAACTCCTTATCATATGTACTGTATTTCCTTTTGGCATCATTGAGTTTCTCACTGAAATAAGCAACCTGCTTCCCTTCTTGAGTCAACACTACTCCAATGCCCACACCTGAGGCATCACACTCCACTTCAAAGACTTTGGCAGAACAAGGTAATGCCAAAACTGGTGCTGAGGTTAACTGTCTCTTAACCTCCTCAAAAGCTTTCTGTGCAGCTGGTGTCCAAGAAAAGCTCTTCCCCTACACTAACTCTGTCATAGGGGCTAGAATGGTGCTAAAATTTCTCACAAACCTCCTGTAGAAAGATGCTAAACCATGAAAACTTCTGATCTGGTGGATAGATGTAGGAGCAGGCCACTCTCTGATTGCTTTGACCTTATCCTCATCTACTTGAATTCCTTCTTATGTCATCACATAGCCAAGAAATATAACCTGGTGGTGAAGAACTAACATTTCTTGAGGTTCCCATATAACTGCTCTCTGCTCAAGATCTCCATAACACTCCTCAAGTGTCTAACATGCTCCATTTCATATTGGCTATAGATGAGTATGCCATCAAAATAAACAACAACACACTTCCCAATCAAAGGCTTCAGGACCTGGTTCATAAGTCTCATGAATGTAGATGGTGCATTGGTCGAACCAAAAGGTATGATAAGCCATTCATACAGACCTCCCTTAGTCTTAAAGGTTGTCTCCCACTCATCTCCCTCATAAATTCTAATCTGGTAATATCCACTCCTCAAATCAATCTTTGAAAACACAGTTGAGCCATGGAGCTTATCAAGCATATCCTCAAGTCTTGGAATAGGATATCTATACTTAATGGTAATCTCGTTGATGGCTCTATAATCAATACACGTCCTCTGACTTCCATCTTTCTTAGGAACCAACAATCTTGGCACTGCACAAGGACTCAAACTCTCTCTAATCATTCCTTTCTCCAACAACTCATCGACTTTTCTCTGGATCTCATTGGTCTCGGTAGGGGTCATTCTATAGGCTGGTTTATTTGGTAAGATAGACCCTAGAATGAGGTCAATCTTATGTTGGATGTCTCTCTTAGGGGGTAAACCTGATGGCATTTCTTCTGGAAAAAACATGCTGGTATTGGTTTAGGATGGACCGGAATAAACGATGGCTATTTTGTGAGGCTGGTTCATCATCAATATCAAGCAAAAGAAACTCCTTCTGTTCACAGAACTCATGATATTCGGCTGGCAAAATCACATTAAGGGATGGTTCAACAATGAAGTTCTTGGTTCTTTTTGTGAGCTGGGATGGTTTAAGTGGGGTAAGGACAATCTTTTTGTGGTTCAAGTTAAGGGAATAGGTATTGGCTCTTCCGTCATTGTTAACAGATCTATCAAACAACCAAGGTCTTGCCAACAACAAATGACAAGCATCCATAGATATAACATCACACCCAACTTCACCTTTATAAATTAGACCAATTGAAAAATTCACAAGGCATCTAGATGAAATTTTAATACCTTTGCTTTGACTCAACCACTGGATGGTGTAAGGTGCTGGGTGAGGACTGGTTGGCAAATTGAGCTTTTGAACCATAGTTTCTGACGCTGCATTGGTACAGCTGCCTCCATCAATAATCAAGGAACATATCTTCCCATGAATAGTGCATCGAGTGTGAAAAATATTTTCCCTCTGCTCAGCTGCCTCCTCAATTACAGAGTTGCTAAGGATCCTCTTGATCACCAACATTTCACCTTCATCTGGTCTGGCCTCAACTTCCTCTTCATCATACACCGGATCTCCTTGAGGTTCATCAAACTGTTCCTCCTCAACAACCAGGATCAACAAACAGTGCTACTTGATATTCTACCAAAGTGACTGCTCTTCTGTTTGGGCATTCTGATGCTTGATGTCCAAGACCTTGACATCTAAAACACCTCCTCTCAGGGAATGCTCGACTGGTAGGGACTGGGGTTCTTTGTGGGGAATTTTGGAATTGTGTTTGGGGTAGTTTAGGGGCTGTATATCTAGTTTGGGGTTGTTGTGTGGATTGATAGGTTCTTTGAGGTGGATTGTGGGATTTGTTGTAAGGGCCCGACTTGGTTTGAGGATAGGTTTTGGCTGGGTACTTGCTTCCCTGGACCAAGTGTTGAAGCTTAGAATAATTCTCATTCATATAATTTTCAGGTAAGAACTTCTTCTTGAGCTTCTGCCTCATTTCAACCCATGTACTGACCTTAGCTTCACCTATCTCCTCTCTCCTCCTTTGCAAGTTATTCCACCATGTCGATGCATACTTCTTCAATTTCAAAGCAACCAATTTCACCTTACTCTCCTCTGACATTTCCTTCAAATCAAACACCCTCTCCACAGTTTGCAACCAATTCAAAAATACATCAGGATCCAACTATCCTTCATACTCAGGGATATCTATCTTGAAATCCAACTTCTCAACTCTTCTATTTTCCCTCCTTTCTTCCCTATCACTCCTGCTCCTAGATTCATCTCCACTAGTCCTAGCTAGGTGACCTTCTTACATGCCTCCTTCTCCTTAAATGTTTAGGACCTCTGCCCCCTCTCCCAATTCCACTAAAAGGATTCTCCTCCTCTTCTTCTTCCTCATACTCCTCATCAGTCTCCCTATGGATCTCATTTCAGTGTAATCTCATGTAATATTGCAACTGATTGCTCATAAATTTCATTTTCCTCTCCAATTCCTCTTTATCCCTCAAAGCTTGCTTTCCTACTTCCTGAGGTGTTCTACTACTGCCCGACATTATAAACAACACAGATAAACTCCCTCCAAGATGAAACTCAACTCTGGTACCATGATAATGTATGTAAGGCCACTAAGATCAGAGTAATGACCTCACAATACACCACACAAAGACACAACACTGGGAATTCTGGACCTCACAACTGGCAATCGAATGCAAACACTCCAAAATAGACCCCACAACAGAGATCAATCACAATCTCCTCCAAAACAGAGCACAAACACCAAACACAAATGGATGAAATGGGTGATGTGTGAAATATGATCGGATGGAGAAAAACAAGCAATCAAACAGTAAATGAAAGATAGGCTTGAGCTCGAGCTGATACAGGCACACCACAGCCTAGGACATCAAGGGAAAAGGACTCGATTACCTTGATGGATACAGGCACACCACCATTGAAGTCACCAAGCTCTACACACACCACAAGGATTGCCAAATCCTTGATACTGAAGTAGAATTAACCAAGGATGAGAGTTTAACATCACTCACAAACAAGAGGCTCAACAAGGCACTCAAAATGCTATTGAATATCACTGATTGTTGTCCTCAAGCTGTCGTTTACAAAGTATATATACTTAGGGTTTAAGCTAGCTAATTAAGGGTTTTCCCTTTTCCAAGAAACTTCCTAATTAAGCTTTAAACTTACTTAACTATCTTAATGAGCTACTAAAAGATAATACTTGATGGATTACATCAAAATAAAAGGAAATAAAAGACAACAAACGCGTCATCATTATTACATAACTGATAGTTCACCTCACAAGCTGGAAATGACCTCAACAGCTCGGAAATGAAGTCTTCATGGAGGACCTCAATAAAGATGCAAGATCACCTCACAGAACTGGAATATCCTCAACAGTTCAGAAGTGATGTCTTCATAGAGGACCTCAGAATTGGAAAATGGGTAATATCTTCACTGAGCTGGAAGGACCTCAACAGCTCTAAAGTGAAGTCTTCAAAGTAGTGGGTGAGGACCTTAATCCAGAAATATGGAGTTGAGATATGACCTCACTGACTGGCTGGTGTAGTTGGATGACCTCATGCCTTGCTGGACCAGCATATAGCATTCCTGGATGTCAGTGTTGGATGCTGCTGCTGATGATGACCTTGCTGCTGGTGTTGATGAGGTCGTGGCTGCTCCTGCTGACTCTGGACTTGGACCTCTGATGGAGGACCTCCATCAAAAGGGCAAGAAAGTACCTTGTACAATCATCAGGGAGCAACTTGTTAGGGTTGTCAACGAGTTTAAGCAGGTGAGGAGCAAGGTCAGGATCATCCCAAGGAGCTACAAAGGTCCAAGTATGAAAGCTTGGCTGCCACCGCCGATCGGAAGTGTGAAGTTGAATGTTGACGCGACATTGTCCAACGAAGGCTGCATCGGGTTAGGGGTGGTTATCAGGGAGGGCAGGGGTGGTTCAAGCGGCTGAAGTCAGGCGGGTCAAGGAGTTTGTGGTCCCCAAAAGCTACTGAAAGGATAACGACCTTATATGGCATGCAACTAGTGCTGAGGCTTGGGTGGAGATCTGTCACGACGGAGTCCGACTATTTAGGTCTGATTGCTAGATGTAGAAATAAGATAACCTTCTTGAGTACGTGAGTTTGACATGCTTCTTGAAGACATTCTTCAAGCTAGCTCCAAGTTTGATTCTTGTATTTGGTCGCTTGTGTCGCGGGATGGGAATGAGGTAGCCCATAATTTGGCTAAAATCAATGTCGAGCGGGCAGAGAAAACATGGGTTAAGGCGTTAGGGTTGTTCCTTTGGAGATGGAACCATATGCTACAATGGATTTTTTACCTCTGCAAATTGCAATGCATTCCCCTTCCTTGCTTTGGTCTTGAAAAAAATATTATCATTAGATTCATAATGAAAAAGATTATAATAAAAATATAATATTGCAATCATTAATAAAATATTATATCAATAATCATTAATGAAAGAATGACATTGAATACTGTGAATGCAATACTATAGTGTACAAAATTTCAACCAAACTATACTTTACGTCTGATCTCAATTTTTTTATTTATTTATTTATTACCTTAGATATGATCATATGAGCAAAACATGGTTCCGGAGTCAAAGTGCGTAAACTTTTTTGATCGGACGTTGACGCAAAAGCCACGTAAGGAGAAGGCACTGAAAGAGTGCGGTTCCCAGGTCTCCCTCGCTTCGTCCTTTGCTTCCCTCGTCAATTCCATTTTGCACTCTCTAAGTCTCAACTCAACTCAGCCCACCTTTTACTCTCTCTCTCTCTCTCTCTCTTCTCTCTCTACCTTTGATCATTCTGCAATCTCAATTGAATCATCATCCATGGTGTCCAAAGCTCCCGACTCTTCATCCCTTCCTAAAGTTAGTCTCCTTTCTCTCTGTATTTCCTGCTCTTCAACTTCATACTCGCTTCATTATCATTCAATTCTGTTCAATTATTTCAACTTTTAATCTATCGCTTCTTGTGCTTTTGGTATGATTTTCGTTTTTATTCCTTTTCGTAATCAATTTTGATCGAGTATAGCATGTTGATGAAGTTGCTCTTGTGGAAGTGTACAGTTTTTTATTTTTTGTTTTTGGGAGATTCTTAGAGGGCGGGAGAAGGGGTTTTGCGGTTGAGGAAATCAAAATAACGGTTCCATTTGTCCTAGAATTGATTAATTTTGCATCCTCGAATTCTTGAATTTTGCTGCTCTCGGATATCAATGAAGAATTTTCAAGTCTGTTTAAGTGTTTCCCCCTTTCCCTGAACCATGTAAATTGTAATCCAACAAGTAAAGATCATTGAAAAAGTTTTTCTTCTTTCTTTCCTTTTAATTTGACCGAATTTGGATAGCAATGCTATTTTGAACCTAATAGAACATGTCGTGATGTTTCTCTGCTAGAGTAAACTGTGGCATACCCCCCAATCACTTGATGGATACTGAAACTTATTACTTATGAGCTTCCAGTAGCCTCATGATTTAGTTGAATACTTGAATTCAATGGTTAGGATTCTTTTCTGAAGCTTAGGCTATTTGGGTAAACTGGCAGCAGTCACTTACTGACCAATTTTGTGTGAAACCCTTGGAGATTATTAGGTTACCGCTGCCGGGTTGATGAGTAAAGAGTAAAGACTAATTAACATAGTGTTTTTTGATGCCCATATAAAGCTGTTCATTAGTCGGGTTTAGATGTCCTGTTTGGCTGTTTGTATGGCATTTGCCCATTTGGGTTAAAATAATGAGTAGCTGGGCTACCTTGACAAGTGTACAATGAAACATGTGGGTGAGAAGGATGATTATATAATAAACACTAAGATGTCTTAACACTTCCTTCAATAATAAGTTGGTAATTTGGTAATTCTATTGTGAGCTTCTTCCATAAACCTCTTATCTACTGATATGCGGCTTTGATGCTTTGTGAATGGATAGTCTTGACTGTCTCATTACATGGTCAGATCACGTTAAAAATAATTGATGGTTAAATTTTTGTTGCATAACCATATGTTCGTAAACTTTTGGCGGTTGTTATGAGAAGCTTGCTTCTCTTCACTTTTTCTTGTCGATGACCCGGGGGGGGGGGGGGGTTGGGTGGGTCGAACTTGGCATATGTATGCTATTAAATATTTGAATGTTTCCTCATTTTCCTTTACTGCGTTCAGCATTGGATCTCTCTGACTCTAGGCTCTTCACTTACAGGAGGCAGTTGCATGTTTCTTACAGCATGCCTACTATTTTCCTATCTTGATTATTAGATTGTATCGTAATAGAATTGCCGGAGAAATATGATAGTGCTGTGGATTGCTGATTCCTTGCCCAGGTCGTGTTTCTATCCTGCCAATTAGAGGTTGCCCAACTTAGTTGAATTGAAATACTTTAATGTCTACAATCAGATGGAAACAGAGCATGCGTTACTCTAAAACAACTTTGAATGGGTATTATGCATTAGATAGTGGGCTATTAGATTGTGTTGCTTGAACCTGTTGTTATTCAATTCATTCACAGAAATCCCTGGAAGAGCTAATAGGGAGAGGACTTGGAAACTTGATTTCTAAGATAAAGAAGCTGAAGCTGGAAATTGAAGCTGATCGAGTTGTTCAAATTCAGGTGAGTGGTGACTTGGTCCATGTAAGTTCACAGGTCTATAACCAGTGAATTTCCTTCTATAAGGATGGACTTTGATTGTGTAGTTTTTCTTGTGCTAATGATAATCTCATGTTTGTGAAGGAAAAACTAGACTGGAGCAGGAAGAAGTTGCAAAGTCATATTCATAAGATTGTTTCAGCTGAACCCCCTTCAGGAAATGATATATCAAGTGAAGTTCCTCGTTTAGGGATTGAAGGTGCTCAATCCATACTGGATGGGCTTCTTACAAGTTCGGTAGACAAAGAGTTTTCTACACATGAAGCCGTCTCTTTGAAGTGCACCAAGCTTCCAAAAGTTCAAAAGATACCCCCTTACACAACATGGATTTTTTTGGATAGGTTTGAAACTATTTTAAATCTTTGAACTATGTTTATGTATTGATAATGTTTTTGTCAACTATTTCCTGCATGGCCTCTTTCTTTCTTCAGTGGAGAGTTAATCAAAGTGGTTAGACCATTCTTACCGATTAATGGAATACTGGAAATGTCTTGGTCTGGGAGCAAAAGACTGTTTGAATTTGAAATGACTTTCTCTATAATCTGTAGATGAAGATAGTTACCCTATGCTATCCATGTGAAGCGTATTTTACTTTCTAGGTCTTTCTAGTAGCAGTTTGTCCATTGAAAGTTGAACTAAACATGATTGTTTAAGATTAACACCATTATTTTTCCTCGTTGAAAGCTGACTATCGATGATTGCCTTCACATTGGTCACTAACTGCTGTTGTAACATAGAAATCAGAAAATGGCAGAAGATCAAACAGTGGTTGGAAGGAGACGCATTTATTATGAGCCATCTGGAAATGAGGCATTGATTTGTAGTGACAGCGACGATGATATTGCAGAAATGGAGGAAGAAAAGCACGAGTTTTCTTCTGGAGAAGATCGAATTCTGTGGTTAGTATATTCATGATATTAAAGTTAGAGAAAATACCCTGAGCTAACATCTGGCATGAGGCTAAAACATGCTTCATGTGCTATTATGCCAGTGTTGTCAATGAGTCTTATTGCGCAGTTATTATGTTTGCTTGTCCTCACTACAGCGAACATTTTCTGACTGGGACACTAGAGAGATGCCAAGAATTAAATGAATGGGCTAAATTCATGGTTATCCAGTACCATACATCTGACTTTTGTTTTTTTGATCTTCTGAGTTCTGAAATAGCCGTATTGTTGTTTACCATCATGGTTTCTGCTGGTGAAAATACAAATGGAACTGGGAATCACTCCTCCACATGATGGATGAGTTGTTGATTCGACTTCTTAGAATGATTTCGGAATCTTGTCCAGAGACATTATCCTTGCTTCAACGAACTAAAATTTGACCATAATTTTGTTAACTTTGTTGTATTGAGATACTTGTATGTCTTCTAACTATACTGTCAGGCTTCAGTGCATAACTAATGAGTTCTCCAATACTAGGCCAATGTTCTTCTAGCACATTGCTTTTTCCAATCAGCTTGCCTACGTGGACATTTTATTGATTTATAGGGTCCAATGATTATTTCTTTTCTTATTAGATAATTAATACTATTTATAACAATGCATTCAGGACGTCACTGCTAGATATGTCTATACTTTGAATTGATTTTTTTTTCTTTCTTCCCTGCCATAGGATGGCTTTTCAAGAGCATGAATTGAATGAGGACACAGTGGATTTGGTCAGTCATTTTGTTGGAGGCACCCCTGTTGAGATCAAGGTAATTGTACAATACTGAGCCTGATGGCATAACTATAATCCCATGGTGTCCATTACTAACTACATCTTGATATCTTTTTTTTTTTTTTTAAGCAGTTCAATATCTGTTTCTTTTGCATATCTTGGTTTTGCTGACATGTCTAATTATGTCTGTTCTGAATTATGCAGGATCGGTACAATGAGCTCAGGTTGAAACTTGGGTCAACACAGGAGCAAGCTTCTACTGAGAAGAAAGTTTTTCTGGAAAAGAGTCTTAGTGCTGCCTTAGATTCTTTTGACAATCTCTTTTGCCGTCGATGTTTGGTATACATCAGTCTTTCTGACAGAATAGCCACATATTACATCAAGAAATGTGATTTTTGGCTTTCCATGGTTATACGACCTCTTTCTTCATTCCTTCCATTCTTAACAGGTTTTTGATTGCCGTTTGCATGGCTGTTCTCAAACTCTGATTTATCCTGTGAGTAGGATGTTTGTTATTCTTAGTTTTCTCCGAGACTCCGACACATCAAAATACACATTTGTTCATCTATTCATCCGTTGATCCATTTGTTATGTTGATTGATACTTCACAGAGTGAAAAGCCGTTAAGTTGGTTGGAACCTGAAGACAAGAAGCCTTGCGGTGACCACTGTCACCTCCTGGTACGCCTACATATAGAACTTCTGATCTGACCCAACATTTCTTCTGGTTCAAGTGCATCTGCATCAGTAGCTGCTCTCTTTTTAAAAAATTCAACAAATAATTGAATGGAAATTCTCATTTGAAAAATGCTTGTTTTTCTTGGAAATGTTTGATAGATATTATATTTACTGGATTAAGGGGCAGCACATTGTGATAGTGTTGAGGTTCTGCTTGCTGTTTGTGGAACCAGCTTAAATATATTCTGTCATCTAGGCAGCCAAACATCAGATGCATACAAGTTTGTCATTTGCCTGTATGAATCTCTTGCCTCTTGCGGTAGAGAGCTTTAATATGTCGAAAGTTCAAATGTATGCACACCAGCTGCGAGCATTTAATCTATCTAATTATTCAACATGAATCCTCTAAATGTGCTTTCTTTTAATGGAGCAAATATCATATATTTCATGGTGCCAACTCTGACAGGTGAGACAGAACACTGAAAAAGTGGTGGCAGACTCGGGTAATCATAGTTCAGCACGTCATATGGAACACGATATTTCAGGAGAAAACAGGATCTCCAATATTAGTCTACAAGAGAGCGTCAGTGTTAGCGATGCCAATGTGGCAACAGTTGCACCTCTAAATGACCATGTAAATGAGCTAAAGCGCAAGATCACTGATGACACTGACAAAGAGTGGGTAGGAACTGCTGGCTTCAATGATTCCCTTGATAAGAAGCAAAAGAAAATCCCAGATGTGCTACCAAACATAACTGGCGACAATGTACCTACAATTGCAATCTCATCTTCCAAAGCCGGGCAATCGAATGCTCAGACATTTGTGGAGGGATTTGCTGCAAGCGTTCCTAGAGATTCCAGTTCTCACAGAACTGATGATTCTCAGACCATTGATGATGGACTAAGAGACAAGGATAAGAGACTTGAACTGATACAACCAACCTGTTCTTTTGGAGCGCAGAAGGAAAGATTGTCTGGTACATGTGGTTGGAAACCACTTGAGAAGGACTTGTATGTGAAAGGATTAGAAATATTCGGTAGAAACAGGTATGAAGAATAAAACATTGCTTCAGGTATTCAATTCATTTCTTGTTGGATTTGTTTTATTTTCCTTTTAAACATTTCTTATTAGTCATGGGTTGGGTGGGATCCCTTCAATATTTTTTGCTGTTCTCATTTTGTTCTCCTATTTCTGATAATGATCCTGGACTCTGGCATTGGATGCTTTGATACCATTTCTCTAATTGTATGTTGAAAAGTTCTTTTTTTTTTTTTAAAAAAAATGTTTTTATGGGGATAAATTGGACCCATCTTACTAGGTCCTTATCGCAGGGCTTGGCTCGTAAGGCTTAATGGCCAGGGGAAGGGGAAGGGGGAACCCACACCCAAACCTGGTTGAAGGCCCTGATTTAGCAAGGAGTGAGATTTGGCCCCATCACCTCCAATTTGGAAAACCTCCTTAGTATCTTGTGAGCTATGCTCACTTGGCATATCTATTTTGAAAGTGGAGTTTCTATTTAAATGGACAGGGTGTCTTCTGCCGTGAGAATTTCTTAATATGAAGTATGCTTTGCAGCTGCCTTATAGCAAGGAACATGTTATCTGGATTGAAGACTTGCTCTGAGGTGTCTCAGTACATGCATAACAATGGACCCTCTATGCCTCACAAGTTGGACACTGTAAGTTCAGATGATCATGGGAGAGCTGATTCAGATAACATGGTATGTATTTACTGCTTTGAATTTATCTGCACCTATTATCCCTCTAAAGGTCATCTGTTTGGTCTCCCGATCTAATGCATCTTTAGTGGAAATAGGGGCTGTTAATGTGTTTCAGCCACCCCTCCTTCCCTTTGTTCCACCCAGCTCTTTTCTTCATCGAATCTCCATCACAAGTGCCATCTTTGATTTTTAATCTTGTTTGAAAAGAACATGAGAGTTGCCACTTTCCTTGGCTCACTTCTACTGAGATATTGCATGGAAACAGTTGCAAATCTATTTCTCTTTGTTTTGTTTTGTTTTGTTTTGTATTTTTTTTTTTTTTTTTGGAGAGAAAAGGATTTTGGTACTCATCTTTGCTAAATTGCACTTGTCTATGCAAAATAATTTAATTCTCTCAGGAGCAAGAGTTCTCAGTGAGACCAAGATCCAGATTATTTCGTAAAAGAGGGAGAGCAAGAAGGCTGAAATACTCTTCAAAGTCCAACGGTCATCCATCTAGCTGGAGAAGAATTGGCGATGGAGATCACTCATGTAAGCAATATACACCATGTGGATGCAAGTTCATGTGTGGGAAAGATTGCTCCTGTCTAATTAATGGAACATGTTGTGAAAAGTATTGTGGGTATGCCATCTACTCTTATTTGCAATTTAGTTCCATTCAATACTGGGTGAATGGTTTGTTATTCTTGGTTGAATGCAAGGAAATGTTGACAGTATTGCTAAATGACAGGTGTTCAAAAAGTTGTAAAAATAGGTTTAGAGGTTGCCATTGTGCAAAGAGCCAATGTAGAAGTAGACAATGCCCATGCTTTGCAGCAAATCGTGAATGTGATCCTGATGTATGTCGGAATTGCTGGGTCAGGTAGTTACTTTTTGTTAATCTTGATTTTCCAATTTGATCTGTATCCTTGTCAATGCGGCTGAACCCATGATCAAACCCCCCACCCCCAATAAATAAAACTAAAAGACTAATATCCCAAAATCCCGCCACTAGGTGAGGTCTGGAAGGGTCTGATGTATCCGTCTTACCCTTAAATTTTACAATTTAGAGAGACTTTTTTGAATTAGTCTTGAATCTGTAAACCATTCGCTATCTACTACTCTATGGAAAACACCCATATAGGGTTTAGTGAGACATTTTGCTTTAGTCCTGTAGAATGTAAGTTTTCTATTTTCTTGTAACACTGTTAGAGATTTGTTTTCAGTTGTGGAGGAGGTTCTTTAGGTGAGCCACCGAAGAGAGGAGATGGACAATGTGGAAACATGAGGCTCCTTTTGAGGCAACAACAGAGAGTAAATCACTTTGACTTCTTGAACAAGAATATTTTTGTTATGCAAATATCATCTGTTTATATGCTCTGCTTCTTTTTTCTTAGTACGCTTCCATTTCTTGTTTGATTAGATTCTGTTGGGGAGGTCCGATGTTGCTGGATGGGGAGCTTTTATCAAGGTCAGAAAGCCAATCTCACAATGTGATTTTATGTTGTTATTTCACTACTATTGAGGCTTCTTCTACAAGATGTGTGATTCGATTGCAGAACACTGTGAATAAACATGATTACCTTGGAGAATATACTGGGGAACTGGTATCCCATCGAGAAGCTGACAAGCGCGGGAAAATTTATGACCGAGCAAATTCATCTTTTCTTTTCGACTTGAACGATCAGGCAAGTGATAATATGTTCTCTGTTGTTTGTGAATGTGGCCAACGTCACTTGCCTATGTCGCTGATGATTGTTTCCTCCACTTAAGACACCAAAAAGTTTTGACAGTTTTGCTCACTTAAGGGGCTATCTAGTTTACACTTTCCACCTGTGAGGCGTAGTTTAGATCACTTTTGAAAAGAGGAATGACCAAGTTCACACCTAGCAAACAGCCCAAAAGTGACCCAATGCAGGCCAGACCAAAAATTCACCAAAGTTATTTGTCATTGCAAGGCATACTTATTGGACTAGTAATCAAGCAAACTGAACCCGATCCAACTTGACCCGACCGGCCAAATAAAAAAAATCACCATATTTATTTGTCTTTGCAAGGTAAGCTTGCGAGAGTGCGAGACTAATAATCAAGCGATCCGGCCTGGGCCGACCCGAACCTAATATTGTTGACCCAAAATGAACCCAACCCAAATGACCCGGCTAATAGTGGTGGAAACTGATTTCTCCCACTTGTTTTGTTTCCACAGTATGTTCTTGATGCGTGTCGTCAAGGAGACAAACTGAAATTCGCAAATCACTCGTCAAAACCCAACTGCTACTGTAAGGTCTGCTATCGTCAAAACTCTCTCTTTTGCTTGTCGGACACATAGATTCTGAAACTCTGAAAAGAAAAGTCGGTATTGGACTTTGTCCAGTTCAAACTGTGCATCACTTATGGCTGCTGTGTCCAACAGGTGATGCTGGTGGCTGGGGACCATCGGGTTGGCATTTTCGCCAAGGAGCGTATCGAAGCAAAGGAGGAGCTGTTTTATGATTACCGCTACGGGCCCGACCAAGCACCCGCATGGGCCCGGAAACCCGAGGCGTCAAAGAAAGATGAGTCCATGCCTCCTCAGGGTCGAGCTAGGAAACATCAATCCCATTAGTTTTTAGAAAAACATAGCCCAGTGTGTTTGCATAAATCCAGTAGTTGTAAGTATGAATATGATAGTTTCCCACTATAAGCTAAAATCATAATGACGCGAGCCCGTAGAACGATAGAAGTATAGCTTCCTGTGTATAGTAGGAATAATGCATCTGCAACATCCCTTGTCAGAACTCAGAATGAAGCTTTTTTGGGGCATCCGCTTTTGTAGTTGTTGAGGGTCGCATATATGATACAACGATAGTTTATATATAACTGAACATCTGAACGGACCTCACTATGTATCAATTGCACCTTTGGTTGGTGCATCATTGTTAAATATAAAGCATAAATGAGTGTACTCTGTAATTTGTTGTTAAAATATTTTTTTGAGCTCTTGTTTGGTTTCTTTTATTGTCATTTTTTTTAATTTTATTTTGAAGGATTGCTATCAAAAAATTACTTAGAGATACCCTAACTTTTGAAGAAACAATTTTTTGGTACCCTAATTTTCCAAAACTAATTTTGGGGTACCCTAACTTTTAGGATTAGAAATTACTAGGTGAATTTCCGGCGAAGCTTCGATTGATTCAAATCATTTTCGTCCACGAAAACAAAGGGCATTTTCATCCACAAAAACACTTAATCAATTCCATTAAACTCACTGGTTGAATTCAAATAATTGGCGAAATTTCACCTAATTATTTCTAATTTAAAAGTTAGGTCCCAAAATTAGTTTTTAAAATGCAGATCAGAAAACATTTCACTAAAAATTAAGACTTCAAGTAATTTTTTTGGATTGCTATAAGTGGGATTTTGGTCACATGGTTAATTGAACTCATCCAGGAATTTAGGTTCGCTAAACAATCAATTTTGTAAATCTGGGTTTGATTTTGGTTAGCAATTTTGTGAATTTGGGGTTGATATTTCTCAGCAACCACTACCTTAGTCACTCATCTCCGAATCCCTCAAAATCACTCTAGCGTGTCTTGCTGGATGTTTGCAAGGAAAATCGAGGCAAACCATGACTTCCCTTGCAGACATCCAGGAAAGATGCACCAAAGTTTGAGAGGTTTGGGGGGCTCGAGAAGAGGGAAAGGGGTGGTTTGGGCATCGGTTGTCGGTGCTGGGAGTGGTCCAGGGTGATTTTTGGCGGAGGGGTAGTGGTGGTTGGAAAATGAAACAAGTGGTGGTGGGTAGTGGTGCTAAACAGTTAATCTTCTATTTTCTATTACAAATTAGGACATCTCTATCTTTCACATTGTTAAGTGTCAAATGTGTTTTTGCACCATCCTTGGTCAATTGGGTTATTGACCATGAAGTTCGGGCCATGAAGCATATTGACAGGCAAGTCTTGGAGGGATAATGAAGTCTCATTTACAATAAAATGTGGGGCCCACATTTATGATTACTTTTTTTTTATTTGCCGGTCACTCACTCACTACTGAACCCCTTTCCTTTTATTTGATTTTTTCCATTTCCTCTTTCCTCTCCAACTCTGCCATCAGTTTCTACAGAAACAGGGGACTCTGTTACCCCCACCCCCAGACTCCCTCCTCCTCCTCCACCTCCGACGTCTTCATCGACCGCGACCCCGCCCTCTTCTCCCCCATTCTCTCTCTCTCCTCCGCAACCCCCACCGCCGCCTCAACCACCCCAGGTTAGAAGTCTAGTCTCAGGCAGTCTGAGTTCGGTTGTGGGAGCCGTGTTCCCTGCTCCGGTGGCAGACAGGGGTGTGTGCGTTCGATGATAGTCGCCGGAATCGTTGGTTTTGGTGTTGAAGATGTAATTTGAGTTTGTTTAATTGGGCTTTTCTGGCTACCATGATCTGAGTAGCTGAATTTATGTTCGATTTTTTAGATATTAGGTCGCCACTTTTAATTGGAAAGTACAGTCGAAGGGCAGCGGCATTGACGGCAACCAAGTCTGCCTCAAAGCTTTTCTCCTTTCAACAGAATGAACAGATCCAAACCCAGCAAAAATGTCGACAAAAAGCCATGACTTTATCCCTCTAGACATCCCGAGCCAGCAAAGAAGCATCAGATTTCGCACCATCGTTATCGTTGTTGTTTACTCTTTCCCACACCACAGAAACCGATCTAGGCTCGGCATACAAACAGTCGCTGTGACCCTGAAACGACCAAGAGAAAATTGCGACGAACCCGAAGAGCAAACCAGTCACTCCAATCAGAAGACACACGATCTGGGCAATTGGGTTTCCGCAACCAATTGCAGACGAAATTCCGGTATGCGATGTCGGCGGCGAGTGAGTAACGGCATCGGGGCGGCGAACAGGAGGAACGACGTCACGTTCCCGATGACCCCGAGGGTGCTACAGATGGTGTCGGGGTTTATGTGCACCATTGTTGGAAAAACAGGGGAAGCTCGAAAAAAAACAGAGGTGGATGGAAGAAACAGAGGAGATGAGAGGGAAAAAAACAGGGGAATGTGTGAGGGAGAGAAGAAGGGAAGACAGGGGAATTTATAGGGGAAGGAAGGGACCCGAAACAAAGCTCTCTTGATTGAATTGTCTTCTATCGATTTCATTTAAGCTAAAAATGGAGAGACAAAAACACAACTCATAAATGTGTGTTCAGTAGCAGGGGGAGGAAGGAGGAGGAGTGAGCGAGTGACCGGCAAACAAAAAAAGTAAAAAAAAGAAAACTGAAAACTCATAAATGTGGGCTTCACATTTTATTATAAAGGAGGACTTTATTGTTGATTGTTTGGATAAAAATGTCACTAAATTTTTTGATCAAAAATGTCACTAAACTGTTAAAATTATCCTTTTATCTTTTCAAATTGATAAAAAATGTCACTCTTACCTGCTACGGCAGGTTTCTTTCAATTAATTACAACCAAAAAAAAGGAAAAAGAAAACCCTAACTTTTCAACTCCCTCTGCCACCACCATTTCTCTCTCTTATCGGTTCCTCCCATCTTGATCTTCTTCTTTCATCCCCTGTTTCACTAACATTGTCAGCTTCTTCATCTTTTCAAATACACCACCATGTCCATCTCATTTGCTCACTCGCACGGCATGAATGGACACCCCCAAAGTTGTGTTCGTTGCTGCTGTAGCTTTGACATGAATGGAAGCGAAAGCCACTGCTCAAAGAGCTCCTGTGCCAGATAGAGATTAGATTTAAGAGCCAAAGGAGCAACCTCAGGAAGCTGGAACAATTCGGCGTCAAGAGATACCAAGTCTCCATTGAAATCCATATCCATTCAAAACAATGCAGAAAATCGAAATTCAATCAACTTAAATAACTAATCTCCGTCATTGCACCCTTCCATTAACTAAACTCTCAGAAGTCTTGGCGAAATCAAACAACTTTTCTTGAAGGATGAAGTTTTCTGAAGCTTCTCTTTAGACCGAACCTATCAGAGGAGGAATTAGACGAGCAGGCACAGGCAATCGAATCAAAGCCTAGTATGCCAAAATCAACATTCTGGCACATCATTGGCATCATTCTTAGTACAACTACAAATTCAACAACTACCCACCCACAAAGCTAAAAGTCAACCTTGAGCCTTTCCCTCTCAAAAAACACTCATCTAGCACATACCCAGATGGAGAAAAGCGTAGGAGGAATCTAAGATTTTGACATCAAAGAACAAATAGGGGTGAGGAATTAATTAGAGCATGAATAAATAAATTGGGAAGGAATTGAACTGTGTATGTTAGAGAGACGATAGGTCACAGGTGTGGTGGGAAGAAGAAGAGGAGGAGTAAGGCATCGTTCTTTTGTGCATTGCGTTACGTTTAGTTGCGTTGGAAATAGTTAAAAAGTGATGATAATTTACGTTATGTTGCGTTGCATTTAACGCATAAAAGAACGATGCCTAAATAGAGGAATTTCTGATGGAGAGGAGCAGTAGTTAGTGGAGACAGATCAATTGGGTGGCGGAAATGAGGGAGAAATGGTTGTGTGTGAGAAGATAGTTTAGGGGCAGGATTTAAATAAGTTGGGTGGTAGCAGAGGGGTTGAAAAGTTAGGATTTTCATTTTTCAATTTTTTTTTAAATTAATGAAAGGGAAACTTGTTATAGCATGTAAAAGTTAAAGGGGTAATTTTAACAGTTTTAAAAATTCAGTGATATTTTTTATCAATTTAAAAAGTTTTTAGTGACAATTTTATCCGAGCACTCCTTCATTGTCCCTCCCAGACTTATCTGTCAATATGCTTCATGGGCTGGACTTCTTGGTCAATAACCCTAGTCAATTACCCATAAATATATTAGCCCAAAACAAGGGAATGTTGAGGCCTCAAATTGGGCTTGAACTACGGATCAGCCCATGTTTAAAACGCACCGTTTTGTATGATATCAACAACAACTCTAGAACGACCCAGTGACCGACCTCTCTCTCTCTCTCTCCCTCTCTCTCTCTCTCGAATTCGACGTCAAACTGTTGTCAGGTAAAATTCGAAGAACCCTAGCATTCGTCTATCTTGAATTTGATTGAAACTTTTCATGTTGATTTCTGCTTTTGTTAATTCGACCATCTTCGATTCTTATGCATTTGAGTCGCAAGTTTGAGGAATTTGTGATCTATGTCTTTATTACATATCCTTTGATGTTTGGATTTAGATTCGTAGTTTCCTATTCCAGTTGATTAGGTATTTTCTTCATTCTATTGATTATTATGCAAATGAGTTGGAATATGAATTTGTTTTAAATTTTCCATTGGTGCGCTTCAAAATCTGAACATTAGCTGAATTAAAAGGTCTGAACTTTAAACTTTTGTTGATTTTTGGGGGAATTCGTGTACCAGTTTTTGTGCAAATATATTTTTTTCTTTTACCTTTATTGTTTTGGAGCCGAATTTACTGAGTTTTTCCTGATCTTAGCTTCTTAGGGCATGAATTCACAAGTACTTTGTCAAGAGTTGCAAGGGCATTCCATTTTCTCAAACAGTTCTGTGCCACTGCTCTATTGGTAGCGTTTATGCAAGCGCTTGTTTGTTTGTTTGTTTGTCTTGAGTAATTTTTGATGTCTGAGGTCTAAGTGTAACAATAAATCACACTTGATAGTGCACAGTCTCTGGTTTCTATCCTTACATGAAGGAGCAAAGGGTTAGGTTTTGAATTAATCATTATGGAGAAGCCTTGAAGTATACACTGGTTGCACTATCAAAATTACACAAGTTGCTAATGTGCTCCATTTTCTAATTCCATAGTTATCAGGAACTTTTCCTGGGTCGTTAGTCCTGGAACGCGGGTCGCTAATTTTTACACAAATTTAGTCTAGTTTTGACTTCGGAACACTTGTTCCTGAGACGTGGGTCGAAGGTGAATGTGGCAGTTCCGATTAATTTTCAAAAACTTCAGAGTAGTCCCTCCCTCACTGACCTTAGTTTGAGTGTGCTAAAATGTAGTATAGCTTGTGTACCATTAGTGCTATACATTAACCTCATCATTGTATAAGCAAAGCATGTTGATTTCTGAGTCGTAAAAGATCTCTGTCACACCCTACTGTACTGGGGAGATTCTAGCTCTTTGCCAATCATATGATTGCTCCATGGATAATAGTTTTCAGTTTTGTTCTTTTATATCTTTCATGAGCTTGTTTCTTTAGGTGATAGCATGGAAACCTTTTTCTCCTCTAGAATATGCTGTGTGCTACTCTTTCAGCTCATATTATCAGGGAGTTACGGTGATATTGTTCATGATATAAAGTTATGCACTTTGAGGGCAGAGGGCTTACTGGTAGACTTGAGTTGAAAATGTTGCATTTTGTTGTCTGTTTACTTGTCACTTGTTTGGTGTACTCAGGTCAGGATTTATCATGGCCAAAAGCTTGCATATATGCTACAGATCCCCATGTAATATAACCATCGCAGGGATAAAGTGGGCTTTAGTTTTGCTGTTTGCTTGGCATTCTACATTTAGTCTTTGGCTGATTACCATCGGCAAGTACATTAACCTAGCCAAGTGAGTATTCATAAACTGTTGTCTTTAATCATGCTGCAGTGACAAGCTTCAAATGGCAGCTGGTAAGGTTGCTCACGCGACATTGAAAGGACCAAGTGTGGTCAAGGAAATCTGCATTGGCCTTGCTCTTGGTCTCGTTGCCGGTGGCCTCTGGAAGATGCATCACTGGAATGAGCAGAGGAGAGTGAGGACTTTTTACGACATGCTCGAGAAAGGCCAGATTGGTGTCGTAGTGGAAGAAGAATAAACTTGGCAGTTCCTAATTCAGTTCAAGTTTCAGTTTCAAAGGTGGATAAGAACGGCGTGTATTACTAAACATCTTATCTAAAACATTTGTTGTTGGTTTTTGTAAAAAAATGAGATGCCCTAGCCATGAACTTATGGTTTCTTTGCAATTATTGCTGCACTACTACTACTAGGTGTAGATGGAGCTTGTTGCTTGTTATAACATTTCACATTCCATCATCCCAAGTGCTGTTATGTTTTGACAAATCTTCTGCTTAAGTTTTCCTACTTCCTCTGTTAATTATTCCCAAGAGTTGGTTGCTTTCTTTACTCTTTAGTAGTATTACACTACACATACCTGCTGTCTCCAACTGTTGGAGCTAAAGTGTTTGATACAATAGGCTCCCAACTAGGGAATGAGATTTCCTGTATAACCCAGATACCATCAAGGCAATGGATTGTGAATCCTTTGAATCTTCCAATATCAAGCAGTTTTTTGTTTCACTTCTTTTTCTTAAAAACGAAGACATTGTCATGCAATTGGAGCATTGTCTTTGTAATATTAATGCTTTTCGCTTGTTGGTTTCACTGTCATAAAACTGCCCCATCAAATTCAGCGTGGTGAGATTCCTTTACCACTCTGTAAATGGAGGCTCTAGGCCCCGTTCTTTTATGCGGCTGGCAGGTTGCGTGTCACATCGTACCGCAACTATCTATATTCCACCATAATCCTCCACAATCTACTACAGCCCACCACAATTTACTTTTTCTAATTTAATTTATCTTTTTATTAAAAGTTAAACTTTTCATATTCTATCATAACCCATCACAGCTTTCCCCAACCTACCATAATCCACCACAATTTTTCCCAACCCACCACAATCGACCACATTTCCTTCACACCACACCGCACCGCAACCAGCTGTATAAAATAACAGGGCCTAAGTGTCTAGAAATTTCGTAATAACATGTATAGATGCTACAAACTTTCTAAAATGGATGCTGAATCAACTGACATATTCATTAATTTATCTGCTCCAAAAGGGAGTATTGTTGTAAATTTTTTGTCCAAATTGTGATGTTCCCGTTTCATCAAAAATTGGATATAATATTCTTATTTATGTTGCTCAAACTTAACTTTTGATAGAAATTTAGCTTGTTTGAGTTGTTCCTTAGTGTTTAGTCAAAGTTATTATTCGATTTTCAAAATTAGTTTATCTCAAACCCATATATTCTAATTTGTCGTTTGAATTACATCAATTAATCCGAGTGTGACCCAAATCTAAAGTTTTGCTAGGCATAATAAAATATTGTCGTTTGAATTTCAACATCAATCAACCTGAGCACTAGCGAATTTTATGTGTATCGGATGAATACAATTAGAAGACCTAGATCTGTCACTGAACCTGAATGTGACTTGGATCCAAATTTTTACCACCCATAATAAAAATACATGGCAAACATTTTTTTTTTTTTGGGGGGGGGGGGGGACACAAATGATCAGGGGTTTCACACCGCAACAATCTGCACATGACCTATCACCGTCAAGCGACAGAAAATATGATCATATGAAACTTAAATAGACAATAATGACATCAACAGGCACAGAACCAACACTCGGAACAGTCAGTTCAAACTGGCATCATTTTGATTCAAGTCCACATAACACAAAAGTGAAGTAGAATCCAAGAGTCGATGGGTAGACGGAATTGCCACTAAGCTGGGACATGTACACTGTCACTACATCTTTACATCGAGTTCTAACAGTCAGGATTAACAGCTACCAAGTTCAGTACTGATCTCATGGAGCACCAAAACTTCAGTTATCGTCAGCCACATTCAAACCATAGCGCCTGGAGAGGTTTTTCAGATCGTTATGGACAGAATCCAGAGCCTCATACTTCTGGTAATGCCCTTTCACAATCTCAAGTTGCTGCTTCGAGAGCTTCTCCTCCTCCTCCTGCTGCTTCTGCCACACCAAAGACACACAAACATCCACTTCACAATCACAGTGCCAAATCACAACCCTTTTTTTTGAGGGAAATGACAATTTACACACTGAAGAAAACAAAAAACTGATTTCCAGCAACAGACCCGAAAATACCTTGAGCAAAAACGACCTTTCCATGGAATGTTTCCTCACAAGGTTCTTGATCTCTTGGGCCACCTGAAAATCAGGGTCATTGCGGTCCAACCAGTAGAACTGGATTCTACGACCTGGCTTAGGTGGGCGATCCTCAAACATCTCTGGCTCTGCACGGCGGGCCCTCACTGGCCTTGGCATTCCCGACATCATGAACGGATAAGTGGAAACCATGTCAATGATGTTCGCCGCCTGGTCAGCAGTCTCTAGCTCTACGAGCGCACGCTGGCTGGTATAGTGGGGGTCCAGATAGTTCGGGATGAAGTGAATGTTTGTGACATTTCCATATTGTTCGAACCCGGTCTTGATAACAGATTCAGTGACCTGTGGCGAGAGGTTGTCAAGATAGACGGTCTTCTTCACTTTCTCCAGGAAGGCGGCATACTCACTTTCAGCGTTAGTTTCCATGGAATGGAAGAAGCAGAACTGACTAGACAAACCCACAGCAAAGAATTCACAACACATATAAGCAAATAATAGTGGCGAAAAAACTAAGATTTCCTGTACAAAAACTCAGGATAACAAGGGGTTTAATGGTTCAATATATGTTATCAAGTGCAACACAACATTCTAAGTGAAAACTAAGCCATGTTACTATCAACCATGTTCAAAATTTGCTTCTACAGCCACTATGTTCTATTCTTACCGCAATAGCACCTCAAGCATTTCTGAATCTTGAAATGCCGAATTTATAGTAATGCAGAAATTAAAGCCAGCAAAAAGATAGGGGAAAAAAACACAGCTAAAAGAAAGCATTTGAGAAATATCACTTTGCGACATCATACCCTAGAGAAATCGTTTATATTTAGGCAACCAACATCATCCCTAATATCCCTGCAGGCCTGCAGATAACTGTGAAGCACACTTCCAGAATAATAAAAACAAACATAAACAGCTACAATTCAGATTATTCAAAGAGTTCTCCAGAGAATATTACAAGCAATTGCAATTCAAAGAGTCCTTGAATGAACCAGAGCAAATTTTACTGCGATGCTTAAGAAAAAGCAAAAAAAGGGAAAACAAAAACCCTAATCGTAAAACATATGCGAAAACAGAGAATCTAACTACGGCTACTCAAGCATGAGGAATAAACAGAGACAAAGGTGGCAATTCAAATTCAAATTCAAGTTCTAGTTCAAATTGAAACTCGCAATCGCGACGAGAATCTTAGTTGGTATAGGTGGCAACTAGAAATGAGTTAAAGGAGAAAAAATAAGGATACAAATTGATGAAAAATTGGAAGAATTTCGAGTACACCTATGGAGAGAAATAGCACGAGAATACGAACCGGAGTGGCAAATTTTGACAAAATTGTGATTATGAATTATGACTACTTTGCTTCATGTGTATTGCCGGTTTCACATCAATACATCATTAAACATTTAGAAAAAAAAAAAAAAAAAAGAATCACAGCTTAAGTCTAGTATTAAACATAAGAAGTCTAATTTGAGGGACAAGTAGTAAGCATGCTTAACAATCGACATTGTTGGGCTCTAAAATGCTCAAAAACAACAAATTGAAAATTTGAAAACAGATGAAATACAAAAATTAGAGAATTAGTATAATTGTCTATCAGAGAAATATCATTCTAAACTCTAAAATCTAATTGTGTCTAAACCCTAAAATTGAAATAGTGAAGTAAAGCGAAATCAGAGAAATAGTATTATTGAAACTCACAGCAGTCAGGGGCGGATGTGCGGAGGGCGGTGGCTGGTGGCAGAATGGGCGGCTCGCCGCTGCGGTTAGGCGGTCTGGGGACTGTCCGCCGCTCAACAGAGAAACTTCCGACCAAGATCGCGGCCACGGCGGCACGGCGGGCGGAGACGCAGTCGCCTGGTGGCGGTGTGGTGAGGCGTGGGGTGAGCGTCGACCGATTTCTGTAAACACAGAGTAGCGTCGTTCCTTCTTCAACAGTGGAGAGAAAGGGTGAATGACTATAAGTTAATTATTAATTCAATTTGCTCAAAGGTTCAAATAGTATTTTCTAAATTAAAAAAAAAAAAGGTTGAAATATAGCTTTGGGGCTTTTGGCTGTTTTTCTTTCTTTTTTTTTTTTTGATAATTTTCGACCAGAGATCCAATTTATTCAAAATGGAATGAAGTCTGGAAAGTGTTGTAAAATAGCACTGAAGTTACATCAGCCTAGACCATAACCTGTCAATGAAAAATGAAAGGTAAAAGATGATGCAAAACAAAATAGGGGTAGATAGTGTACCACAAAGAAATGTCCCTATCCTATGTATTGCTCGATTTGTAATTCAGATAAACCTGACAAATTTTCATGCATGGCGCCAGCTTTGCTTTCCTTTGTCCCATCTATGAGTTTTCCAGCTATCAACGGGCTTAATTGAATATTGTGGGAAAGACCTCAAAATTCTCAGCTCGTGTCAGAAGAGTAGAGTGTCAAATTCTCCAAGAAGCTACACTGTCGATAGTGTAGGAAAAAGGAGGAGGCCTAAATCCTTAACCTTCCACTGTTCATGAAATGCACGTTCATCCAACTTTCTACATCAATCTCAGGTTGTCTGGCTGTTGCGTGTGCCCCAGGATATTTGGTGTGAACAATGATGATAATAATAAGAATGTTCCAAAATATTTGGAGTGAATAATTACAATAACAAAGAGAGAACAATCATAGTAATAAGAATGTTCCAAAATATTTAGAGTGAACAATCATAATAATAATAATGAACAATAGTAGTAGTTGGAACACATGTTCAGGATACATCTAATAAATTACAGTTTACTAGATTAGACACTCATAATTTTTTGGGTCTTTCTTTGAGGTGCCCACTTCACATATCCATATATTTTCATCCCTAAATATTATAAGTTGTTTAAAATTTTGGGTAATTGACCACTAGGGATGGCAAAAAGCACAATTGACGATGAAGGAAGTGAAGACCATTTGTGAGAAAATAAGGGATCCAGTAGGCGCTGACAGAGCACGTTATGTGCACATTTAATTTTTCTTTTCCTTTTTATTTCAATTTCCTACCTTTGCCCCTTCCGGGCCACCACCACTTGTGCCAATGCGCCATCGCCATCGCCAACACCACCACTACCACATGCACCCATCGTCTCGGTGCCGGTAACTATCTTCGAACACTTCCAACACTAGCGAACGACACTTATACCACCTGTTTCTCTCTTCTCGAGCCCCCCCAAACCCTCTTTCACACCAGCGTGTCTTTTCCAGACATCTGCAAAGGGGAACAATGGTTCACCTTTGTAGATATTCACGGTTCCTCTTAGCAGGCATCCAGAAAAGGCATGCCAAAGAGATTTTGAGGGACGTGGGAGTGAGTTATAGGGGTGATGGTTGCAGATCTTGAAGCCATTGATGCCATATTTGAAGTTGTCCCTACTTCAACTTCAAAATCCTATATCTTTTCTCCTTCTTCTTCCTCTAGTTTCAAAGCTCTCAACAATGGCGGTCACCTCCCCAAACCCAACATTCTCCCAACTCCCAACCTCTACGAAATCCCACAAACCCCACTCTGTCTCATCCACCGTTTCCTTCTCAATCTCCCTCTCCAACTTCACTCGCAACCCCAAATTGAAAATGAAGAAAACAGAGTGGGGTTGGGGCAGGAGTTGGAGAGGGAGATTGAGAAGGAGATGATGGATGAGATAGAGTTGCATTTGTGGGGTTTCGTAAAGGTTGGGAGTGGGGAGAATGTTGGATTTGGGGAGGTGACCGTCATTGTTGGGAGCTTTGAAACAAAAGGAATAAGAAAAGATAAAAAGTAGAGGATTTTGAAGTTGAAACTAAGGCAGCTTCAAATGCAGTATCAATGGCTTCAAGGTCTGCAACCATCTCCCCTGTCACTCACCCCATGTCCCTCAAAATCACTTTGGCACGCCTTTTTTGGATGTCTGTAAAAAATTTTGGGAGCATTGAGAGTTTGCATATGTACTAATTAAAGGGTGACCTTGTGAATCTTCTAAGAGGCTATAAGTGTCCATTTAGAGTAAGAATAACATACCAAAAAAAGAAAGGGTTATTTTCGTTTAGTTTTTTTTAATCATTTTAATTAGCAAAATCTTCATTTTTGTATCTTTAGGAGGATGGTGTTTTTCCCTTCACCATATTTTGGGAAGTCTTTGTCCCTATTTAAGGTTGTCTTCTTATTTAGAAGTAATGTGTGGGAGCATTTTTTTCTACATAAGTAAATAGTCCAACCCATTTGCCCTTATCACAGGAGTGTACATGTAACCCAACAGGCATTTAACAGACAGGGCATTGGGGTTCCAATGTTCAAAGTTGGGCTTACTCTCACATGTAGCACTCTCCAAATATGTAAGGGAGAAATCCCCCCCCCCCCCCCCCCCCAAAATCAAGCCCTGGAGGACCGGGATAAAAATTGGATCTCTTGCCTCTCAGGCAAGAGGTGATTGACCTGCATGGGAACACCTTGACTTTTGATAATTACAAAAAAGGGGAAGGTTTTTGGTAAATAGGTGTCTATGTGTAAGGGAAATCTTTTTGCCGGATAATTTATTGCTTCACTGTGACTTTAATTTGTTAGGTCTCTTTGGACTTAATCTTTGGTTGCCTAGATGTTTCTTGGGGTGTTTCCTAATCAATTAGGAGTCATCTTTGTGCTTGTGAGGGTATCTTTGGTTGGAATTGATGAAAAAGAATGTCAAGCTTATACCATGTTTCCTGGAGTACTTCGAGAGAAAAAAGCCAATGGATTATTAGGAAGTTGAAACTCCTGTTAATATTTGAAAGACACTTTCATAAAGTCACTCTTCTTTTTAGTTAATAAAGCTCAATTCTTCTTTCATAAATGTAATAGATTTTATGAATAGTCTATATTTTAATTGTACATAACTTTGTAGGATGCTTAATGAGCTATAATATTTTGCTCCTATTAATATTTATATACTTCTATTTTTCCTACTAAAAAAATGAACAAGGATCTAATACCATGATAAGCCGGATACTAATAGGCCTGCGACCACACAATAAACAAGCCAGACAACATATAAAGAGAAGGAACTCACGCACAAGGACCATTTAACTATAAGACAAATCACAGGCTAAGATGGCTACAATAGAACCTTTTCAACAGTCTAAGGTTTGCTTGCATTGAAATAATTGCACTTGGTTAAAGCATCATTTAAGTTGCAACTTGCAATCAATCCAACAGCAGGGAAGAATGAAGATGGAGATTTGAGCATCTGTGATTATTGATTTAACACTATAAGAATGATGTAGATAAAGTCACATATGATGATGAATTTTACATCAACTACAGTGGAGAAACTGGTGATAATCCCCATTCTCCACTAACCATGAAGACATAAACCACAAGTACAATCAATTGTTTCAATTTCGACTGTCGAAATGAGCAAAGATAATCAGAATCCGAGCGACAAATTTGCCACCCTCTTCCTGATGATGAATGACCATTTAATCACGATCCAAGGCGATGCCTGATGTTGTCCCCAACATGTTAACACCTCCAAGACAGCACAATGGCTGAACACTGGTTTTCATAGTCGGGTAGCAATAAATACCAGCACTAATTTTCTCCTTGTTGAATGATGGACCGTGCTCCTAAGACCAACATGTGTTATCTCAGATTTTCAGTATCATTCTGCCACATTCAAAACCAACAAGATGAAAATACTCAGTATGGCAGTGGCAATTAGACTACTTCATCGCAGATAGCAGGTTCCACATATATGCCGAGGGTGTCCAAGATTTGAGAATGCTTTTTCCCATTACTGAGCAGTATGTTCTTGAATGCTTGACATCATATATCCAGAAGTAATACAAAATAGCTGCTTATGTAGGCCATCTAACTCCTAAAAGTTTGACATCAATGAAAGTCTACATAGGTGGGGGGGCATAGTTACTAAAATCTCGATCTTCATCTACGATCTTACGATTTTATGATCCAAAAATTCTCGATGCCTATTTTCCTTGCACCAACCACCGACTCAACCCGTTTTACTGATCACATGGCATTTTCAAAAGCTTATGTGACTGTGTTTTGACTTGTTTTAAATTTTTTAGAAATAAGTCAGTATATGTAATTTATTTCCAAAAAAAGAAAGGTTTTGAAAATATGAATTTAATTATTTAGACAAACCAAATACTAATTCAACAACTTTTTATACAGTTAAATAAACATAATGTCGTCTAATACCCCCAAACTTTGGATTATGGAGCATTTTCGTCACCTTGTAGTGTAAGGACGAAAAATAAAAGAAAAATAAACATAAGGACGAAAAATAAAAGAAAATTGGAGCATTTTCGTCACCTATGCACGAAACTAGATAGAGGAAAAGCCATAAGCCCTCTCAACATCAAGGGTTACAAACTCGAGGGGAGGAATATTTCCATATGATTAACCGGCTAAAGAAGGATGTCTGAAACTCCGAATACTAAAGTTGGTCGGGTTTCGGGTTTAAGGTTTAGGGTTAAGGTTTTAGGGTTTAAACCGAGGATGGCATACAGAAAGTCCGGTTCTTAGCAGGATGAAGGAACTTAGTACTTACCACAACAATGACCGCCATGGAGAGTATGCCCCATGCTCTAGTCCTTCCGCCTCAGCAGCAGCGCCACCAGAGGCAGAAACTACTTTGGCATCCAAATTAGCACTTTTTTCGGTATCTTCCTTCTTAACAGGGTCAAGATCACTGCTTAGTTCAGATTTGTTGGGAACACAATACTTTTGTAGCCACCTGTCTGTCTCCCAAAGAACATGCATGATGCTCTCCCTTGCTGAATAGCTATGGCTCTCATGTGGAAGAACCACCAACCGGCAAAGAGCTCCATGACCTTTCAGAGCAGTAAAGAAACGTTCCGACTGCAAGTATAAAATCCACAAATCAGAACACCATAAGACTGTAGGAAAATACAACAAATAAATCAATCTAGGAGCTGTCTGTAATGTTTCTTCTTTTTTTTTTCCTGGGTACTTCTTTATAAACGAAAAAGGCAGAAATAAATAGGTATTTGCCTGCATGGTTAATGTTCCTGGGTTGTTGTCCTCTTCACCATGGATGAGCAAAATGGGTTTCTTGATCTTGTTGGCTGACATAAACGGACTCATTTCTACATAAGTATTTGTTGCCTCCCATAGTGTTCGATCCTCATTCTAAACAACAAACCAATGTCAAAAAAACAATAAGAATTTGATTCCAGTGGGATTGGGAGAACCCAGGAGCTAACATCGATAAAAACATTATTGTTTTCAATGTTTTGATGGTAATTATTAAACATTTGCACAAACTGCACTACCTGGAATCCAAATGGTGTAAGAGTTCTATTATAAGCCCCAGATCGAGCAACCCCACAGCTGAAAAGATGAGGAGCGTGTGCCAAGAGATTAGCAGTCATGAAAGCTCCATAAGAGTGACCTCCAACTGCTATCTTATTTGGATCGGCTACCTGAAAAGTCAATACAAAACCATATATGATGTACATGTAATGTAACTCAACCAAAAGTCATATCTCTGCCAACAATATTATCACACCCTTTTAAATAATAATACACTGATCAAATCAAGAAAGCAGCTTACCCCTCGTCGGATGACTTCCTCCACAGCAGCCTCAGCACTGGCAACCAGCTGCTCCACATACCTGGTTCAAAGAAATTGAGCCGAAAAAGGTTACAGAAGAGGATGTCAAACAACTACAGAGACTGATTTCACTCTACTTTCTTTCCTTAGCTTTAAGTGTTCATGGCTGCCCTAGGCTAAGTTTGACCTATCGTTTAATGATAAAAAATGTAGTTCAACACAAGTTTTGGGATCGATAACACATTACCACATGATGCTGCCTGCAACTGCTGGGAATAAAGTATGAAGAGTCGGAGAGGTAGGTTCGCATAGTTCCATTTGGGATGCTATACTTTTCTTGTATACTAATAATAATTATTTACTTTTATTTATTTATTATTTATTTATTTTATTTTATTTTATTTTATTTTTGCTTTTCTATGAAAGGTAGGTAGTCCTGCGGCAGCCTGCCCACCAGGCCCCTATCTCAGGGGTAACCACCAGCAAGCTTTATAAGCCAAGGCAAGGGGTACCTAACTGCCCATATCAGGCATGCGCTCATCAACCCAATAATTTCCACTCAAGGGTAATATTTTCGCTACCACCCAGAATTGAACCTTGGTGGAGAGCGTAGAAGATGGGGTGGACCACCTCTTTAGTAATAATAAGTAAATATGTGACATAGGTAAATAATTTGTTCATCTTCAATGTCTTGATTATTTTTTTCCTTTTTTGGCTATTGATCTTACCAAAACTCTGTCTTCATGAATTCGGAACTAGGATTCTGGGGAAATAATTTTATTCATTATTAATGTAAAAGGTACACAACCTATACTAGCATACTTCATTGCAGAATATATCACTAATGCCAAACAATAAAGATGGCTTGTTCAGAGGTACACATTTGCTACAAATCAGGAACTGCAAACAGCATGAGAGTCCAAGTAACAATACCTATCATTTGCCTCTTCATCGCCCTCGCCAATGATAGGAATGGTGGGTCCCGACAAAATAGCAAACCTGTTGATGAGGAAAACGATCATCATCTGGTCTGTTGTCTTAAACTACTATCAAGACGCTCAATGTTACAATAAGAAGCAAATACCTTCTCGCTAACCAAAGAAGGGGAGAAGTTGGACCGATGCTTGCAAATTCATTGGGAGAACCACGTACTTGTCCTGCAGCATCTTTGCTTTTAAACTCCCCAGGATAAGACCAAATTAGACAAGGAAGAGGTCCATCTTTTGAGGCATCGTATCCGGGTGGCAAATATAGTGTGGCAGTAAGTTGCACACCGTCTTTCCTTTGGTACCTGATCATCTCTTTATGCAATGCAGCTAACTGTGGATAAGGGTGGGGGAAGTTTGTAATCTGGCATGGTTTCCTATCTGGCCAGTTTTGTAAATAATACTGGGTGTTTTCAGTTTTTGATTCTTTTGACGTTAGGACTTTCAGATGGTTCACAGAAATATCCCCTTCATTCTGATCAGATAGTAAGGCGACAACTGTCTCATAATACTTCTCCTTGTCACTCTGCCATATTCTTTCTTTGTTGCCTGTATTACTGAAGAGATTCTGTGTTAGAATTTGCAGCAACTTCCATTGGAGCAATAAACGGAGTTACGGAGATGTGCTGAGTGCCGAATTAGATACAAAATAGTTGAACTTACATGTCCATCAAGTCAAGGAATGGGACATTCCCTTCTGGGGTGGCCCCATTACCATTCAGCAACAAATAAGTTGCGTCATCATTTTCCTTCCTCATCCTTGCAATGACATATGTGCCAGCCGAAGTTCTCCTCAGCATGGGAGAACCAGGGTCAGAGTAAACATCTTCGTATGACCTATCAAATAGTATGCGTGGACTAACATCTTTACTCCCAGGAGAAATAACCCATGTCCTTGTTTTGCGTGTTTTATACCAAGATTCGTACACCAGAGCAAGAGAATCATCACACCAAGATATTCCCCTGCATAAAAAAGCATCAACCCAGCAAGAAGATCTTAGCCTCTCATAAAGAGAAATTTATACGAAATTGTATGTGTGCAAGATGCTACAGCTGATCTTAACTGACAGCATATGTACCATTCACCTAATATTGTGACATATATATACGAGTCTTAAATGCACGAATAACAAACATTTCTGAGTTAAACCAGAAGACAATGGACCAGAACTACCCTAGCATTGCTAGGTATCAGTCACAATCACAATCTGCCCCAAAAAAGTATTAGGCACGGTCACTACAGTCCATATGTGTTAGATTAAATTTAAGGATGCAGATGATTAGCATTGATCAAATTACTAAACAAAACCATGTGAGGAACATGTTTCCTTTACAGCTCAACTTGCAATATCTCTGGGGAAAAAAAAATGTTGAAGCATACTCCACTATCCAGCTACAACTTAGCATTGTCATTGTTGAACCTATGAGGTGGCAAAGCAAACATAAGCATGCAAGTCTGCAATGACTTGCCTAAAATGCAATAGGGGCAACAGGAATGAAATCCCACATCGAAGAAAACCCAAGAGAAGTATCATTTGAATAGGGTACGGCGTTTAAGGTAATGGTGTAGGTAAGATGCTGAAATGCTCATCACTATCACTAGGAAATTTTACATCATAGTGGACCTCATGATTAAAATGTCCTCAGCATGGCCTACTTAGAAGTAGGATAGGAAATCAATTCCTTTCAAATACATGACCCATCAGAAGTGGCCTCTCAACTATTTTACTAAAATGGTTAGGCCACTTACATTATCCCCCCCCCCCCCAGCTTTTCCATCTTGAAGTGGGGTCCACAGAAATAATTTGAAAATGGCTCAACGCACGCATAAAAATAAATAAATAAATAAATAAATAAATAAAAGGTGTCAGGCCAGAACACAATTGTCACTTTAGTGTCACAGTCATGTAGGAAAGATTTTTTTTTTTACTATTTACGAACAAAACCTTTTGGATATAACCCTGCAGACAGGCAAACAACCCTGCGTCCACAGAGATAGCTTGAGAACAGGTTCTCACTATGTGGCCATATAGTCAAAGTGTGGTGCAGCGGTGGCAGCTAAGAGCACAAGGGTTATTTTATCAAGAAATAACCATAAAAAAAAGGATATTACACACTCAAGTTCAGATTTATACCCATATCGAAGATCAAGTTTATGCAAGATGGTAGGTTGTTCGTCTTCGCTTGCTTCAGCTGATTGTGTGTAAACAATATCACGAGGAGAAACTTCCACCTTCGCGTCCCCTCCATCTTGAGTCTCCACCCTATAATGCAAATGGAATAAATAAAACAATAAAAACACGAATAGTAGATGAATGAGAGAGAGGAAAGAGTACATGAAAAGCAGAAAATTACCAGTACAAAGTTGAAGGCTTATCTGATCTCCAATTAATCGAACGCATCCCTTTTCTGACACTGTTGTGAGTAATAGGAATATCCTCTGCTAAGGGCAAATCACAGAGTTGTCTCACAAATTTCCCGTCAGCAGTCCATAAATCAACTTTCTTCGGAAATCTTCCACAAGGCACTATGTACGAATATGGCCTGTGGAAGGAACTAATCATTATGTACTTTTCATCTGGAGAGGGATCCAGTGATGTATACACAGCTGGTGGCCCAAATGGCTTTGTTGTTCCATCCAAAGAAACCAGTACAAGCTGTGAAGTTGCATAGTAATCAAACAAATCTTCATCGTATTCATCCTTCAACAAATCTTGGAAGGTTCTGACCCGAATAGTATTCTTTTGTTCATTGGATTGGATCTTGGGACCCGGTGGAACGGGAGGTTTCTTTGGGGGGTCCCCACGAGACAATGGAATGGTGCAAACCAGTAGAGTCGAGTCATTCACCCAAACAAAGCTATAGTACAGCATAGAACAATAATGTCAGATGATGACAAAACTCTAAAAATTAACTAGACAAAGCTCAGTTGATATCTGATAAGAACACTTACTTCTCAAAGACAGCATTCACGTAGATATCTGGTGACTGAAACAGGGGTCTAGCTTCCCCGGTTTCCACATTGGCAACCCACAATCTAAGTTTGCTGCTGCTGCCGTCATCCTGCTCTAGCAAACACAAAGCTTGAGTTAATAATGATGAAACTTAGAACTCAAACCAACTGGCTACATAAGGAGTTAAAAACCACGCCAATCATTGTATCCAGATCCCAGATGAATAATCACAACCCGGCGACTAAGAAGCTGAATAAGAATTGGCAGAAGCCAGTGGCCAAAAGACCAGAAAAGTGTATTACCTCGTTTACTCGTACGGTGAAAGATAAATGCTGACCATCACTTGACCTGATCCACCATCAGAGAAACATAATCAGTAAATAAAAAAAAAAAATAGTTTGAAGGTTGGGCACCGTACAACATAAGGTGAATGGACACTGCAGCCTTACATCATCCTAAATGCAATGTCCATAGTGAAAGCCCTAGGCATATAGCTTACATAGCAGCAAATCTCAAGCACAGCGGAACAAATATAACCCTTAACGCATGCAGTAGCTCATTTTCATAATAGAAATGAAGTCCAAAGAAATGTTCAAGACTCAGAACACTGGTAGAATTGTGTAAAGACGCTTAAAGGAATAAGATATCCAAGATATAAAGAGCCAGACGGTGGAAATAGCTGATGGGCTAACCTAAAGCTCAAGTCCACTCCACATGAGATGTGATGGAAAGTGAACTAAAAAAGGGAAAGCATTTTGAAAATGCAAACTACCAAAAGAATCTAAGCGTAGGTTGTGTCTATACTCTACAGGATCCAACTTCATCCTATCTGAAAACCTTATAAATCACGAATTCAGTATCTATAACTAAAGCCCTATAGTTCAATCCACTAAATGATAGGATGAAACAAAAGGTAGAAATTACCAGGTAACAAAATTGATCATGGCACCATCAGGTAAGCCATGTACCTCTTTTTCAGGTCCAAGGGTGCCATCACTCATCAACTGATGAATCCCAATACCTGTGTAGAATGACCTGTATGTCAATGAATGGTTCGGTTAGTAACTTCAAACACACTTCCAAGACAAGACGTAGCTCAAAGAAACAGACCAGTATGAAATAAAAATGAAGAATCAATGGACTAATTAGCTTATATCAGGTGTCCGGCTAAACCAGCTCCTGTTTAATTTGGTAACTCACATTCGGCTCCTGGTGTTGCATTTTCCATCAATCCGAATACCAGCAAGCTTCTCTTCTGGTCTAGCAAGGTCTGCCAATGGAGGTAAAGATCTTCGCTTGAGAAATAGTATCTTATCCCGTTTGGGTGAAAATGATAACGCGGGTACAGGAGGCGCATCAACAATGTCCTTTATCTCAGGCGGGGGCAGCTGATACCCACTGATTGCCAAATCATCTACTCATCAAAAGACAAAAGCAATGCAACACTTAGTAAAGGGATATGATATCTACAGTTCAACAATGGAAATAAACTCTGAAAATATACAAATATAATAGTGAAACGTAAACTCCAAAGCAAGCAACCCCGATACAGACCAAAGTGCAAATGGCGTGCAATAAACAAATAACCAGGTAAGGGTTTGTTCTCATCAACTTATCATAAGTACCTACGATCAGCCATCACCATTTAGTGTGATCACTCATCGGCACTTAGTCATGCTTCCGAATTATATTTTTTGAACTCCGATTAACAGTGATCACCGCTCATTGGCACTAATTACCAATCAGCACTAATCACTAACCCAGTCACCAATCAGCACTAATCAGTAATCACCATTCATCAAGAATAAGTTGAACGAACAAACCCGAATCATTTAGTTACTCATGGCAGACTTCTATGACAAAACCGGATAAAATCAGGGAACTTGCAAAGTTCACATGTCACATACTGAATCATTCAAAAAAAATAAAACTTTCAAATGCTTGTTCTTCCCCCACCATTCAGGACAGTTGCCAAGCTTAATAGATACAATTGAGCAACCGCACCTAAAACATATCACAACGATCCCAAAATGGATACAAACATGAAAACTCTATAACAAAAAACAAGAACTCACAACAAGATAGCTTTCATTTTCAAAAGTGCTTAGGTCTATCATCAAACCCAACTGAATCAAATCATGAACTATCCCCAAATTGACAACAAGTTGACCCATTGACATACTTTCTTCCCCAACACTATCCAAAACACAAACATCAAATCAAACCAACCCATTCCAAATTCAATCAATCATCCAACAAACCTAGAAACATCCAAAACAATCAAAGATAAGAAAGAAGAATGAGAGAATCACCCTCATATTGGGAGTTGGATGGAGACCCATTATTAGCCCCAATGGAAGCAGCATTTTCACCAGAAACAGCTTCAATTGGAAAGAGAGTATGAATCCTACCACCACTCATACTTGGAGTAACTCCAAACGGGTTTCCGGACACCGCAGATTGGACCCTCGACCGGCGAGAAGTTCCGGTGGACGGAAGTTTGGGACGGCGGAGGGCGACGGAGGACGGTGGAGATAGGCGATGGAAGAGGTGGTGGTGAGAGGGTGAGGAAGGAAGAGAGAGGAGAGAGAAACGATGACAAACTTTGTGAATTCGCATCTTCGTATTAATGCTGGGTGACTATCTTCCTTTATTCCTTCAGATAGAAAGTGAGTAGTACAGTATATTTTTCTTTTTTTTTTTCTGTACAAGTGTGGTTACTCAATTGCTGTGCTCATAAATCATCACAGTGACACCATTCTGGGGGCATTTCCAGATTCCGATGAAATTAAATTGGATTGATATAAAGGATTATCTTCACGGGCCAAAATGTGTTTGACTTTAAATTTTATTTATTCTGGAAAATTTCGTATACCCATTTTTTCTGGTGAGAAAAATGAACAGATTAATAAAGAACAAAAAATGTAAATAGACATGCTCACGATTATTCACTTTTATTAATATAATTGTTCACTTATCTTATTATAATTATTCATTATAAATATCTAGGAATAGATACTCCAAGTACATGTAAAATATATTGTCATTAGAGAAATAAACTTTTATTTTTTAAAAAAAAGTACAGAGATAGGTTTTGCTAACTACTCCTCTTTTATCTTTTTAACTAGTTTTTATCTTTTAATTTTATATATCATTTTACCATTTTAAATCAATTAATTACTAATGTTATTATTTTATTATTAGTGATTAATTTTTGCTAATGCAAGAAAATTTAAAAATAATATTTTGATAATATACCAAACTAAACAAGCAGGATAGAAAAGACAAAGTCAATCAACCAATTCTGATAGCTTCTTTCCATATTGTATTTAATTTGTTGGGCTACTTTTGCATCCAAACATATTTGATTTATTATTTCAATAATTGATTACTTATCTAAACCAATGGAGATAGTTCAAGTAGTCTCTTTCCAATTTGTTTATTTTTCACTCTATTGTATTATAGGATTATTGAAGTGATTGAAATTTCTCACAATTACACGACAACAATCCAATCGTTGCACCAAAGTTCCCCTTTACCTAACCACTAAAATCTAACCTTAAAAAAGTTAACAATAAAGAATAGCCAATAGCAATGTGACCAAGAGAATTCCACTAACAAAAAACAGTGAAGTAATTCATGATTGCATGCCTAAAATAATAGTAACTTCCAAAGGAAAATTAGTTGAAGTGGTCGTTTGTGCTCAATTACAACATTGCTTCCATGTTGACATTAAATAATATGTTTATGTATTAATGATTAAAATTTGTTACCAATATTTGCCATTGTTATATTGTTTCATAATTCAATGATATATTAACTTGTTTCTTTTTCTGCTTTACTGGTAGTAACTAATTGTCTTCCTTTTGTGATAGTAATTTTACTGTGTCTGAGTAATTTTCTTATTAATTATCACATTCTTTTACAATATTAGATTTTTAACAAAATGGAGATCTGGAACATTCTGATATGTCCATGGTCACCGGATCACCCAAAGCCTCATTTTCCTCCATTCAAACTAAGCTCAGGTGCAGAGTCTATTTTAAGGAGGACCCAAGACCTTGGAAGCATATTCAGACCATCCTTCGGTACGATATTCACTTCAAGCGGGACCTCCGCCCATGGAAGGCAATTTTGGGTCCTTGTTAGAATTACTCATGAGCCTTCTAAGGGGCTTTAGGATAGCGGCAAGAATAAGGGTGGAAGAATCAACCTCGAAGGCTAAGGAGAAGGAAGAAAATGGGAAAAAAAGAAGGAAGTTGGGCGAAAAAGAGAATACAAGCGGACACTCTTTCCATCATAACTCTTTGTGTAAAGCTCTGATATTCTTGAGCTTTGGTTAGCTTAAAGTTCACACCAAGAGCTTTTCAACAATATACTATAAGGTCAATTCGGAGTTCGAATGAAGAAGTTATGAGCATTTAAAATTCATCGAGAACACTGCCCAGAAGGCAATCGCCCCTTGTGCAAGAGATAAGGGTCACACCTGCGACCATCCCATTCAAGGGCAAGTCATGCCCATGAGCTTAATAAGTGTATTATGTGCCTTGATTTTTAGGGAAGTTTTAGATTGAAAATGTATATATATTCCCTTATTTCGCTATTATGCTTGGTCTTCTTGTTTTTGGTGAAAACTTACAGATTTGCAACGGTTTTCACAAAACCAAGGGTACCACGGGCCTCCACCACGGATGTACAAGCCATGTTATGAGTTTCAGGAGCAGGGATGCAAGGAGTGGCGAGACAGTGCCAACCACGGTCAGCCTGCGGTGGTTGCCACGGACCGTACGCGCAACAACCTTTTTTTATTTTCAATGGTTAAAAGAGAAAGAGAGCAGAGTTTGGAAGGGGTCGTTCGTTTTTCATCAAAAGAGAAGATAGTTCATAAGCATTTTCCATCGCTAATCTCTTCCAACCATCATCAAAAATCAAATCGAAGAGGGCGCGAAGGATCGGGATTCGAGAGGAAACAAGCGGCATTTGCGGAGAAAGTTCAACCCCGGAGATCGAGAGACTCAACGGAATTCGCTTCACTGTTTGCGCAATTCTTTTCGCATTTCCCTTTTGTTTTGAGGTTTGATTATCATGTTTAGAACATACTTCATGCTTTCGATGATTATGAGTGAGTAGATTGCATTTTTCTAAGGTGTTTGCAAACCGAAACAATGGTGTTTGATTAGAATTTTCATAGTATGTGCTTGAATTCTTGTTTTGAATCAATAGAAGGTTATGTTATTCATGCTCATGAGTATTTGTAAGGCCTCGAGTGCTTGTGATTTGAGATAAGTCTGAGAAGTACTAAAAAGTGAATTAGAACAATCCGACTACCAACCTTTCTACCTAGTTTTGCAAAATTTGAGAAAAGACTAGTAAACTAGGGAATCAATGTGAGGACCTGACTAATTGAGACTTTTAACTTTGATTAACTTGAAAAGCATACGAAAGTTGTTTGTTAGGTTAATTAGAGTAGTTCTATTAAGCACCGAAAAAGCGGTAGAATTCTTGCAGTTATCGATTCTTGATTCGATTGTAAGATTAATTGCACAAACTAGGACTTAATAGTCAAACCCATTGCTAGGTAAGTAAACCCCTTAAAGTTTTCTGCCCATCGATTAATCCTTAGATTTAATTCTTGTCTTCATTAGTCTTGATTAGTTGCTACAATACTTAAAAATCAAAACCCTGATTAACTTAGCAATCAAGTAGAGGGCTAGTTCACTACGTTGCTAGATTGAGTCCCAGTGGGATCGACCTTGACATGCTGCATCGTACCCGTGCGCTTGCGGTCCTGTTAAGTTTTTGGCGCCTTTTTTTATTTTTTATTTTCATTTGATCTTCATTTTTCTATTTTGATTACGTTAGGTGGTTTTGTTTTTGTTTTCTCTAGGTTTTCTCGGTGTATGCAAAAATCTCCGAAGTTCGAGTTCGATCTTGAGATTGAACAAACTTTTCGTTCTTTGTAATACCCGCTCTAATCCATGGTGATTAATTTTGCTAATCAAAGATAATTAAATTAATTCGCGCTTTTTAAATTCTTTTAATTGTTGTCACTGTTTTTGCAGGACTTGAACAGTGCAACGACCACCGATTCTTCAGTTCAGTAATCTTGGTAGTTACTCCTCGAATAGTATTACCGATATATTGTTATTCTCCAGTTCATTCGGGTTATTCGGATTTATTATTATTAGAGACGTGAGTACTCATGACATTGTTATTCTTGAAGTTTCTCATAGTATTAATGTCATAGAAAATAATTCGGGAACCCAAGTTAATGGTATCGGGTTAAAAGGGAGGAATTAATAAGTACTTGGGCCTGTGTTTTTCTTTGGCGATCCAATATATTGAGAGGTCAAGCCACACTTTTGGTAAATCATACAAGTTATAATACAAGTTTTCCTTTCTTTCTTTTAGTTCAAATATCAGATTCAAAAATTCAAGCAATAGAATTCCCGCATCAGACTCTCTCTCTGTTCGCTGGACCTGTGCTACCCTCCCCCCTTTTTCTACCCGCCACGAGGGTTGCCGGCGCCGGAGCCGGTGATGACTGGACTGCCGTCGACAGGTGGTCATCGGCCACCGCCTCCTCCCTTTAATCCTTGTGCATCTTTTCTCTCTTGAGGTATAGCATAAACCCTAACTTTTAATCCAATTTTCCTTGAGTTAGATGATGAAAGATTGTTAAGTTTTAAGTAAATTTACTTGTTCTAAGCAGTAATAAGAATAAAAGTCTCAATCTTGGGTTTTTATTGATAATTAGAGGTGGATTTCTTTTAGTGTCTTATGATGCACATAAGGTGTTCGATGAAATGTCTCATAGAGAATGGATTAAAATTAGATGAGTATGACTTGGTTGGAATTGTGTTTAAAGGTATGGTTGAATATGGATTTTGTTATTCTAAGACATGAATGTCAACTTTGATGATTAATTTATTGTGAAAGGTTAAGTCTTAGCGATAATTATAGATGCATGTACTTGGATCTGGATTAGAATGGCAAAATAGTGAGTATTATGATGTTTAATGTTGAGTTCATGAAGGATTATGTTTGGAAGGTTAAAATGTGATGAGATCTTGTTTTGCATGTGTGTAATGTGGTCAATAATGAAGGATTCTGGATGAGTTTACTGCTGGAAAGAAAAGTAAGGATGCTTAGGAAGTGATTTGGGGAAGAGTAAAGTTGAATACTAAAGTTTAGGATGCATGCAAGACCAAATAAAGGGTGAATTTAGGGTCTGGTTGCAATCTAAAAATTCCAGAGGGTGTAGAGTGTGAATTTACCCTATTTTATGGTATGATTAGATAGCGTAAGATGTTAGCTAAACCCCGATTTTTGAATATGAGAGTTTCGATATGTATCTCAAAAGTTATGGCAAAAACCATGGGGGGTTGTACACAAATACGAATTTCAGAGGCAGTTTGAAAATCAATATTTTTCATCTGTATAGAGGCCTTTTTGGACGGAGTGTTTAACATAAAAGATTTATAGGATTTCTTGAGCTTTCCGGAAAGGTACGTTTCATAGTCATATGATACCGGGAGTGAGAGTTATGGGAAAGGTACTTTTCTAGGACTTATGTGAGATTATGATCAACATGAAAGTTTTAGTATGTCTTTTAAGCTTTCCATAGACAGCTTACCCGTCCCTAACCAAGGTCTACAACCCGAGTTATGATTTTCCGAAAAATCAGTATCCATTCTTGTATGTTCTGGATAACTTGCTGAGTTAGGGGTTTTTACCCTCCTTAACCACGTTTTTGACCTTCATGATTAACTAGAGAGTTGTAGGACATTAGCTTAGCTTTCCAGAAAGTCCTTATGCATAATGATACGAACGATATTTGTCGGAGAAGTTATGGCTTTCCGAGAGAACTTTAGGAAGTAAGTTTAAGTGTCAAGTAATCCTAGGATTCTACAAGGATACTCTCCATTTCTCTCATCCAAGTTAGGTTCTAATTCATGGTTGTTGTTCTTGCTTAAAAGTTCTCTAAAGGTCGTTGCGCCCACTTGTTCAACTCCGTGCAGGTCCAAGTTGGTGTATAAGTTTCAAGTGTTTAGGTACGCATATTGCCTACCTTTCCCAAACATGTTTTATTTGTGATGATGTTTTATGTTTTATGTTGATGCTTTATGCTAATGTTTTATGTTGATGTTTTATTGATGATGTTTTATACTGATGTTTTATTTATGTTGATGTTTTATGATAAAGTTTTATGTTAATGATTTCATGATGTTTGACGCAAGGAAAGTTTATGATTTTGTTCTTTCAATGACGAGGTCTCTTATTATATGGTGCTAATCGCACTGAGGTACTTTCAATGTCGACAGACATCTGTCACGTGACCTGGACGGCGTCCATGAAGAGGTCTATAACGAGGTCTATTTATAATGAGATCTCTTGTTATGTGGTGCTAATCGCATGAGGTACTTTTGATGTCGACAGGCATCTGTCATGCGACATGTCCAGTGTCTATGATGAGGTCTATAACGAGGTTTATGATGAGATCTATAATGAGGTCCATATTGAGGTCTATGATGATGACGATGATGATGACGATGTGTATGATTATTATGTTTATTTTCTTTTTCTTTGGCTATTCAAGGTTTTTATGATGTGACTGCATTTTCCATTTTCAAAGGAATTTAAAAATGCGCGAACTAAAATGAACTGTGAAAGTTTACATTGTAGGGGTATGTGTACTGAGTTTAGCCAACTCATTTGTGAAGTTTTCTGTTTTTGTTTTAGGAAGTGCTCCTCCAAGGGCAACAAGCTCCCAGGTCCGAAGAAGTAAGCGAGGTGTCATTTTCAGTTAAGGTAGGCGTGTCGTAACAAGTGTGAGGACTCTTCCGCTTGGATGGTGATGATGAACCTCTCTCAAAAAGGATGGTTTTAAATATTTTGAGGAAATGATGTAAACCTTAAGTTGTGTTTTTATTTTGGAGTTGTTGATTATGATGTTAAGGGGTTGTAAGTGCAGTGAGGATTTAATTAAGTTATAAGTAGGGTTGTGTATGGTGTTATATTGATAGGTTTCTAAAGCCTTATCCTTTGTTATGGGGATGACGGTAATGCCCCTGGAGTTGGTTTTCTGCTGCGCTAATCCTTGAGTTATGTATGGTTTAGTAATAATCCGATGATTATAAATCTGGGGGCGTTACGTTCTTGGAGGAAGAGATAGTGACAAGAAGAAGCTAGTAGGAAATAAGGAGCAAAATCCGCGCAACATTTCCAAATGGTTGGTGAAGATGAACAGAGGACCTTTGGCCAGTATGTCACTATGAATGTCACCAACCCTTTAACAGCCATCAACATTCTGAATGTGGTGGCGAATGATATTGAGCTTAAGAACTCCCTCATCAGTTTAGTGCGAGCTACGCCCTTCCGTGGTCTCCCTAGAAAGGATCCTAATCAACATCTTCGCATCTTTCGTCAAGCATACGACACTTTCAATGCCAACCGGGCCTCACTAGATGCAATCAAGCTGCGGTTGTTCCTGTTCTCACTCGAGGGAAGAGCGTGGAAGTAGCTAGACTCCCTTCTGGTGAATTCCATAAGCACTTTCGATCAGCTTGCTAGTGCGTTCTGGGCCAATTACTTCCCATCAAGCAAGCTAACGAGCTTACGAAATTAGATTTCAACCTTTGTCCAAGAGCCGGATGAGAACTTGTATGATGCATGGGAGAGGTTCAAGGATTTGCTTCGCCAGTATCCGCAACACGGTTTTGAGCGATATGTGCCCATCCAGGCTTTCTAGAATGGAGTGGATGATCAGCTGAGGGCCACCATTTTCATAGCAGCTGGGGGGGAACATCATGAGCAAGTCGGTCGACGAGCTTTACACCTTGATCGAGCAGATGGCGACATGGCGCTGAACAGTTATTAGTGGTCCAAGCCCCGTTCCTCGAGAACGGGAGTTAAGCTCGAGGTTGATATCATTTCTATTTTAACTGCTAAAATTGATGCTATGACTCAAAAGATGGACCGATTAAATGTGAATGGATCCCTTCCCCAACCATGTGCTTCATGTAATTCATTTGAGCATGAGACCCTGTTTTGTCCTAATGGTTAGCTAGTATTGAGTCCTCTAACCAAGCCAATTTTATTATAAACCCATGACCGAACTTTGACCCATTCTTTAATGTTTACAACTCGGGATTGAGGTACCATCCTTACTTTTCCTATCAGAACAACAATACCACGGGTCCTCAACAACAAGCCCAAAGACCACTCGGTTTTCAAAGACAAGCCCAACCTTAATAAACGCCCCAAAATACTAGCTTGGAGGCTATGTTGGAACACATGCTTTTGGCTCAACAAAAGCAAGATGAGACTATCAAGCTTTTGGCTAATAAAGTTGACCAATCGGCAACTCATAACAAAATGCTTGAGACTCAAATTGCTAGTCAGGCTAATGCTTCCTCTACTCCTCTCGGTAAGCTTCCTAGCCAACCTGTAGTGAACCACCAATGCAATGCCATAACCTTAAGAAGTGGGACACAATTGGCGGGCCTAAGGGGTGCAAGTGATGAGCATGTTGTTGTTGATGTGCATGATGATGTTGTTGAGAATGTCGTGAATGATGTGAATGATGATGTGCATGAGGAGGTCAGTGAACCCTCCAAAGAACCTATGATTGATGTTGTTGTGCAAGGTGAGAAGGAGCCTTCTAAGGATTCAAAAAAAGTTTCCTAAAGAGTTTACACTCCACCTATGCCTTTCCCTCAAAGATTGGCTAAGGCTAAGAGCGATAAACGATTCGGGAAATTCTTGGAGATCCTCAAGAAGCTCCATATAAACATTCCCTTCACCGACACCCTGTCTCTAATGCCTTCCTACGCTAAGTTTTTGAAGGAGATTTTGACAAACAAAAGGAAGCTGGAAGAGCACGAGATAGTGGCGTTGACGGAACAGTGTAGTGTCGTGCTCCAAAACAAGCTTCCCCAAAGCTTAAGGATCCCGGTAGCTTCACCATTCCCTATGAGGTAGGGAAAATTTCCATTGACTGTGCCTTATATGACGTTGGTTCTAACGTGAGCCTTATGCCTCTCTTCTTATCTCAAAAGCTTGGTATGGGTAAACTAAAGCCCACCACCATTTCCCTCTAATTGGTTGACCGATCGGTCAAGTTCCCCATAGGAATTTTAAAGGACGTCCCCATTAAGTTAGAGAGTTTCTTTGTTCCTGTCGACTTTGTTATTCTAGAGATGGAGGAAGACACCCGTACCCCTATCATTCTTGGGAGACCTTTCATGGCTACAGCTGGGTGTTGCATTGATGTAAAAAATGGTAGGATGTCCTTTTGTATAGGAGATGAAAGAGTTGAGTTTAACTTTATTGAAGCCACTCAATTCCCTACATTTGTTGATGATTGCTTCAGAGTGGATACCCTTGATTCCATTCTGCGGGAAGATAGTACTAACCTTTGCTCTAACGATCCTCTTGAGCTTTGTTTGTTGGCTAACAGTACAACTGAGGATCACGATCCCGAGGTTGCTATGTGTGCTAAGCTCTTGGAGGCATCCCCAGAGATTCCATCGAAGCTGGAAACGGTGGAAACATTGAAGAATGAAAATCAAAAGCGAGCAAGCCACAAGTGGGAAACGAGCTCCAAAGGTAGAGTTGAAACCTCTCCCTTCTTCCCTAAGGTACGAATTTATTGGCTTTGATTCCTCTTGACCCATGAATGTGAATGCAAATTTGAGTCGTGTTGAAGTTGATTCTTTGTTAAGAGTCCTTAGGTTGCATCGTAGGTCCATTGGCTATACCGTAGATGACCTTAAGGGCATTCACCCCTCATTTTGCATGCATAGGATCTTGATGGAAGATAGCTATAAACCAACCATTAAAAATCAAAGAAGGTTAAACTTTAACATGAAAGAGGTGGTAAAAAAGGAAGTCTTGAAATTGTTTGATGCTGGAATGACAGGGCCGCAAGCGCACGGTGTACGTAGTAGCACGTCAAGGTCGATCCCACAGGGACTCAATTAGCAGCTCAATAAACTAGTCTCTAATACGATTGCTAAGCTAATCAGATTTTAGGTCTTGGAAAAGGTTTAACAACTAATCAAACTAATAAAGCAGGAAAAATCAATCACATAGTCTATCAAGAGAGAAAGATTTCTAGAGAGATGCTAACCTAACAACGAGTTCGATTACTAAACCTAGCTTGTACAATCATACATTCAAGAATGAATCAAGAATCGATAACCTCTAAATCCTATCGCCCTTTCGATGCTAAATAGAATTATTCTAAACAACCTAATCAACAACTTTCGTGTGTCTTTTAGGTTAAACAGAATTGAAGGTCTCAAAAAGTCAGGTTATCTAATGATTCACTAGTTCACTACTCCTTTCTCAACTTTCGTGAATCTAGGTAGACAGGTTGGTAGTCAGATTACCCTAATTCACCTTTCAGTACTTCTCAGGTTAATCTCTAACTCATGAGTATTCAAGCGCTCAAAGAACACACATGAACATGGAAAACACAACCTTCTATTGATTCTAATCAAGAATTCATGCACAAACTAATAACAATCAACCAAACTACATTGTTTCGGGTTACAAAACCCTAGAATTCAAATAAACTACTCACTCATGTTTAAGAAAAGTACGACACAAATTCCAAACATCACGATTAATTCTCAAAACAAAGAAGGAATCGAAAAGAAATATAATTACGAAAAAAATACAACCGTCGAGTCTTTCGATCCCGGGGTGGTGTCTTCCTCGTGGACGTCGATAATTTCTTCTTGATTTTTGATCTTCACTTCTTGAATCAATCTTGATCTTAGTCTTGATTAATGGGGAGGAGTAGATGGAAGTATTTGTTGCTCTCTTTTTCTCTTCAATGGAGGATAGGTGATAGACCCGATGATAAATAATGGATAAATTAATATGAACTACCGCTGCTGCTATTTTTCTCCACACGTCCCAGCCACACCCAGCTGCCACGGACTGTGGGAAATGCCCCGGGCTAGTCGTGACAGTCGCTGCTGCTTTCTCCCTTCAGTCTCTAATTGTGCTGGGCAAATGCATGGTTGACCGAGTGAATACAACGAATGAATTCAATTTGCTCCATTTTCCACTCTTCTAATTGGACCGAACCAAGGCTTGGCCCTCCCCTTCTCTCCTTTTATTTGGACCGAATGGATGGATGGAGGAATAAAATGAATGGGCCTCCACTCCTTTTCTTTGATTTGGGCAGAATAAAGAGTAATGATAGCTGGCTCAAGCAATTAATTTTCCTTCCCTTCTCTCCTTGTGTTGGGCCGAATCAAGGGTTCCACTAATGTAGTTATGCCCTCACTTTTCTCTTTGGCATGATTGGGCTGCCTCAAAAGTAAACGAAATGGGCCAGCGAAGCAATTCAATTTCCTCCCTCTTGTTCACTGGGTCGAATGATAGTGAAAGAAATGCAATAAATTTCCTCCACTTCTAAGTCTTCTCATTGGGCTTTCCTCCTTGTTTTTGATTGGGCCAGCTGAAGCCTGATGAACGAATGATGTGAATTAATGGCCCAAGAGAATGCTGCTGCGTCACGAACCGTGAGCTCCACCATGGTCAAACCATGATGGCCTCTGGCCGTGGGTTTTGTCGTTCGTTTGATCCCAAATTCATACCACGGTTCGGTATTTAGTAGGAGAGGTCTGTGGTATACTCAATCTCATCAAATGTTGAGAGAAAATTGGTGTTTTGGCCTCAAAACCTACAATTTCACATAAAAACAACAACACCAACTGTAGTAGGGAAATTGGAATATAAATTAAGGTTCACACATAAAATTATCCCTAATTCACTATCGAAAATCCCTAAAAACATAGTCATAAGACGCAGTTATCATGGAATCATCTATCCTATTTCATATAGTGAATGGGTGAGTCCAGTTGTACCTAAGAAAGGGGGGATGACGGTAGTAAAGAATGAGAACAATGAGTTGATTCCCACTAAGACTATTACGGGTTGGAGAATGTGTATTAACTATCACAAATTGAATGATGCAACCCGTAAAGACCATTTCCCTCTTCCCTTTATTGACCAAATGCTCGAAAGACTAGCAAATCATTCATACTTTTGTTATCTAGATGGATATTTTGGTTTTTTCCAAATCCCTATTCACCCTAGTGACTAAGATAAGATCACCTTTACTTGTCCTTACGGTACATTTGCCTATAGGAGAATGTCATTTGGGTTGTATGACGCACCCGCTATGTTTCAACGTTGTATGATGGTTATTTTCTCTTATTTTATTGAGGATATTATGGAGGTTTTCATGGATTACTTTTTAGTTTATGGAACCATCTTTGATCATTGTTTGCACAATTTGGCTAAGGTGTTGTTTCAACGTGAGGAGGTTAATTTGGTTTTGAATTGGGAAAAATGTCATTTTTTGGTACAAGAGGGTGTAGTCCTAAGTCATGTGGTTTCAAATAAAGGCATTGAAGTTGACAAAGCAAAGGTTGAGGTAGTTGAAAGACTACCACCTCCAACCTCCATCAAGGGGGTGAGGAGTTTTCTTGGACACGTTGGTTTCTATCGACGGTTCATCAAAGACTTTTCTAAAATTGTTAGGCCTCTCACTCGATTGCTTGTCAGAGATGTGCCTTTTGTATTTGATGATGTTTGGTTGAGTGCTTTCAATAGGTTGAAAGAGGCTTTGATCACTGCGCCTATTATGTAAGCCCCGGATCAGAATTTGTCGTTTGAAGTGATGTGCGATGCAAGCGACTTCGCATTGGGGGCTGTTTTGGGGCAAAGGAGGGATGGCGACGTTCTCCATTTATTATGCGAGCCAAACTCTAGATGAGGCTCAAACCAATTATGCCACCACGGAGAAGGAGTTCTTGGCGGCCATTTTCTCTTTGGAGAAGTTTCGGTCTTACTTGATCTACTCCAAAGTGATTGTGTTCACCAATCATGCCGCCATAAGGCATCTCATGAAGAAATCAGATTCTAAACCTCGACTCATTTGATGGGTGCTACTACTCCAGGAGTTTGATTTGGAGATTTGGGATAAGCTCGGGTTGCAAAACGTGGTGGCCGACTATCTCTCCCAATTGGAGGACTTGCTGAACGAGAAGCTCTCCATCGATGATTCGTTTCCGGAAGAGAAGCTCATGGCTATATCTACCCCCCTCACTCCATGGTATGTCGACTACGTGAACTACCTTGTTTATGGAGTGATGCCACCAGATTCCACTTTTTAACAAAAGAAGGAGTTCCTATTTGAGGTGAAGAGTTATATATGGGATGAACCCCTTCTTTTCAAGTTACGTACCAATGGGGTTTATCGAAGATGCATTCTGGAAGATGAAGTTCATGGTGTATTGCATCATTGTCACTCTACTACCTATGGTGGACATTTCGGGCCCGATAAGATCGCCTCCAAAGTCTTGCAAGCTTGTTTCTACTGGCCAACCCTCACTAATGATGCAAGGGATTATGTGCTCACTTGTGATTGACATCAACAGATGGGTACCATTTCCAAGAGGCATGAGATGCCCCAAAGCCGGATTCTAGAGGTTGAACTCTTTGATGTTTGGGCAATAGACTTTATGGGTCCTTTTCCTCCCTTCCACAAGAACCTCTACATCCTAGTTGCTTTGGATTACGTCTCCAAATGGGTAGAAGCGATCACCTCCCCCACCAATGACTCGAGTGTTATTATGAAGTTTCTCAAGAAGAACATTTCCGTTCGATTTGGCACTCCTAGAGCCTTGTTGAGCGATAATGACACCAATTTTTGCAACCGACCGCTTGAATCGCTGTTAAAGAGTACGAGGTGTTCCATAAGGTGGCAACTCCTTACCACCCTCAAACAAGTGGCCAAGTAGAGTTGTCCAATAGAGAATTGAAGAGCATCCTCGAGAAAACGGTTGATCGATCCCGGAAGGATTGGTATTTGAAGCTCGACGACGCTTTGTGGGAATATCGAACAACATTCAAGACTCCCTTTGGCACTACTCCTTTCCGATTAGTGTATGGGAAACCTTTTCACTTGTCCATGGGGATGGAGCATAGAGCTTTTTGAACAATCTGGACCCTCAATATATCAAGGCGGCCAGTGAGAGGCAGACCCTCCAATTGCAAGAGCTTGAGGAGCTGAGATTGCAAGCTTATGAAAGTTCAAGGCTGTACAAGGAGATGACTAAGAGGTGGCATGACAAGTATATTTTGCCAAAGAGATTCAAAGAAGGTGACATGGTCCTTTTGTTCAATTCAGGGTTGAAATTATTCCCGGGAAAGCTAAGATCCAAGTGGTCCGGGCCATTTCAAGTCATCAAGGTTTACCCTCATGGAGCGGTGGAAGTATGGAGTGAGTCTACCAATACATTCAAAGTCAACGGGCAGTGCCTCAAGCCCTACATCGTGGGGAAAGTTGAGGAGAAAACCACACATCATGCCCTTTGTTAGGCGTTTAGTTTTTGATTTCCTTTTCTTTCTTTCCCTTTTTACTTCTTTTTACCCTTTTTATCTTCCCCCACCCCCCAAGTTTTAGTTTTTTTTTTCTTTTTCCTTTCTTCCTTTTCTTTTGCATTTGTGTTTTCCTAACTATGAAAAGAAAAAAAAAACAAAGAGAGTGATATTGAGGGGAAAGATTCTGAAAGTGAGGAAACGATGAGAATATGAGCAATAAGTTTAGGATTAGACGGTAGAAGGATGAGTCTATTAAAAAAGAGGGAGGTGAAAGAGTAAGTTTGAGCATGTGAGTGAAAGAAAGGATTTTGAGTGAAGAAGAAGAATAAGGATAAGACGATGGGAGGAAAGATCAGTGAGTATGAGAAAAATACGGGCTAGTATGAGGATGTGTGAGTAATTGAGAGAGTGGAAGAGGAGAGGAGAAAAAGATGAGTGAAAGAACCGAGCAACTCCCATTATACCCTATCCGCGGCCGTGGCTCCAACCCGTGGCACAGGAAATGTCAAAATTTTCACCCACCAATGTGCCCATTGCCTACCATGGTCAGGTAGTGGTCATTGTTGCGGGCCGTGGCGTCCGTAACCTCTTTCCCCCTCAAAAACCCAACTCCCAGCGGCAACCACGGGCTGGCTGTGGTCAATCCTATAGCCCGTGGTGTCTGCTTCATTTTCCCCTCGAAAACCCTATTCCCAACACGAACCACAGTCTGCCCGCGGTGGCTACTACGGACCGTAGTGCGTCTCTGACGTTCGCAGATCGAGTTTTTTCCCCCCTTTTCTCGCCTAAAATTCTTCTTCCTCCCTTCTCTTTTCAAGCAGCAACACAAAATCCTTCTTCCACTTCTCTTCTCCTTTGTTTCTCTTCTCCTTCCTTCTTCCATCTCCATTTAAATTCCTCCCCTCTCTCTACTCCATCTCCCCTTATACCCATACTCCTTCCATCTTCTTTACCCTTTCCACCACCAATTTGTCCCCTCTCGCCATCTTTCCCTCATCAACCCTAACTCCCCATTCTTCTCAATCTACCCAAAAGCTCAACCTTTCCTTCAAATCCTTCTTCTTTTCATCACCATTCCCACTTCTAAACCCTAATTCACCATAAAAGGCCCTTTACCACCATCAAACTCCATCTTCACTCATATTCTCTAAACCACTGTTGTTAAAGAGCTTCACCAACAGCCTCAAGCTTCCAATTTTGTTTCAATGGCATCAAAGAAGAGGGAAAGGACGGATACCACTAGGGAGGCTTCACACCAAGCCAACGTAAGGGAGCTACGCGCTAACAAGCAGCAAATCGTGCCGCAATGGAGCCCGATAATGAACCCATCCCCTTTCAATTCACTAATCCTATGCAAACTGCTAATTATTTACGTTTGAAAACTCGTGGTTTTGTTGCTTCACTCTATATTGATGATGGATTGCTTCAATCTATGGGTATTCTTGATGACATTCGTTAGTTGTTTGCTAGGGGTGGGATGAGGGATTACCTGACCTTTAAGGAGCCTTCCTATTCTGACTTGACCTTAGAATTCCTAATCACCTTATATATTGATGTTCAAAATGGTAAACATTGCCAAGAAGACTTAATTAGGTTCCGTCTACGATATCAGGATTACCAATTGAAGTTTCGCTCTTTTCATAACATCTTCCCCCTTCCACCTCCCACCTCCTCGGGATGTTAGTGAGCGACGTCTGCCACCTAGGTATGACCCGGACCTCTTCTAGGAAATGATTACCGAGATTCCTCCTTACAATTTTAGCCAGTCAAAAGCTATTGAAATCAAAAATCTGGTCATTAGGGTCGCTCAGCGCATCTTTGCAACGAGCTTTTTCACGGGAGATGAAAGCCTTAATGTACCGCGCATCACTAAATTGTTTTTGTTTAGGAAGATGTATAATGTTGAGACCATAGGCCCTGGTTCCTTTCTAATCAACTATTTACAGGAAGTTGCCAATAGGAGGCAGGGTAAGATTGCCTATGGAGGTGTTGTTACTAAGATTGCCAAGTCTTTAGGGGTTGTACCAATGAAGAATTTAGGATTCCTTGGTCTAAGAGATTAGATAACACCGCCTTGACCACCATGCTTTTCATAGTCTCTCGAGGGGATAACATCTATTGGAAGTACCCCAAATAGGCACCTTATGCAGTTATCTAATATGGCCCGGGCCACCATACAGGACCGAGCTAACTTCTCCTTCCAACCCGAGGGGGACACCGTCCCTCCTCCCCAGGATCCTCTCGAGCAGGACCCCCAGCCCGACTAAGCTTGCCCCTCCCTCCTCATCTGGCCTATCCTTTTCCTATGCTTTTGACATGGGCAACTTCTCTAGTGTGCTTCGTGAGATTCGCGACGAGCAAACCTCTCTTATCGAGTATGTCCAGACGGAGCATGCTGAGCTCTGTGGCATGATTACGTCGCAGAACCAACACCTGACCTACATGAGCAAGTGACTGACTGTAATGCGTGATTGGTTTGAGTCTCGCATTTCCCAAATACCCTTCCCGTACCCCCACCTCCTCCTGAGGAGTGATACCTTATTCTTCTTTCTTTCCCCCCTCCTATAATCCTGATTTTTATTTGCATTGAGGACAATGTTGTGTCCTAGCATGGAGGGGTGGGTTTGTGATGGAAATCCGTCCATCCCAAGCCCAACAAAGGAGATCAAATTCATCTACAAGGAGGTAGAAAGGGCCATAGAGGAAGGATCTATTGTGGAGGCCCAAAGGCCAACCCATATGGTGTGCACATTATTCTAGGAAGACGTCCAAACGTCTTAAAGGCCCAAGTTCACGTCCAAGATGAATTTCACAGATTTTAAACCGTGTCGGGTTCGGGTCCGAGCCACCAAAACCGGACTCGTGGATGATGGCAAGAAGGAAAAAATTTCGACCCAACATTTCCACACTAAATCCGCTAATCCGGGCATGTTCAAGAACCGTTACACCGTTTCAAGAGGTGGGTTGATGAGTATCGGGCTAGTGTGGTTGAGACGAGCCATCCGTTGGCGGAGCATGGGAAGGCTCAGGACTTGCTTCCGAACCGAAGGGCGTGGGACCGGGCTGGACCGTCCCAGGAATGAGGAGTATTAAGATTCGGGAACACCTCGGAGCAAAGGAAGCCAAGGCAGGAACAACGCCCGCGACCAGACGCCTGTCGCGACCGAATCACGCTCCGTCGCGGCCGAGGCCCTTTTCTTGCAAGACACGTTGCGCCCGTCACCATACATGTCACGCCCGCGACCTTTGCTTTGGCCCAGTGATAAGTGTATTTATATATATGTGATCTTGGGTTATTAAGAGTTAATTTGGGTGATTTTTGTTATGAATGTGTTATTTTTATGCCGGAATTCTCTATATTATGCTTGGTTGGAGTTTGGTATAAGTTTTGTAGGAAAATGGAGTTATTTGGATCAAATCAAGCTCAAAACCAAGTCAAAGGAGTCCAAGTAGATCACAAATCAAGAGAGAGATCCACCCCAAGGCCCAAGCTCAAGCGCAAGAACACATTGGATACCGGCAGACATCAACACGGGTGAGAAAAGACCCAAAACGGGTCATTTCAGCCTTCAGAAAGTCCAGAAAATGATCCCAATAACCAACACGGTCCGTGTCACTTCAACACGACCCGTATTGAAGGAAACACGCTCCGTGTTGACCTGGAATCACCCGTGTTGGCTCTATTTAATGCAAAAATGGCGTTTCGGTTGCTCTTAATGCTATATAATTGATGTATCCGGTGGTTTTTGCTGGCATTGACTCCTACTCATCATCATCCTCATCATCATATTCATCCATCCTTTCATCCATATTTCCATCCACGTTCATCCATTGTGAAGATAAAGAGATTTGTTGAGTTTTGGAAGATCGGTTCTCAAGAATTGGAGAGAAGTGGAGGAGCAAAAGACCCCGCGTATCAACATTCAAGCAAGGATTGAAATCTAACTCGGTTTATTTCTCTTTCTTATAGTTTTCATGCATTTTGGAATAGAATTTCATATGTTTAGTGAATCGAACAAGAGTAGTGAGTAGTTTCATAAGTTTAGGGGATAAACCCTTATTAGTTTCTCTTATTGATTGAGTTTTATTGGATTGAACAAGTTTGTTTATCTAGTTTGAATGCATTTTACTTATCCTTTGATTATGTTTGTCATTGCTTTTGTTGGCGCACCATTAGCATGGATTTAGATTATTGAATGAAGTACCGAACAGAGAAATTCGATAATCGGAACCCTTAGGATTAAATTGGTTATGAAGTGAACTAGAGATAGAAGCCTTTGTAATTAGGGGTCATTAGATAATTTGATCTTTAACTTAGATAAAATTGACACAATAAAGAGTCCAAGAGATCAATTTTACTAAGCAATCCGTTTCATTGCCAAAAGCTCGCTACGGAATATATTATGCGATTATCGACCCTAAAATGTACCAAATTAGTGACATACATGTTCAATCCATTTGTTTGATTCATAGAGTTTCTTAGGTTTTATCCCTTGAACGCTTTTCTCATATTCATTAATCCAAGTAAATTGTGTGAATATTTGTTGTTTTGTCCTTTTTAGCGAATAAAAATAGTCTTAGTTTGATTCAAATCAAAACCCGACCGATTTAGCAATCACATAGGAAGCTAGTTTGGTGTGTAGTTAGCAAAGTCCTTGTGGGATCGACCTTGATACTTGCTACACGTACACCCGTGCTCTTGCGGCCTATCAAGTTTTTGGCGCCGATGCCGGGGACTTTGTCCCTAGCCGCCACCGAACAATATCCTTAGATTGACTAGATCATTTTTCTTTTTTGTTTTTCTCGTTTTCATTGTTTTTCTCAAAAAATTCAAAAAAAATGGAAATTATCTATTTTCCCCAATTTGAGCAGGAGTTATTTTGGTGCTATTTTGAGCGATTACTTGCTTGCCCTGTTCCATGTGGTGTTGAGCTGAGAAATCAAATATTCTTGATATTGTTGTTGAGGGGGTGAATAGTGAGACTCGTACTCTATTAGAGTATTTTGGGTTTTATGCTAGAACTGTTGATGGAAGCTTGGAGTTTGCTTGAGTGGCTTGCACGTGATACACTTTATTTTGAGAATTATTTTTGTGCATCTGGTTACTCTTACTCTAATCCTTGTGCATCTCATGCTAGATTATATACTCAACCCCATTGTTTGTCTCCTTGTCGTTTATGTTGTACTCTTGACCATGATGATTCTACATGCCCTGGTTTAGCCAGACTTGAGATTTTAATGAGGGCAATGCTAGAGCAACAAGATAAATTAAAAGCTAATCTAGAGGAAATAGTTGACCTTTCTGAGTCATCTTTGCCAATTGTTGCTCATTCCCATCCTAGTTTACCTAGAAACACTACTGATGGTGTCTTTGCTTTTCATGATGTACCCTTCCCTTTTTCTCAGTCGACGAGGTTTAAGGTGAATGAGTCCTATGGGTTTGATGCTAGGTATGATGATGATTTTTCTCATGGGTCAGTTGATACTATTGATGGAGAGGCTTGTGAGGGGGTTATGGGTGGATTAGATCCTTCAAGCAAAGAATTTGATGATGTTGTACTCCCTACTTCCAATGTCTTATTCCATGCTTCTACTCCATGTTCACCACTTTACTATTCCCCTAAATGCCTAGATGAGCCACCTTTTGTTGAAGAGACCATATGTGTTCACGTTGATGTGGGCTATGTGGTTAATTCTTGTGATATGCTTGAGGGGAACAACAATGTTCTTGATTTGTCCATAGGTACAACAAGAGGGTATCATTCCTCTCTTGATCCATCTTGTTTATACCTAGAGTACTTGCCTAGAAAACTCATGTGGACAACTTATTTTGATTCTTTTGATTTTTCTAAGGCCTTTGATCTATTTTAGAAATCGATACTTACATTTTCTGCTATAACTTTTTTGTTGCTTTCTTATTTGCAAGCTTGTAAACCGCATGCTGAAGAGTTTGACAAGCTTCTAAGGGCATTGACGACATCTGAAGTAATGGCCCCAGTCTTAAGTTCTTGATGGAGCGGCTGATGCTCCATTCGCCCCATTCTTGAAGAGGCGATAGTTTCGGTGCATCCAGCACCTAACCTGGTGAGATCTTTCCTTATTTCCCCTTTTTCAATTTATTTGACGTTCTTGCATTGAGGGCAATGTTTAGTCCAAGCATGGGGGGAATTGTATAAATGTGTAGTAGTGTCTTGAGTTTGTTTTTGTTTGTTTTTCTTAGTTTTTTGGTTTTGTTTATTTATCAAGAATTGCATCCACCTAGTTGCATTAGTTAGATTCATCCTTGATTTTTATTTTCTTAGTTTTTAGTTTGTTTTATTTTCTAGGTTTGCATTTAGTTTAGTTTTAGTTTTTATTTTGAGAAAAAAAAATTCCAAAAAATCAGAAAATTAGAAAAATTAAAAAATTGAGGGAAAAAGTCTAGGTTTTCTTTTAACTAGATTTAATCTTGAGTAGCCCATTTGTGAATAACAGTCATGAAAAGAGTTTGTGAAAGCTTATTGAGTTGAGCACTGCATTTTGAAAGCGATGATTGATTCCCCTTATGATCTATTGGAATGAGTTTGGCATATACATCTATTTGAGCTAGGTTTATTTGAGAGCTTTTACCCGTGAGACCACAAAGCCTTAAAATGACTAATCATTTTTATTAGTCTCATATTTTCCATGTGTGACTCATCCTTAGTTTCATTCTCTAGAACTTGCAATGTATCTCCTTGAAATTGCATTTTTGCTTGTGCTTTGATAATATGATAGATGCATTGTTATATATATTTTAGCTACATAGCCAAATAGCCACCCTTTACATGTTAAAATCCAGCTTTAACCCTCTTTTAGCCTTGTATCACTCTTTCTTTTTATTACCTATATTAAAAGCCATGGCTGAATATTGAATTTCCTACCCTTAAGCCTATGCTTGGAGTGTTAGAGTGTGAAGAGTTGGGTTTATTATGGTGTTTTTGTCGTTTGGTTTTGTTGGGGATGTTGTGAAGTTGAATATCATGAGATTGCTCCCAATTTTAGCTTGATATGGGTTGAGGTGGAAATTTGCCTTATAATTGTATATTTATTTGTTTTGAGTTATAGTTCATTTTGAAAAAAAAAAACAAAAAACAAAAAAAAGCGAAAAGAGAAAAACAAAAATGAAAAAAGGTAGAAATAAAGTGTTTAGTAGTTTGTTAGTTTATTTTCTTTGATTTGAGGCGATTTCTACTTGATTATGGGATGCGTTGTAGTGAATATAAGGTGTGAAAGTTTTGTTTGTGCAAATTTGGTGAGGTTTATGCTCCAAGCTTGGGTTTTTAGCTCCACTTCTGCAAATATGTTTCAACTTCTTACCCTAACCTTAGCCCCATTATAACCCTTTTGAAAGTCCTCTTGATTGTCATTGTGCATTGCATATTAGCGGTAGAGAATTGGGATGTTTTGCAAGCTTATGGTAGGATGTTGCTTTGGTTTGAGTATTGAGCGAACCTTCAATGATTTATTCACATTTAAACACATGAGAGGAGTGTTTCCACATTCCCAAATGTGAGGTTTCTCTCGATCTGCCGAGTTTCTTATTAAACATGTGTCTGCTTACTTCATTTGTGATGAGGGGTGATTAGTTTGATCTTGATAGGTATGGTTTTTGTAATTCTTTTTATGGTTTCATTTTCTCTTGTATATAGAGACTTTCGTTCATACTTGGGCTATGCTTGATTAAGTTGGATTAATTGAATGTCTTATCGATGCTTTCCTGAGGAGATTTGTAAATAAAATTTCAATTTTACCTTGAAACTTTTTCCTTTTGATTTGAGTCATTTTGTCCAATTTATTTTCTATTTTCGTTCTTTTCGTTGTTTTCTATTTTGTTTGTGAGTATTAGCCTTGCTTAGGGACAAGCAAGGTGTAAGCATGGGGGGGAATTTGATAAGTGTATTATATATATATGTGATCTTGGGTTATTAAGAGTTAATTTGGGTGATTTTTGTTATGAATGTGTTATTTTTATGCCCGAATTCTCTATATTATGCTTGGTTGGAGTTTGGTATAAGTTTTGTAGGAAAATGGAGTTATTTGGATCAAATCAAGCTCAAAACCAAGTCAAAGGAGTCCAAGTAGATCACAAATCAAGAGAGAGATCCACCCCAAGGCCCAAGCTCAATCCCAAGAACACATTGGATACCGGCAGACATCAACACGGGTGAGAAAAGACCCAAAACGACCGTTTCAGCCTCCACAAAGTCCAGAAAATGATTCCAGTGACCAACACGGTCCGTGTCACTTCAACACGACCCGTGTTGAAGGAAACACGGTCCGTGTTGACCTGGAATCACCCGTGTTGGCTCTATTTAATGCAAAAATGGCGTTTCGGTTGCTCTTAATGCTATATAATTGATGTATCCGGTGGTTTTTGCTGGCATTGACTCCTACTCATCATCATCCTCGCCATCATATTCATCCATCCTTTCATCCATATTTCCATCCACGTTCATCCATTGTGAAGATAGAGAGATTTGTTGAGTTTTGGAAGATCGGTTCTCAAGAATTGGAGAGAAGTGGAGGAGCAAAAGTCCCCGCGGATCAACATTCAAGCAAGGATTGAAATCCAACTCGGTTTATTTCTCTTTCTTATAGTTTTCATGCATTTTGGAATAGAATTTCATATGTTTAGTGAATCGAACATGAGTAGTGAGTAGTTTCATAAGTTTAGGGGATAAACCCTTATTAGTTTCTCTTATGAATTGAGTTTTATTGGATTGAACAAGTTTGTTTATCTAGTTTGAATGCATTTTATTTATCCTTTGATTATGTTTGTCATTGCTTTTGTTTGCGCACCATTAGCATGGATTTAGAATGTTGAATGAAGTACCGAACAGAGAAATTCGATAATCGGAACCCTTAGGATTAAATTGGTTATGAAGTGAACTAGAGATAGAAGCCTTTGTAATTAGGGGTCATTAGATAATTTGATCTTTAACTTAGATAAAATTGACACAATAAAGAGTCCAAGAGATCAATTTTACTAAGCAATCCGTTTCATTGCCAAAAGCTCGCTACGGAATAAATTATGCGATTATCGACCCTAAAATGTACCAAATTAGTGACATACATGTTCAATCCATTTGTTTGATTCATAGTGTTACTTAGGTTTTATCCCTTGAACGCTTTTCTCATATTCATTAATCCAAGTAAATTGTGTGAATATTTGTTGTTTTGTCCTTTTTAGCGAATAGAAATAGTCTTAGTTTGATTCAAATCAAAACCCGACCGATTTAGCAATCACATAGGAAGCTAGTTTGGTGTGTAGTTAGCAAAGTCCTTGTGGGATCGACCTTGATACTTGCTACACGTACACCCGTGCTCTTGCGGCCTATCACCCAGCCAGGAAGCGGAGCAGCTCCGTGTCGTGCCCGAGTCACGGCCTGTCACGCCCGTGATGCATGTGCGCGCCACGCCCGCGACGTCGGTCGCGCCACGACCCTCTTGGCGGCGGACCTTGGCGGACGGTGGAACATCACGCCCACGACACTTTGCGACTCGCCCGAGTCACCCCTCTGCGACGGACACGTTGTTTCGTTATTTTTGTTCTGTTTTAACCTAATTTTCTGTATAGTATAAATAGCTTGTTTAACACACTTTTCTAGAGAGCTTTTGATGATTATGAACACGCTATTGCATTGGTTAGGGTTTCCCTAAGTTTTCTCCCAAAATCTAGATTACTTTATCCAATCTTTTGGTGGTGTTTCTAGTCATTCCTTTATTGATCATTTGGTGGATGTTTCCTTTATGATGGTCATGGTGGGGTGTTAGGCTTTAGTGATGGACTACCTTTATCCAAGGTCATATCCAATCCTATTTGGTATTCAAGGTTATTGATATTGGTTGATTTTGGTTATTATTCTTGTTATTATTCAAGTTCAAGTCTATTGTTGAGAAGTTCAAGCATGGGTGATTGAGATGTTCATCTTTCTCCCCTATTACCTTGTTCATGGATTGCTCTCCTCTCTTCAACAACAACAACAAGTCAAGCTAAAGTCATCAAGTCCCCCACCGCGCCACGCTCCAGTTGGTATCAGAGCTCAAGGTTTTTCATCTAGCTTGACTTTTTTCCATTGTTCTTGCTAGTTTGTTCTCTATTGTTGGATTTTGGTAATTTGATTGAAATATTGGTGTTCCCCATCCCTTGTGCCTCCAAGTGTGTTGGAGAGATTGTTATTGCTATTGCGTTTGTTGATTTTGATGCATATTGGAGCTTTGAGGTGAAGTTGGAAATTTGTGCCCACAAGGTGTTCGATAAAATGCCCAAGTGAGAAAAACACAAAGAACCCTTAGCCAAACACAAGCCAACTACAAGAAAACCCCAAACTCCACAAATATTTCCAAACACATAGCGTCCCTCACCTTTTCCCTCGTTATGGAAGGAGAAATTGATTCCGAACTAGAGGGATCAAGCCATCGGGGTAGCCCTCGAATTCGAGCTCTCGAGGACCGACTCATGACTTTCGACAATCGTTTCTCTACTCTTAAGCGCAACATGAATGCAATTATATCGCGGTTGGACAACCTCACCCACGAGCGTCCACGTCCACTTGAACGTCCGAGGCGTGCACCAAGCCCCATCCGTCCTCCTCCCAACTTTGAGTCGAGCGACGATGCTAGAGGCTCCCCTCGACGTCGAATTCATCGGGAAGTGCATGATCGGCCACCTCGTGATGATTTTCAAGACGTCAAGATCGATATCCTCGAATTCAATAGGTCCAATGATCCGGATGACTACATCGAATGGATCCAATTGATGGATAGGATCTTCGAGACCAAGGAGTATGATGATGAGAAGGCTTATAAGGTCGCGAGCTTGAAACTCACCAAGGCCGCCTCGCTTTGGTTTGAGAATATGAAGGTACATCGGGTTCGTGAAGGAAAGACAAGGATTTCTACTTGGACACGGCTCAAACAAGTGATGAATCGCCGTTTCTTGCCCCAAACTTACAAGAAAGACGTCCTACGAAGGCTATATGCTCTTACCCAAGGCAAACGATCCGTTGGTGATTACATCTCGGAATTCGAGCAACTTCTCATTAAAAGTGGCCTTCAAGAGCTGGAAGAACAAACGATGATGCGATTTTTAAGTGGGTTAGATCCTTTGGTTGCCAAGAAGGTTGAGGTTCAACCCTACTATTCGATGGACGATTTGTGTAGTTTGGCTCTCTGAGTTGAGCGAAGAAAGGAAAGGGCAGACACCAAACCCTTGTCTAGACTCGTCTATCCACCATCTAGCCGACCTCCTCCGAATTCAAACACTCCAAAGTCTAGCGAGACACCCAAGTCCACACCGGTACCAAGACTTGACAAAGGAAAGGGACTTGCTACGGTGACTCCAATGGAACCTCCTCGATGGTTGGAAGGCCGGAAGTGCTTTAAGTGTCATGGATATGGCCATTTTCAAGCCGATTGTCCTAACCGTCGGACTTTGACACTCCAAGAGGTCCATGACATCGATGATGAGCTTCGAAAGGCTCAAGAGGAACCCGATGTGTTGGTTGAAGATGCGAATACTAGTAATGAGGAGGATGTCGCCCCATACCCCCTGTGCATGGAGGCGCACTTGTTGTGAGGAGAGCTTTGCATACCCATGAGACTCCTCTCGACAAGGTCCAAAGGGAAATGTTGTTCCAAACGCGGTGCTTCGTAGGTGGAAAAGTGTGCACTCTTGTCATCGATGGAGGGAGTTGCACGAACATCGCATCAACCACTATGGTCGAGAAGCCTGGTTTGCCTCTACTACCGCACCCTCGACCCTACTCACTCCATTGGCTCAACGATCACAACGACATCAAGGTAACTCAGCAAGTCTTAGTGAATTTTTCTTTTGGATCTAACTACGATGATTCCCTTGTTTGTGATGTTGTCCTTATGAGCACTTGTCACATTTTATTGGGTCGACCATGGCAATACGATAAGAAAACGGTGCACAATGGATTGAACAACACTTACACCTTCACCCATAAAGGCAAGAAGGTAAAGCTACTTCCTATTTCTCCCCAAGAAACTGAAACTTCAAAAGCCAGGATGGGTAGTGAGTTGAGGAACCTTCTCATGATGAGCGAAACACGGGATGAGCGTGCTCTTGGCAAGGACGAGCTATCTCTTGCTTCGTCTTTGCCTTGTAGCGAGCCTAGTAAGGGTGAGAGTTCCCAAGCTCACATAAATCTCCTCTACCGCCCCTTAACCCCTCACCTCCACAAAACAAGCCTCCTTCCACTTTCTTGCATTTGGACGATGGGTACATTGTGGGATTTGAAGATTGTGGGATATCTAGCATGATTGCTCGTGGCATTTGGGATGATCGAAGTTTACCGGAATCAATTTAAGGGAAGTGTCCTGATTTTAACCCCCAAGAGTTGAGGGCAACTCTTCTTCAAGAGGGAGAGCGTGAACCGTGTCGGGTTCGGGTCCAAGCCACCAAAACCGGGCTCGTGGATGATGGCAAGAAGGAAGAAATTCCGACCCAACATTTCCACACTAAATCCGCTCATCCGGGCATATTCAAGAACCGTTACACCTTTTCAAGGAGTGGGTTGATGAGTATCGGGCTAGTGTGGTTGAGACGAGCCATCCATTGACGGAGCATGGGAAGGCTCGGGACTTGCTTCCGACCCGAAGGCCGTGGGACCGGGCTGGACCGTCCCGGGAATGAGGAGTATCAAGATTCGAGAACACCTCGGAGCAAAGGAAGCCAAGCAGGAACAACGCCCGCGACCAGACGCCTGTCGCGGCCGAGACCCTTTTCTGGCCAGACACGTCGCACCCGTCACCATACGGTCGCGCCCACGACCTTTGCTTTGGCCCAGCCAGGAAGCAGAGCAACTCCGTGTCGCACTCGAGTCACGGCCTGTCACGCCCGTGACAGACAGGCGTCACGCCCGCGGCGTCCCAGGTCGCGCACGCGACCCCTCTTGGCCAGCGACAGACCTTGGCGGACAGTGGGCTGTCACGCCCGTGAAACTCTGCGACTCACCCGAGTCACCCCTCTGCGACGGACACGTTGTTTCATTATTTTTATTCTATTTTAACCTAATTTTCTGTTTAATATAAATAGATTGTTTAGCACACTTTTCTAGGGAGCTTTTGATGATTATGAACATGCTATTGCATTGGTTAGGATTTCCCTAAGTTTTCTCCCAAAATCTAGATTATTTTATCCAATCTTTTGGTGGTGTTTCTAGTCATTCTTTTATTAATCATTTGGTGGATGTTTCCTTTATGATGGTCATGGTGAGGTGTTAGGCTTTGGTGGTGGACTACCTTTATCCAAGGTCATATCCAATCCTATTTGGTGTTCAAGGTTATTGATATTGGTTGATTTTGGTTATTATTCTTGTTATTATTCAAGTTCAAGACTATTGTTGAGAAGTTTAAGCATGGATGATTGAGATGTTCATCTTTCTCCCCTTATTCCCTTGTTCATGGATTGCTCTCCTCTCCTCAACAACAACAACAATCAAGCTAAAGTCATCAACTCCCCCACCGTGCCTCGCTCCAGTTTTGGAATTTCCAAGAAAAATTTCACAGTTTTGGCAATTTCAAGTTGAAGTTCACATTTTTGGTGTTTTCCTTATTAGTAGCAAGTTTGTTATTGTAATTTTATTATTTTTAGTTGTGTGTGATGCCAAATAATATCTAGTAGCTTGGGCATCAAGTTAGAAGAGTCTAGAATAATCTAGAAGGATCTAGAAGTCGTCTAGAGTGCTGCTTGGACGCCAAGCTTAGGAATCCTAGTTGTGGTTGGCTAATTTTGTAATTAATCCATCTTGGATTAGGAAAGCCAAGTCCTAGAAGGATTCATACTATTGTAACTAATTCCCTTAGGATTAGGAAAACCAATTCCTAGGAGGATTTGGTTGTTTAAGCGTCAAGTATAATGTCCTGGTAGGATTAGGACTTAGTCTAGTATAAATAGAGCATAGGCTTGTAACGTTTGAAACAACCAACTTTGATAATGAATACATACAAGCTTTTGCTTATCCTTGAGTGTTTCCTACTCTCTCGTTTGATCTCTTCTATAGTATCTTGATTTGGCAAATCAAGTGGTGACGAAGAGCTTGCTTCCTACTCTTAGAAGGTGTTTCTGTAACTAAGAGGAAGAGCAAGTAGCCCTAGGGTTCCAACTTGTGGTGTTTCCGTATCAAGTTTCATTCTCTTGAACTATCCAGTTCTCCTATCTATCTTGTTGATTTCTTAAGGCTATTTTCAAAATCTCTCAAAACCCCTATCTTTTACGTGAATCCCCTTCAAACCCTAACCTTTACGTGAACTTCCCCTAACCCCAAGATTGGTTGCACATCGTTCTATTGATGTGTAATTGATCAATCCCTAGCCTTTGATCCAGTTATAAATCAGTTTGAATGATTTGGTTGATTGAGTTTGATTGATGCTTGTTGGTGTTTGCTGCGATTTAAGGTCCATACTTGCATTTGTTTATATTCTGCATCCTCATCATAGCATGTAGTTGCATTTTAAGGTTCATCTAGTCTCCTAGAATCTTTATTTTATTTTTTTTCTTTTTCTAACACTTTTAGGCTTCACATTTACATTTAAGGTGCATCTAGGTTTAGCTCTATTGCTTGATAATAGAGAGAGAGAGAGAGACAGAGAGAGAGAGAGAGAGAGAGAGAGACAGAAATCAGAAAAATGTGAAAGAAAAAAAAGAGAGAAAAATTAGGATAAGTGAGGTAGAAAATCCTCCGATGATGATTATAAAGCTAAGTAGTTTTTCTTGTGGCTTTGTTTAATCATTGAATAGCCCAGTTATGATTCAAGTTTTTGAAAATAGTTTTAGAAAACTTCTTGGTTCAGAATTGCATTTCGATAGTGAAGATCAATTGTCCCTTCCGACCCTTTGGACTGAGCTTAGCATATGAAAGATCGTGAGCTAAGATTGGTTGTTGAGCGCAAACCCGTGAGACCACTAAGCCAAAATGACTAATCATTTTTATTAGTTTCATATTTCTGTGTGTGACTCTACCTTAGTTGCAATCTCTAGAACTTGCTTTGCATCTCTTTAAAACTGCATCTTGCATTGTGCATTGACAATATGATTGAGGCATTCATTTTTTACATCTCGTAGCTACATTAGCCAAATAGCCACATATATATATATATATATATATATATAATTTTCCTCTTTTAACCATTCTTTTAGCCCTTACTCACCCCATTTTCTTACACCTGTATTACATGCCTTGGCCAGACACATATTTCCTACCTTTCAGCCTTCGCTTGGAGTGTTTTGAGTGTGAAGAGTTGGGTTAATGGTAGTAATTTCGTGGTTTGATATGTTAGGTATGTTATGAATAGAAAATGTTGAGTTCGATCCCTCGCGTGTGTAGCTCCATTGTGGGTCGAATGTTGGAAATTTGCCTAGTATTTTACATATGATTGTGGTTTGCAATTCACAAAAAGAATGAAAAAAAGGGAAAATCCAAAAATAAAAAAAGGCCCAAAATCAAAAGCAAAGAAAAAAAGGGAAATAAAGTGTTTGGGCAAGCGAGATTTCTAGCTTTGAGGCGGTTTCCATAATGTTTCGGATTTGGTTTGATTGTTTATGAGTGGTTTGGTTGAACAAATGCAGAAATTTGGTAAGGTTTAATCCAAGCTTGGCTTTAAACTCCACTTTATCCAAATATTTTTCGTCCCTTACCCTTAACCTTAGCCCGTTACAACCCTTTCAAAGACCATTGATTATCATTTGCACTTTGCATATTAGTGGTGGAGAATTGAGATGTTTAGCAAGTATATGGTAAGTTGTTTCTTAGGTTAGAGTATTGAGAGAACCAACATTGTATACTTTTTCAAACACATGAGAGGAGTATTTCCACATTCCCAAAAGTGAGGATTGCTCCTAACCTTCTTAGTTTCATGCTCATACATGTGTTTTCTTGCTACCACTGGTGATGGCAGGGTGATTGATGTTGGAAATATTTCAAGAGTATACGACAATTATATAGCCTAAAGAATAAAGTATATCAAGTATAAGGATCATATATAAGTGAAACAATAAGAATATGATCAACACGGGTGAAACAGGAAGTAACACGGGTCGTGTTATCTTCCAGAGAGCAAGGAAAACTTTCCTGGGCTCAACACGGGTCGTGTTGCACCCAACACGGACCGTATTGATCCAACACGGGTCGTGTTGAAAGCCAGGATTGTTTTAAATGCTAACGGCTATATGATTTTGTGTAATTAGTATTTGATATTACAATTAAGCACGATTATAAATGATATTCCAACAGCTATATGACTTGATTTGGTCAAGGTCATATTAAGATTGGGATCCTCCATTAAAGTCTCTTGATTGTCCTTTGACTAGGGCATCCTAAGTGGGTTGGTATTCTCCTATAAATAGGAGACATCGTAGGCTATTTGAGATACACCATTCTAAGCAATCACATCTTCATTCTTGTCTAGACTGCAGCTATACTTGAGTGATTCAAAGAGAAACTATTATTCTTGAGTGTTACAAGTGCTAAATTTTATCCCTTTGAACATTTACGGTATCGTAAATAGTTCTTAAGGAAAGAGAGTATTAAGCCACAACTCTTAGCGTTATCCTAGCGAGTTTCCATTGTTTTATATATCGTTACTCCCTTTCCTACAACAATCTTAAGAACTATTTAGGAATGGCCTCGCTACGTGATATGTCTAGCAATTTCCAAAAGCTAGAGCGCTTTGAAGGAGTGGATTTCCGGCGTTGGCAAAGGAAGATGCATTTCTTGCTAACGACTCTCAATGTGGCATATGTGCTTAACATTGAGATTTCTTCCAAGGTGGTTCAAGAATCTTCGGTCGAGAAGGTGACAACCGAGGAGTCTCCAAAAGAAGATGCAACCGCTAAGACTTCCACTGGAGATGGAGGCAAGGAACAAGGAAAAGACAAGATGCCCATGGAAGATGTGGAGGCTACTCGGCAAAGGCTCAAGATGGAGAATGACGACTACATTTGTAGAGGATGCATTCTCAACGGGATGAGCGACACCCTCTTCGATGTCTATCAACATGTGGAGACGGCAAAGAAGCTTTGGGAGATGCTTGAAGCTAAGTACATGTCGGAAGATGCGTCAAGTAAGAACTTTCTTGTTAGTCAATTCATGAAATTTAAGATGGATGATAATAGGAAAATTCTAGACCAATTCCATGAGATTCAACGTATTTTAAGTAACTTCAAGCAACACAATTTGAACATGGATGAAACCATAATCGTATCCTCTATTATTGACAAGCTACCTTCCTGTTGGAATGAAACAAAAAGGGCTCTCATGCACCGGAAAGAGGCTATGTCTCTTGAAGGTTTGGCTAACCATCTTCGGATTGAAGAGGAGTTACGCCTACAAGATGGTACCAAAGAGCAATCTAAGGTCCATATGGTGCAAGAGAATAAGGGAAACAAGAATAAGAACAAGAGCCATAACAAAACTAGCAAGGGAATTCAAAAGCCTAAGCAAGTTTGTTGGAAATGTGGCAAACCGAGGCACACAAAGAGAGAGTGTTACCAATGGAAAAGAAGCATGGACTTTTGAACAAAGATACATCTAAGGGTAAGAGTAAGGAGAAGGAACCCAATTCCTTCGTGGCCATGATTAAGGATCATATTAACATGGTATCCATTGGTTGTAATGTTTGGTATATAGACTCGGGTGCGTCAAGGCATGTTTGCATTGACAAGAGTTTATTCAAGTCTCTCAAATCGGCGTATGATGGTGTGAAACTTTACATGGGCAATAACCATCCAGTCAAAATTGAAGGCATTGGGCAAGTGGAACTTGTTTTCACTTCCGGTAAATCTTTGCTTTTAAATAATGTGTATTTAGCTCCGGAAGTATGTAAGAATCTTGTATCCGGTTATCTCCTTAGCAAGTTTGGTTTTATGCAAGTTTATGATGGAGATAATTATGTACTTTCCAAGGGTGGGACTTTTGTAGGGAAGGGATATGCTTATGGGGAGATGTTTAAGTTGAATGCGAAAAGTAATAAAGATGGCATGATTTCCGCTTATATGCATGTGTCTACTTTGAATAAGTCTTTTCTATGGCATGCTAGATTAGGAAATGTGAACTTTACAAAGTTGAAAGAAATGTCTAATCTTGATTTGATTCCTAAGTTGAATGATGACATAGAAAAGTGTAAGACATGCATGCTAAATAAAATCACCAAAAGTTCATTCTCAAGTGTAAAAAGAACTTCTAAATTGTTTGATTTAATTCATAGTGATTTAGGAGATTTTCATAGTACCCCTTCAATTGGTGGTAAGAAGTATTATGTGACATTCATTGATGATTATTCTAGATATTGTCAAGTTTATCTTTTGAGTTCTAAAGATGAAACACTTGAAAAGTTTAGAGTTTACAAAACTAGAAGTGAAATTCAATGTGAGACCTTGATTAAAACTTTAAGATCCGATAGGGGAGGGGAATATTATGATCCAAAATTTTTCCAAGAAACGGGCATTGTTCATGAAACAACCGCCCCGTATACACCACAACAAAATGGGGTTGCAGAAAGGAAAAATAGAACTTTAAAAGAAATGGTGAATTCTATGTTGTCAAACTCCGGTTTAAGTAATGGATTTTGGGGTGAAGCCATGTTAACGGCTTGTTATATTTTGAATAGAGTTCCATTCAAAGGGAATTCTAGTACCCCATATGAGTTATGGAACAAAAGAAAGCCAAGTCTTAAGTATTTTAAGATTTGGGGTTGTAGGGCTATTGTAAGAGTCCCAGAACCTAAGAAAAGAAAATTAGGTGAAAGAGGAATTGAGTGCATCTTTATAGGCTATGCTCAAGATAGCAAAGCTTATAGGTTTTTTGTGGTTGAGCCAAATGAGTACATTTCGGTGAATACCGTAATGGAGTCAATAGATGCAATTTTTTGATGAGACTAGGTTCTCTTCAATTCCTAGACCGAAAGAAATAACTCAAGATATTGTTCCTCTAATTGAGCCTCAAGATGAAAATCATGAGGGTATATCCATACAAGATGTTCTTCCAACTCATGAGGTTATTCATGATGAAGAAGATGAAAGTATTGAGTTAAGGAGTAAAAGATCAAGGAAACCAAAAGACTTTGGTTCGGACTTCTATGTTTATTTAGTAGAAGGTTCAAGGGACTCAATTGAAAGTGAGACCCTATGTATGTACAACATAGATAAGGATCCTAAAACTTTTAAAGAAGCTATGCAATCTCATGATGCTTCTTTGTGGAAAGAAGCAGTACAAGATGAGATTGATTCAATAATGGAAAACAATGTTTGGATATTGGTTGACCTTCCTCCGGGAAGTAAACCAATTACCTCTAAGTGGATCTTTAAAAGGAAAAGGAAATTAGATGGTACCATTGAGAGATATAAAGCTCGATTGGTTGTAAGGGGCTTTACTCAAAAGTATGGTATTGACTACTTTGATACATATGCACCGGTGGCTAGGATAGCTTCAATACGTGTATTGTTAGCTTTAGCTACTATCCATAAGCTAGTTATCCATCAAATGGATGTCAAAACGGCATTCTTAAATGGAGAACTAGAAGAGGAAGTGTATATGGAACAACCCGAAGGGTTTGTTGTTGAAGGTCAAGAAAAGAAAGTTTGTAAACTCATAAGGTCCTTATATGGACTTAAGCAAGCACCTAAGCAATGGCATCAAAAATTTGATGAAGTAGTGCTTTCAAGTGGTTATAAGATCAATGAATCGGATAAGTGCATATACTCTAAGTTTGAGAATGGAAAACGGGTGATTATATGCCTATACGTTGATGACATGTTGATCTTTGGGACCGACATGGAACAAGTTAATAGGACCAAAGAATTTCTATCCTCGAAGTTCTCTATGAAGGACATGGGTGAAGCGGATGTAATTCTTGGTATTAAGATCATTAGAAATAATGATAAGATAAGTTTATCTCAAGAGCATTACATTGAGAAAATATTGAACAAGTTTGGAGGTGATAAGGTATATCATCCGGCAATGACACCTTATGATCCGAGTAAGAAACTAGAGAAAAATTTGGGTTCTCCGGTTAATCAACTTGAGTATGCTAAGTTGATTGGAAGTCTCATGTATGCTATGACAAGTACAAGGCCAGATATTGCTTATGTAATTGGCATGTTAAGTAGGTTTACAAGTAATCCGAGTAATATGCATTGGTTTGCAATTCGGAGAGTATTAAGATATTTAGCTGGTACTAAAAGTTACCAACTCACATATAAAGGAGATCCTTCGGTATTAGAAGGATACTCGGACGTGACTTGGATTAATAAAGGAGATTTCTCCTCTACCAGTGGATGGGTGTTCCTTTTAGGAGGTGGAGCAATTTCTTGGGGATCTAAGAAACAAGCTAACATAGCGGACTCCACCATGTCTTCGGAATTAGTAGCTTTGTATGCTGCTTGTAAGGAAGCGGAATGGTTAAGGAACTTATTGTTGGAAATACCAGTTTGGTATAAGCCAATGGCTCCAATCACAATTCATTGTGATAGTAAAACTACTCTTGATGTTGTATATAGTCATGTCTATAATGGCAAGTCAAGGCATATTGGTTTAAGACATGCTTACATACATCAACTTATAAGAGATGGAGTAGTGACTTCAAGATATATCAAGTCAAAGGAAAATTTAGTCGATCCTTTAACCAAAGGGTTGTCTAGAGATTTGATAAAAAGTACTTCAAAGGGGATGGGTTTAAGTGTAGCTCAAATATCTACTAATCACAACAAAGACTCAACTTTATGAATTGGAATACCACCAATTTCTAAAGTTCAAATGAGTACCGAGTTGTTTACGTTAGTAGGAAGCATCGTTTTTATCCCAAGGTCAAGAGATGCTTAGAAATCTGTAATGATAAGAGGATGAGTATTAGTACTCTTAATAGACTTTGTGGAAAGCCTAATTACAGGGGTTGTATAGTTACAAAGTCTACCTATATAAGTGTAATGTGTGGCCGCATAAAGGAACTATGAGCTATAGTTCTAAAACACTTATGAAGGATAAGGACACAAGGCCGGATAATAGTGTCAAGGTATTTACACTCAAGAATTTAAAATATATGTGTGTTATGAGTATAGTTGATCAATATAAATCCAAAGTTCAAAGCAATGTCTACTTTGTGATTTGGATTCAATTTTGGCTCATATACACTAATTGAAAAGTTCAAAGAGTAATCTACTTTTCATTAGGCATATGTTTTGTGAGTTTCTCTAGTGATTACAAGTTAAGGTATATCTCAAATAGCGGGGGAAAAAGCTCCTTAAGTAAAGTTATTTCAAGGGTTTTACATACTCTTGAAATAGCGGGAGATTGTTGAAAATATTTCAAGCGTATAAGACAATTATATAGCCTAAAGAGTAAAGTATATAAAGTATAAGGATCATATATAAGTGAAACAATAAGAATATGATCAACACGGGTGAAACAGGAAGTAACACGGGTCGTGTTGTCTTCCAGAGAGCAAGGAAAACTTTCCTGGGCTCAACACGGGTCGTGTTGGAACAATACGGATCGTGTTGCACCCAACACGGGCCGTGTTGATCCAACACGGGTCGTGTTGAAAGCCAGGATTGTTTTAAATGCTAATGGCTATATGATTTTGTGTAATTAGTATTTGATATTATAATTAAGCACGATTATAATGATATTCCAACAGCTATATGACTTGACTTGGTCAAGGTCATATTAAGATTGTGATCCTCCATTAAAGTCTCTTGATTGTCCTTTGACTAGGGCATCCTAAGTGGGTTGGTATTCTCCTATAAATAGGAGACATCCTAGGCTATTTGAGACACACCATTCTAAGCAATCACATCTTCATTCTTGTCTAGACTGCAGCTATACTTGAGTGATTCAAAGAGAAACTATTATTCTTGAGTGTTACAAGTGCTAAGTTTTATCCCTTTGAACATTTAAGGTATCGTAAATAGTTCTTAAGGAAAGTGAGTATTAAGCCACAACTCTTAGCGTTATCCTAGCGAGTTTCCATTGTTTTATATACCGTTACTCCCTTTCCTACAACAATTGATTCGATCTTGATAATGCAGTTCTTCTAAACCTTTTCGAAAACTTCCCTCTCTCTTGTGCTTAAATGTTTTCATCACTCTTGGGTAGTTCTTGGTTAAATTTAGTTGTTAGAGAGTTCTACTAATGCTTACTTGAGGGGGTGTGTAAATAGTATTTTTTTCATTCCACCTTATGTTTTTCCTTTGTTGATTTCTTTTTTTTTTTTGAATCTTGTACTTACTTGGGGACAAGCAACTGAAGCAAAAGGAGTTAGCATGGAGGAGTATGATAAATGCATTATTTGCCTTGATTTTTACGGAACTTTGGTAGTAGATTAGGGAAGTTTTAGATTGAAAATGTATATATATTCCCCTATTTCGCTATTACGCTTAGTCTTCTTGTTTTTTGTGAAACTTACAGATTTGGGAGCAAACACTGGTTTTGGGATCAGTTTTCGCAAGACCAAGGGTACCACGAGCCTCCACCACAGATGTACAAGACATGATACGAGTTTCAGGAGCAGCGAAGCAAGGAGTGGCGAGACAGCGCCAACCATGGTCAGCCTGTGGTGGCTGCCACGGGCTGTGGTGGTCGCTGTCTACGCGCAACAACCTTTTTTTTTATTTTCAATGGATAAAAGAGAAAGAGAGTAGAGTTGGGAAGGGGTTGTTCGTTTTCATAAAAAGAGAAGATAGTTCCTAAGCATTTTCCATCGCTATTCTCTTCCAACCATCATCAAAAATCAAATCGAAAAGGGTGCGAAGGATTTGAATTCGAGAGGAAACTAGCGGCATTTGCGGAGAAAGTTCAACCCCGGAGATCGAGAGACTCAATGGAATTCGCTTCGCTGTTTGCCCAATTATTTTCGCATTTCCCTCTTGTTTTGAGGTTTGATTATCATGTTTAGAACATACTTCATGCTTTCGATGATTGTGAGTGAGTAGATTGCATTTTTCTAGGGTGTTTGCAAACTGAAACAATGGTGTTTGATTAGAATTTTCATAGTTTATGTTTGAATTCTTGTTTTGAATCAATAGAAGTTTGTGTTATTCATGCTCATGAGTATTTGTAAGGCCTCGAGTGCTTGTGATTTGAGATTAATCTGAGAATTACTGAAAGGTGAATTAGAACAATCCGACTACCAACCTTTCTACCTAGTTTTGCGAATTTGAGAAAAGACTAGTAAACTAGGGAATTAATTTGATGACCTGACTAATTGAGACCTTCAACTTTGATTAACTTGAAAAGCATACGAAAGTTGTTTGTTCGCTTAATTAGAGTAATTCTATTAAGCATTGAAAGCGTGGTAGAATTCTTGCGGTTATCGATTCTTAATTCGATTGTAAGATTAATTACACAAACTAGGATTTTAATAGTCAGACCCATTGCTAGGTAAGTAAACCCCTAGAAGTTTTCTCCCCGTCGATTAATCCTTAAATTTAATTCTTGTCTTCATTAGTCTTTATTAGTTGTTAGAATACTCAAAAATCAAAACCTCGATTAGCTTATCAATCAAAAAGAGGGCTAGTTCACTGCGTTGCTAGATTGAGTCCCAGTGGGATTGACCTTGACGTGTTACATCATACCCATGCGCATGTCAGACCTCTTGCTGGAAATGATATGCCTCCTTCTGCATGAAACCTAGATCACGCCCGAGACCTATGTAATTCTAGTTTAAATTTTCAAGATTTCCCCTCTCCCTATATGTAGTTGTAAGGTTCGTTTTGTAAGAGACTTTTTGACTAATTTTGATGATGAATACAATGAAGAAGCTTATGGCTCTGATTACTCCTTAAATCTTGTTTACTTTATCCATAATTGATATTTTATGGTAGTATTGCAAGTCATACCTTTGAAGTCTAGTGTTGGAATCCCTTTATCTAGACTTGGTGGTTTTGCTAGTTCTCGAAATGTGGTTTAACCTTTATCTCGGATTTATTCTGCTTTTTGGTGATTTTGTGATCTTTGTTTGTGTGTGAATCGATCTTTCATTCTAGGTTGATTATCACAAGCTAGTGCGGAACTTTTGGTTGGGAAATCATCTCTTTGGAGTATCCAATCGATTATCATCTTCAACTCAAGCAATCTCACTCCCACCGCGTCAGGTTTCAATTTTCTTATCTCTTGTAAGCGATAGCCGACAGGTAAAATAAAATGTATGGAGTACTTCCCAAACATAAGCAAGTTAGACTACCTTTTATAATAAAAAATATAAACAAATATATAAATAAAAAGAAATTAAATATTTAGTAAAGAGTGTGCTTTGTAGAGTTTCGAGAAAAGTTTTCCTATGAACCATTCCCCTGTCTTGGAAAAAGCATTCCTAAATTTGAATGTGAAGTAACCATGAGTCCTACATTAAAAAAATTTCATCCATTAAACACAATCAAACATGTAGAAAATTACCAACCAAACACTACATAAAACTATTTAGTATTGGGGAAATTTTGACTGACCTTAATCGTCGAATTTGGCCATTAGAAAATTCTGGGTTTCAAACAAAATATTTGACTGAATAAATACTTGGGTTAGGTTTGGGTTAACCAATTTTCTGATGAAATTTGGTCAAATTCGGATTCAGGTTGATTTGAACTTGATTTGGAGCAAAATGTTAATGACTTAGATTAAAAGACTCAATTTCACGCACGCAGTCAAATTAGGACACTTGGATCGGTCAAATTTGGTTAAATATCTAATATATTTGTGTAATATTTTCAAATAGTCTATATTGTAAATTAAAAATTAAAGTGTTATCTAGATCAAAAATCATTTTAAATTAAAAGTGATGGATAATAAGAGCACCCGCAATGGTGAGCATGAGTTATACTCACTAGACGAGGTGGAAGCAGTATGGCCCACCAAAAAAAATTAGAGTTAGACTCTCCATGTTAACTTGCTTTCCAATAGTGAGTATGTGAGTTTGATTAAAATAAGTAAAAAAATGTGTAGACCCATATTTAATAGTTTAAATACACTATAACAGAACTTAAAAAATATGAAAAAATATGTCGAGAATCTCGTCCTTGTCCTCGCGCGGTGAGCACGAGTTCGAGTTTTTCTCACCACCGACACTCGTCCTCACCACTGCACTGTTTTTCTCGTCCTCGCCGGCTCGCCCACGCCACATCAGCGTTATATCAGTCTCAAACTCACCGTTGCGGATGGTCCAAGAGTATTCATCAAATTCCAAGTACACTCACTTTCATGATATATTTAATCGCATTTGTAGTTGATACTTCCTCTAATTGTATACTCCTTTTATAAATGTATTCATTCAACCTTATAATTGAGTTAACGATAGGTTGGCATAATTCAATTCTATTAAGTTATTGACAAAAAAGTAATATTTCTGCTTTAGTCATTAATAAGAAAATTCAATGTACAATTCTCATCTGGAAAAAAACAACCTAAATTTCACAATCTAGTCTTGTTTTCGTCAAAGTCAAACCAAGCACTGACAAAGAAAAAATAAGTTCGAAGTGTCATTTGCACTAAGCTATAAATGAATACCCTCAAAAAATAAGCAAAAAAGACATGTGTGGAGACAACCTTGAGATTTTAATGTATACTCTATGAGTTGTTCTATCATCATTCTTCAACGATTTATGTGAACGGTAAAATCACCATTTACTCAAATCTTTCATACTACCTTTATATGAATTGACTTAACCATTGGATGGGTACCCCCTGATCCTCCAAGCGTTCTTTGTATAGGGAAGTCGAAGATTCAAGAACATGGACAATGAGAACCGAGGAGGACAATGATAGTTCAAACCGATTACTCAGACTAGCCAATAGTCCAATGGTTGGAGCCCGACCGTGCCTGACCATCCTTCAATTCCTCTCATCTTGCCTTTCAAAGTGACATCAACCCTTTGTCCTTAAAGATTCTTCAACAAACCCTTTATTATTAACCTTCAAGATTTTACAACCATTCATTAAAAAAAATATTTAATTCGATTAGTAATTTCCATTCAACGCCCAATTCTTTACAACTCAAAGATAAAGATTCATATTACTTGGAAGTCTTGGATCAACCAATCATCTACACATAAATCCCAATCTTTCAAAATACAACCTTCCTCGACAAAAAAAAAAAAATTAAAGTTACACTTATTTATTTAGAGGAAACGATTTCAATTTATTAATAACTCAATAATGACAGATTTGATAGGACCCAGACATTCAACACATCGAACTCTAAAACATCATTTTCAATTTGTTTGCCCCCCACTTTCATAATATATAATGTAATTTAATTGCTGAAATTGCCCCATATAATTCATATTATATTACCTTTTCTTCGTGGGAATTCATACTATATTATTTTCTATGGCTCATTTTGACCAAAAAGATGATAGTTATGAAAACAAATTGTTTTCCAAGATATGTACAATCCTCCAAACTACAATACGTTCCACTCAAACTTAATATATATACAATCAAAATAATACTAAGCGCACCGAGGAAAATCCTCCTTGTACGTAACCAAGAACAGCCACATGGCCCACACCCATAATCCAAAATTCCGAATCCAAACTCAATCCAAACAAAACAATAAAAATATCTACAAATAAAATCTCCTTTTTCCACCCTCCAAGAAAACGGACCAAATTGCCAACCCAAGCCCCAAAAAAGAAAAAAAGAAAAAAAATCTCCCGCCACCTTCGACGTGTCAACCTCCCATTGGTCACCACCCGATAAGAAATTTGTGCACCAAAATCCCTTCTCCTCTCACATAAATCCCATACTCGAACCTTCATCAAATCTCATAACTCTTTCTCCAGTAAAAATCCCAGAGAAAGAAACTCAAAAACCCAGAAAAAACCCAACTAACAATGGCGACGATCAGTCTCTCATCCATGGCTGCCGGAGTTTTCATGGCGATCAAGCCGGCGACCGCCGTGGATTCGTCGAAGCCGTCGATGGTGACCTTCGCGCGGCGGCCGGCGCGGCGGATGGTGGCGGTGCGGGGTGCTCCGGACAAGCTCTCCGAGGTGGTGGAGCAGAGCATAAAGGAGGCCCAGGAGACCTGCGCCGAGAGCCCGGAGTCCGGCGAGTGCGCCGCCGCGTGGGACGAGGTGGAGGAGGTCAGCGCCGCCGCGAGCCACGCTAGGGACAAGAAGAAGGGATCCGATCCGCTGGAGAATTACTGTAAGGATAACCCTGAGAGTGATGAGTGCCGCACCTATGATAATTAAGGGGTTGATTATGATGGAGGTTAATTAATTAAGTTGGGGGTGATAAAGTGAATGTATATTTTGTGTTGTTGAATTTTGGGTTAGGGTTTGTGATGGGTTGGGGTTTTATATGTTGGGGTGAAGTTGATGATGATGTTGTATGGGAAGGAAGGGGGTGGTTGTTGTACTTACATGCATGAGCTTTCAAAAGTGTAATTTGGCTATGTAAATGAACAACAACTTCCTTTGATTTAATTATACCAACATGCTTGCATTTATTCTTAGTGGTCTCCTTTTATGCAGTTATTTTTAATATTTTGAATTTATATTATTTGTATTTTTAAAATATTTATTTAATAGTCAGTGAATGATTTTAAGCCGTCGTTCTTTTATACGGCTCACTAGTTTGTCACACCACACCGCAACTTGCCACAACCCACTATAACATATTAATCCATTATAATCAATCTTTTCAACCTTTTTCACATTTAAGGCTCTGTTCTTTTATACGGTTGGCTAATTCTGGTGTCACACCACACCGCAATTTGCCATTACCCACCACAATATATTAATCCATCACAATCAGTTTTTTCAATTTTTTCACATTTACCAACACAATCTACAATTATTAAAAACAAAACCCATCAAAACTTATCACAATCCACCACAACTTTTCCAAACCCACCAAATTTCACCACAATTCCACCACACTACACCATGCCATACCGCAGCCAGCCATATAAAAGAACACGGATCTTGAATCAAAATGAAATTAGGCCCTATTATTTTGTGATATTGATTTTAACTTTCCTAACTTATCATAATTTATCACAACCTAACATTATTCTAAAAAAACATTTTAACCTATTCAAATCTAACTATTCTAATATAACTTTAATCTCAACTGTAAAATATACAGGTACGACTGTCATATCTTACCCATAGAGACTGTCATAAAGCTTTAGGTAGTGCGTAATAGTAATAAGCATTATAAAGTTTAGTCACTTGTATCTCACATGATGCTTATATATTGATTTCCTCAAAACCTTTGTAAATAAGATTCATGCGGTGTTTGTTGTTATTGACTTAGGGTTATTAACTTAGGGTGTGTTTGGAGAGAAAAGTAGAATGAATTGGGTATGAAATTTTAATATGAAGAGGGTTGAATATGGAATTTGATTCGAAAACTGAAGTTGTTTGGTGAGACATGAAATGAAATGAAATAATAATAATAATAATAATAATAATAATAATAGTCCATCCCAATACCAACCAAGTGTCACTGTGCAGACAGTTCCAAAATCTCCCCAACTTCTCCCTCACCGTCTCCAACTGTGCAGCTCGAACCACCGTCCTCACCACACCGCACCGTCTTCCTCATGCGCCGCCGTCGCCGTCGTCGTCTTCCTCACCTCACTCGCTGACATTGGCGTCGGCGGACTGATAGAGCGGGCGGCGCTGCTGGGGCGGCTTCATCTTGGGGTTGGGGAGGGGCGGTTTCCAGGAGGATGCGGTGGTGGTGGTGGGGATGGAGAAGCGAGAATGGTTGGAGTGTGCAGCAAGGAGTTTCAGAATCAGAGAAAATGGTTGGGGCGGCCATTGTTGGAGTTTCAGAATTAGAGAAAATGGCTGGGGCAGCCATTGTTGGAGTTTCAGAATCAAAGAAAATGGTTGGGGTGTGCAGCAAGGAGAACACAAATAATGATTTTATTTTTTCAATTGATAATTATGTCAATTCCATGGGATTCAATTTGAAACCCCCCAAAAATGGGAGGGTTCTAATTCCACCCATTTGGGAGGGATTGGAATCCCTCAAAAATTTTAGTTCCATTCCATAATAGGTTCACCAAACATAAAAAAAATAGGAATTAGATACCTGAGTTATCTAATTTCATTCATCTTCTTCTCTCCAAAGACACCCTTATTGTTATCATAATGTTGTTTGTACTATATCTTTACAATATATAATTGAGTAATCCATCTTTTAGTGAGTATAATGTACATGCTCTTGATATTTGTTGAACATAACTGCATATTACAAATATTGAACTTTTTTCTTTGGATTGATTGGAATCACTTTCGGATGGATTGGATTGGATTGGATAAGTTGCGATGCTTTTTGGGGAATTGTGTTTTTAGAGATATACTTTTTTGGGGAATTGTGTAAGGTTTGAATTGGATTGGATTGGATTAAATTGGAAAGAGTTACCAATTCAAAGAACAGGGCCAGCTTTTTGGTAAAGGATAGATTTAGACACATTTTTCATTTGATAGAAAACTGATATTGATGATATTACAATAGAAGCCATCAGTTGCGTGTTAATTTTAAGATTGGTGGATATCGAAATTTGATTTGAAAGTACTCCCTCTTTCTTATATTATCTGTTACTTTAACTAATATTTTTTTTCATATAATATATGTCACCTTACCATTCTAATAACACATTAATTACTAATTTATCAAATTAACCTTATTAAGTACATCTTTTTCTTCAATTTTTCTCTTTTATTCACCATTTTTCTTTTTTATTCACCTTTTCTCATTTCTTAGAATGCAAATTAATACAAATTGGAAGTTTTTTTGGTTTTGTGAATTATATCTCAAGTGATAAATAATATGGGAAGGAGGGAGTATAACTTATAATAATTTGTTGGTAGTAGGGGTGGGCAATGGGTCGGGTCGACCCAAGCTGGGCCAGGGTCGACCCAATAGTCATGTAGGGTCGAGCCAGGTCAAGGCCGACCCTTTGCCATAATGGGTCGGGCCAGGGCTTTTTAGTAAAAATAAAGGTCGGCTCATGGGCCGACCCATTAGTGTATTTGTACAAAAAAAAAGTAATTATGCTAATTATTATTTAATGTGGAGTATTAATAATATATTTAAATAAGGTTAGCATTTAAAATAATAGGAAAAAATATTTATTTTGACTTATGGTAGGCTGACCGCTACGGTCGATTCACCGACTCTTTACATTGTGAAATGGGACTGCTTGTTAATGACCCAACCCTTCACCGACCCGACCCTTTGACAACCCTTATTTTTTAGGGTTCGACCATCTTGACCCTATGGGAACCCGACCCATTGCCCACCCCTAGTTGGTACTATAAGAATATTACGTGATAACTGATAAGGTCAATTGATTAATCAACATGCGTTCCACCATGTTCTTCACAAGTGACATAGTACGCGGACATATAATATTGATGCCATGTTCTTTTATGCGGCTACCCTCTGCAGTACCACAACACATTGCACTTTGCCACAACCCACTACAACATACCAATCCACCACAGTTTACCACAACCCACCACAATCAACTTTTACAATTATTAAAAACAAAACTCACCACAACGTACCACAACTCACCACAATTCCACCACACCCACCACAATTCCACCATACCGCACCACGTCATGCCGAGGTCAGCCGTATAAAAGAACAAGGCCTTCGAATTGTATTCCAAATAAATACTAAATTTTAATTGCTTATACTCGTTAGGTTCTGTTATTTTGTGTGGTTAGTAAAATGCGAAGATAGTGTAGTGTGGTGTAATTGTGGAAACTGGAAAGTGTGGTAAGGTGTAGAATGATATGGTAAAATTTGTGGAAAATATGGTTGATGTGATAGGTGCGGAGAGAAAATGTGAAAAGTAGATGAGAAAAGTGAGGAGAGATAAAATTAAGGAAATACATGGTAAAGTGTGGTAAAATGTGATTGAATATTGAATAGTATGTTGAGTAGTGATAACACACTGTACCGTATAAAAAAACTGGAATACAAAAGGAAAAAAAAAGGCATTATTGACGTGTTGAAACACTTGCATATATGTGTGTGTGATAAACTGATAATTTAATAAGCAAAGGCTACATTAATCCTTATGTATTTCATCAATTGTGGCACATAGTATGGGAATGTTAGGCATCATCCTTTTATACGGTGAAATTATGGTGCAGTAAGTTGCAGTGCAGTGAGTTGCGGTGGAAAATAATAAATGGGTATTGATATTAATAAAAAGGTAAATAGTAGATTACGGTAGATTGCGGTGAGTTGCGGTAAATTACGGTAAGTTTCGGTGCGGTAAGTTGTGGTACCGTATAAAAGAACGGTGCCTTAGTTGGATAAATTTAGGCAAAAGATCAAAACTTTGGACAAGTCTATATATACATACACACATATATATATATATATATATATATATATATATATATATATATATATATATATATATTAACTTTATTCAAACCGAGAAAATGAGTACAAAGAATTAGGCACTGAGCCAATCTATACAAGGATTATATCTATAGGATGTACTAGCTATGGAAAAAATTCTAACACGCAAGACATTTTTGATAGTGTTGATAGTAGCGGTTATTGGCTTCTCAAGATTTTTGAAAAGCTTGAGATTTCTGATTGCCCAAATGTTGTAGATGTAGGCACAGATAATTGATGCAGCAATGTCTTTTTTCCAATTTGGTACTTTCCAGTGTGTGATGTTCTTGCACCACTGTTCAAAATTTCTGCCGTGTGGAATGTGAAGCCAATTGATGAGTTGGTGCTTAACCTGCTGGGCATATGTGCAATCAAACAAAAGATGATCTTGAGTTTCTAGAGCATGATCGCACATAGGGCAGGTGGAGCATATAGCATTTTGATAGCAATGGAGTCTTGCCCTTGTTTGTAGTTTTCCATGTAGGGTTATCCAGGCTATGACAGAGTGCCTTGGATTGTTGATCCTTTTCCACACCAGTCTGGCCCATTTCCAGGAAGGTTGCGTGCCCTGAAGCCAATTGTAACCAGCTTTAACAGAGTATTGCCGATGAAGATGCGTAGTTGGTTTGAAAATGTCTTTGACATGGCACAATTTCTTGAAATATCAGCAGGTGTCGAGGTTGGGCTGCATTGCCCACCAGTCCCTCCCTCGAATATATCGTTCATGAATCCACTTAATCCAGAGGGAGGTCTTGTTCTGATGTATCGCCATTACTTGCTTACCAATTAGCGCGGTGTTCCACTGTTGCAAGTTTTTGATACCCAGACTGCCTTTGGATTTTGGGTTTGCAGATGTTTTCCCATGAAATGGGTGGAGCCTTCTTGTAGTTTTCATCCGAGCCCCAAAGGAAGTTACGACAGATATTGGTAATGCGATTAATGACTTCTTGCGGGAGCACAATGATTGACGCCCAGTATGAGTACACCCCCATGAGGACTGAATTAATTAGAACAATGCGACCAACATAAGAGATGTTAGCTTGTTTTCCATTGCCGGATTTTAATGGTCATTTTATCAATGAGTCTATCACAGTCCAACTTGCCGATTCTACCATCAGTGATGGGAATACCCGGGTAGAGGAAAGGCATTGTTCCTTCATTAAACCCGGTAGTTGCTAATATTGACTCTTTCACATAGGTTGAGACACCATTGATATAGCAGGTAGACTTCAGCGGGTTTGCAGCCAGCCCCGACGTGGCATGGAAGTGATGGAGGATGTCCATGAGCATGGAAACTGATGTCGTGACCGCCGCAAAGAACACAATGAGATCATCAGCAAAAACAAGATGATTAGCTTCAAATTTTTGCACTGACGGTAAAAGTGAAATTGACCTTGCTGAGCAGCTTTGATGAAACCTCTGGATAGATAATCCATAGTAAGGACAAACAGTAATGGGGAGATGGGATCTCCTTGGCGGAGACCACGACCTCCCTGAAAATATCCATAGTTCCCTCCATTTACACAAATAGTGTATGATGTGGAGGTGATGCACGCCATTATCTATTGTATAAGGCGATGAGGGAAATTATGGTTATTAGGAGCTCATGAATGAAATCCCAGTGAACAGTGTCAAAGGCCTTCCTCAGATCTATTTTTAATAAACATCTAGATTGGGACGTGGTTCTCCTGAACCCTCGCGCAAGCTCCTGGCAAAGAAGAACATTATGGAGTAGCTCTCTATCGGGCACAAAATTTGTTTGGCTATGATTGATGATGTCTGGCAGAATCATCTTTATGCGGCTTGCAATCAATTTTGAGATGCATTTGTAAACAGTGTTGCAACACGCAATAGGGCGGAAATCAGTGGTCTCAGTAGCATTTGACACTTTCGGAATCAAAGCAAGAGAGGTAGAGTTTAAGGCCTTTAGCATCTTACCCGATTTAAAAAATTCGTTCACTGCATCACATACATAAGGGCCAATTAAGTCCCAAGTACTCTTGAAGAATCCACTTGTGTAACCATCGGGGTCGGGAGATTTTTGGTTGGGTATGGAGAAAATGGTATTCTTAATCTCAGCATCCGTGAAGGCAGCACAGAGGGTATCATGAATATTGTCCGGTACTAAAGGACCATATTGAGCAATGTTATTGTCAATGCTTTGCCGCATGATTTGTTGAGGACCCAACATACCTCTGTAGAAATCAACCATTACTTGCCCCACAGCATCATATCCTTCAACAATAATTTGATTAGGCCCATGGATGATGTAGATTGTGTTCTCAATTTTTCTTTGCTTCATCCTGGCAAAGAAAAATTTGGAACAAGTATCACCATAGTTGGCAGCCTCAATCTTACTTTGTTGTGAGATTAGGTCTATGGAGGAGCGAAGGACTACCAGATAATGATTTTTTGCCACTTGCTCAGCTATCTGAATGTCAGCATTCCCAGGATGTTGCATAAGCTGGGCCTGTATCTCTTCAAGGTGCTTCCTGGCGTAGGTTTGTTGGTAATGTATATCTGCGTATTTGTTCTTGTTAAGCCTCTTGAGGCCATGTTTCAGATGCTTCAGAATCTGCCGAAGAACATACATTTTATACCCCTCAGGCCTATTATCAATGGCTTCTTTAACAAGGCTAGGAAACTGGGGGTGTCTTTCGACCACATATCACAATATCGAAAAATATTTCTTGGTCTAGGGCCATCTTTGAGGGCAATCTGAATAGGATAATGATCGGAGAGCGAGTTTATCAGATATTCTGCTTGAGTGAGATCTGCATCCACAAGCCAGTGGTCATTCACAAAGACTCTGTCAATTATTGAAAGAACATGGCCATTAGACCAAGAGTGATTTGCTCCTCTACAATGGATCTCTATCAGATTGCAATGCTTAATACAATTTTTCACATCAGCAACTTCCGCAGAAGTGACATGAGTACCATTAATTTTGTCTTCTGGGTGAAGAATTGTGTTGCAATCACCAACAAGACACCAAGGCCCCATTATTGAAGAAGATAAATTTTTCACATTGTCTCAGAGAGGGGAACGATCTGCAATAGTGTGTAGTCCATAAATGAAAGTAATATGACAGAGAAAACCAGACACATTGCATCTAACAGTACAGTGAATATACTGTGTGATGGTAGACAGGGGCGTTATGGTAACCAGAGCAGGCTTCCAAGCTAGGAAGAGACGACCTCGATGATGGAGATGGAAATTACTATGAGTTTTCCAAGTTCTGAAAATTCCATTCTTTAGCATTTCTTCTTTTCCAGACTTGATTTTTGTTTCTTGAAGACAGACAATAGCAGGGTTCTGCTGGGCAAGGAAGAGCTTGACGTCTTCCTATTTTTTAGGGTCATTCAGACCCCTAATATTCCATGATAGGACAATCATTGTGGGGAGACCCCACCCTTATCTGCCAAAGTATCAGCATTACCAGCAATGTCGTTGCTCGTTTCATCATCTGAATCGTCATATTCTAGTGTATTGTATATGTTTGTTGTAGGGGTAGGGTTAGTCGGAGATGTATAAGATGGACTTACAGATCTTCTCCGTGGATGAATATGAATGAAACCATATGCGTCAACTTGCCTATCTTTCAGACTAACCTTCTTGACTTGGTATGATTACTTATTTGATATATTTGCAGCATTAATCCTCTATTTAGGCTTGTCTTTGTTTGCTAAAGCAGCCTCTTCTTTTGCTTTCCTTCTGCAATCCTCCACATTATGACCCAGCATATGACAGTGTGTGCACTTAGTAGGTTTCCAACCATATTCAACTGCTTGCGTGACTATATTCTCATTCTCATCCAAATACTTGATTTCACTAGGGAAAGGTTCATCAAGTTTCACTTCTATCAACACTCTTGCATATGAAAGATTCTTCCTTTCCTTTGCAGCACGATCTGTCTTAATAGGGATGCCTATCAAACTAGCTAATCTGCTAAGATTACCTATGCTCCAATACTGGATATCCAACTGCGGAAATTTGACCCAAATAGGCAATGTCTTCAGTGCATCCACATCAATCTTTTGTAGAGGCGTCCAAGGCTTAACCAAGAAAGGCTTATTGTCAAAGAAATATATGCCTCTTTTCAAGACTGTATCTTTATCTTTCTCTTTTGCAAACCGAACCAGAAATAGCCCTTTTCGAATAGCTGCAATGTGTGTTAGCTCGAATGCAGACCATATTCTTTTAATAAAACCTTCAATTACTGGAAAGGGGAGGTTTGAACCCACAATACAACACAAAACAGAGGACTTCCAGTATGTAATTTCTTCAGCAACTGCCTCCTTCTCCAATATTGCTACAGGGGAACCATTCATATGACTCGCTTCAACATAATTCAATGCAATACCAGCCTCTGTATCAACAAGCGAAGCATAAGTTGTAGTCTTTGCTTCAGAAATCTTCCCTTTCACAAAATCGGTCGGAACCAATTCAGAAGCGGTTTTGTTCAATGAAACAGTACCAGGTGTTCCAGCACTTGATTTACTGGTCTTCGAAGCACTAGAAGACCAGTAGTCCTCAATGCATCCGAAGATGATCTTGTTTGCATTATTACAGTAACTTGATTCTATAAATTCTGTGGATTCTTCTTGGACTTTGCCATGGCTAGGGAGCAAAACCCTAGTCGCAAAAGGAAATATATAAATATATAAATAAATAAATAAATATATATATGTATGTATGTATGTATGTATGTATGTATGTATGTATTGTAATAAGAGGTAAGAATACGTCTATAACACTCTTCTCTCAAAGGGATGACTTAAGATATCATCACTAATAATAGAAAATAACACAAAAGAAAAACACGAAGACCAAGGAGCCACTGATTTGAAAGACACGCCAAACTTAGCAAGTCAATCAGCAACTCTATTACCTTCCCTAAAAATACGAAAGAAAAAAAATATATTACAAACAGGTAAAAGTAATATAATGTCTTGAACCAATGAAGCCACTTCCCAAGGAACTTAATAATCTCCTTGGATAGCTTTAATAATAATTAAATTGTCTCCTTCCACAAGTAGAGAGGGAAGACCCAACTAGATGGCATAGAGAAGATCGTTCCTTAAAGCAGTGGTCTCAGCAACAAGGATAGAGGAACTTGCAAGCAGGAATGAAGAAGCGCAACCAACTTACCCAAATCTCACGAATGAGAAAGCCACCAACTCTACATTTAGAGAATTTAGACCCATCAAAGTTGACTTTGTAGGAATCTTAAGGAGATTTATACCATGAAACCCACACCGAACCAGGCTACATATCCTAAACCGAAGAAGTGGAACTAGAAAAGGAGTTCCCTACCGAATACACATCCTCCACTATTGGACATGTCATGTCTATCTATCTATATATAAAAGTATGAGAAAGTTATTGTATCCTGTTTAACTTTTATGTGCGTTGAGAATGTTCCCTAAACTAGAAGTCTTAAACTAGAAGGTTAGGATTAGAAACACTAACTTTTGAAGGGAGAAGATAGATTGTCATCGTGTTATACACGGACCCTGCTCTTTAGTTTAATAGGATTATTCTTGTCTAACCTAATATAATTTAATCTTATCTTGCCTTATCATTTTGTAGGATTATCTTTGCCTAATCTAACACCATCTAATCTTACCTTACCTTATAATACTTATATTTAGATAATTCATATTTAAAATTTTTTATTTAACTCACAAAATTTATTTAAAAATAGCAAGTGATACGATATTTGACTATCTCCACTATTTTCTTTGTCTAGCTTTTCTTTCCTACCTTACTTTACCCCACTTAACTTGGGCCCTGTTCTTTGGTTAGGTTGGACCGTTGGATATAACTCTCCCAACTTATCCTAACTTATCCAAATTTATCCAACTCTAACAATACCCCAAAAAAACATCCACTCTAAAAACACAATTCCCAAAAAAAAAACATTATAACTTATCCTAACTTATCCCAACTTATCCATCCAAACCTGAAAATAACCTAACTAAAGAATAAGGCCAATCATTCGTCCTTAAAGAACATGGCCACATTGACATATTAATGATTCAATAGGTATTATTATTACTGAAATATAAAAACATAAAATTACGAATGCCTTCCAACAAAATTGCTATCTTCAACTTGGAAGAAACTGCTAAGAGCACGCACAACAATAAGTTTGAATTTGGCTTATTAGATAAGGTGGAATCTTAGCAAGAAAGTCAAAATTTATCCCTTTATTTAGCTAGCTTTCCAATTATAACCCATATTAATTAAAAAAAGTAAATTAATCCCAGTTAATAATATAACTAATTTGGTTATATCGATAAAAAATGAGTTATGTTAAACTCGCTTTTAAACTCATCTCACGAAACTAACGACAAGAGTCTCGCGAGATGAGTCTCATTCTCACCTCTGAAATGTCTTGCACGACCTCATTTCGTTCTCATCACATGTCAGTATAAACACTCACCATTGAAGATGATCTCATACTTCTACAAAATATGAGCATTCAACTTGAGTAACTCCAAGCCAAGTACCACAAACATGCTCAAATATCTAGAATAATCTTAAAGAAATCCTCAATTTACCAATAAATATTTGCTCCGGAATGAATGGGAGTGGCGAGGGTGGAATAATCGCCCCACCAGCAAATTAAAATTATGATGTATGCTATTAAAACAATATTAATATCTACAATCGTAGTCGTATAAAAATTAAAAACCCACCTCAGTTGAACCTCCATCAGAAAATGATCGACTATAACCCATTCATACCTATAAAAGAAAAACAAAAATATGCGAAATCATACGTTTTAAATAACTAATAATAAGTTGGATCAGTCAGCGTAATAATGTGTGAAGCAAAAGTGCAAAGCGCTTTAAATTACTAATAAGGTGTTAGATCAGTCAACGTAGCGATGCTTAAGCAAAACCTAACCCTTAACGTCATCTAAAGATCCTTCCTAGAAGAAGACCTGAAAGTGCTACCTTTCCTTTTCTTCTTTTAACCCACCCATCTTTGATGAGGACCTTTGAATGACCTAAAATCTTACCCTTCTTTTTCCTTCTTTAACTCACCCATAATCTTTGACGAGGACATATCATTATGAATGCTTCTCTCTTTAATCAGCCACCATGATACACCATCTAAAAAATGCACTATCAAAAGCTAAACCACTTCTAAAAGTTTCCAAGGGTGGAAAAGATTGTTTTGTCTTTCAACCAAACAAAATGCAAAATCTAGATCGGGTCATATCAAGCACAACATAATCTGTAACGAGCCATTCGCTTGCACCACTCAAAGCCATTGGAGGATCAAGCAAACAAAATCTGTAACGAGCCATCCGTGAACAAATTGAACATAACATATGTAACGAGCATAATCTATTACTCTGTGTCGCATATTACACATTTGTCTCTACTTTCCTCTCATATGGTAACATGCCCCCTTCCCCCCAAAAGAACAAAGAAAAAGAATCAAAATCAAGTTCAATGGCTGTATTCTACACCTACAAGTACTCAAGCACTCACACTTCCAAATGGTTGAATCCAATGGTTCTAACCAGTATACTCTGCATCACGTAATGACCCAATATAAGCATTAACAAGAACTCCCAAGATGGGTTTTGCTTTAGCACAGGATCCAAATATAAGCAACCTTACCTCAAGAACCTCGACAAACTATAAGCAACAACACTATGACAAACTACGAGCACTGGCCTTAGATAGAAATCAGAAACAAATTCTGAAGCCATTGGTCAGTGTGACCTACTGAGGTACAACTGCACAACACATCAATACATCATAATTAAAGATCCACCCTTCCAGCATTTGAAGTTAATGGATTTATCTCATCTTACAATTAAAAGCCCTGTCAAGACTGTAAGCAATCATCCCAAAGAAGAATCCTAATAACACATCCAACACAAAGCACCAGAGACATCAATTGAAGAAAACTCATTCCATTGACAAGAAAGAACAGAACACTTGGTCCAATTACCAATAACATCGTTCCAACATTCAACAATACATAAAAAGGATAACCTTAACCGAGTCCAAACACAAGAAACTAAAAGACACAAAGACATGGCAATAATAAGTAAACAGACACAACCACTACCACCCTAAAGGCGACTACCAATTTAACACGACAAATTAAAGAGCTGTGCATCAATTGTCAATACCAGCGCAACATCAGTGCTTCCCAACATTGCATCGATCATCAGAAGGCGTTCGGCATAGGCTGAACAGGGCAAGGCAGTTGCCAAGGCTCGAGCAGGATATCAGGAATCTCAGGGATATCGACAGCGAGCCCACTAACTTCTTCCACAATCTTAAGCAGCGAATTCAGCGATCGAAGCCTATCGGTCAACTCCATGAACTGGGCTCGCAGCACATTGTTCTCCGATTCAACCGCAACATACATCTGAGTCGAAACATCGATCCTCTGAGAAATCTCAGCATTCTCGAGTTTCAGTTTGGTCACCTGACCCACCAATTCTTCCAAGTGCTGCTGCTTCTTCATCCTTGACCGCCTCGCAGACTCTCGGTTCGAGATCATCCGCTTCCTCTTCCTCTCATCCATATGAGCGTACCTCGGGTCAGAGTCCGACGACCCGGAACTCACCGGTTGTGGCTGCTGCTGGATCATGATCAACACTCTTTCTCTTTCTAAAGTCGAATTCAATTGAATTCCTCTCGAATCAAAACGAAAAAATGGAATTTCGGTCGAGTATTCAACGACCGTCCCCGATTAGGGTTACTATTAGGGTTAGGGCAAATCTGATCTAGAATTTCTTAATCAACAAACTTGAAATCAACGAGTAGAAGGGGGCGAATTAGTTCATGAGAAGACGTAGAACCAGTAGAGGAAAACAACCGAAAACGAATGAAGGATTCGAATTCGACGCATGAGGATTAGATAGCTCATAAAGGCTCCCTAAACATTGAATCGAATCTCAAATTACGAAACGGAAACCCTAGATTTCGATTCAAAAACCGAAGATTCAAACAGAAATTGAAAGGAAGAACAGAAAAACTACAGGAATTCGATCGGAAGATCAGAAATTGAAGAGCGAGAAAATCAAACGAAATCGAAGAAAAGACGAAGAAACTTATCTGAGAGGAGAGATAATATACGCGCAGAATGACAACTCTAAGCCAGGAAGTCGAAAAGAAGAGAGGAGCTTGGCGTCGGAGCTGGGTATTTATAGCGGGAGAATAGGGTTATTTCCGGGTAAAATTGTCATTCTGTGAGGGGTAGGATTGTACATTAGGGTTGTTTTTTAAGCGTTTCTTTTAAAATAAAGATTTGGATTTAATTAGATTGGTGCACGTTGGGTAAGGTTAGGTGAGAATGAAGAAATGGAATTTTTAGCTGGCGTGTAAAATGACGACAGCTTGCATTAGGCTGTGTATTGACGTTTGTACCCCCGAGGGAACCTTGTAAGAATATTCAAACGAATAAAGTGAAGATGTGAATAATTAACATTAATAATTCAGAAAACATTTAGGGGCCCGAACGTTGAAATTATTTTGGATAAACATTGGATTGGATATGGATTATGGGCGGTTCTTTTTTTAATGTTAGCCGATTCTTTTGAACAATCAGAATTGTGTTTCGTGCATCCAAGTTAAAATTAAAATGTTTTGAATTAATAAATTCAATTCAACATGCTTAACATTCTAGAAATAATTAGCGATTCGATGTGTAACATATGATATGCAAAATTTGCAAACAAATAAACTTTCAAATATAATAGATTTTTAAGGTATGATTTTGTGCAATGACTTTTTTTTTTAAAAAACAAATACATAATAGAAAGAATATAAAGTTTTATGAAACAACTTTAACAAAATTTGTTTCATAAAACCCTTGATCATTTCTATTGTGTTCTTTATAAAATAAATTTTGTCAAAATAGACATAATTTTTAAGATATAAATTAAAGCGATGTAGAGAGGTATGAGAATGACCTAACTATTGGACGTCAAAGGGTGATCATCATTATGGACTCCTTGATGATAGTACAAATGATCAATGGTATTAATGCATGTAATAGGGTGACAAGCGTGCCATATACTTTGGTATATCTACTTATGTACACTATAAATATAAAATGAAAAGTAATAAAATGAATTGAATGGGATGAGTAAACTCATGACATACGAAAAGTTGTGTAACTTGTGTTGGTCCATACTCCATACAAAATTGGTGGATGCAGGTTCATGCATCAAGGTGTAAACGTATAGTTTGTTTATAACAATGAGCGAAACTAAGGAGGTTGGGGAGGACTAAGTCAACCCTATTAATTTAGTTCTCTATAATATGACAGATTCTTTAGGGGCCATTTGGTATGAATTAGGAATGAGAATGAGAATGAGAATTCATAATGCTACTGGGAATGAGAATTCATAATGGGAATGAGAATTAAGATGCCTTTATGAATTACCAACATTCTTATTTGTTATATGGTAATTGATATCGGAAATAGGATTGGGAATAAAAATACATTTACTAAAATGCCCTTTTAATTAATTTATGAATGTTTTAATAAATTGAAATCGATGGAAAGCCATAATTGACACAGATTTACTTCTAGAAAGTCAATTACCATATAAAAAAATAAATTAATTAAATTTCATAAAGATTTTTTAAAATGTGAGGTTTATTTTTTTAATTAGGGTGAGTAATTAACATGCTATAATTTTTTTAAAACGTGAGATTTTTTTTATAAAAAAATAGGGAGAGTAATATTGCTAAAAATATTTATAATAATAGTAAAAGAGAATCAAACGGCTACTCTAAACAATATTGTTAATCATAAAACATTTTGGTTTATTTTTTTTAAATTAGGGAAAGTAATATTAAGGGTAATATTGTAATTTAAAATAGACTAATGAATTTCCAAGATCAATTACCACATCCCTCATGGTAATACATTCTTGGGAATTCACCCTTCCTACTCTCATTCCCATTCCCCAATTTTTTTTTTTATTACCATGAAACAAACATGGTAATCCTCACCCCTCTATTCCCATTCCCAAGTACCAATTCTCATTAAACAAATGGCCCCTTAACATAAATATGTGTTCAATTCATGTAACTCACATTTTTTTTTTAAGTAGGCTTATTTTTAATTTTTATAGTGACACTTAAGGGAAGGATTATCTACTCTTTCCGTTTTGGTTTGTTTACCAAATTTGGTTTATTATTGCCATTAATTTAATATTCTTTAATTTAGAAAGAACTAAACACATTGTTCATCCCTTTCAAGGTCATTATTTTTTTAGTTTCCTAATTTTAATTTTCAATGTTCTACAAATCTAACCATGTTTATCAATGATTTTCTCCATTTAGTTTCTACCGAAATTTAATTTCAAAAATAGAGGTTTTATATTATTAAATCTTTCAATTGATTGAACAATTTCCTGATGGTGCCTCTTAAATAATTTTCTGATGACACTCCTTCGTACAACAAGGAGATCATACCTCTTGTCAACAACTGTAAACTGTTGATTCGAGAGCCCGTCTAAGATTTGTGGGAGGTTAATAAAGTAATAGATAGGCTAGCTATTTTTGTCCTGGGATATAATATTATGAGGTTCATGTATCTTGAATATCCCCTCGAAAGGTCCTTCATGCAAAATCTTACGGGGTGACTTATCTTAAAATTGCTTATTTGATTTTCACATTATGAATTAAAGGGAAGTTTATATAAACCAATGGTGATATAATGTTCTGTTTTTTTTTTTTTTGAAATACCCACAATGATATAATTTTTTATATAGGGTGATGATATTTTTTGAAAAATGTTTTGTATTAATAAATTCAATTCAACATGTTTAACTTTCTGGAAATAATAATTAGTTAATTTGATAAGTAACTTATGATATGCAAAATTATCAAGTTCAATCAAATAGACTTTCAAATTTAATAAATTAGTTTTAATTTTGTGCAATTCACAGCATATGATAAAGTAGTTATTTTGATAGACAATAAAAAATTAGACTATATAAATAAACATTAATCGTATTATCAAATGAAAATGTACCATAACACATTGTTCAATTAAAAAATACACAAAATCAAGAAATACGATAGGCCAACGATTCAATTGAGACAACAATAGTGGCAACAAAATCGGGATAAAATTTATATTCAAGCTAATGGGTAATAATCTAGTAAAAAGAGACAACAAATTTATAATTTTGGGAGTTAGGACAATTGCATTTCGATCTGACATTATTTCTTAAGCGGCAATTTTGGACTTGCATATTAGTCATGATTGTTTGGTTCTTCATGATAAAGAGTTTCCTTCATACTCTATGCATTTCAATAAATTTAGTATACTGATGTTGCGAGTTCGTTGTTAACACAATTGATATAAGTTGTTTCTATTTAAGACTCGAATATAAAATTAGTAAAATATTAATAATTATTAAATTTAAATATTTGTAGACATGATGCACATTAAAGTCCTGTTGAGACAAACGATGCATTAAAAAATTATTATCCATTGTATTCATTTTATAGAAGATGTGCGTGGTTATTATTACCTGCAACAAATGTGCTCAAATAGTTACATTAAACATGTAAATATTTAAAATTAGTAAATTGAAACATGGGGTAATCTACATGTTAGGGTTGCATTGCATCAAGAGGTCATGTTAAAATGATCATGCTTAAAGTCAACAGTCATGCATAAGTTCATAAGTGTATACAATAAAAAGAAGACAAAATTTATGTCTAAGAGTCTAGAGTCTAAAAGACCAATTGCAATGCATGCCCAGGAATGCTTATTGAGAACAAAAGAGAATCAAAGGATTTCACCTCACATAGAGACTCAAACTCAATTGCAAATCAATAAGAGCAAGATTAGAGAAATATCTAATCACACTCTAAATGAATTTTATCTATATAAAGGGGATTGTCAATCTACAATCATTCTAAGCTCATTCTCATCGTGATCATCTAGTCAACCAAAGCCAACTAAGTTGTTATCAATGCCACCAGCATAATTATCTGCCTCGTGAAAATTCGTTAGGCATCATCGGCATTAGGAAAATCCGATAAACTATCATCATTTCATCAACATCGAGAGAACTTGATTCACCTCGGGAAAATCCTTTAGGCATCATCCACTTTAGAAAAATTCGTTGGGCATCATCAATGTTTGGAAAATCCGATAAGCAATCATCACTTCATTAACATCGAGAGAATCCGATCCACCTCGAGAAATTCGTTGGGTATCATCTGCTTCGGGAGAATCCAATACCATCTCTTCATCAACGTCAAAAGAATCCGGTCTGCCTCGGGAAATTCCGTTGGGCATCATCTTCTTGGGGAGAATCCAATATCATCACCTCATCAACATCTAGAAAAATTTGATCTGCCACATGAAAATTCGTTTAGCATTACCATCATCAACAAAATCCTATGGTCATCATCATCACATATGCCGGTCGTCAGGTGTTCACAACAAGACGAACACATCTTATGAGCATGTGCCAAATTGCCAATCATTAGGCGTTCACAGTATAATGATATGTCAATCGCGAGATGTTCACAACGAGGAAACACATATCATCATCATACGCCAGTCGTCATGCATTCACAACAAGACGGACACATCTTATCAACAAGTGTTATAACACCCCGGATATATGGTTAAAGTATGGCTTAAAGAGATTGAAATGACTAATATCACCAAGGTGCACCTTCTTTTATGGTAACTCAGTCGTTGGGAACTCCTCAGTTAAGCGTGCTTGACTGGGAGTAGTTTTAGGATGAGTGATCTCCTGGGAAGTTTTTCTAGACAGCGTGTGAGTGAGGACGAAGCATGCTGGAAAGACTCGTGGTGATTTGTGGGGCCAGTCAGCGATCCTTGAAGCGTTATGGGTAATGTCCGCGACCCGTGAGGGGCTTGGACGTTACATATGGTATCAGAGCCGACCCGCGACTGTGAGCTTTGCTAGTGGATGGGAGATCCATGGGCAGTCACCTAGCGGGGCAAAGTTTCTGGAGTGGTTAGTGGCATAACGAGGACGTTGTGCGCTTAAGTGGGGATGACTATAACACCCCAGATATAGGGTTAAAGTATGGCTTAAAGGGATTGAAATGACTACTTATATCACCAAGGTGCACCTTCTTTTATGGTAGCTCATTCGTTGGGAACTCCTCAGTTAAGCATGCTTGGATGGGAGTAATCTCAGGATGGGTGACCTCCTGGGAAGTTTTCCCAGACAGCGTGTGAGCGAGGATGAAGTGCGTTGGAAAGACTCATGGTGACTTGTAGGGTCAGTCAGCAATTCTTGAAGCAGTTATCGGTAATGTCCACGGCCCGGGAGGGGTCAGGGCGTTACTGTTGGGAATGTCCTGACAATGTTCGATATACATGGAGTTCAAACCAAAATAATATAGTGATTATATGTCTTGTTAGAGATCTCTATATTTGGTAATTGAATATGTTTAATTACAACTATATTATTTAGTCCTACTAGGTCACACAAGTCAGTGCCCTGGAACAATGTATGTAACCTAAGTAATATCGTATTATGTTTAGGGATGTTGAGAGTTGATTTCTATGAGGAATCAACCCAACACGAACCAAATTGGACTCACCACGGACCGTGGTGACTATGGCTGACTTAAGGGACATTCTGGAGGCCAACACGGATCGTGTTGGATCAACACAGACCATGTTGGGCCTCAGAATGCATCGTTGCGTAAGTCAGTCATTAGGGTTTTAATTGCCCTCTCCCCAAGTTATCTTAACACTATAAAAGGTAATCTCTCTGAGAGATTAAGAATCATCAACTGCCTGAGACTCTTATAGAGATACCAGGGTGATTGCATGAGTTCCTCTCTCTCTTAGTTTGCAGTTATTGTTTCCTGAAACAACCACTTATACCGAAATACATATATCTTAGATTGAGATCTGTCTCAATCGGGTCGATCTAGAAATCGAGTTCCTGAAGTGCTGCGTGGACTTACAGTAGAGGATTTCTACATTGAAATCTAAAAGGTTAACCTCTGCATCGGTCGAATTAGCGATCAGGTATAATTACTAAAGCCTCTGCAATTGTTTCTTTCTTGGTTGATTAATTGTTTTATAATCGTTATGAATATTCCGCCAATTAATCTGTGTCTATTTAGGAAATAGATAACCTAAAACCTAATAGTGGTATCAGAGCCACCACTTGCATGCTAAAGCTTATACCTTATAAATTCATAAACAATTTTTTCAATTGTTAAATTATTTTATGAATTTGCTAGAGAAGATTTAATGCCTAAATTTTAAAACTTTATGAAAGTTTTAGTCTCTGTTGCTAAAAATAATAAATCTGGACATTTTTATTGAAAAGTTTCATGCTTTATTATTATTATTATTATTATTATTATTATTTCTCATTGCCTTTAATTAATCAGTTTATGCTTGTTTAATTGTTAAAATTAGCACGAACTTGATATAATTTAGATTGTCTTAGAAACAATAATGTTTAATGTTGTTAAAAAATAGGCAATATAATAAATAAGTCTAATTTATAAAATAAGATTTTGTAGAATTATTTTATGATTTAGATTATTTACATTAAATTTAATGAAAAATCGAAATAAATAATCAAACGAATTCGAAAAATTCCAAGAAAATTACTGGAGGTGTCTGGAAGTGTTTTGGACTCACCATAATTTATGTAGATTGTTTCCACTTGAAATAGATTTTTTAATTGGGTTTTCAGATCTAACGAGAAATAAATTCGGTCACTTCTCTAAATTTTATAAATTTATAGAAATTTGTAAAACTTCTGAAAAATTTGCAGTAGATTATTGGGTAATCATACTGTTAGGGATAAATTTTTTGTGAATTTTCGAATTTGTTAAGTTAGTTTTCCTTTAATTTTCAGATCTGCAGCGGAGTATAATCGTTTACTCTTCTGATTTTTTTCTAATTTTAGAAATTTGATAAAATTTTGAAATTTTTACAGTAGCATATTGGATGACTCTACTATATGGAAAAATTGTAAAATTTTATTTTTGAACTTATTGGAATGTTCTCTTTTATTTTCCTATTAAATCGTGAATTAAAAATGTTTAATCCCTAAAATTTTACAAGTTTATGTAAATCGATAAAATTCTGAAAAATTTCATAGTAGGTTATTACATGAAACTATGATATGAGAATTTTGAATTTGGTAAGTTTTGATATTTTATTTAAGTTTTTTCATGCACGAAATTATCATCACTAGGAAGCAACACGAACCGCGTTGAGTCAACACGGACCATGTTGTCAACAGTGATGATAATTTCGTGCTCTTTTAGGGTTTAAAATTAATTTTAGAATTTAATTATCCAATCCTATTATTACTAAATCAGTTGTTAGGCATAAAGTCTAATAATTTGTAAAATTTAGGAAACTTGCAATATTTTAAAAGATATAATATCTTTTAGATCTCTTAATTTTAGGAAAATTGAGTAACGTGTGTGTAAAGGTATTTTATAAAATTATAAATCTGTTTAGGTAACTAAGCTAAAATTTGGAATTTTGTTTATTCTGTCAATCATGCAAACTGTTTAGGGAACTTTATTTAGTATTTGTTTCCTTATGTGTTATATTGCAATTAAATATGCCTTTATAATTTAGTATTTAAAGCATGTGTTATATTTGATATAATTATTGCAATATTGCTTGTTTACATGTGGTTCTAGTATGACCATAGATAGTCGATTTTTACCGGTCTGTGTACCGAATTGGATGAAATACGACCTGCGTGCCGTCATTAAATTATTTTAAATTTAAATTTCAGTTGAGTTTATTTTAATTCATGTAAGACCTCTTTAGAGATGTCCAATTTGTAAATTTGTTGTACTTGGAGACATCAAGTCGAGTGGGAGCCCAACCGCAATGGAGGTGATACGAGTGGGAGTTGTATTCGAGGAAGTTGCAAAAAATTCAAGAAGGAATTCTTGAAGACTGTCAAGGCTTCGTTAAATTAGTTTGATTAAGTCTAGGTGGCCATACTAGGGATTTTTATTTTATGCTTTAAATTTGTTATAACATGTTTTATTATGTCTTTTATGCTTTTTGAAAGAGTTCACCTAGAATTGCATGCTTAGGAGTTAGGATAATAAAACCTACTCTCAAAATTGAATTATTACTCAACCTATCGAAACACCACTTAGATGGAGAATAATATCGCCAAAGCGAATTATTTGTTTGTCACTAATAAGTAGGGTGGGAGATAGGTCGATTCAAATTAGCTATCAAAACAGTTTTGGGCTAAGAGCAGAGGAAGAGAAATATTGTATTCGATACAAATTTCTTACCAAGAGTCATTTTGAATGATCGGTCATAAGATGATCAACCAAAGGTGACATAGGCTCGAGTTTTGTTGGCCAAAGTCCACTTGAGCCCATGAGTCTTGTGGGTCTTGGTTAATTAAAACACTAAGTGAGAGTTGATAAAATGTTTTGATTTGAAGTTAAAATTACTTTAATTTCTTTGATGAATAATAACTAAATTGAACCTTTATGTCTTGTCAGAATCAAAGATGTCTAACGTACACACCAACAACAACGCCGTTAACCTCCGTTCTCTTTTTGACAAAAAGAAACTCATCGGGGCCAATTTCCTTGATTGGCACCAAAACATGAGGATTGTCCTCAGGGCAGAGCAAAAAGAATATGTTCTAGAGAGAGCCTTGAAGAACAAGCCCAAAGAAAATGCGACTCAAGCTGAAAAAGACAAATGGCAGCGTCATTTTGATGACGATGTCCCACTCAGCTGTATCATGTTGGCCACTATGACTCCTGAGCTCCAAAGGCAATTTGAAAATAAGAAGGCACATGAAACAATCACTCAACTAAAAAGCATGTTTCAAGAACATGCTCGAATTGAGAGATGTGAGATCAATGAGCAAATTGTTCGCACTCGTCTTGAGATTGGCAAGCCCGTTGGGCCCCATGTACTGAAGATGATTGGTTTTTTTGAGTCCATGGAGAGGCTAGGGTTCCCCTACACACCAGCATTAGCTACTGACATTCTTCTAAGCTCACTACATGAAGGGTTCAACATCTTCAAGCTGAACTACAACATACATGGGCATAAGAAGTCTCTAATGGACCTTCATGCGATGTTGGTCCAAGCGGAGAGGGACATTAAGATAGCCTACAAGGCTAACTCGAATGTCCTCGTGGTCAGTAAGGGGAAGAGCAAGTTGAAGAAGGCTATCAAGAGCAAGAAGGGACCTGCAAGTAAGAAAGGCAAGAACAAAACTGTTGTCCCACCTACTTGGATGATTTAAAGACTGGAAAGGTCGTCAAGTCAGGTACAAATGTGATCGATATAAATCTTACTGTTTCTACTTTATGGGTATTAGATACCGGTTGTGAAGCTCACATTTGTGGAAATGTACAGGGCCTAAGCAGAGTAGACGAGTCAACAAGAATGAAGTAAACCTATGCACAGGAAACGAGCAAAGAGTTGCGGCTGTCTACGTAGGAACTTATAGTTTATCTTTACCTTCAGAGCTTATGTTAGAATTAAATAATTGTTATTTTGTTTCTGCTATTAGTCAGAATTTAATTTCAGTAGTTGTACTTGAGATTGAAGGTTATTCTTTTAATATAACAAATGGTCGTTTTTCCTTTACAAAGAATGGAATCTTTTATGGTGTAGACATTCTTATGAATGGTCTCCATATATTGGATTTAGATAAATAAATCAGTCACATCAAATTAGAAAAGGCTAAAACTAAAGACTCTAATGAAACATACCTTTGGCATTGTAGGTTGGGTCATATTAATCAGAAACACATTCAGAAACTGCAAAGTACAAGAATTTTGGAAAATCTAAACTTCGAAAAGTTTAAAGTCTGTGAGGCGTGTGTGATGGGAAAAATGACTAAATCACCTTTTAATGGAACTGGTGAACGAGCTAATGACTTATTAGGGCTCATACATACCGATGTGTATATGCGAACCAATGAGCACCAATGCTAGAGGAGGGTTCTACTATTTCATTACCTTCACTGACTATTTTAGTAGATATGGGTATATCTATCTAATGCGTCATAAATCTGAATCTTTTGAAAAGTTCAAAGAATTCCAAAATTAAGTACAGAACCAACTTGGCAAAACAATTAAAACTCTTCGATCAGATCGAGGTGGAGAATATTTGAGCCAAGAATTCATTAACCATCTAAAAGGATGTGGGATTATCTCACAACTATCTCCTCCGGGAACCCCACAACACAATGTGTATCCGAAAGGAGAAATCACACGCTATTAGATATGGTGCGATCAATGATGGCAGAGTCAGAATTACCAATTAGCTTTTGGGGGCATGTTCTTGAAACAACATCGCTCATTCTAAATAGGACTCCGACTAAAGCCACTGAAAAGACACCATATGAGATATGGAGAGGAAAAGTTCTCAGTTTGTCTTTTATAAAGATTTGGGGTTGTGAAGCTTATGTTAAGGTTTTACTTGACAACAAGCTTGCACCCAGATTTTGAAAAGGTTTTCTTTGTGGGCTATCCTAAGGAAACCAAAGGGTATTACTTCTACAACTGTTCTGAGAACAAAGTGTTTGTGTCTCGACATGCTTTCTTCTTAGAGAACGAGTTTGTCTCAAAGAGAAAGAGTGGGAGAGAAATTGAACTAGGTGAAGTTCAAGAGCCATAAACCACTTCGAATCTTATCCCATACCCCGTCACCACTACTTGCATTCCAACCTCTGTTAATCCTCAGCAGGAAAGGGATGATACACAAGTAGTCGGGGGACAGGAAGATGAAGAAGTAGGGAATGTGGACATACCCATACCCCTTCGTAGGTCCAGTAGGGACATTCGCCCTCTTGAGAGATACGATTATCTTATGACATTGGAAATCAATATATTCCTTACAGGGTATGATGAGCCCGAGACCTACAAACAAGCATTAGCGAGTCCAGAATCCAAGAAATGGCTCGAGGCCATGAAATCAGAGATAAACCGATGTACGAAAACAAGGTTTGGATCTTGGTTGACTTGCCTAAAGGCGCTAGAGCCATCAGAAACAAGTGGCTTTTCAAAGTGAAGACGGACATGGATGGTAAACCTATTGTTTACAAAGCACAGTTGGTGGCAAAAGGTTTCACTCAAATTCATGGTATTGACTATGAAGAGACCTTCTCCCCAGTAGCGGCTTTTGAATCTATCAGGATATTCCTTGCCATAGTTGCATGGTACGACTATGAAATATGGAAAATGGACGTCAAGATCGCATTCTTAAATGGGATTCTGGAAGAGGAAGTGTATATGACACAACCTGAAGGTTTCGAAGATCCCAAAGGAGTTGGGAAGGTCTGTAAGCTGCAGAGGGACATTTATGGCCTTAAGCAAGCTTCAAGGAGTTGGAGTCAAAAGTTTGATTAAGTAATCAAAGAGTTTGGTTTCCTGAGATACGAAGAAGAGCGTTGCGTTTATAGAAAACTCAGTGGGAGAAATATAGTCTTTCTTGTTTTGTATGTGGATGACATACTCCTCATTGGAACCGATATTCCTATGATAGAGTCTTGTAAGACTTGGCTTAGGAAGAATTTCCAAATGAAGGATCTCGGTGAGGCTCAGTATATTCTTGGAGTAAATATCTAAAGAGATAGATCAAGAAGTTTGATTGCATTGAATCAAACAACTTATATTGACAAGGTGTTGAATCGGTTCAACATGCAGAACTCCAAAAAGGGATTCATTCCCATGGTTCATGGCTACATCACTTAGTAAAATAGTTTGTCCTCAGACATCTGAGGACCAGGAAAAGATGAAAAATATACCTTATGCCTCGGCTGTAGGGTCTACTATGTATGCTATGAGATGTACAAGGCCAGATATAACTTTTGCTCTAAGCATGTGCAGCAGGTTTCAAGCCAACCCTGGTGAGAAACACTGGATTGTTGTGAAAAACATACTTAAGTATCTGAACAGAACTAAGGAGTTGTCCTTGGTCCATGGAGGTGACAAACAACCAAGTATAAGAGGTTACACTAATGCCAGTTTTATGACAAATAAGGATGACTACAGTAGCCAATCTGGATACGTCTTTTGTCTGAATGGTGGAGCGGTCAGGTGGAAGAGTTCCAAGCAAGACATTGTCGCTGATTCTACAACGGAAGCAGAATACATCGCAACATCTAAAGCTGCGAAGGAGGCAATGTGGGTGAAGAAGTTCATCGAGGAGCTTGAAGTTGTGCCTAGTATTGCGAAAGGTGTGGACCTATACTGTGACAACAGTGGGGCCATTGCTCAGGCAAAGGAACCTAAAGCGCACAACAAAGCTAAAAATGTGTCCAGAAAGTATCACATCATTCGAAAGATCATCGATGAAGGCAATATTAATGTGTGCAAGGTTCATACGGATGAGAACGTCGCTGATCTGCTTACTAAACCCCTATCGCAAGTGAAGTATGAGGATCTTACTCATGCAATAGGAATTAGACACTTTGGAGGGTGTTCTTAAGTTACAGTTTGAACATTTGATGGTTCATGGATCGTAATAGTTAATTATTCATCATTTATAAATAAATTCAAACTTTACATAAATTGTGGTTTAGAATTATGTAAGTGTCTAAAAGGGTTAGCGAATTCAAAATGGGAAATTGGATGAGGTCTGATTTCTGATTTCTAAAAACCCCATTAGTGAACTTGATGACGCTAATCTTAGTCGACAGTCGACCTGGTTCCTGATTGTATTATCACGTAGGAACAGTGATGATATCAACACAATTAGCATGTAGGATAGAGGTGATGATCAAGTTTCATGATCATGGTGATGTGATGACATCATAAATCAAACACATGTAGGGATGGCAACGGGGCGGATCGGGGATGGGGGAGTATACCCCCGTCCCCATCCCCGCTCCCAAAACTCATCCCCATCCCCGTCCCCATCCCTGCTTCGGGGAATGATTCTTGCCCCATCCCCATCCCCGCGGATTCTCCATCCCCAACGGGGATCCAACGAGGATTTTTTAAAACTATCCTAAATTTAACTAAATTTTAATCGGATCGGGTTTTTAATCGAACCCGGTTTTTAACATGTTCAAAATACAATGTATTTAACTTGCTCAAGTAATAATACATCAAAATCAAACAATAATACATCAACAAGTGGGAATAAATTGGAAAATTACTACTTTGTCCTTCCCATTAATATATATATTAAATTTGAATAAAGGTTATTTGGTAATTTTAACATTTTCGAGGATGGGGATTCGGTGATGGGGACAGGGACGGGGAATTCACCTCGGCGGGGAAAATGGGGACTGGGATGGGGAAAATTTTGTCCCCATCCCCGCCCCGTCCATGAGCGAATTTTGGAAAATCGTCCCCGTCCCCATCCCCATCCCCGATAGGGGCGGGGATTTTTCCCTAGAGCGGGGCAGGGCTCCGACGGGTTCGGGGATTCCCCACCCCATTGCCATTCCTAATCACATGGGTATTGTTGAGAACAATACCGAACTGACCCGTAATGGGAGCTCTTTAAGTTGGGAGTTGTCATAAAATCTCTCACTACTCAAAGAAAATTTATGAATCCTTAGTTCAGTACATAGACTGCATAGTCTGTTGTAACTTGGGAGCGCATCAAACACCTTTCGTAACTATAGGCTATAAAGGCGGTGCTAGGTTATAGTTGGATCATGTGAGAATGTGTATTTGAGCAAGATGGCATTGTCCTCCCTATTAGGGACAGTTGTCTCGTTGGCCACTCGATGAGTTTCGACTGAAAATGTTTGGCCGAGCTCAGATGAATCAATAGATGATCATCTGCTTTTCAGAGTCTAAACTCGGAGATCGAGGAACGTTCGGGTCTTACATAAGGATGACTTCAGCTTACCTAATCCGAACTTGAGACAGTAAGTGACAAGGGAATTCAAGAAATCGAACACTTGTGGGACAAGTGGGAGATTGTTGGGAATGTCCCGACAATGTTCGATATACATGGAGTTCAAACCAAAATAATACAGTGATTATATGTCTTGCTAGAGACCTCTATAATTGGTAATTGAATATGTTTAATTACAACTATATTATTTGGTCCTACTTGGTCATACAAGTCAGTGCCCTGGAACAATGTATGTAACCTAAGTAATATCGTATTATGTTTAGGGATGTTGGGAGTTGATTTCTATGAGGAATCAACCCAATACGGACCAAATTGGACTCACCACGGATCGTGGTGATCCAACGCGGTCTGTGTTGGTGTCACCACGGACCGTGGTGGTCTACCACGGACCGTGGTGACTATGGCCGACTTAAGGGACAAAACACGGATCGTGTTGGATCAACACGGACCGTGTTGGGCCTCAGAATGCGCCGTTGCGTAAGTCGGTCATTAGGGTTTTAATTTCCCTCTCCCCAAGTTATCTTAACACTATAAAAGGGAGTCTCTCTGAGAGATTAAGAATCATCAATTGCCTGAGACTCTTAGAGAGATGTTAGGGTGATTTCCTGAGCTCCTCTCTCTCTCTCTCTTAGTTTGTAGTTATTGTTTCCTGAAACAACCACTTATGCCGAAATACATACATCTTAGATTGAGATCTGTCTCGATCGGGTTGATCTAGCAATCGAGTTCCCGGAGTGTTGCGTGGACTTACAGTAGAGGATTTCTCATTGGAATCTAAAAGGTCAACCTCTGCATCAGTCGGATTAGTGATCATGTATAATTACTAAAGCCTCTGAAATTGTTTCTTTCTTGGTTGATTAATTGTTTTATAATCGTTATGAATATTCCGCCAATTAATCTGTATCTGTTTAGGAAATAGATAACCTAAAACCTAACAATTACATGCGTCAATCAGTGAGCGTTCAAAAGTACAATGGTACATCGGTCGTCGGGCGTTCACAATGAGCTAGACACACCCCATTAACATACGTCAAACGTAAGATGTTCACAACGAGACGAACCCATTTCCACTATGCGTCGATTGTTGATACGCCGCAAGTGCACGCGTGTAGATGTAGCATGTATCAAGGTCGTTCCCTTAGGGACTTGCTCAACAATACACTAAACTAGCCCTCTAGTTGATTGTTAAGTCGATCGGGTTTTAAGATAGTTTTTTCTAACAAAAGTACTTCTAACTACGAAACCAATGATTCTAGGATGAAATCAAACAAATGAAATCGTTTAGTAGACAAATCAATGCTAACGAAACAAACAAAGTAGATTGAACATGAATTTCACTAATTTGGACAACGTTTAGGGTCGATAATCGCACGAAGTCTTTCACAACGGTCTTTTGGAAATGAAGAGAATTGCCTAGCAAAGATAGTCACCTACTTTCGTGTTATTTCAATTTTAACTAGGTTAATGATCAAATTATCAAATGACCCCTAATTAAAATTTCTATGTCTAGTTCATTTTATAGTTAATTCAACCTAAACTTTCCAATGTTTAAATTTCTCCTTTCGGTACTTCATTCAAGAATTTACAACCATACTAATGCTGATCAAGCAAAAGTAATGACATACTTACTCATACGTTGAATAAAAATGCTTCTAAATTAGATTCAAAACATATTCAGTCCAACAATATTCGATCGATCAAAACAACTAGGGTTTACCTCCCAAACAAAAGGAAAACTACTCACTAATCATGTCTAAACTATAAAATCACATAAATTATAGTCTAGAAAACATCAAAATCTAAGGAGAGTGAACAAATAACCAAAAATGTGCAGAAAACTCTTGAAAGAATTAGGCAATTGTGGACTTTTGCTCCTCCAACACCGTATCGATATTGAGTAATCTTCAATTTGCTCTCAAACTCTTGATTATTGTGGGATTATGGGAAATAGTTGATGATAGAGATGTTGGGGGATGGTATGGAAGGAGTTGATGTTGGTGGATGATGCTATATGAAGGTAGATGATGAATGAAGCAGCCGAATCCATTGATAATATAGCAATAATGGGTGAGAAACGATAAAATTCCAATAGTCAGGCGCACCATAGACCGTGCCAGTGTGGCCACGACCCGTGCCAACATCAAAACGGGTCATGTTGATGGTTTTGGGGAAAATTGAGCTCTCTGGAGGCCAACACGATTGACTTGGTTCTTGACTTTTTGAAAAGTTCTAGAAGTCTACTTTTCATTGAAATAAGCTTCAAAGTCATACCATATGTGTGGAAAAAGATGATGACCAAAAGAGTGGACATGTATATGTTTTCGCGCACTTTCTGGTATTTTATTCATAACTTCTTCATCTCAAATCGGAATTGACCTTATAATACATCGTTGGAAAACTCTTTCAATGACGAATCAACTAATGTTTGTGAAGTATGGAGTTCATAATACTAATCTGTACAAATTGAGCTAAACACCCAGAACTCAGTTAAGATAATGAAATAAGATCAATTAAGCACATTAATCCCCAAATTTCACTATCAAAATGCTTCAAAAACTAAGTCAATATATGTCCTCATCAATCGTTGGGCATTCACAGTGCGATGAGACTCTGTCACAATCAGGAGCAGGACCAAGCTTCCAAGCGATCGCCAAGGATTAGAAGACCATTTCCAAGTCATGTTAGCATCAGCAAGGATTATCAAGACTACTTTGATATTTGTTTTGTTCAAAACTCGATCAAAGTGGGGGTTCTCTTTAGACAGCGGATTTTGTCCCGGTTTTGTATATTGTAACTTTTTCATTATTTTAGATTAGACTAGGATGTGAGTCAGGCTGAGCAATTAGCATGCCTCCTCCATCTCCATAAAATATCTAATTCTCTTCAAATTTAAAGTCTCTCACAAAAGCCTTTCATTTCCCATCATTTCAACCTCAAAAGCCTCCATTTGCGACCTTCTCTACAAAGATAGGCTCACTCTTTTGAGTGCCATCATTTCCACATATCTTTGATATGCTTAATATTCGGAGAGTTTACAGTCCACTCTATAAGCTTTCCAACGCCTCTAGAATCGCATCAATCGGTGTCCGAATGAAAGACTTTTGGTCATTTGAAGTTGAGTTGCTCATGCAATAAATTGAAATGAAAGTCGTGCGAATTTGCTCCCATTTTGTCGAAAATCAAGTCCAAAACCCCCTAATAGTCGACTGGCTTTTAGGCCAGTTTTCAATAGGCCCAGGGCTTGCCACCTCAACAATCCGTGTGTGAAAACACAACAAAAGTCGCCAAACCTACGTGGCTCTCCACCTCATCAATCCGCGTGATGTCTCAGTCAACCAGAGTCCATGATCCTCAACATTCTAATTCCCTCCAAAAGTCCGGCGGTTTTTCATGAGGATCATGATGATCAAGTTAACGTGAATCATGCACCATGATAATATTGGGCCATTTTCATCCATTAAAGTACATGACATGATAGTTTTCTTGTGAAATTATTACAAATCTCTCTCCACTCTCTTTCACTTTGAATTGGTTTATTATAGTCTGTTTTTGAAACAGGCAAATCCGAAGGTTCTCTAACTCTTGGATTTGTATCTTTACCTCCGAATTTGAATCTAAGTTCGTAGGTCGTAGTCACTTTTTTACAGTTTGTTAGTTTTCTTAAAAACTAATTGGCGACTCTTCAAATCAAGATTTACATAATTTGATTCGTTCAAGTTTTGTTTATTCGTCTTTTCAATTTGGACTCGTTGCGAATTGATAATGTGAGACATGGCATGAGAAGATTGAGGCCAATAAGGTCGGTCAGCCTTACTATCCAGATTGAACTTTCTTCTTGGCCCAGTGATTGACAAACCATTGGCCTGACATGACAAAGGTCGTCCGACATTCGCTGCCAATTCAGTATGTTTTCATGATTCTGGTTGTATCGTCTTCTCACTATGATTTCAATTATGGCCCAAAGTTTTTATTTAAATTAGAGAGACACATGAATTAAATTAACAAATTCTGGATCCCTGTAAATTTTCAGTGTTTTCTTATTATCCTTATTTAAGGATTAAGCCACCGCACTGGACTCCCAACCCCAAGTAGCGCTAATGGAACCAAATGATAATTTTCTAAAGTTTATAGCTTGATAAAGTTGTTGGCCTTGAAGTTTGAGCTAGTTGCTATGTTAGAGTCCTCTATGAGACGTAGGACTTCGACATAAAGTCGGAAACTTTGAATGTTTGTATGTTTCCTTTTGGTTTCAAGTCTCAGATGCATAGATTGTGTTAGAAAGTTTGAAAAAATTTGGGATTAAATGACAGAAGAAAAGAATTCTTAGAATATCACGACATGACCGTCTATTTGCTTCGTACAAGACAGAGGATGCTAGCAAAATTATTCGGGCAAACCTTTTCAAAGAAGAATGCTTGACTTTTGGTGAAGTGTTGAGAATTAATAAGCATGAGTTAGAAACATGGTAATGTACATATTCCTCAACTTATAAGATGATATTTTGCTATGTAGTTTTCTCACTGAGTGATACTTTGTTATGAAGCAGAGTATGCTTCTCAAACATGTCGATATGCTTCACAAATATCTACAATTATTTGGACATGAGAGCTTTTTCAAGTATTGTCTTACCGTTAAGAGGTCCCTTTTGTATAGAATGATAGCCTGACTTCGGTTGCTACCAACATACAAGTGTCCCATAATAGTTGTTACTTTAACTAACTTTTTTTGTCCCATAATACTTGTCACTTTTAAATTCAAATATTAACTTTTTCAACTAACTATTTTTTATTAGTTTTTTCCATATAAAGATTGAAAAAGTGAGAGAAATATTTATACAATATAATACCAATGTTTCATAGCTGACACAATACATAACTAATTCATTTCATTGTTTTTCTAAATTTTAACAAAAAAATGTACAAGTAAAATGGGACAGAGAGGGTATTTTTTTTTGTAACCAAAGTTAAGAAATACAACCCTAGGTAACCTTTTTCTCAAGGGATCTACCCAATTTGTCCTCCCATATAATAGAGGACAAAGAAGACGATGGGGGGAGGACCAACATGCTCCTGACTGGAGAGAAACACCAAACTTAGTCAACCAGTCAGCAACTCTATTACCTTCTCTTAAGATATGAAAAATGGAATTATAAGAACAAAGGGGAAGCATCAAACGAATGTATTGGAGTAAAGCGTCAATCTCTCATGACGTCTGGACATCTCCATTTAACGCTTTAATGATAATGAGAGTATCTCCTTCAACGTGTAGAGGAGAGAAACCATGACGGAGTATATAATAAAGGCCATTTTGTAATGTCGTTGATTCAGCCACAAGAATGGAAGAAGAAGCCAAAGGGAAGGAGGAAGCAGCCAACATATGCCCCAAAGAATCCTGAATAATGAATCCTCATGCACTACCCCCTGAAAATTTGGAACCGTCAAAGTTAATCTTGAATGACCCCTGCGGAGGCGTACTCCAAGCTACCCAAACCGAGCCTCCACCAGAATGTGAGCATGAAATCCTTCCCCTATCTAAAAAAGAATTCCCCATCGAATGTCGCGTCCTCCATTCTGAAGCGGCTCTTTTAACACGAACTAAGGTTACAGTGGATGGGGTAGTGGACCGCTTGAAAACAATAACATTACTTTTCCAAACACTCCATGTAAGAGCGATAACCCTATCAATATTATTATTGCTCTTGATACGTGTAAAGTTTCAACACAATTTCAGTGGAAACAAGGAAAACAAAAGAGGAGCTGAGAATGGAGGAAGAAAGCTTGGTGATGATTTATTGATGAAATAGAAGATACAACCTCAGCTACTACCTTAGGAAAGGAATAGAAGGCTGTATATATAAGCCTAACTCCAAACTACCTAAACGAAAGAAAAGGAAACAAGAAAACCAAGAAAGAAGAAGATACAAGAAAGCTAATCAGAAACTAACTAACTGAACTATTTACATTATTATTCCTAATACCCCTCCTCAAATTGGAGGGTGACAAAACCCCCAATTTGCCAAGAATTTCCTAATGTTTGTTCCCAGGTAAAGCTTTAGTCATGATATCCGCCAATTGTTTAGCTGTAGGAGTATAGCTCAAGGTTATCAGACCTTTTGCCAGTTTGTGTCGAATGAAGTGGCAGTCAATCTCAATATGCTTGGTCCTTTCGTGATACACTGGGTTTTTGGCAATGTATATTGCTGATTCACTGTCATATTTGATAGGTATAGGTGTGATAGAGGTGACTTGTAGTTCATCAAACAGTCTACTAAGCCAGGTGATAGGGCTGCAAGTGCACGGTGTACGTAGTAGCACGTCAAGGTCGATCCCACAGGGACTCAATTAACAGCATAGAAAACTAATCTCTATCACGATTGCTAAGCTAGTCAGGTTTTTGGGTTTGAAAAGGTCTAACAATTAATTAAAACTAATAAAGCAGGGAAAAACAATCAAATATTCTTATCAAGAGAGAAAGACTTCTAGGGAAATGCTAACCTAGCAACGAGTTCGATTACTAAAACCTAGCCTGCACAATCATACATTCAAGAACGAATCAAGAATCGAAAACCTCTGAATCCTATCACCCTTTCGATGCTAAATAGAATTATTCTAAACAACCTAATCAACAACTTTCGTGTGCCTTTTAGGTTAAACAGAATTGAAGGACTCAAAAAGTCAGGTTATCTAATTGATTCCCTAGTTTACTACTCCTTTCTCAAATTTCGCAAGCCTAGGTAGACATGTTGGTAGTCACATTATCCTAATTCACCTTTCAGTACTTCTCAGGTTAATCTCTAACTCATGAGTATTCGAGCGCTCAAAGAACACACATGAACATGGAAAACACAACCTTCTATTGATTCATAACAAAAATTCATGCACAAACTAATAATATTAAATCAAACTACATTGCTTCGGGTTGCAAAACCCTAGAATTCAAAAGAACTACTCACTCATGTTCAAGAAAAGTACGACACAAGTTCCAAACATCATAATTAATTCTCAAAACAAAGAAAGAATCGAAAAGAAATATAATTACGAAAAAATACAACCGCCAAGTCTTTCGATCCTGGGGCGGTGTTTTCCTCACGAACGTCGATAATTTCTTCTTGATTCTTGATCTTAATCCTTCTTGAATCAATCTTGATCTTGGTCTTAATGGAGTAATTAATGAGTAGATGATTTGATTAGGGTTTTTCTCTTCTTTTCTCTCTTGAAAAAAAGGGTGGATGGGTGATTGATGAATGAATGAAGAATGAATAATGGGGTCTGGATGAACGAGTGGAATGATGATATGACAGTCTCCTCAAACCGTCACTTTCCCCACACTAAACGGCCACAGCACGCAGCAGCCAAACTGCCACGGACCATGGCCATTGCTACGGGTAGCCCGTGATACACGCTGCCTCCCTCCTCCTTTTTTTATTCGCTTCTTGTGCTGGGCGAATGAAATAGTTGACCCAATGTATCAATTTGCTTCACTTTTCTTTGGTCATTGGGCCGCACGAATGGATGGAGCAATGAATTCAATGGGCCTCACTAGTTCTTTTATAAAAGGCTCAAATAAAAGGCTCAAATGACAAGGGCCCAAGAATCACGTGATGGCCACTTCTCTCCTTGCTCATTGGGCCGAATGAAGGGCTGCACCCACATGCCCCACTTTCCTCTTCTTTCATTGGACCGAACGGAATCATGGCCCAAGAATCAATTGAGTGGCCTCCTTTTCTCTCTTTTGTGTTTGGACCGGGTGAAGGAATGAAATTAATTCCCTTCACTCCCCTCTTCTTTCATTAGGCCTTATGGAGTTAATTGCAATGAATTCAATGGGCCTCCCCATCCTCTTATCTTCTATTGGGCGGATGAGGGCCTTCGACCAAATGCTACTGCTGGCTGCTCTTTTACTCGCCCAAACGAACAACCACGCCCAGCCAGCCAGGACCGTGGCAGCCACCATGGTCAGACCGTGGTGTGCAATGCCCGATCATTCCGTGTTCTTTTCCATCCCAATTTTGTGCCATGGTTTGGGTATAACATGTAGAGACCCGTGGTGTCTTTACTCTTGCCAGAAGTTGAAAGAAAGTTGGTGTTTTGACCTCAAAACCTATAAATTTACATCACAAACAACACCAAGTGTAGTAGGGAAATCGAAATATAAATCAAGGTTCACACATAAAACTATCCCTAATTCACTATTAAAAACCCCTAAAAACATAGTCATAAAACGCAGTTATCACAAGGCCAACTCAGCAACCAATCTTCTCAACTCCGGTACTCTGCTTCAGTGGATGAAGGGGAAACTATGGGTTGTTTCTGGGACTTCCACGAGATTAGTGTATTGCCAAGGAACACCACATAACCATTGATGGATCTTCTTGTGTGCCTGTAAGCACCCCAATTAGAATCACTATATCCTTGCAATTTAAAATCATTATCTTTATGTATTAGTATACCAAGATCTGACTTCCCTTTAAGGTATTTCAAAACATGTACAGCTGCTGCTCAGTGAGAATCAGTGAGGGTTTTCAGATACTGACTCAAGTGCTGCACATCAAATGAAATGTCAGGCCTAGTATCCCCAAGAAAATTCAACTTTCCAATTAACTTTCTGTACTTGGATGGGATTGAAGTGGGTGTTCCCACATCAAGACCCAACCTTTCATTGATATCTAGGGGAGAGACATCAATCCTCATGTCTTTGTGACCAAACTCTGCAGACACTAGGATTCGCACCGATATAATCCTGATTTATCAAAGGTTCAATAAATCATTTGGGCCGGATACCATGATGGATCATTGGGCCATGTAATAAGCAAAGCAAGAAGAACAAACCCAAGGCGGCCCAGTACCAGGAATAAAAACCGCACGGGTTTTAGTAGGCAAAAGCGGCCCAGAAGCAGGACAAGCCCAAGGCGCGCCCCGGCCCAAAGACTTCAAAACCCGCGCGGGTTTTCCTTAACCTGAAGTGGGTCGTTTTGTCGTCCACGTCACCGATCCGTGTGTGGGAATTATAAAACCCGCGCGGGTTTTATCCTCCAGAAGCTGGCGCCAATATCCTGATCATTCCCCTGATTTTAGCCCCATGCCTAATGCCTTGACTATTCTGCCTTTGACTTGGATAACCCGCACGGGTTTTGTGCTTGCATGGAGGAAAGGCATGATCATGGGGATGTGTCCCCTCCATTTCCCTCCTAAAAAAACCTCACCTCATTCACCTATAAATACCCCCTCTATTCCATTCATTTCCATCAACTAACACTATTATTCTACCCAAACTCTCACCAACTATCATCATCCATTCTCATCACCCTTACTCTACCAAATTTTTACCAATCACTACTCATATACTATTCTATCACCATCCTCATACTCACCATTCCAACCTTCAAGTCAAGTCAAGGCAAAGTCAAGAATCTCGGCCGGCGCATTTGGGCTCCTAAATCAAAAAGGTTCGCTTTCATTTTCTTTTCGTTGCTATGGTTTAATCATGTAACTTGTATTTTATTTTTCATTATATGTACATATTTTGTAAACCAAAAATTCCATTTTATATTGCATGTGAGATTATAATTTTGTGAAATTAGTTAAACTTCTCCCCACTCTTTTTCATTTTAATGTCGATTTTAGTAGAGTCTGTTTTCTAACAGGCGAATTTGAGAGTTCTTATAATTATCGAATTCGTAACCTTACCCCTGGACTTAGAGTAGGGTTTCATAGACTGGAGTTATTTTATTTATGGTTTGTCGGTTTCCTTAAATCGGCTGGCGACTCTTTTGTTATTTTACAATTCGTTTAATTATTTAAACATTAGAACTTACACTAAAATAATTAAAAATGGCTTAACATCTCCCTCTCACCCTACTCAAGGTTAAATCCGAGATAAAGTGGGCCAGGAATCAATAAAATCCACGCGGGTTTTATTGCTTCCAACCCCCTTTCTCTGGCCCAGGGAAGCAGACGGCCCAGCCCAAGACCTGCCAAAACCCGCGCGGGTTTTGTCAGTTCTTGGCGGCCCGACTGCTTCCTTTTGGGCCTGAATTTGGTGTTTTGTGCCGGTTTTAAACCATTATTAATATATTCTAGTGTAATTTCGAGCATTTAGCTAATAAAAACGGATTTGTAAATAAATAAAATTTCATCACCCCGAAAATGAATTTCGAAAATAAAAATATCCTTATTTAAGGATTAAGCAACCTTAGTCGGCTCCCGATCGTTTAAGTAGCGCATCACAGAAAAAAGGGTCACTTTTTCGGGGTCCTATAGATTGGCGACTCCATTGGGGACTTAAACTTAAAAAGAGGGTAAAACTTGAAAAAATCGAATTAATTTGAAATTGTAAAAGGGAGAAATTGATTTATTTCGCGATTTTATAATTCTTTTTAGGCATCCTTTGCATACCGGGCCACTAATCGCGTCTTTTGACACGTTAGCACAAAGGCGACGGTTTAGGTATACCTAGGTGATTCCCTCGAGAGCGGGCATGCCACTACCTGTGTGATGCATCCTACATCGCCAAACATTTGGTCTCTCCTCTCCCCGCATTATACTCAAAGGGCTTCCTTGAAGTTCTTTGAGCAATACCTCACACTCCTTACCTAAGGGTATAGAGCACCGGGGTGAGAACGTGCGGTAGGCCATGTAATCCAACCATAGAAATCCATGAATATAGTTACTTGGTTTAGGGTATCCCTTCATGTTGTATGCTATGTGCTATGTGTACCCCTTCCCCTTTTCTTCTTTTGTTTTAGAGTCGACCCTAGTTTAGAGGTTTTGTTCTAGTCCATATAAAATTCATTGGGTTGAGAAAATGATTATTTATTTATTAGAATAATTAACCCAAAAGGCATCATGGTTAGTCCAAGTGGAAGGGCCCATTTATGCTTGAACCTTGAAGGATGATTATTTTAATTAATAAATAAAAATCGACTCGCCTTTGATAATATTATATGGCCCTTTACAAAATTCTCCTAACGAAGGTCCAAAAAAAAAATTATTAAAGCCTAACAAAGTTAATGGATAGCGTCTTAGATTGCATAATAGTCACTAAGCTCGAGAAAATTAATTTGTCGATTTAATTAATAAATCCATCATGTTTATGGTCGACCCGTTGTTAGGCCCAACCATATTGGATTTGTTGATTAAACCCATAAATTATGACTCGCTTATTGTTGGCTTTATTCAATCCTTTACAATATCCATTTTCCTCGAGAAAAATGAAATAAAAATTAAAAAGAAAGAAGGTTAAAAAAAATGGGTCGTCAGTCTTGTCGAGCATTATTCTAGTCCGCATAATAGTCAATATGGCTTGAGTTGTCTAAACTGTTGGGCCAAGTTACGGATTCTCCTTAAAACGGTCGGCCTCTGGATGGGGCCATCCGAATTGAGAAACACTGACTTGTGCCTTGCAATTTATGACCCGCTCGCTATGTTTGACTTTATACGACCCTTTATAATGTTTTGTCCATAGGTCCATATAGAGTTAGGCCATGCACTCCCAAAAAGTGGGTGAGTCCTTTGTGTCAGCATATATGCGTCGAGTTAGTTAGGATCATATAGGTCCTTTAGGGCATGCATGCATCGGGTAGTACGTGTCAGAGTATGTCATCGAGTATCCTAACTTTGAATTTCCATGCAGGCATCATTGGTGATCGACTCCGAGCCCGCATTCGAGATCCGCGAACTAGTCGTTTGATTCTAAACCTGCATTACGATCCATCTGCAACTAGTAATTGCATCATGTCTGGAGAGCAATTCCAAGAGGTCCCGGTCTAAAGCATCGAAGCCAACATCATGAAGCATTTGGACGAGCTCTATACCAAAATGCAAGGTCTTGTGTTTGCTAGTACCTTAGAGAAAGAGCAGAAGATGAGTAAAAGACTGAATGAACAATAACATGTGATGGATGGCATGCTACAGGCCATCACTAAGATCAACACCAAATTAGGGCTGAATGTTGAAGAAGATGACGAAGAAATGCATGGATACGAATCTGAACCTAAAATCATCAAGACATCCTCGGATTCTGGAGGAATGGGGATATCCAAGGTTAAGGTTAATACTCTTGAAGTGTCAAAACCTACAAGGGACCCCACTGTTAAGGCCCTTGAGCAGAAGTTAGAGAGCCTTACTAAAGCAATGAGCACTGCGCCAGCCTTTGCTGACAAGTACCTAGAGGTTCCATTGCCTGTTCAGCTAACCCTGAAGATAGCTGACAAATTTGAAGTGCCAAATATTAGGTTCAAGCCCTCTGAGAACCCTATTCATCATGTTGAAGAGTTCATGAGATTGGCACCTTTAAACCGGATTGATGTCGGTTTATACTCTACCGTCTTCCCATCCACCCTAGATGGCGAAGCAAAGGTATGGTATCATGCGCAGTCGCCCCAAACCAAAGCCGATTGGAGTGAGCCGTTTAAAGCTTTTATCAACCATTACAGTCGCATCCCGAAGAAACAAGCTATGGTGGATGACCTAACCACCATGAAGCAGCGGGAGGATGAGTCCTTTATGGATTACTTCGAGAGATGGCATACGAAGTTGTCCCACATCAATGAGACGATCCTTCTCCGCCTACAGTTATCTACCTTTAAGCAAGGACTCAAGAGCAGTCTGTCCAAGCACTTGGGGTACCATGTCGTCAAAGACTTTGATTACTTGAAGGACATTTGTGTCCAACTAGAGGCGAATGCACAATGATAAGACCACTTCGCCTGGATGGAAAGGTTCCAGCTCCAACAGGAGGGCCACTAGTGCGGCTAGCCACCCTCCTAAGATTATGGAGACTAACTCTGTCCAGCGCAAGGGGCCTTACGTACCAAAATACGAGACCTATACACCGTTGGATGTTCCTTATTCCCAGGCTCTCGACCGTCTAGTCAAGAAGGGTATCTTGATTTTGCCCTTACCAAAGGAAGAGCCAGAAATCAAAGGTAAAAACTGGGATGCTAACCAATTTTGCCGTTATCACCGTTGCCGAGGGCATGACACTGAGAAATGTTGGACTCTCAGGAATAAGATAGAAGATATGATAAGGGCAGGGACACTACCAATGCCAAAAGCTTCCAAGAAACCAAACAATCAAAGTAATCCTATGCCTGAGCACGCAAATGCTATCTTCTTTGGGGATTTCAGCTTCGACCCCTCCTCTTTGATTGTAGAAACAGGTCAACCTGTTCCTGAAGTAGTTGGGTTCCCTGAAGGTCTGTTCATCCATGGTATTTGGGACAGTGATCAGGATGACGAGCATGAGCACTCCGAGACAGAATGGATGGAGACAGATGAACCAGGTGATGTGGCGTTCCTCACTCGGTATGGCCGCCACAACCATAGGAACACCACTACCTCAGTGAATGTTCCTAACCCTACACCAATGGTCGGCAATGACAATCAGGTCTCTCTTGAAGATCCTCTTCTTTCTCAACTCAAAAAGACCAGGGCGGAGGTCACCATTTGGCAACTCATATGCACATCGCATGCCCACAGACAGAAGATGTTAGATGCCCTTACGGCACTCACGGTATCTCCTACCACGACTCCTGAATCCTTGGTAGCTCATGTGACCACCCAACAAGAGATGATTACTTTCGGAATCTAGGATCTGCCTCAAGGAGGAGCATCCCACAACAAAGCCATGTACCTTACAGTGTAATGCTCCAACAAAACCATCCCACTGGTTCTGGTCGACAATGGTTCAGCTGTAAATGTGTGCCCTTGGAGGACGACACAGAAGTTGGGAGTTCAACAACAACACTTGGATCAAAACGGTGTACAACTTAGGGCCTATGACAATTCACCTCGAAGATCAGTCGGATCTATAGTATTACCCATTACTACTGGCAACATCACTCGGAATGTGGAATTCGTGGTACTAGACATTCCAGCCTCCTTCAATTTGCTACTAGGGAGGCCATGGCTCCATGAGTGTAATGCTATAGCATCCACCTTACATCAAAAGGTGAAAATGATGGTTCAAGGTCAAGTGATCACCATCTCGGGAGAGTTTATCAATGTTGTTTTCACTCCCAAACAGTAAACCCTTAAAGTGGAGCACAGTTCGATGGATGAAGAACTCCACAACTTTGAACTTGTGGCAATGATGAGCCAGGATGAAGCACCTTTTGACTTCGATCCTTACTCAAATCCTAAGGTACATGTTATGCTCAAGAAACAAGGTCATTTTCCTGGGATGCCGTTGGGAAGGAATCCGAAAAATAAAAATCCCTCCTGTGTTCAAGACCTTTAAGCAGAAGGGAAGGTTTGGCTTAGGCTACAAACCAACTGAGAAGGAGGTCAGGCTCGCAAAGATGGCTATAGCTGAGCAGAAGAGGATGGACAATCCTCCCGCTTTATTCTAGATGAAGCCCTATCCACTTACTTTGAATGGGCAGTTTGTTAGGGAAGGTGATGACTTCCCCTACTATGGGTTCCCTGAGCCATACTATCTGAAGAACAAAGGAGTTCAAGTCTCTGGACTAGAAGTCTTTAATGATTGCTCCATTAATATGGCTATTGTCTTTGTTCCCGCTCGGGACAAGTAGCCTCCATTAGAATGGACTCATCTTGCTGGGAGCAACATTTTCGGATTGCTATTTGGACAACAAGTTGTCCAAGAGAAGTATGAAGTTGATGTTGTTATTGCTGCTTTGTCCAACCCAAGCTTCGACCCGAGTCTCATGATCTCTGAAGGAGAAGAAGTTAAGGCGGTTTTGTGGGTCGATGCTGAGGAGAATAAATTTGCTTTATCTGTAGGAGAGTCTCTTCCTAAGGACATAGGGTCAGGTCTTAAGGGTCTAGAGTCAAGTGAGTCTGGTCTTGAGTCTGCTGGCGATGTATTCTTTTCTGCATTCAATAAGATGAACCTTTCTGCTTACTCTGATTCTTCTTTCCCCTCTTCCCTGAACTGTTGCGCCAATAATAATCTGGAATTTAATGAACCCTTAAAAGAATTTTCTAATGAACATGAGCGAAAATGGCGGTGTTGGAAGGTACCATCACCATAAATGTGGGCACAGAAGAACAACCTCTGGAGTTGAAGTTAGGTAGCTCACTCACAGCAGAAGAACGGTTAGCATTCACGGAGCTTCTCAAGGAGTTTGTGGACGTATTCGCATGGTCCTACGAGGATATGCCTGGGTTTGACAGGGAAATTGCGGAGCACACCATACCTTTGCTTCCTAATGCAAAGCTAGTTCGACAAAAGGCTAGGAGGATCAAGCCTGAATGAGCTAAGAAAATTGAAGAAGAAGTGATCAAGCAGCTTAATGCTAAGTTCATCAAAGCAGTCCAATATCTTGAATGGGTTGCTAACATTATCCCGGTACCCAAGAAAGATGGGAAAGTACGCATGTGTGTCGACTTTCGAGACCTCAATAAAGCTAGTCCCAAGGATAATTTCCCGTTACCTCATATCGATGTATTAGTGGATAACACTTGCGGGCATGAGCTCCTGTCCTTTATGGGTGGGTATGCTAGTTACAATCAAATCAAAATGGCAGAAGATGATATGGAGAAAACTTCATTCACCGCACCACGGGGAACCTACTGTTATGTGGTTATGCCTTTCGGTCTCAAAAATGCCGGAGCGACATATCAAAGAACTGCCAACACCCTACTTCATGATATGATGCACATAGAAGTAGAGGTTTATGTGGATGACATGATTGTTAAGTCTAAAATGAGGGAGGAGCACATTCCTAACCTCCGCAAGTTCTTTCTACGACTTCGCAAATACAAGATGAGGCTTAATCCAGCAAAGTGCACCTTCGGTATTACCTTTGGGAAGCTGTTAGGTTATGTGGTTAGCCAACGGGGCATTGAAGTTGACCCTTCAAAGATAAAAGTTATCCAAGAGTTGCAGCCGCCCAGGACAGAAAAAGAGATAAGAGGCTTCCTAGGACGAGTTCAATACATCAGTAGGTTCATCTCAAAGCTCACCATGACTTGTGAACCTTTATTCAAGAAACTAAAGAAAGGAAGCAAAATAGAATGGGATGGTCAATATCAAGCGGCCTTTGACAAAATCAAGGAATATTTGCAACATCCTCCAGTTCTCATGCCGCCAGTACCAGATGAGCCTCTACTCCTTTACCTTACCGTGACTAGCTCTGCAATGGGGGCTATGCTAGCTCAAAAGGTCAAAGGTCAAGAGAGCGTCATCTACTACTTGAGCAAGAAGTTCCTGGACTATGAAAGTCGATACGCAGACATAGAGAAAATGGCCCTCGCATTAGTATGGGCCACCAAGAAGTTAAGGCGTTACATGCTTTCACATACAGTATATGTCATAACTGAGAATAATCGCATCAAGTTCATCATGGAGCAACCTACCATCAACAACCGCATCACTCGATGGGTGGTCATGCTTTCAGAATTCAATCTCTAGTACCTGCCTCAGAAATCCATCAAAGGATGGGTTGTTTCAGATTTCCTGGCTGCCTCACCATCACAGGAACCTCCAAGCACTCACTTGGAATTCCCAGACGAAGATGTATTCTTCACTGATGAAATAACATGGGAAATGTATTTTGACGGAGCTTCTAACCAAATGGGCTGTGGAGTGGGAGTTTTATTAATCTCTCCAGAAGGGGCACATGTCCCTGTATCTGTAAAGTTGGATTTTGAAGCTACTAACTACGCTGCCGAATATGAAGCATGCATCAAGGGTTTACAAGTTGCATTGACCTTGGGTATATGCCATATAAAGGACTTTGGAAATTCTAGCCTCATCATTAATCAGGCTAAAAATACATGGAAAGTTCGGAATGAATGTATTATGGCATACCAACAAAAGCTCTTAGGACTTGCTGGCCAATTTGAGCAAATCAGCTTCCAGTATCTCTCAAGGGATCACAATGAGTTAGCTGATGCTCTAGCCAAGTTGCTCAAGTGGGTAATTCTAATCCCTACTTATTAATATTAGAAACTTTGTATTCAATCCCCGAAATTATTGCAATAGAGGAGTGAGTTAGAATAGGTAATCTTGTTGTTATGACCGAATGATGTCTCTGTAATTGAAAATTATGGATGATTGAACAGAAAGTTGGAAACTTTGTGATTGGAGATTAAATTGGAGATATTAAACTGAATTTTTGGAGGACACGGAACTGTACCTGAAAAGTTGTAGTATTCTTGGACCCAATTTCTAGTATCCTTCAACTAATGAAAGCCAACTTAATTCTTTTTATGAATCATCCTATCTCCAAAGGATAGCTTTTGTTAGTTGAAGGATACTAGAAATTGGGTCCAAGAATACTACAACTTTCCGGGTACAGTTCCGTGTTCTTTGTGATAACAAACTCAATTATTGGAGATCAAATGACTAATAATTTAAAGATCGAGAAGGTTGAATGATAATTATTGCGAACCTAGGCCCGGAACGTATGATTCTTGCTTAGTTGAGCTCCAATTACTCTTTCTAATTTTATTCAGGAAATTTTAGGATTCAAATAGCAAATGGAAGGATAACTATGCGTACGTTGTAAACTTACTTGAGTCAACTTTTCACTTGAAAAGTGCGGATGAACTACTTAAACATAATTCTCCTTTCTTAAAGTAGTTGTAGCTTTGGTTTGAATGTTTAAAAAAGAAAATAAGGGTTTCAACTTTACTACTACATTCAACATAGGATGATAAAAAAGTTTTGAGCTAGGTCGAGCACATAATTAACGGGCTTCGAACTGGGAAGCGATAGTGCTCTCATTTCGGCAAGTTGTCAATCCCAAGTAGTGGATAGAAGCCCACATGCCCCAGGGTAACTAATGATTGATCAAGGGCAAGTTGGCCCAAAGGTTTTAATGCTAAAAGAATACCATAGCTCTCTAAGTGATAATTGTGTTGTTGTTAAACAAGCATATTTCATTTACAGCAATAAATTGTAAAATGATTTGCCTTGGAAAGAGAAAATTTCCTTTTGAACTATATTCAGAAAAGTGTTTAAATAGGATTAAATGTTCTTCCCGTTTGACAAGATTAAAGATTCTTCTTTTTTTCAGGTTCCTTTGGGACAAGAAGAAAGGAAATGACCTTATAAAAGTTTAAATGTTCCTCTTATTGGTGTTGTAAAAAGATCTCTATTTTCTCCCTATTTGAGGAACTGATGTTGTAAACAGGTTGTCAGTTAATTAAAATGCATTTACTAGTTTCCCTGTGAGGCGAGAACCTCATTTGTTGGGGAGTTGAGTTTGAAAATAAACAAAGGTTTATTTTTTCTCTCTTTTCGTGCTTATGTTGAATATTATGTGGCTAGTAATCAAGCTAACCATTCTTTGGAGACCCAAATTTACTTATAGGCTTATGTGTGCAGTTCTAGGATGGAAAATCTTTTTTTTTTTACACCAAAGATATTATCTATTTTAACTATATATGTTCTGTTTGTGATAGTACATTAGTTATGATTGCACTAATTTTGTTGGGAAAGGAATTATTTCACTGAGCGTGTGATTGCTCATTCCCCATTCTTCCTCCTTTTCAGGTTAAGACTAAATGGGAGAAGGTATTTATTGAAGTGGTGCTCTTTTATGGACATGAGTGATGCAGTTTCCCTTTCTAAGCATGCATGTACATAATTGTGTGCCAGCATGTAGATAACTGTTGTAAATATGAGTATGATAAATGTATGGTTGTGTTAGGAGCGGTTGGGTGGTTGTCGTAGAACTCGTGGACGTGTGGCCTGGGCGAGTAACCCTTTTATAAAATGTTTGAGTTTGCAGGATAAAATTTGGGATTGTCCATTTTACAGACGAAACTCTGCCAAATTTTCCTAGCTAGACTATAAAAAAAGAAACAAAATAAAAAGAAATCTTTAGTTACCTTTGTTTAGCCTTAGGGGTTCTTAACAGGAACCCTGACAGGTGTAATACTCCTAGATGGGGCAGGCGTGTTACAACATGGCAAGTTGTTCGATAACAATGTCTTGTTTTAATATAATTAATAGATAATGGATTATTTCGATAATTATAAAGTTGTATACTTAATTTATTTATTGTGATTTTCATAATTGTGTTGGAATAAAGAAATTATTTTGATAATTTTAAATTTTTATTCTTAATTTATTTAAAGTGATTTTCATAATTATGTTGTAATAAGGTATCAAATTAATTTATTTATAGTGATTAAACTCTTCAAAAAATAAATTATCAATTAAATCTAAGAAATTGAAAAGACTTCAATTTTGGAGTTTAATTTAGATTAAAAAAATTTTGGAGTTCAATTTGCTACATAGAGTGCCACATGGAAACTTGTTAGATATGCATGTCTTATTTTAATATAATTAATAGATAATAGATAAGAAATATGTGAAATCATCTCAATCATAAGTTTAAGCTGATAGTTGAAGGTTTAATGATGATTTTGTACTTTAACACATGCTCACCTGGACAAATGAATATGAGAGTGTTGAGATTCGGACCTAATACATCTTACTTGATCAGTCTAGCAACCATATGAAATATCTTAACCAAAAGTTTAAGCTAATAGTTAAACTTGATAGTTGAAGGGATAATTGTGGACCATCTAAATAAATACAATACAAAAGCTTAAGTAGAAAAATATAAAAATAATGAAAATGTCCTCTATTATCGATAAATATAAAATAATAAAATTATTATTAAAAATATAAAAATGACAAGTTATTAGCAAAAAAAAAAGTTTGTTAAATTTAATAACAAGAGTACAATTCTTATGTTTAGGTGTTTGACTACCCAATTTTTTGGATAGCTTTTAGATTTTTGATAATATTAGCTTTTTGATCAAGTTAATGGGGGCGTTTGGAGCCCGGCTGTTGGCTGTTTTGTTAGTTGTTTTTGTCAGCTGTTTGTATTAGTCATTTGTATAAAAGAGTGTTTGGTAGAGTTAGATGTTTGTAGGATAGCTTTTCTCTTGATTTCCAATTGTATCCTTAGCTTTATTTTTAGTGTTTTTTAACATTATGATTTTTTAAATTCATTTTTAGGTTTTTTTTGTCCATATTTTAATTCATTTTTAGGTTTAACATTATGATTTATATTCATTTTTAGTTTTTTTTTTATCCCGATGTACTTTTACAAGTTAATTTAGATATTTTATAATTTATTTGTAGAAATTATACCATTCTAAATAATAGGTATATGTATAATCAATTAATAACTACATTGTCAACATAAACCATAATGACAATATAAGTCTCTTATCCAAATTAATAGGAAAAGCAAATATATAAAAAGAACTAAATCTAAATTATTTTGATGGCATTTTTTGTAATTTTTGTGAATTAGTTGGTCAATATGGTAATTTAAAATATTAAAAGCCAAGCTATTTACAAAAAGCTACTCATAGTAGCTTTTTACAAATTGACTTTTTGGGAGCAAAAAGCTAGTTGAATCCGCCAACCTACCAAACACCTCAAATTGACATATTGACTAGTCAAACAGCCAAAAACCCTCCAAAAAGTCATTTTCTCCAAAAAGTCATCCAAAAAGCCAGGCACCAAACGCCCCCAATATCTACCAACTTTCAGTTAATTGCCAAACAGGACCTAAGTGTATCCCGACCTACACTTCTAAAATTCATATCAGCCACCAACTGATTGCCAAAGAAGACCTAAGTATATGCCCGACCCTCCACTTATAAAATTCAAATCCAACACCACAGTTAGGACTTATGACAGGTAAGTGTTAATTAACAATAATTCTGGACAAATAAAATGAATCCATAGTGTTCATACTGGGACACGATGGTGCTCATCATGTCTATGTGGTAGAATGTTTCAAATATGTGTTGTATTATAACTTCTACGTACCTTTCATTCTGCTGCAATTTTCATACGGTAGATTCCATATTGACAAATAAAATGAGTCTACTGTGTTCACATTGGGACTCAATTAAGTGTTCATCATGTCGCAGATGATAAATCAAAACCAATAACTCAAAATTTCGGTCGGGTGAGAAATGGAGGAGTAAGATGTATAATAGTCTTATTCATAAATTTTAGGAAAATTACATTTGATAGGCTTCAATTTTCGCCTATTCCTAGTTGTCAACCACTTTTTAAACTATTCCAAGTGGTAGACTTATTTTGAAAATTATTCCATTTCGTGAGCTTCCTCTTATACTGTTGTTAATTATCGCTCGCAAAACTTTCTCCTCTCTCGATTTCATTTAGCTCTCCTTATCAATCTCACAATCAACTCACTTGGAATAATATCTAAAGTATTTGATAACTAGGAATAGTTTTTAAAGTGCTTGAAAACTTAAAATAATTTTCAAAGTTTTCAAAATAATAAGCTTACCATTTGGAATAATTTTCAAAATAAGTCTACCACTTGGAATAATTTAAAAAGTGATTGACAACGTGGAATAGACAAAAGTTGAAGCCTACCAAATGAAATTTGCCTAATTTTATAATTTAAAAATATTAATTTCAATTGGTTAAGATTTAAAATCATTCACAATATGCTATGCCCCATGGAAAAGGAGAAGATGAGGTTTGATCGAGATTATTTAAAATCTTACTTCATGATAACTCATATAACTCAAACTCTAAGGTGAGATCATTTCAATGTGACTTATTATTATTATTATTATTATTATTATTATTATTATTTTATATGACTAATTAAAAATCATATAATTAAAACAAATGTTTAATACCAATGTAACTAATAATTTGTAAATGAATGATTTTTATATGAGCCACCTCAAATAAACGATATTAGTCATCCTGTATTCATGAAAATTCACCATAAAGTTATATATCTCACAACAAATTTATGGTGAGACGGTTTTATAACAAATTTATGGTGAGACGGTTTTATATAGGATTTACGATTAATACTTTGTCTATTCCTAAATAATTGTCACTTTTTAAGGTCTGGGAGAACATTAAGAAAATGGTAGTTAATGAATATTGACAAAAAAAATATCCGATTTTAAGTAAATATTTTTCTTATACTGGAACTTATCAAAGTTAGGATAACTATGGTAAAAAAATAATTAATATTGCATTGAAATGGTAAAGTGACAGATATTGTAAAAAATAATTATAGCGACAGATATTAAGAAATGGAAGGAATATAAAGTACTCTCTCTGTCCCCAATATTTGTTGTCGTGGGGGAAATTAATTTCACAAAAATCTTTAAGAAAGTTAGTGAGAATATTAATTAGATATATATTTAATTAAAATAAAATTTGTAGTTGATTCAATTAATATTAATGATAAAAAAGAAAACTAGTAATTAGAAAATTATCGTGATTGTAAAATGACAAATAATATAAAAAGAGAAAAGTTAGCTAAATAGGCAGGGCAATCTAATGAGTCTTCAACAAATAAAAACAAGGAGATTTCGAAGCTCAATACATGGATCTAACCTTCAACACCATATTCCAAACATTCCTGTAAGTAAGACATCCTCAATCTGGCCCACGTATGAGCCTGGGTGAAAAAGTTAGAAAGTGGAGTTCTTTTCTACAATTGATTAGGTGGATTTGTGGATAAATTGTTAAAGTACGGATAGTGTGGACAAAGATGGAAAAATATTTATAATTTTTAATAATTATTAATAAATTATTGTGAGTAAGACAAGTCATATCGATCACACTACTTATTACATATAAGAAGTTTTAAATATATATAATATGTAAGATGGATGAGATGAGAATTGAGAAAAAGTGGTGTGATTAAGTGAAATGTGGATAGTGCCGATAAACTTAAACGTATCATAAAAAAGAACATGGTCATGGTATATAAAAGAGCACAAAATAGGAGAAATGACATAACTAAGTCTTATTACATGTTATCCCTCAAAGGGGGAATCGCATTCACAACTACAAAGAGAAAAAGCCCTAGGGCTTGAACCGAAAACAAGATGTGCAGTACTCTACTAGCCAGAAAAGTTAAGCATTAAAGTGGAGGGTTGACATAGTCTTCCGGTACACAGGTGGTTACCCAGAGAATTCGTTTTCTATAGCATTTCAAACCTGCGCAACACTTCGGTTTACCTGCTCTAGGATCACATATATTACCTTGTGGTACACATGTTTCCTGATCCAGTGTTAATGGAATAATCGTCATTTCTTCAACAACTCCTTCATTTCCCACCATTACTTCTTCTATGATTATTTCCTTCCTTTCATTTCCTGAAACTGGATGAAGGTATATATATATTGTTAGAGTATAAAAGATATATATCACCAGACCTTCAACCATCAGGTTAAGTTTTTTAAGTACTAACTACTTTTTGAGGTTGAGAAAGAACAATGACAAACGGCTTAAATCTCAAGCCTCATTGTTAAATAACAAGATATCAGGAAGCTATATATAAACTTTCTAACATATTCATTTCAAAATCTAGATGGATTATGATTAGTCAACTCAATCTCCATTTAACAGTTTTTAATGCATGCATATTTCGTCCTTTTTTTTTTGGGATGTCAGATAACATTGACAAGATAATCTCATTTTTTTCTAATTATTCAGAGTCTTAAAACGTTAAAAGTTTATATATAAAAATTTGTAAAGTAACAACAAATCGGCAACAAAAACAACTTATTAACAGGATAGGATGAAACCTGAAACAGCGAGTAAGAACAGAACCACCACAGCAAACTTGGCACCCATAAATGCATTCATAATTATTCAAACCAATTTGCCTTGAGTTCTCTTTATTTTTGCTATAAATCTTATGCTAGGGCTGAGCAATAGTATCCTCATTTATAGATGCATTTCCCCTACTTTGCAAGAGTATTTTTTTAATTAAAAAAACATAGCTATGTTTTCAAGAAATATTTAAAGTGCTCATGTGATCATAAATGTTGTAAATTATACGATCACGTGATGTAGAATTAGTGTAAGTTCATTGGGATTATGTGCTCAGTGGCCACGTTCATCGCCTTGGCCGGGCGTTCTATGGTTTGCTAAAAGAGTAATTGTTTATTCTGCTAATGTCTCCTTATATATTAAAATTTAGAGAGTAATCACACGTGTTTTAGGGAAAAATATTTTTTTATGAAATTAATACTTATTATAAATTTAAACATTATTCTTTCAATAGATATTATCAATTATCAATTATAAAAATTTTAAAATATATTGGTTATGCCAATTTATTATATATACATGACACTTTAATTAGATGAATCTCATCCATTTATATATTTCAGATACTTTTTAAAAAAAATTGAAAAATTATTGACAAAATATAATGGAATAGAATTTATATGTGGTATAATAGTAATAAAAGTCAAACCACTGCTAAAAATATGTGTATTACCTACCACTTTTTTCAACCAATTTAAAATTGTTGGGAATAAAACAACCGATTTAGTAACCATTTCATATTTTTCTAATTTTCCAACTATTTTTTTTACTTTTAAGTGGGAAAAATGGTTGGAAATTCCAACCAATTTTACTAAACTGGTGGAAAATTTTTTCTACTATTTGAAAATGGCTGGGAAAATGGTTGGTAATCCGACCATTTTTCAACCATTTCAAATAGTAGGAAAAAGGATGGTAGGAAAAATTTTCAACCATTTCAGCAAAAGTGGTTGAAATTTCCAATCCTTTTTCCTCATAAAATTTGAAAAATAGTTGGAAAATTAAAAAATATGAAATGATTATTAAAATGATTGGTTTTGACGACCATTTTAAATTGGTTGAAAAAAGTGGTTGATAATAAAGATATTTTTAATAGTGAATATCATTTTCTTTTTCAATTTAATATATTTTTATATAAATTTTATATCAAAATAAAATATTTAAGAGATGTCTTAACTTACAAGACTAAAACTCAATATAATTTTCAGTTCTTGTAATACGTGTATGTCTAGTCTTCATTTATAAAATTCAAATCCCACACCGAACTTGTGACAGGCAAGTGTCAATTAACAATAATTCTCGACTCACTCAACCTATCATTAATCATGTTAACTTTAGCCTTAATTTTTCCTATGCCAACAAAAGCTTTAGCTTTAATTTTATTCCCTTCGTTCCTTATATTTGTTGAAATTGAAAATTATATTATTAAATTTTAAAAATTTTAACTATAAATTGTTTAGATATACAATCACTTGTTATATAAAATTATTATCATTATATTGTAACTAAAAATATTATCCTGAAAATATAATATTACAATTGTTAATAAAATATTATAAAAGAAATTATTAATTAAAGAGAGAAACTATAACCGTTAACAAAATGACAAATAATATAAAAACGAATGAAGTACCGTTTTAGAAACTAAAATTAGCAAGGATCTTGTATGGATGGAATGGGCTGATGGAGGTTGGCCATAGCCCATAGCTGCCTGGGTCAAAAAAAACTTCTATGTTCTTTTGGGTCAACCAACTTGTTCTGCGCCCCTCTGCTTTAATACTGTCATATATAAAAAAATAAATTGGATTCTAATAATCCCTATTTTCACTAATTATATTACAATAATCTCTACTTTCATTTTAGATTCTGGTGGTCCAAAAGAAAATAAGATTGAATTGTAGTGATACTAAATCCACCTCCACATTCTTTTTATTTTTTTCATTCATGCCTCATATTGTTTTTATTTTTTTCATTTCTGACCCCAAAAAGATAATGAAGTGTATTGCTTAAAAGAATTTTCGAATTATTTTTTTGATAATTAAAGCAATTATTATAATTTTTAAAGAAGAATAAAAGTGAAAAAATCGTTTAAAAAAAAGAAAAAAAATTTGGGAGATACGCTTTAAATTCATTAAAAAATCATGATAAAATGTTATACTAAGCTTTGAATTAAGTGCAATTCAAAATCTATGATATTTAGGGTATATTCTCGTTGGTCTCCCACAAGAATCCAATTTTATTTTATTTTTTCGGACACCAGAATTCAAAATGAAAGTAGGGATTATTGTTATACATTGGTGAAAGTAGGGATTATTATAATCCAATTCTCCGTTATATATGTGTGTGTGTGTGCGAGTCTGTGCATGCGAGCGTGTGCATATATGTATATATGTATTGAAAACGACATGAATCTTGGGGCAACATACTTCTTAAATGTCTTGTCTTTTAATAAAATCTATAAATTTACATATTAAATTGAAAAAAATGCTATGGTTGACTTCTACAACTATAATGCTACATATAAATTGGAAAAAATTAAAATTATATCCATAAGTCCTGAAATTTAAAGAAAATGGTGTCAAAAACTATACTGAGTATTAATTTCATGAAAAGTAAGTTATCAGATTAAATTGTCCTTCAACTTTGCCAAAATGTCAAAATTGCCCCTAAAAAAATTTTCGTTAAAAAATACCCTTCAACCGATTAATTTTATCTAAATTGCATGTTTTACCTGATTTTGGCAGCTTCAAGTGCTTTGTGGAGGTTGTTGGAGGTTAATCATTATTCCCTCCTTAATTATGTTTGATTAATTAGAAATGAGGTTTTTACTCAGCCCATCGGTCACCCATATTTCGTCATTTCCCTCCATTCAAAAAACAACCCCTTCTCCTTTCAACTTTCGTTCCATCCTCCCTCAGCTGGTTCATCTTCGTCTCTGAAGTGGCGATAACGGCAGCTATGTTCTGAGTGCGAAGGACGACTGTTGGTTCATCTTTCTCTCACGTACTGTTAAAGGCGAAAGCTACAAGGTAACTTGCTGGAATTTTCATTGAAACAGTAAAGTTAAGATTTGTTTGAAAGATGGTTCCATTTAAGTTTGTACTCATTTGTACATGTTGGATTTCAGTTGAAAATGATTGTTTGCGACTGATTATGCAAATTTGTAGTCTTCTAGGGTTTTTAGTGTGGTGGGCATGTTTTTGGGTTTAATGGGAGGGGGGAGTACTATGTTCGACATGTGTCTTTGGCTTAATAATCAATGTAACAATTTGTTACTCTATTTTGGTTTGTTTTAGGGTTTGATAATGGGGTTGTTGCATGTTTTCCATGGAGGTAAGTTCGCCTGTGAGAGGTATCTAAGATATGTTGAATGTGAAATGCATGAAGTTGATGTAGACCCTAATTATCTTAGTGTGGATGACATGGTTGAGACTGTGGAATAGTTGGGATATACAAAAGATAAGATTAAAAAGAATTTATCTAAGTAAACTAGGGTGGCCATTTGAGCAGGGTTTAGTTCCCTTGGATGGAGATAAAGAAGTTCGGGAGTTGATTGCCTTAGTGAATGCATGTGATTTTGTTAGGGTGTATGTGGAGCATGGAACCATTGATGTAGTGGGTGCTGGTACCATTGATCTAGTGGATCAAGGGGAGGGAGGCGATCAAGGGGAGGGAGGTGATGCAAATAAGGATGACCCTGATGACCTTGAATACTTTGAGGAGGATGAATGTGAGGAGGAGGACGGTGACAGTGATGATGACAATGGGTCTGATGTGGATGATTAAGAGGTTATGGCATTGAAGAAAAAGAAAAAGAAGTTGAAGGAAGCTATCGAGAGTGATAAAAGACTGTTGGATGAGGAAAATCAAAATTGTAATAGAGAGGAATGAGATGTTGATGGGTGCCAAGTAATGAGAATTACCATGATTTTGACTGTTCAAGTAGTCCAGAGAGTGAGGATGAGGAAGATGATGGTAACAAAAAAAGGTGTATGAGGAAGAAGAAGATGCATTACCCTAGGTATAGTCCCAAAAGTCCTCGTAAGTTTTTATGTGGCATAACCTTCCCTGAGAAAAAGCATGTGGTGAAAGCTTGTGACTGAATATAGGATACTGGGTGGGCATAACTTGAGGGTAGTGAAGAGTGAAAAAGGTAGGTACACACTTGATTGTAAAGCTGAGGGTTGTGAGTGGAGGATGTACTCCTCACAAGTTGAGAAAGAGAAGACATTCCAAATCAAGACACTTAGCAAAGAGCATACATGGATTTCTTACAGTTTGCAAGCTAGTCATAGGAACATGAGTGTGAAGTGGTTGGCTGAGCATTATGGGGAGATGTTTAAGATTAATCCATCTTGGAGGGCAAGAGACTTGCAAGAGATGGTCAAGGTGGATTTAAATTATAAAGCTATGTTGTCAATGTGTGGAAGGGCTAGGAGGAAAGCATTGACCTCTACATTGGTGATAACAAAGGACAATTTACATAGCTTAGGGACTACCTGTGGGAACTCCAGAAGAAGAATCTAGGGACCACAATCCAACTATAGACAACCCCTTCTCCAAATGGAGAACATGTGTTCAAGTATATTTACATCTGCCCTGGGCATTAAAGAAACGACTGATTGAGGGTTGTAGGATAATTCTTAGCTTTGATGCATGATTTTTAAAGGGTCCTTGGGATGGATATATTTTTGTGGTCATTGGAAGGGATGGTAACAACTAGATGTACCCAATTTCCTGGGGAGTGGCAAAGAATGAAACTAAAGAGGTGTGGCAGTGGTTTGTGGAGCAGTTGGCAAAGAACTTGGGCATGGCTGAAGACTTTCAATGGACTCTAAATATCTGACCAGAAGAAGGTAACTTCCTATGTTTTCGTATGAGTTTTATTTTTTGGTTAAAAATTATTGTCATCTAACTGTCAAGTGAAGGGATTGATTGAAGTTGTCAAGAAGTACCTTCCTCATATTGAGCACAGGATGTGTGCAAGGCATGTCTATATGCCAATTTGAGGAAGAACTTCAAGGGTGATTTGTACAAAAATTTATTTTGAAAAATTGCAAAATCATCAACAGAACCCCACATGAAGAAGTATGCTGCAGAATTGAAGAGTTAGTCCAAAAGCTTGGGAGACCTTGGAGAAGAAGGGTGTATGTGGGACCCGGGAAAATCCCCGTTGGTGTCCCTCGCGGTAAACGGCGAGTCGAAAGGGGTGTCTTTTCTTTTAGAAGATTCGCTTGAATTTCCGTTTAAATAAATTAAAACTAAAATTTAAATAATCTCCTTTTTTTATATTTTATTAAAATTTGAGAATTTTATTTATTCAGAAAGTAAACAGAAAATAAAAGAAAAACAAAAAGAAACGAAAAAAAAAGAAAAAAAACAGAGAGCCCCGGGACTGGGCTCGGGATGATTTACTGTAGCAATACCTGCAGGTATTGTGAGCCAGTAACCCCGAAAAAAGGGTCCCGGGCCTGGAAATCAGATCCGAGGCGCGGGACTGGCCGGAATACCGCCAGGTATTCCGCTTGTCCCGGCCTCGGGATCTATTTTCGAGACAGAGGAAAAAAATGAAAATAAAATCCATTTTTTTAAAAAAAAGCTTTCCGAAACAAAAAAATAAAATACGAAGGGAAAAGAAATAAAAGCGAGAAAAAATAAAAAAAAGGAAAAAAAGGAAGAAGAGTCGCCAATTAATTTTTGAGCGAGAATTAATAAACTCAAGAAACAAGACTCCACAAACCACGAACCACGAGATTCAGATCCGAGGGTAAGGTTACGAATTCGTGAATAAAAATTCCCGAATCCGCCCGTTCAACGAACGGACTTTACTAAACCGGTTAAATAAAAAGGAAGAAGAAGAGGAGAGAAGAAGAGAGTAGAATGGAGTATTAATAAGCGTAATTAGTGTTATTTAGTTTCATACAAATACGATAATAAAACGAAAAATAAATACAAGAAATAAAAGAATTGAATACAATCGTACCTTTATTCACGAACAATCCATATTATTTAAGTCGGGTTTATGATTAACTCAAGTTACAATATAATATGAATTATAAAGAAGAGATAGAGAGAAATGAAATAAAATGCCAATTAAGTGTATGCAAAAGATGAGAGAAATAAAGAGGGGGAAGAGAAGATGAAATCACCAAGTGTCAATACGCCAGGGTGATTTCGGTGTAGAATGAAATGGGGGATGAGAGGGGTTTTTATAGGAGAAATTAGGGTTGGGATTTTAGGTCAAAAAAAGAGGGGGGAAAATGGCCGTGATACCGCCAAGTATCAGGCTCGGCTGCGCGAAAAAATTAGGTCATGACACGCTTCCCGAGGCGGATGGAGGCGCTCGGGCCGCGTAACCCGCCATAATACCCGCAGCATGCCGACTTTGAGGCGCCACCGCTGCGTTTCCTAAGTCGGTGGCTTCCCGAGGTAAACCGGGTCGGGCCTGACCTGCCCAAATACCTGCCGGTATGCTGGGCCTGGGAGAAGCCTAGTTGCACGCTTCCCGAGGTGGGCCCGCTTCCCGAAGTCAGCACGCTTCCCGATGCAACCACGCCCGACCGGCGAATACCGCCGCAGATCTGGTCCGAGAAGCCCAGTTGCACGCTTTCCGAGGGGGGGCCCGCTTCTCGAGGTAACCCCGGCCTGACCCGACAGAATACCTGCCGGTATGTTGGGCCTGGCAGAAGCCCAGTTGCACGCTTTCCGAGGTGGGCACACTTCCCGAGGTGACCTGGCTCGGGCATAACCCACCAGAATACCTGCAGGTATGCCCATATCCAAGTTGCAGTCCTGCTTTGGGATACGTGCTGGGCTTTACTTTCTTGGGTTATTTGGGTTGAGCTTTTTTGTGATGGCTTTTTTTTTGGGGGGGTTTTTTCCTTCATTTCTTCATCTTTTTGCATTTCAAAATTCTTGGCATTTTCCTAAACTAAAAAGAAACTTAAAATAAATTACAATATTTACAAAGCTGAATAGAATGATAAAATTCAGCGTCTACAGTTAGCCCCCACTTTGATCGAGTCCGAAAAGGACGCTGATCAAAGTTGTTTGAAGACTCTGAAAATGATATGCCCCGGAAGTGAAGTTTCGAGGCTGGATGGCACTTGGAAGCAAACGTCTTATGCCACATGTATGACTTGTAGTTGATTGACCTTCGGAAACAGTATCCTATGTCTTTGTTGATTGTCGACACTTGGAAGCAACTGTCCTGCGCCTAACCGTACCTTCAAACTTCTGTCATCGTATCATAAACGCCCGACGACCGGCTGAACTGACATCGTATTATAAACGCCCGATGACCAACTGAATTGACACTGTACTATTAACACCCGATGATCGGCCGAATTGACATCGTATTATTAACGCCCGACGACCGGCTGAATTGACATCGTATTATTAATGCCCGATGACTGGCTGCATTGACATCGTAATATAAACGCCCGATGACCGGCTAAACTGACATCGCATTATAAACGCCCGATGACCGGCTGAATTGACATCGTACTATAAACGCCCGATGACCAGCTGAACTGACATCGTACTATTAACGCCCGATGACCGGCTGAATTGACATCGTATTATTAACGCCCGATGACTGGCTGAATTGACATCGTACTATAAACGCCCGATGACCGGCTGACTTGACATCGTACTATAAACGTCCGATGACCGACTGAATTGACATCGTATTATAAACGCCCGATGACCGGCTGAATTGACATCGTACTATTAACGCCCATTGACCGGCTGAATTGACATCGTATTATTAACGCCCGATGACTGGCTGAATTGACATCGTACTATAAATGCCTGATGACCGACTGACTTGACATCGTACTATAAACGCCCGATGACCCGTTGAATTGACATCGTACTATAAATGCCCGACGTCTGGCTGAATTGACACTGTACTATTAACGCCTGGTGACTGGCTGAAAATAACAACGTTAGCCCCCAGTGTGCAAACTGGGGGTGGTGATCCAAAATGCGTATGCAACTTCAAATTATTTTCTGAGTATATGAATGTTCATAATTCTCTTGAAAATGAAGCCTGTTACGAGCTTGTTGCTTTTTCCACATTTCTCTTGAGGATTTATTTTTCGTTCATAGTGTCATCCTCATCATTTTTCTCACACTTCTAAAATAACCGAGTGCCCTTCCTGCCACCTATCCAACTTCTCTTTAATTTTCTATACAGTCAGGCTATCATGCCTCCAGGCATGTAGCTCTGCACAGTCTTGTCCGATCCGGCCTGGGCCAGTCATCATGCCTCGGGCATGCACTGCGCCCACTTTCTTAGTCTTTCTGTACAGTCTTGCCAAATTTGAGTTCAGTCAGGCTGTCATGCCTCCAGGCATGCAACTCTGTCCAGTTTTCTTGGACAACCTTGAGTCCCTCCACCGAGCATACCGCCAGGTATCGCTTTGTGAAATCTTGCATTTCTTTTCGCACCGGGTTCATTTTTTTGGTGGTGCTGTATGTGGAACCCGGGTCCGGACCATGCATGGCGATATGGTACTGGGTTTTCCGCGTCTTTTCCTGTTCGGAACTCTGGGTCTGGGTCCGAGCCATACCTGGCGATGTGATGGCTGGTTGCAATGACCCAGATACGACTTGTTCTTGGCAGTATGGGTCGGGTTTGTCCGTATGCTCGGATCTCCTCAGTTTGATTCAGAAATGAGTTATCTCCAAACTAATTCTCGTGAAAGATCGTGAACTAAATTTTTAGAGTTTAACTCAGAAAATTATTTTCCAAACTAATTCTCATAAAAATTTGTTATCCAAATTTTGGAGTTTAACTCAGAAAAAATGAGTTAATTCTCGTAAAACTCGAATTATTTCTTCATCAGCAACGTCCTTTGAGCTTCTAGCAATACTTCCGAAGGCAATCAAGACTCCAAGTGAGCTTGCTTGATTTCTAGCCGCCATGATTGCATTTCTTTTGAGGTTCGGCCGAGAGATAGAAGAATGCAAATGCGGTCTTATGCATGCTATGCTACATGAATTATGTGAGAATAAAAAAAAATGTGCAAGATTCTTTTATGTACAATACACAACTCTATTAAGCATTTTATACTATAAGACTCTTTATGCAGCCCTTATCTTAATGCATGATGTGACTCTTTTTTTTTTATTTGACTCAAGAAGGAAGAGGAAAAAAAACTAACATGACTCAAAATGAAATGAAAAACAAATTAACGCGACTCAAAATGCAAACTAATGCAACTTAGAATGTAAAATGCACATGACCTAACAAAAAACTAAAAAGAATGCACATTGATTTGCTGCATGTACGCGATATGAACAGCCCCCATTTTCCCGAGGAAAGAAGAAAAAAAAAGAAAAGTAAATAAAAAAAACTCTAAATGTCAAGAGTAATTTCGAGGTGAGTTTCAGAACAAGACAAAAATAATGAAAATGATGAGTTCTTCTTCTCGAATTGCCTCGCAAGTTGCCATGATGCTGATATTGAGCGATGAGCGAGCCCCTAGTTGGAATGCTGCAAAAGACGATATTAATGGAAGACTCGGCCTGCTTAAGCTGCATGATGGGATAGTCAGGATGCTCGACCTTGATGTCATGGTTAGGAACCCCAAGCACTAAGAAGGATCAAGCGACAAGTCGTCTTGATTTCTCTTGCCTTTTCTCTATTCTTCTTGGTTCTTTTGTTTAGGTGAGAACATGTAAGCACCAAGCCCCAAGTATCAGTGAACAAGCATCTTTAGGTGAGTCAGAATGATTGACCTAGGTGGCTGTCACCTTCGTGTAACGCCCTATTTTGATGCGGCTGGCTTCTTGTTCTGCTAAAGGAGTTATCCCTCATTCAGTTGTTCTGAAAGCAGGGATTAACTGACGAATCTCATGCATGCACTAATGACCGAATTAGAAGAGCTCAAAAGGTGATGGGCTGAAAATGGGAATGATGGAAAAGATAGTGAATGCTCATGCCCAAATAGAGGGCGAGATAAGGTTGTGAATGGTTTGGTGAGGGTAGCGATTAGTGTATTGGACAAGGTAGTGAATGGATGGGTAGTTCGATGGACAAAAGTTCGAACTGATGGAGGTGGATGAAATGGTCTATAGATGGAGTACTATGTCTCGTGGGTTTATCTCATAAGGGAAGAGATGGTCAAATGGCTATGGTTTGATGGATTTAGGTATGAAGGGTGATCCAAGTCTGATGGGAAAAGGTGGGTGTGCTTAGTGAAAGAAATCTGACAACTTTTCATTATCCTTAGAGACCAAGGTTTCCTCTCCTTTTGCCTAGCTCGCCTGGTGAGGTTTTCGAGTTAGCCACTCTTTATTCTATCTCTCAAAAACCAAATGATTTGATGATGGATTTTCTCTAAAGTGAATTGCAGCGGTCGGGCCTTGAAGAGGTTCTCCTACGTATCCAGTATGGAATCAGGCCAGTCGTAGTTCAACAGGTGCAACTTTAAAAGATTGATGCCTCAAGAAGGACTTTGATATTGGTCAAAATTTTAATGGGAAGGATAGGTGTGAAGGTTTGACGGGAAGGTTTTGGGATATGTGCGAGTGACCAATGTAAACTGACAATTGCCTCTTATGCCTCTTATTCTTGCTTTCTTCTTTCTCTTTTTTTTTTTTTTTGAACTTGACTACCTCAATCTATATTTCTCTTATCCATGATATTTGTCACCCGCAACACATTAGTTGGCTTAAAATGGATCTAGGGATGAGATGGTCATAAAATGAATGACCAGGTTCATGGTGGTGGTTAAAAAGATGGTGTGAGAAGGTAATAATGTAGGTAAACGGCGAAGTGAAAATGAAGGTGGTTATGATGTAGGTGGTAAAGGGTAGAAGCCTTCTATCATAGACATATCTTTTTAAGATGCATGATTTATTTGATAGTGAGATTCACTTTTAGAGACTATTGGTCGCTTTGAATTCTCTCCTTTTGCCTAACCTATTGGGTGAGTGTTCAAGTTAGCTTCTCTCCTCTCCTTTTGCCCAACTTGTTAGGTGAGTGTTCAAGTTGGCCTCACTCTTTTTTATTTATCTCTCCTTTTGGTCTAACTTCTCTTTGACGGTGAAGTTAGCCTCTCTTCTCTCTATTAACCTTGGACTCGGGGCAGGGCACAAAAAGCTTAGAGAAAATGTGATGGAGATGTGAGATGGAGGAAACGAGCAGATGGATGTGTCAGACTTGGATGGTCATATGGGTGAGTGAGCTCTTCAATTCAAATCAGGAATGCAAGCACAAGATTATTCCTTAGCAGTTTATAAGCAAATGAAGGGTTGGGGAAGACAAGAGCCATAATTATGAAAGGTTTCATCTTTATTGAATGCAACTAAGATGAATACATTAAAAAAACTACTTGGGATATATCCCAACTGACTCTAAAAGAGAAGATAATTGCCATGAAAAGAAAAGACACAACATGAGGGGATTGCCTAATTGATCTTTGCAGCTCGGGGTTTTGGAAGGACCCCGTTTGACTTTGTGGTAGGCAACATTCTAATGGGGTTCTACGCTGCGATTGGCAGTGACAACTTCCCATATTGGAGCATTTCTTCTATCTTATTCTTGAGAATGTTGCACTTCTTGGTGTCATGACCTTGCATTCTATGATATTTGCAGAACTTGTTACCATCCCAAGTTCTGCTTTTGACTTAAGGTTCAGCTCGAATAGAGGGCAACTCGATCTTCTCTTTCTTAAGAAGTCGATCCAAAGCTTCAGTATAGGTAGTGTCGATGGGAGTATATGTGGTGAACTTTTGAATCGCATGAGCCTCAATGGATTTTGGTGGGTTACTTGGTGCCCCGCCGACCCTCTTGGTAGAATGTGGTTCCTCCAGCTAGACGAGATCGGGGTCTTTTCTATCTTGGCCTCCACCATTAACCCCAGCTTGTTTAGAGCAGAAAAGTCTGGGATTAACTGACATTCCATCAAGCTAGCATATCTAGGCCTAAGCCCTTGTATAAACACCTGGATTTGATAGTCAATGGTTACCTTGTCAGTCATCAAGGCCTTTTGAATGTTCCAGCGATTAAAGTAACTCATGAATGACCCTCCTTCACTTTGTTTGATTGCTGCCATGTCACTCATGGTTACATCAACATCTTGACTAGCTGCATATTGTTGAATGAAGGCTTTGTAAGTGGCCTCCCAATTCTCCTGGGTATCTGCTGGAAGGGTGTAGTACCACTTCAAGACCTCATCACTCAAAGTCCAAGGGAAGACATGAGCATACAGACTAAGGTCTACTTCTTTTAAGGCCATCATGCGTAGAAGCTACGCACATGATGAGTGGGGTTCTCCATGGCCTTAAATTTCTTCTCGGGCAAAGAGAATTTGTCAGGAAGCTTGGCCTGAGGAGCAGTTGGTAAGCCAATGTCCAAGAAATGTTCCCTGAATTGAGGGATTTGCTTCAGCATATTCTGCAGGTTATCGACCCTGTTGTCCCGAAATGGCACAAGTTGCTCATCCCGAGGCACAGTCTTTTCAGTGTGCACACTTCTATCATCATCCTCGGGGTCTTGCCCTATGCCCAATCTATTATTGATTTTCTGAATGGCCTGGACGACCCCTTCTATCCTACGATCTTGTTAGTTGGATCGTGTTTCTATTAAAGTACGGATGTCCTGCACCACATCAGAAAGGTCCGCAGCAGTGATGGGTTGGCCCCTAGCTTCTTCTTCAGCCATGAAGTTGGAAGGGATGGACACAGTATCGTTTGTTGTCAAGAAAGTTTGAGAAGGAATGTCAAGAATCAGTATCAAGGACGACAGGCAAGCCTGCGCTTGGTGGTGTGAATGGGATTGGTGAGAAACTTGATAACCTTTGAGATCCGACTCTAGTCCAGGACTTGATTCTTTGCTGTTTGGATCCTATTTTGCCTGTATGGAAACCATAAACCTCAAAATTAACCCTTGACATTGACCTACCCAAAGACCTAGCGACCTATATGGGACAACCTAATGCGAACAATGCCTATATGATGAATAATTTTTATTTTTTGGTATGGACTCACCCAACATTGGGCTTGCATGAAGACCTCTAACCTAATATGAAATTATGTACAGGGAAGGTCCATCGGGCCATCATAAGATCGAGTCAACATTAAAGTTTTAATGAACTCAGATTCGAATAATGACCGGATACACTTTATGGGCCCAAATACCTCCAAGGGTTGGACAAAATCAAGTTAAGATCTCGGGCTTAATCAAACCTCTTTGATTTGGGCCCAAGAGAGACCTCTGGGTCTTCTTTAACTTTTGCATGACTATTGCCCAAACTAAAGTGGCATTTGGGGGAAAATGAATTATGAGACCGACTCTTAGAATGAAAAAAAAAATGAAACACATAGCACATAATTTACACATAGCACAATAAGAATGCACATAGCATACAAATGGGTAATGCACTTAACCGAGGTTCTATATTTAAGGGTTTAAAGTCGGATACCTAGAATAATCATACTCATGTCTCTCACGTGCAACAAATTCTATGGAGTTCATAGTAATGTGACTCGTGTGTTTCTCGCAAAATTAAAGAGAAAATGTAAATTCATAATCCCAATAATTTTGGAGTGCTTCATGAGTGGGAAAGCAATTCGAGACATTCTCGAAATGTGGGGTTCATTCCTTGAATTCGAAAATATACTTTACCCAAAAGGAACATTGGGTTAACCTAGACGGTACCTTTGGGTTCATCCCGATTTATTAAAAACCGAGATGGAGGTTCGCATACACGATGCCAAACTAAATAATAAAAATTATAAAAATTAATTTCTCCTTTTCTACTTAACGATTTTTTTTTAAAAAAATGGTTTTTCAAGTTTTACCCTCTTAAAGTAAGTCCCCAGTGGAGTCGCCATTTGTGGGACCCGGGAAAATCCCCGTTGGTGTCCCTCGCGGTAAACGGCGAGTCGAAAGGGGTGTCTTTTCTTTTAGAATATTCGCTTGAATTTCCGTTTAAATAAATTAAAACTAAAATTTAAATAATCTCCATTTTTTAGATTTTATTAAAATTTGAGAATTTTATTTATTCAGAAAGTAAACAGAAAATAAAAGAAAAACAAAAAGAAACGAAAAAAAAGAAAAAAAACAGAGAGCCCCGGGATTGGGCTCGGGATGATTTACTATAGCAATACCTGCAGGTATTGTGAGCTAGTAACCCCGAAAAAAAGGGTCCCGAGCCTGGAAATCAGATCCGAGGCACGAGATTGGCCGGAATACCGCCAGGTATTCCGCTTGTCCCGGCCTCGGGATCTATTTTCGAGACAGAGGAAAAAAATGAAAATAAAATCCATTTTTTTAAAAAAAAGCTTTCCAAAACAGAAAATAAAATACGAAGGGAAAAGAAATAAAAGTGAGAAGAAATAAAAAAAAAAGGAAAAAAAGGAAGAAGAGTCGCCAATTAATTTTTGAGCGAGAATTAATAAACTCAAGAAACAAGACTCCACAAACCACGAACCACAAGATTCGGATCCGGGGGTAAGGTTACGAATTCGTGAATAAAAATTTCCGAAACCGCCCGTTCAACGAACGGACTTTACTAAACTGGTTAAATAAAAAGGAAGAAGAAGAGGAGAGAAGAAGAGAGTAGAATGGAGTATTAATTAGCGTAATTAGTGTTATTTAGTTTCATACAAATACGATAATAAAACGAAAAATAAATACAAGAAATAAAAGAATTGAATACAATCGTACCTTTATTCACGAACAATCCATATTATTTAGGTCGAGTTTATGATTAACTCAAGTTACAATATAATATGAATTATAAAGAAGAGATAGAGAGAAATGAAATAAAATGCCAATTAAGTGTATGCAAAAGATGATAGAAATAAAGAGGGGGAAGAGAAGTTGAAATCACCAAGTGTCAATACCCCAGGGTGATTTCGGTGTAGAATGAAATGGGGGATGAGAGGGGTTTTTATAGGAGAAATTAGGGTTGGGATTTTAGGTCAAAAAAAGAGGGGGGAAAATGGCCGTGATACCGCCAAGTATCAGGCCCGGCTGCGCGAAAAAATTAGGTCATGGCACGCTTCCCGAGGCGGATGGAGGCGCCCTGGCGGCGTAACCCGCCCACAATACTGCGCAGCATCTTTGGACTTTGGAGGCGCCCAGCTGCGCATTTCCCTAGGTCAGCGCGCTTCCCGAGGTAAACCGGGTCGGGCCTGACCCGCCCAAATACCTGCCGGTATGCTAGGCCTGGGAGAAGCCTAGTTGCACGCTTCCCGAGGTGGGCCCGCTTCCCGAAGTCAGCAGCTTCCCGAGGCAACTCGGCCCGACCCGACAGAATACCTGCCGGTATGCTGGGCCTGGGAGAAGCCCAGTTACACGCTTTCCGAGGTGGGCCCGCTTCCCGAGGCACCCCCGGCCTGACCCGACAGAATACCTGCCGGTATGTTGGGCCTGGCAGAAGCCCAGTTGCACGCTTTTCGAGGTGGGCACACTTCCCGAGGTGACCTAGGTCGGGCATAACCCACCAGAATACCTGCAGGTATGCCCATATCCGAGTTGCAGTCCTGCTTTGGGATACGTGCTGGGCTTTACTTTTTTGGGCTGTTTGGGTTGAGCTTTTTTGTGATGGCTTTTTTTTTGGGGGTTTTCCTTCATTTCTTCGTCTTTTTGCATTTCAAAATTCTTGGGATTTTCCTAAACTAAAAAGAAACTTAAAATAAATTACAATATTTACAAAGCTGAATAGAATGATAAAATTCAGCGTCTACAGTGTACAACACTTTTCTAGGGCTTATTTCAAGAATCATACCAAGTGTGACTTAGTGGACAACAATATGGCAGAGATATTCAATGCCTTCATCATGGAAGCAAGCTATTTACCCATTGTATCTTTGCTTAGATGTGTCTTCAAGCTGGTCATGAAAAGAATTGGTGAAAAGAATGGGCGGGCCTTAAATCTTTAAACTCCAATGGATTCTAGAATTAGGAAGTAATTAAATGAGAAAATTGATGATTCTAGGCATTCGGAGATTACAAGGGCAACAAATGGCTTGTATAGTGTAACTGATGGTTATGGAGAGGAACATTCTGTTAACTTGCTAGCTAGATCGAGTTCTTGTAACTCTTGGGAACTAAGTGGTATCCCTTGCCCCCATTCTATAGCTGTCATAAGGGATGAGAGAATAGATCTAGCAGGCTTTGTGGATGACTGTTATGCCATTGTGAAATTGATTCATCGCCCACAAATGGACCTGACATGTGGGAAAAGGCGCCTAGCTATGAAGTTTCAGCCGCCTACTTTAAACCTAAGAAGAAGACAACCACAAAGTACAAGAGAAGACCACAGGCAGGGGAGAATGTTAGGGGCAGAATCAGCAAGAATGGGAAGAGAATGCATTGTTCTCTTTGTGGGAACGAGGGTCACAACAAGTCTAACTGTCAAAATCCCCCATCCACATCTCAGGTCTAATAAGTCTAACTGCCACAACAAGTCTAACAGTATCTATGTTGTGATTTATTGACCCTTCCTGTATTTATTGTAGGTCACCAATGTCAGCAAGAGGAAATCATCAGGTGTTCCCTCTACTGCAACACCTTCCATTCAAGCTGCCAGATCAAATCCCACCACTATAGGCACCTTAGCTCCCAAGGACACCAGAATTAAGCTGCCAATGAGGAGGACCCAACTACTATTGTCTCCAGCCAGCCATTCACATGCACACCACCTCAACCCCAACAACCAGCACTACTAAGAAGAAGTTGGATTTTAACTTTTTCTAAAATTTTTGTTTTGTGATTAAATGTTGTCAATATTTTGGAAATGTACATAGCATTGAAAATAGAATTTCCATGTACAACTTTTGAGTGACTGAGAAGTAATGCTTTTGACAGGGAAGAATATGTCCTAGTACATTTTTTGGATCTCTTGTGTTTGAGTGCAATTGATGGCAATCCACAATTATGTATGTACTACATATTCATTCAATGGAAATTGATTGCATTTGGTACTTTGCTTCATATTAGTTTGTTATTTAATGCATTTATGATGTGGAAGTCTTTGGTTGGTTGCCATCATCAATGTTGTCTCCATTTATGCATCAAACATATTGGATTTTTAGTTTTATTTTATCAATTTGTTCATCCACATTTTTTAACCAAATCCAGCCAAAATCGATATGTTCATGCATTATACCAAAACAGAGCATACATCATCATTCATTTGTTGAAATATGTTCATCCCTTTATCCAATCATCAATATACCAAAACAGGGCAAACATGCAAAATTAAAAGAGGCCAATTTTTTTTGTACCCAATGATGGATGTTCATTCATTCATCATAATAATCTATACATAACATTCATGTCATACATTTTTTGAAACTTAAACTAAATAAAATCAAAACTAGCTAAACTGAAGGCTAAACTAAACTGAAACTAATAATAAGTCATATGGCTAACATAAACCGAGTGTGGCATGGCAACCAACAACCATCCACAATATGAACCCAAAAAATTTGTTAGTGTCGGGCTATTGCATTTGCAAATAACCCCACCCAAAAATGACATTGCCCACCCCAAAATATCTCCAAAACCTTCAAAAGTCATCTTCCTTCAAATGTTGTTATTGATGCTGCTTGCTGCACCACCTACCCTGGACACCCTCACCTCCACCATTTACACCACCTTGACCATCTCCCTCACCAAGAGCACCACCAGAACCCCCACCAAGACCTTTAGCATCTTCTGAGACTTCTTGAGCACCCTCACCTGATTCTCTACATCAAACAGTTGGCTAATGTTCTCCTTTTGCCCCCTCTTTAATTTGGTTAGCTTCCCGACCGTACGAGAGAGTTCGGCGGCACGAGTAGTGTTCCTGACAATGGTGGCGACGACCGGCGTCCCCACCACCGCACAGAGGGGCTAGTCCACTCACTCAAAGAAATTACACCCTTGGGGGGACCCATGGAACCTGCACCTTTGCAAACCACGCAACATGCATCCCTCTCACTAGATAGGCGCAGCTAGCAGCCGTCCAATTCAATCTGATCACCCCGTGGTAATCCAAGAGGTGATGCATCTAGGAAAGAGTAATCGTGTCACCACGATTAGCAAAGATGATGGCGTTGATGAAATACGCCAAACAAAGAAATCGCCACTGAGGAAGAGGAAGAGTCACGAAGTCCAGACTTTTTAAGGTTGCCTTAAATGGGTATACCTTAGGACTCCATTCCAACCTGCTAGTGCAGAAGCAGGTCGCAAGTATTCAATCACTAAAGGGTCTGCTTCTTTCCTGAACTCCAACAGTTGGCCACCCGAACTAAGCCTAGTAATCATCAGGAAGTCAAATTGAGTGACCATCTTCTCACCAATTGGGAGATGGAACGAGTTGGTAGTGTCCCAAAACCTTTCCACCATGACATGACTGAAAACCCTCCTACCACGGGTTCTCCATATCTCCAAACAGTTGAAGAAGGATCCAAACTCTGCCTCCACTGTGGTCAACCTGTAAAAGGCACCTACTTGCGGGTCCCTAGCCAGGTCTACTACACCTTGAAAACTCCCGCATGTTTTGAGGGAGTCATCATACTGTTAAGCAATCAAGAAAGGAAAAGTTCAAGTTTTCCCCAGCGGAATCCTAAAGTTATGCAATAAAAGGATGTCTATGCGCTTAAAGGAAAATTTAGAGTATCATCTAGTTTAAATTCAACTTAAAGTGCTAAAACAAGAAATATCATGCAAATTATTTCAACAAAGATAACATGCTATAAATCAAGCTTGTAAAGCAAGGCGCATATCGAAATGTGCGAATGAAAGAACCAAGTATGTTCATCCTGGAGAAACACCAACTGTGTAGTGTGAACTCCCTACTGGGTTACTCCCACTACGCCGTCCTTGCATATGGATGTTATTGTACAACTGGTTAGGTAGCACTGCGGCGACCTCTCAACCAAGAAGCCATTCTTTATTGAATAAAAAGAACACAAACACTAAAGAGGAATTGTAGAGAGAGAAAGCTAATGAGAAGAAGAAGACTGCTCGAATAAATGAATAAGCAGCAAAACCTAGGCGGGTTTTGATTTGATTAACACGCGGATCGCTGACATGGCACAAAACGACGACGTCTGCTATTCTTCTCAAAACCTAGACGGGTTTTGAGCTCTCTGGGCCGGGGCGTGCTTTCGGGCCTGCTTTCTGGGCCTGGGAAATGTTAAAACCCGCCTGGGTTTTAAAACTAGCTAAGGGCAACTTCGAACGGCCATAACTCTTTCATCCGGACTCCGATTGGAGTGATTCAAAAGGCATTGGAAAGCTTATGATGTGTACTTTGCTCTCATCAAAAGAAATGGGGCCAACGAGACTTGTGGAAAAAATGGGATTTGAAATGGTGGGCATATGTATGTGGAAAGGGTGGAAAATGAAGGCTTTTTGTGGTGGGTTGGCCCGGTAGCTTTTGATTGAGGAATGCCCATTAGATTTTCTTTCATGCTAGCCTCTTTTCTGGTTATGCTTGATTTGTACACTTGTCTCGTTATAAAATTCGGTGTCTACAGAGAGCCCCCACTTTGATCGAGTCCGAATAGGACGAAGGTCAAAGTAGTTTGAGGATATGACTTTGGATTGCAAAGCCTGGGTTGATGCTTGGAAGCCGAGTCCTGCATTGCAGTTGCGGGCGGCATGCGCCTCTCCTGGGGTGATCTCGAGCAAGAATGATGCTCTACCTGACCGTTGATGAGTCGATGTTGATCTCGGGCGAGAATGACGCCTTACTTGAAGGTGTGGGTTGACACTTGGAAGCTTCGTCCTGTGTCGCAGTTGTGGGCGGCATGCGCCCCTTTGGGGATGATCTCGAGCAAGAATGATGCCCTACCTGACCGTTGATGAGTCGATGTTGATCTCGGGCGAGAATGACGCCTTACTTGAAGGTGTGGGTTGACACTTGGAAGCTTCGTCTTGTGTCGCAGTTGTGGGCGGCACGCGCCTCTTTGGGATGATCTCGATCAAGAATGATGCCCTACCTGACCGTTGATGAGTTGATGTTGATCTCGGGCGAGAATGACGCCTTATTTGTCATCGGATATGATGCCGATGGTCCATGGAGTTTTCCAGTCTTTCCCGGTGTCGGTTCCAGTCTTTCTCGGTGTCGGTTCCAGTCTTTCCCGGTGTCGGTTGATGATGGTTGGCATTTTCGATGCTGAAGGACTTCACCAGACGCGCTGCTGATGGCCTTGGGGGTCGAGACTTCATCGGGCACGATGCCGATGGCTCAGAGATTGAGACTTCACCGGGCGCGATGCCGATGGCTCAGGATTGAGATTGCATCGAAACTCTGCCGATGACCCTGGGTGATGATGATGATTGGCATTTTCAATGCCGAAGGACTTCACCAGACGCGCTGCTGATGGCCTTGGGGGGTCGAGACTTCATCGGGCACGATGCCGATGGCTCGAAGATTGAGACTTCACCGGGCGCGATGCCGGTGGCTCAGGATTGGGACTGCATCGAAACTCTGCCGATGGCCCTGGGCGATGATGATGACAGCGACCTTTTGTGCGGTAGCTGGATGGTGGTGGTCCCTTTGTCGGCGACCTGTGAGCTGGCGACTCTTTATGTGGCAGCTTGATGATGATGCCCCGGTTTTCCCGGTGTCGATGATGGTCCCTGGCACAGAAACCAAAGCAGAATGTCAGATTATTTTGAACAATGGTTGGAGATATAGAGAATTACCTGTCAGGCAGATTGATGACGATGCCCAACGGATTTTCCCGAGGCAGTTGATGCTGCCCAACGGATTTTTCCGAGGCGGATCAGATTTTCCTGATGTTGGTGGTGATGCCTAACAGATTTTCCCGAGGCGGATCGGACTTTCCCGATGTTGAAGATGCCCAACGGCTTTTCCCGAGGCAGATCGGATTTTCCCGACGTTGATGATGGTGCCCAAGGGATTTTCTCGAGGTTGAAGATGCCCAAAGGATTTTCCCGAGGCGGATGATTGTGTCAATGGCGTCCATGGTAGACTGGAAGATTGTCATGAGGATGAGCTTCGGATGATGGATAGAAGTCATCTAAAGTGTGATTAGTGATTTCCCTAATCTTGCCCTTAGTGACTGGAAACCATGTCGATCGGTCCGATAGCGTATGGGCCCAAACAACCCCTAGTGTTGTGTTATGGAGCAACGATGTGGCACTTCCCTGCTTCTCTTTTTTTATTTTCAGATGTATGCATGCAACTAGTCTACTAAGCTCTTGCACAAACAATGCAATTTTTTGTTTTTTTTTTGACACAAGCATTCATGCACTCATGCATTTATGCATGATTATCGACTTTATGTACAACAAACTGACTCGATACATGACAGACTGACTTGATGCAGGACAAACTGACTCGATACATGACAGACCGACTCAATGCACAACAGACTGACTCAATGCAAGGCAGACTGACTCAATGCACAACAAACTGACTCAATGCAAGACAGATTGACTCAATGCACAACAAACAGACTCAATGACAGACTGACTTAATGCATGGCAGACTGACTCAATGCACAACCACTGACTCTATGAGGCTCTGACACGACTTATAGATGCAATGCAAACCTATTATGCCTAGATCGGATACACACATGATGCCTTTATGCATCTAAACATGCAATGCATGCAGACAACCCCCCGACTCTATATTTAGACAAAGATTTTCTTGGACAATGATTTTCTAAGATAAAGATTTCCTAAAACCATGACTGCCTAAGACAATGCTTTCTAAGGATCAAGGTCACTCGTGGGGAATTTCAGGAAAATTTAGGATGAGTAATGTTTCGATCCATGGGACAGGGAACAATGATGGAGGCAAAATGCCTGAAGGATGCGTTTCTTGAATGATCATGTAGATGACCTTGATTGCTTGCAAATGTATGCTGATGTATGACAAGCCCCCGGTTTGGCGTAGACTCTTGATGGCAGTGTCCTGCTTTGGAGAACACCTTGGAGATTTACAATCCCCTAGTCTCGATATGGATTGACGAGATGATGCATGGGGACCATAGAATAGGAGAAGGCATAGTCCTTGGTAGTGAGTCTCAAACTCTCCTTTTGCCTAACTTGCCCGAAAGGTTTTCAAGTTAGCCCCTCTTTTCTTTTTTTCTTTTTTTTTCTTCTGTTTCTTTTCTTCTTTTTTTTCTCTTTTTTTTCTTTTTTTTCTCTTTTTTTTCTTGATGAGACCACTATTAGGACGTCTATGAGATTGAAGATGCAGGACCCTGTACGATAGGGAGTAAGTGTCCCTCTTTGAAGCTATCTCTGATAAATGTCTTGAACGATGTCCCAAAGGTAGCGCGAGCCCCAAGTTTAGAGTAGCTTGTTTCTGAGTCTGTTCATGATCATGTGGTTGCCAGTTTCCCGCTGATCTGATGTGGACGGCTTTCGCTCTTACTGAGAAGTAAGCCACACAGTGTCTCATACTTGCATTAATGATTGAGCTGAAAGGTCCACGGAGGGTGAGATGAGATGAAAGGGTTGGTTAGGAAATGTTTGGGGAAAGAGACGGTGGACGATGGTGAATGGGATGTGCAGACACTTAAGAATGATCGTGTCTTGAAGGGGAGAAGAGATGGTCAAATGGGATAAACATCATCTGTTGAGAAAGGCTTGAAAGGGATGGTAGATGAGGCTTTATTGATGAATGGTATAGGGAGACACTCAAGAATGATCGTGTCTTGAAGAGTTGGTCAAATGAGATAGACATCATCTCTTGAGAAAGGTTGAAAGGGATGGTAGATAAGAGTTTATTGATGAATGAGATAGGGAGACACTCAAGAATGATCGTGTCTTGAAGAGATGGTCAAATGGGATAGACATCATCTCTTGGGAAAAGGTTGGAACATGGTTATGGAATGATGTCCAAGTCTGACGGAAGGAAGATGGAGGGTTGATGATGATGAAATCCAGGGTTTACTCTCCTTTTTCCTAGCCTGCCCTGACAGGTTTTCAGGCTAGCCTCTCTTATTCTCTCACTCTCCTTTTGCCTAACATGCCCTGACGGGTTTTCAGGCTAGCCTCTCTTTTCTTTTTTTTTTCTTCTCTCAAAGACCAACTTTTTGAGGAAAAAGGATGCTCCTTGTAGCGGCCAGGCCTCAAAGAGGTTTTTCTACGTATCCAAGGTGGAATCAAGCCAGTCGTATTTCTTTAAGCACAACTTTGATGGGTAGTGCCTCGAGGAAGACTTAGCGGCTCAAAAAGATGGTTATGAAGGTTCATATGCAGGCTATGGATGGATGAAAGGTTTGTGAAGGTTATAGAAGGCTGAGGTGTATGGATGATGAGGTGAAGGTTTGAGATGAGATTTTCCGAGGTGTGCATGACTCTTATTTTTGCGTTCTCACTTCTTATTCTCCTCTAACCCCTTTTTTTCTTCCTTTTTCTTGTTTCATTTCTCTCTCAACTTCTTCTTTTTTTCTTTTTTTTTTTAACTCCATTTTTCTGGCTCTTTTTTTTTTTTTGCTTTCACTTTTTTTTCCTTTGCTTTCTTCTCTTTTTTCGACTTTCTTCTCCATGGGATTGACTCATGTTTGCCTTTCTGATGACATTAGTTACAACACACCTTTTGACTTTGGGGTAGATATGGATTGGTCATGAGGAGAATGACCAGGTTGGTCAAGGCTAAGGTTTTTTTTTTTCTTCAAACTCCTTCATGGGTTGACTCCTATTCTCCTTGAGTCATAGCACACCTTTGGGATTGGGTTAAGGGTTTGAAAAGGGTTGAGGTTTGATGGAGAGGTCAAAGATGTGAGTGATAGGTGGTAAGTCGGGATTGGATGAAAAGATGAGGGTAATATGGGTGGTCAAATGAAGTTTGGGTTCAAGCCCCCTGTCCTCGGCACATTTGGTTAAGCTGCGACATTTCCAATGAGGAGCGTTCACTTTTCGAGAGACTATTGGACTTGGTCTTTTCCTGATGACATTCTCCTTTTGCCCTGTTTTCGTTAATGAGGTTTTTAAACCGGCCACTCTATAGTTTTTCACTCTTTTTTTTTTTGAACTTCTCTCTTTTTTTTTTTTTTTTTGAATTTCTCTCCTCACCTCTCTAACCCTGGATTCAAGAAAACTGAAGGATGAAAACGAGGTATATGACAAAGATGGAAGGATAAGAGAAGATGAATGTATCAGACTTGGTTTATACGGATGATGGATAGATGAGAGAACTTCTCAACTCAAGTAAAAAACACAAGCACGAAATTCTGTTTGATCACACAGCAACAAGAGCAAAGAAATGAATGAAGAACTGGCTATAACAGACTCTGAGCATGAAATGTTTGACAACCAAGACTATAGCTACTTCTAAAGCTCCTTTGATGATTTTCCCTCCTTGTCCTCGTATGGGGAATCCATGTTATGTTTAGTCCTTTGTGCTGCTTTCGGTGGGGGCAGTTTCCCTGAATGGATCATATGCTCCAAAGTCTAACAATTCTCCATGTTGTTCCCTCGGGATCTATGGTAGTAGCAGAAATTCTCGTCATCCCAAATATTCCTTTTATGATTAGCTCAGGCCTTGACCTTGACACTAGACAAATGAAGAAAAACCCATCCCAATGTATGCATGACCTAAATAACCTATACGGACTTCCTAAAATGAAAAACGCATATATGCTGACTCGGGAGGGACTCACCCAGGACATGGGTTTGAAAGAGCTAATTGATCTATATGGGACTTCCTAGGATGCAAGACTTCTATATGCCGACTTAAAGACTTACCCATGACATGGGTCTACATGTCCTAAATTCTATATGAGACCTCTTAAAGTGCAAACGCCTATATGCTGACCCGGAAAACCTAACTTATGACACGGGTTTTCATTAGGCTTCCTAAATAGAAAGACACTCACATGATATGCCAACACGAGAAAAGACTCACCCACGACATGGGTTTACACTAGACTTCTTAATAAAAAGACATATATTTACATGATTACTCTAGACATAGACTTGCCCATGACATGGGTTTTCATGACCTACCTATATGAGACTTTTTAAAGAATGCAACACACCTACATGGTAACTCAAGAAAGAAACTTAACGACTCACCCATGACTTGGGTTTGTATGATGTAGACCCTATAGAAGACTTTTATAATGCAGGACATTCATATGTTGACTCTGGAAAAGGACTCACCCATGACATGGGTTTACATGCCCTATGAACCTCCTAAAGAATGCAAGACACTTACATGTAGACACTAATACGAAGACTCATCCTGACCTTATATGATGCTTTCTAATGAATGCAAGACACTTATATGCATACACTAACATTCATCCTAGACCTTATATGACACTTTTCTAAAAAAGAAGACACTTATATCCTGGCTCTAAAACAAAGACTCACCCATGACCTGGGTTTACACTAGACTTTCCAAAATAGACAAACACACATTAACCCAGGAAAATACTCACTTATGACCTAGACCAAAGACTCACCCATGACCCGGGTTTAGACTTTCAAAAACAAAACACACATATTGACTTAAGAAAAGACTTACATATGACACGACCTTGCATGAGGCTTTCTAAAGACTGAAAGACATTCACATGTAGACTCTGAAACAAAGACTCATCGAGGGCTATTGTAAGACACCCATATACGAACTCAGGAAACAACTCAACTATGACACAGGTTTACGCAACAACGACACTTTTTTACAACAAGAGCATTATAAAGGGCCAGATAAAGTCAAATATAGTGAGTCGACATAAGTTAGAAAGATACAAGTCAGTGTTTCTCAATTCGGATGGGCCTAATCCACAGGCTGACCGTTTTAACAAGAATCCGTAACTTGGCCTAACAACTTAGACAGCTCAAGCTATGTTGGCTATTATGCGGACTAAAATAATGCTGAACACACTGACAACTTGACTTCTATTTACACACTTTTTTTATTGCGACCCAAAACATTTATTTATTTAACTCAAGGAGAGTGGATGTTGTAAAGGACCAAATAAAGCTATCAAAAGGCGAGTTAAAACAGACTTATAAACTCAATTATTAATTCCACCGTGGATGGGCTTAACAACGGGCCGACCATGGATTTATTAGACTTAATAATCAAATTTATAAATTTATTTTCTCTAACCTTGAGACTATTACGCGGGCTAGAACAACACACACTGACTTTGTTTGATTATTAATCAATTTTCTTTGGACCATGAGTAAGAGAATATTGAGAAGGGCCGAATAAAATCATCAAAGACGAGTTAAAATAAATCGATAAACAAGGATAATTAACCTTTAAAATGGATGGGCCCCACCATCAGGCCGACCGTAAATTTTAAGGTTAATTAATCGAGTTTATAAATTTATTTCTTCTCAACCCAACGATTATTACGCGGACTAAAACAATATCTCAAAATTAGGTCCGACTCTAATGTAGACCCAACATACAGACACGTATTTTTTTTTTTTTTTACAATGAGTCCACCAGCCCATGGGGGAGGGGGGATACCAGGCATACGTGCCTGTTGCTACTCCCAGGAATCGATCCTGGGACCTATGGGATACCATAGTGCAGGTCATACCAAATGAGCTAAAAGCTCATTGGTATACAGACACGTATTTACACATAGGATACAACAGACTTTATTTGTTTACTCAAGGAAAATGGATATTGTAAAGGACTGGATAAAACCAACAATAAGCGAGTTATAACTAAATTAGGGGTCTAATTAACAAATCCAATATGGTTGGGCTTAACAACGGGCCGGCCATAAATGTGATGAATTTATTAATTAAATCGATAAATTAATTTACTCAAGCCTAGTGACTATTATGCAGTCTAAGACACTATCCATTAACTTTATTGGACTTTTAATTAAATTTTTTTTTGGACCTTTGTTGAGAGACTTTCGTAAAGGGTCATATAATATCATCAAAGGTGAGTCAATTTTTATTTATTGATTAATATAATCGACTTTCAAACATTAATGGGCCCTTCCACTTGGGCTAACCATAATGCTTTTGAGTTAATTAAATTAATAAATAAATAATCATTTTCTCAACCCAATGAATTTTATATGGACTAGAACAAAACCTCCAAACTAGGGTCAACTCTTTACAAAAAGAAAAGAAAAGGGGAAGGGGTACACATAGCACATAGCATACACATGAAGGGATACCCTAAACCAAGGCTCTAAATTCATGGATTTTTATGGTTGGGTTATATAGCCTACCGCATGCCTTCGCCTCGGTTCTTCATACCACAAGGTAAGCAGTTGGGGTATTTCTCAAAGAACTTCAAGGAAGCTCTTGGAGTGTGACACCGGGAGAGGAGCGACCAAATGCTTAGAGATGTAGAGTTCATCCCCATAGTAGTGGCCTCCCGCTCTCAAGGGAAATCATAGGTAACTTAAACCGTCGCCTTTGTGCTAACGTGTCAAAAGACCAGATTAGTGGCCCGGTATGCAAGGGATGCCTAAAAGAATAATAAAATCGCGAAATAAATTAACTTCTCCCTTTCACACTTTCAAATCAACTTGATTTTTTCAAGTTTTACCCTCTTTTTTAAGTTTAAGTCCCCAGTGGAGTCGCCAATCTGTAGGACCCGGAAAAATTTTCGTTCGGGGAAATTGTTTTCGGATGCGCTACTTAATGATCGGGAGCCGACTAAGGTTTCTTAATCCTTAAATAAGGATGTTTTTATTTTCGAAATTCGTTTTCGGGGTGATGAAACTTTATTTATTTACAAACTCATTTTTTATTATTTAAATTATTCGGAATTGCATAAAATAAGTTAATAATAATTTAATCCCGACCCAAAACGCTAAATTCAGGCCCAAGAAGGAAAAGTGGACCGCCAGAATTCGTTAAAACCCCACTGGGTTTTAACAAATTCTGGGCTGGGCCTTTTCCTTCCTCGGCCCAGAGAGGAATGGATTGAAATCAGTAGAACCCCACTGGGTTTTATTAATTTCTGGTTCCCATCTCCCGGGGCCTGGCCTTGCATTGGTGGTGGGTATAAATTAAATCATTTTTTCTAAATTATATTTAGGCGAAAACCGAACATTTTAAATAATTAAACGAATTTATAAAATGTAAAAGAGTCGCCAGCCGATTTAAGGAAATCGACAAACCATAAAATGATAAAAGAAAGACTCCGGTCTACGAACCCGATTTCTGGATTCGGGGGTAATGTTACGAATTCGAGAGTTATAAGAACTCTTGAATCCTCCTGTATAAAACAGACTCTACTAAAATCGACATTGAAAGAAATAGAGCGGGGAGAAGCTTGATTAATTTCCCGGAATTATTATTCGAACATGCAATATAAAAATGCGGTTTTACTTTACAAAATGTACAAGTAATGGAATTAAAGAACGAATTACATGATGAAATATAACGAAATAAATAACGAAATCAAACCTCACTTAAGGTGGTAGAAGTAATGGACTTGATCCCTTGACTTGGCCTTGACTTGGAGCTTGGATGAAGTATTATGAGTGGTTTAGAAGAGTGGTATGTGGGTGATAATATGGATATGATAAGTGTGATTATGAGGGGATTAGAGATGAGTAGAATATATAGGATTTGAGTATGATGGTGGTAGTTTTGAGAGAATTGTGGATGATAGTTGATGAAATGAGAGTGAAATGGAGGGGGTATTTATAGGTGAGGGAGTGAGAGATTTGGAGGGAAATGGAGGGATCATATCCCACAAATCATGTCATCCAAAGGCCAAAACCTGAGCGGGTTTTGGGAGGACAAGGGGAATCAAACACGTGGGCAAAAATCAGGGGATTGAATTGCATGCATGCAGATTTTGGCGCCAGATCAATCAAAACCTAGGCGGGTTTTGATTTGATTAACACGCGGATCGTTGACATGGCACAAAACGACGACGTCTGCTATTCTTCTCAAAATCTAGGCTGGTTTTGAGCTCTCTAGGCCGGGGCGCGCTTTTGGGCCTGCTTTCTGGGCCTGGAAAATGTTAAAACCCGCATGAGTTTTAAAACTGGCTAAGGGCAACTTCGAACGACCATAACTCTTTCATCCAGACTCCGATTGGGACGATTCAAAAGGCGTTGGAAAGCTTATTGTGTGTAATTTACTCTCGTCAAAAGAAATGGGGCCAACATGACTTGTGGAAAAAATGTGATTTGAAATGGTGGGCATATGTATGTGGAAAGGGTGGAAAATGAAGGCTTTTTGTGGTGGGTTGGCCTGGTAGCTTTTGATTGAGGAATGCCCATTGGATTTTCTTTCATGCTAGCCTCTTTTCTAGTTATGCTTGATTTGTACACTTGTCCCGTTATAAAATCCGGTGTCTACAACCTGCCCTGACGGGTTTTTAGGTTAGCCGCTCTTATTCTCTTACTCTCGTTTTGCCTAGCTGGGGATTCCAAGCTAGCCTATCTTATTCTCTCCCTCTCTCCTTTTGCTTAGCTCGGGGTTTCAAGCTAGCCTCTCTAATTTTTCTTCTCTCAAAGACCAAAATTTTGTGATAAAGGATGCTTCTTGAATTGTTGTGGTTGAGCCTCAAAGAGGTTCTCCTACGTATTCGATGTGGAATCAGGCCAGTCGTAGTTCATAAGGTGCAGCTTTGATGAGTAGTGCCTCGAGGAAGGCTTAACGGTTCAAAAAGATGGTCATGAAGGTTTGAGGGTTCATATACAGGTTATGGATGGTTATGAAGGCTGAAAGGTTATGGAAGGCTGAAAGGTATGATGTGGTGTATGGATGATGAGGTGAAGGCTTAGGATGGGATTATTTCTCTGGTGTGCATGACTCTTATTTCCGCCTTCTAATTTCTTATTCTCCCCTATTTTCTTTTTTTCTTCATTTTTTTTCATTTCCTTCTCTGTTTTTTCAACTTCTTTTTTTTTTAACTCCATTTTCTGGCTCTCTCTCTCCTTTTTTTCGAACTTCTTCATGGGTCACCTCCCTATTCTCCTTTGGTCATGGCACACCTTTTGGATTGGGTTAAGGATTTGAAAAGGTTGAGGTTTGATGGAAAGGCTAGAAATGTAAGTAGTAGGTGGCCAATCAAGATTTGATGAAAAGATGAGGATAATGCGGGTGATGAAACGAAGTTAAGGCGAAAGCCCCCTATCCTCGGCACATATAGTTAAGCTGCGAGATTTCTAATGAGGAGCATTTAGTTTAGAGAGGTTATTGGGTTTGGTCTTTCCTGATGACATTATCTCCTTTTTCTCAGCCTGTTGGAGGAAAGGTGCAAGCTGACTTCTCTCAATCAATTTTTATTCTCTCCTTTTGCCCAGCCTGCTTGATGAATGCAGGCTGGCTTCTCTCTTTTTTTTTCTCTCTCTTTTTTTTTCTTTCCTTTAATTTTATTTTTAAACCCTGGATTCGTAGGATGAACACTTGATGAATGGAAGGGTATGTGAGGGTAATGATAGATGGATATGTCAGACTTGGATGTTAAGGCTAATGAATGGGTGAAAGAGCTTTTTAACTCAAGTTAAGAATGCAAGCACGAGATTCTCAAAATCAAATAAATGCATCTTATTGAATTCAAAAGACAAGCATATCAAGGACCGACTCAATTCTACCCCTAATTGACTCTGAAAATAGGACACCTGGCATAATTGGGACCCTAGCCAACTTCAAAGTCCTCTTCGTGCAGTATTGCCTTGCCTTATTGACTGCTCCTGTAGGCTTTCTGTGCTGCTTTTGGCAGAGGCAATTTCCCTGACCGGATCATGCCCTCAATCTTATTCTTCAAGGTCCAGCACTTCTCGGTGTCATGTCCCTTACACCTGTGATAGTTGCAGAATGCATTGTCATTCCAGCTTGGGTACTTCGTTTCTGGCTCTGGTCTTAGTAAAAGCAACTCAATCAGGTTTTTCCTTAAGAGATGAGCCAAAGCATCGACGTAAGTGGTGTCGAGTGGGGTGTAATGGTCTTTGGTTGGATTCCTGACTGAATTACATTAGTCTTAGCGCTCTTAGAAGGGTGGTTGGGTGAACCAGTGGCCCTTCTATTAGGACTGGAATTCCTCCCTCCTTGGGCAGCGACCTTCTCATTGTTCATGGTTTCAAGTTGGACGCAAAGGTCCTTCAAGTAATCGAAGTCTTTGATCACATGGAATCCCAAGTGCCGAGCCAGGCTACTCTTGAGTCCCTGCTTGAATGTAGTCAGTTGCAGGCGCAAAGGTATGGTGTCATTGATGTGAGATAGCTTGGTATGCCACCTTTCGAAATAGTCCAAGAAAAACACAACAAAAACAACCAAAAACACATACGAAAACCCCACAAAAGAGCCTTTTCCTAACCTTTTTTCCTACCCAAATCTTAATACCATTTTACATCAACAAATCACGTGTTCAAGTCTTCAAAGCAAGCTTCATCAAGGGTGAAGGTCAAGTGTTCAAGTAAGGCTAGGCAATGCTCCTCTTGAAACATCATATAGGTACTTTTTATTGTATTTATTTCCTAATGTAAAGTGCTTGTACATGTTGTAATCTCTTCATTCCTTTTGCATGTTTAATGAAATAACCATGTAAAGTTGCAATTTACTTTCCCTTCCAAACTTGACTAAAAAAACATTTTCAAACTTTTAATAGATTCTTTCCTAAGTGAGAGGCGGTCTCAAAGGTCTTTACCTTTCAAGTTCGTAACCTTACCCCCGAATCCACTTCTTAGTTTGTAGGCGGAGTCATTCTTTATTTTCTTTTCGGTTTTTTTCTTGTCTTTTCTCCTTAAAAAATTCAGGTGGTGACTCCTTTCAAACTAAAACACATCGGGATTGTAACACCCCAAAGATTTTAATCAAGTTTTAGCAAGTTTAGTTCGTAATTACTTTAGTTAAATGTTTTAAATCATTTTCACACCATCAATTACGTGTCAACAAATTTCATTCATCCATTTATTTACTTTAAGTGTTTATTTATGTGTGTAGTTATTTATTCTTTTACTTATCATGAATTATATCATAATACTTCCCGAATGAAAAATTTAATAAACCAAGTTAATTGTGGTTATGTGAATTCTCTCATCTCCTTTTATTAACCAAAATGAGAATACTCTCTCTTTCACTCCAAACAATATCAAAGATTAGTGAAAGATTACTCAAACAATAAAGCCTAATCTCTACTATACTCTTAATACATGTATGTGGACACTTACAAGTATCATATACATACTAAACCCTTCTTCAAAAATCTGACCCTAAAAACATGGGTATCCTTTCAAAAAGAGAGTGGCTTTATCCCTTTTCTCCTTCCCAACCAACCCACCTTTCTCAAGTTCCAATCCCACCATGGCACCATAGCCAAAAAGCCTGCCATAGTTGACATCTTTGCCAATAATGCTTGTGAATGCAAACTTCCAGCCTTGAATTCGGATCTTGTGAGCAGATTGGAAACTTATAAATTGAGAAGCAAATCAAAATAATCAAACACACCCTCTTTCCCCTTCACCTCTTCTCCTCCTCCGCAGCCACCACTAATCACCATCTTCGACCCACCAGCGACACCAGTTGTCGCCACGGAGACCACCAACTCACCACCAGAACAACCAATCGGCCACCTCCACAAACACCACCATGGCACCCCAAAATTAAATCCAATCTGAAATTCACAACCCAAACAAACACTCACCTACCCTCTCCCTCTCTGAATCGAATCACTAGCCATTACCACCACCACCACCGCCACCCACAGCCACCCCAAAATTGCCGGAAACCACCCACAAATCGACCCATAAAAATACAAACATACCTGAGCCCTTGCTTGCCTCCCCTGTTTCGGCCGCCATCTGCGAAGCCGACCGAACTCACCTCCATCCTCCACCATCAATTCCGACCTCCGACCGCCGGACGCCGCTGCTCGTGGTTGCCGGTAGTCGTCCAAAACCCCCCTGGGCACCTCCTTTGTTCTTTTGTCCCTCTTCCTCTCTAACGTTGAATTAAAAGAAGAAGAAGAAGAAGAAGAAAGGGAAGCCCCCTTTTATTTATTAACTCTCAAGTATATTGGACCTCTTATCAACAACCCAATTCTCTTTATGGTAATTTCTAAATACCTAAATTCCTTCTATTTCCTAATTCCTCTAATTATTCTTCTTCCTTAAAATAAAGTAATTCCCTATTCTATTAAAATTCAGATTTGGCTACTTAATTTCATTGTCCAAAGTACGGAGAAATTTACCAATTTTTGGGAAGAAAAAGGTATAATTCGATGACTATATCTTTAAAAATTAATTATTTGAGTTTATTCAATCATGCAATTACATGTATGCTCAATTAACCATTTACTTGGTTTCATAATATATTTTGTCATATTAAATTGTGGACCCTTATCAGCACACCCGGTACCGGAGCCTGAGTTAGTAACTGTTGGGTTGAATGTGGAGACCAATTTTGGGTTGGTCTCTGTCTCTTGGGGAGCAAGGTAGAAGAGTTTGAGTGGGAATCAGGTTGTTGATTTGTTACACTTCCTTTTTGTAATTCCTTTGCTGTAAGGACTCTATTAATCCTAAAATTGTGTCAGCCTTATACTATAAATAGAGCCTAGGTGCTAGGTTTATTTGCTTTACAATTGAGAGTGTTTCATCTCATACCACAAGAGATTGATCTGTAATCTCTGTGTTTCTAAGGGAGTTGTGTGAGGCTCAACTGTGAGTGTTGAGTTCTCAGGTTGTAACTGTAGGAAGGTTGTGAGAGATTGTGGAGGTCTGGGAATCTCTGAAACACCGTTGTAATCCTCTGATAGTGCATCGTTCGTAGTTTTTTCCCGGTTTGGGTTTTTCCATGTTAATTCCTTGTGTCGAATCTTTATTTATTTTTCCACCCTTATTATTGTTTGTTTGCTAACTACGCCCTGAGAATCCTAACAAGTGGTATCAGAACTTTGGTTGGATCGTGGTTGATCTGCAGACTGAGAAGCAATGACAGGCGCTATTGTGAAGATTCCGGAATTCGATGGAAAAGACTACGCATGGTGGAGGATACGCGTTGAGGATGTGCTCCACCAGCAAAGGTTGCATCTTGCGATGGGTGATAAGCCAAAAGAGATGGAACAGAAGGATTGGGAAGAGCTTGATGGTCAGGCATTCAGTACGGTCAGGCTGACGCTAGCTCGGAACGTGGCTTTCAACGTCAAGATCGAAACGACAAAAGACCTGCTCGAGGCCTTGCAAAACACATATGAGAAACCTTCGGCGGTGAACAAGGTATATGTGTTACGTCGTTTGTTTGAATTTAAGATGCATGGGTCTGGTGATATGCATGATAGTATGAATGAGTTGAATATGATACTATCAAAATTAACCTCTGTGGGATTTAAGTTCGACGATGAGATGAATGCTAATATACTATTGGCTACCCTACCTAAGTCTTGGGAAAATTTCGTGACTTCTGTAACTTCTTCAACTAAGAAGGATGAAATCAAGTTTGGGAAATTAGAGACTTGGTCCTGAATGAAAGTATTCGCAGGAAAGATTCCGATGTGTCTGAGTCTTCGGGGGATGCTTTGACTGTCAGGGGTAGGAGGAATAGTGGGAGTTCGGGTCGGGGTCGATCAAAATCTAGAGGTCGAAACATGGAGCAAGTGTTGTGTTGGAACTGTGGTGATAGAGGTCATTTTCGTAGGGATTGTCCCAAACCTAAGAAGAGCAGCCATAATGACCAGGACTCTGTATATTCTGTTGAGGATTTTGGTGATGCCCTAACTGTTTGTGTTGACAAGTTAGAAGGGGGTTGGGTGATAGATTCGGGTGCTTCATTTCACTCTTCGTCTAGCAAGGAGGCCTTTAGCAATTTTGTGAGTGGGAGGTTTGGCAGAGTTAGGCTTGCAAACGGTCACAACCTAAAAGTGCTAGGAAGAGGTGATGTGAACATTAAAACTTCTGAGGGTGGAACTTGGAGGTTGAAGAATGTTCGGTATGTCCCGGGTCTGACCAAGAACCTTGTATCTGTGAGTCAACTGGATGAGGAGGGGTTCACGACGAGATTTGAAGATGGTCATTGGAGGGTAACGAAAGGATCTCTGATAATTGCAAATGGTAGGAAAGAGGGGAAGCTATATTCTGTCATTGATAACTCTAACATGCCGGTTTATGCTCGTCAAAGGCGTGTTAGCTTCTCTGATGAGAGAAGGGTACCAGAAACGAGGAGGTTTCCGGTCGAGTGTAACGACCCGCCCTAAACCCGTATTAATTAAGGCCTTAATCCCAGTGATTAACGAAATTACGCTGTTCAAATTTTTCTTTCTTTTACGTTAATATGGTTATTACTGTTATTATTATTATTTATTTTTATGCGCGACAGGTCTCGAGCAAGGCGATGGTTAAACGGGTTGATTTTATGTTATCTCGAATTTAAAGTTATAAATATTATTACGAGTTTATGAATATTTTTGCGATAAGTTATATAATTTATTTTATCGTTCTCAATTTTACGTTCGTAACCAAAGAAGGTTATATTAATTTTAATTTTCGTTTCAGTTACGATTTATATTATCCAACCTTTCTAAGTATATTTTATCGCCCAATTTATTTTATTAGTGTTATCCTACCAATTTATTTTATGTGGTTTAATACTAGTTAATTTTACCCAATTTATTTCCAAGTAATCTTATTTAATCATATACTAAATTATTTTACCAAGTTTATGTTCATTAATTTTATTTCAAAAAATTACTTAGGGGTACCCTAACTTTTGGTGAAATGTTTTTCTGGTACCCCAACTTTTAAAAACTAATTTTGGGGTACCCTAACTTTTAGAATTAGAAATAATTAGGTGAATTTTCGGCCAATTATTTGAATTCAACGGTGAGTTTTAGGCAGGAAATTGATTAAGTGTTTTTGTGGATGAAAATGCTCTTTGTTTTCGTGGACGAAAATGATTTGAATCAATCGGAGTTTCGCCGGAAATTCACCTAGTAATTTCTAATCCTAAAAATTAGGGTACCCCAAAATTAGTTTTGAAAAGTTAGGGTACCAAAAAATTGTTTCTTCAAAAGTTAGGGTACCTCTAAGTAATTTTTTGATTTTATTTAGTCAACACAAATTATTTTACCTAGCTAGTTTATATTACTAAATTGTTTAAGTTAATTTCCAATCTAGAAAGTTAATTATTTAAGGGGAGTATTCTCCATATATCTATTTACATTAGGGGGTATTCTTCCTTTTCATTTTCAGATTTTTATCACAATACCATCACACTCTTCACTCCTCTCCTTCCCCCTCCTCTCTGTCCAAATGTACACTGCTCTGTTTTCCGGCCAATCTCCGCGTGTCAATCGGCGACCTCCACCGTGAGCACCACCTCCATCCCTCTCTCTTGTTTTTCTCCTTCAATTTCTTCTCCAAGTGGTATAATCGCAAACCCTAAATTTATTCTTCATGTTTCAAATCTGAATTTCATTTATAAATTGTGTTTTCTTGAAGTTCTTCATCTCTTTTATGATTTCTAAGCATGAATTTATGTTGTGGTTAAGTTAGGTTAATTAGGGTTTAAGTTTTGGGTTGAATGCATGTAAATTTTGGGTGTTCTTGAAGAGTTCTTGATAGATTTATGGTGGATGATGATTCTATCTTTGTGCATGTGAGTTTGTTGAAGGAATATTGAATTTTGGGACTGATTATAAGTATTGGTTATGTTAATTATGTGATTTTGTGCTTAAATGATATGAAGTGGTGAGAATTTGGGGAAGGAGTGCTAGTACAAGCATTGTTTCAAGTAGCATGATTTAATCCATGGTTGCATGTGAGATTTATGATGTTATTTGAGTAAGTTTTGAATGTTCATTTCTGGAAATATGATGAATGTTAGCTAATTTGAAGTTTGGTTGTGAATTGGTATGATTTAGAAGCTTAAACAAACATTAGAAGTGGGATTAAGGGCATTAAAGTTTCTGTTTGGGAATCTGATTTTTACAGAGGATGAAAAATGTGAATTTTGTCCGGATTTTTACTGGAAATGATAGCCCAAGTGATTATCTAACTCTAGGCTTTGGAATTTCGAGAATCCGATATGTGTAGCCCGAGATACGAGCAAAACCGTGAAAGGGTGTAATTATATACGTTTTCTGAGTCAGTAACTTCTTGCTAAGTTTTCGTCCATTTGGAGACTTTATTAGCTTTAGTGATAAACATAAAAGTTTTAGGTCGTTCTTCAAGCTTTCCGGAAACATAAAGTTTGCATTCATACGATATCGGGTGAGTGAGATATGAGGCTAAGAAGGAGGGTCGTCAGCAAAGTCGCTGCCCAGAATTTTAATAGTTAATTCTAACTTTAAGGTTGCGATTTGATCTCCTAGGAGGCTTTAACGAGATGTCGACCTTTGTGTCATTGATTAAGATGGATTGAGTAAGTTTCTAAGTTGATTTAAGCTATTTTAGTGTTTGGGATTACCTCCTGAAGGTTTATGGAAACACTAGCAAACCATGGGCTAAAGTGATGAGGTTTTGAGTTCGTTTAAGTGGTGTTGATGGCTAAGTGGTACCTTGACTTCCTAACAAGTTTATGGGTTTCCTCGGTGTCTAAATAGTCCAAGGACCATTCCTTCTATGTTTTCAAATCACCGGTCATCGGTTCGTACACTTTCCAAAATTCATAATCATGTCCTTATCTAATTTCCGTCGTTTGACAACATTTCTTTCATGTTTTCGATGACCGAGGAACTTCTCTTCTTAAGCCTTCAAGGACTCCAATTCTATGCTCTTCGAAGCTGGTTATTAAGGATGCTTTTTACATCATAAGCCTCTTTGATCCTATTCAAGTTTCACCATAAGTTTCGCTTTAAATTTCCAAACCGCATGATTAATTCCAAGTGCTCTGCTTCTGTCCGGGCCTTTTTCCGAGCCCTTCCTTTCATTTTTAGCCTTTGAGCCAGTTGACAAAGTTGTAGGGCGTGATTTTCCCTTTCCGAAAAGTACTCGTTTGCAAAAATCCGAGTTTCCTAGCTCAAGTTATCACCAAATCTTTCAAAAAATTACTTAGAGGTACCCTAACTTTTGAAGAAACAATTTTTTGGTACCCTAACTTTTCAAAACTAATTTTGGGGTACCCTAACTTTTAGGATTAGAAATTGCTAGGTGAATTTCCGGCGAAACTCCGATTGATTCAAATCATTTTCGTCCACGAAAACAAAGGGCATTTTCATCCACAAAAACACTTAATCAATTTCCCGCCTAAAACTCACCGTTGAATTCAAATAATTGGCCGAAAATTCACCTAATTATTTCTAATTCTAAAAGTTAGGGTACCCCAAAATTAGTTTTTAAAAGTTGGGGTACCGGAAAAACATTTCACCAAAAGTTAGGGTACCCCTAAGTAATTTTTTGCCAAATCTTTGATTGGTCAAAAACTGAAATTTCTATTTTTCTCATCCCTTTTAAGTTATCAAGTTTTAATTACTTTAATCCCAGCTTATAAATTTCAAGGACTTTATTAAAGTTCTCAATTTTCTTATGCTCTTATTATAGTTTCCAAGTCGCCCAAACCGTCCCAAGCTCGAGGCACGTCGCTAGATCTTTCTACTACCCAAGGTACGCAAATTGTCCAACTTTTCGCTCCTTATCATCATTTAATGTTTTCATGGTTATTTTAAGTTGTGCTTTAATGTTTATGTTACGGTTTTAAAAGGTCTCATTTTTATGTTTTCTTTGTGCTAGTTACTTATAGGTGCTAGCTCTCTTTTTATGTATGATACTCCTGATCAGTGTCGGACCGCCGATGTCGATCGCTTTCAGCACCCAATCCAAACTTCGATCGGTTTGGGCATGCGCGTGTGTGAGATGCATTGCATCGATCGTAAGGGACCAAATACTTATGTTTTAGTACCTATCTTACCTTTCATGTACTTTAACTTTTAAGTTGATGAATTAAGTTATTTTATTCTTGTTTATCCCTTTCCTCGCTTTCAAAATGAATTTAAATGTCGCACTAAAACCGTTTTGAGCGGTTTGGCGTGTTGAGGTTTACGTCTTGAGTGTTTCCCCACTCACTTTGCGTTGTTTTAATGATTTGTTTTAGGCGGTCCGAGCTCTCAAGTTAAAGGCAAGGATAAGCAAAAGTAGGAGTTTACCCAGGTAGTCTTAAAGGGCGGTTTTGGCCGACATCGGTGGTCTTCTTGGTGCCAGAGATTGATTCATATGGGAGGAAGTTTAATATATATATATTTCTTTGATGGATGTATAAAGCTTAATATATATGTTTTTGGTGATTGTTTATGTATGGGTTTAAGTGTAGCGTTCATTTGGGTGATTCGTGTATAGTTTGGTGGTTCGTGTGCCTTGTCCCGAGTGGGGACGGCGGTAATGCCTCAATACTTGTCTTTTCCGCTGCGCTAATCACAGGTTTAATTGATGGTTTAAGTTAATCTTGTGGTTAAGGGTTTTGGGGTGTTACATCGAGGCTACGGGAACGGATGGTCAGCCGAGGAACGCATCTAACCTGCACGAGAATGCAACAAGTTCAACACGAGGAAAAATCCCAATAAAAAATTCCCCTAAGTTGTTGACGATGATGCGTATGTCGAAGTTGCAGGGGCGTGATCGGTTCAAGTGGGAGCCTGTTGCTAAAAGAGGAGTTCATGGGAGGTCAACTGGGACCTCTGTTGATCTTTGCTGAACAAGATCGAGATGGATGCACTAAAGGATTCGAGGAGGTGTTGAAGTGTGATTGATGATAATCGACGAAGGCTGCGTTTACAATTGGTCTCCAAGTGGGAGATTGTTGGGTTGAATGTGGAGACCAATTTTGGGTTGGTCTCTGTCTCTTGGGGAGCAAGGTAGAAGAGTTTATGTGGGAATCAGGTTGTTGATTTGTTCCACTTCCTTTTTGTAATGTCCTTGCTGTAGGGACTCTATTAATCCTAAAATTGTGTCAGCCTTGTACTATAAATAGAGCCTAGGTGCTAGGTTTATTTGCATTGCAATTGAGAGTGTTTCATCTTATACCACAAGAGATTGACCTGTAATCTTTGTGTTTCTGAGGGAGTTGTGTGACGCTCAACTGTGAGTGTTGAGTTCTCAGGTTGTAACTCTAAGAAGGTTGTGAGAGATTGTGGAGGTCTGGGAATCTCTGAAACACCGTTGTAATCCTCTGATAGTGCATCGTTCGTGGTTTTTTCCCGGTTTGGGTTTTTCTACGTTAATTCCTTGTGTCGAATCTTTATTTATTTTTCCGCCCTTATTATTGTTTGTTTGCTAACTACGCCCTGATAATCCTAACAGTAACCGCCTTAGATATGCGCATAGTTAAAGACAGGATCTTATGGTTGCTTTACAACATATCATATCATATAGATTGGCCTAACAACCAATCGAGGGTTTCCACTCAGATAATAATAATGGAGCAATCAAATTTTTATAATATTTCATCTCTACCTCGTGTTCAAAATAAAATGAATTTCAAATCGAGCTCACCTAAATATTATTTTATTTTTACATTATAGTGTCGAATTATGTTGAGTTCCGTCTCACGATTTATTTTTAAAATATGTTTTGTTTTAGGTACCAAGGGAAAAGAGAAAACGCCAGCTCCAAACTGAAATCTGTCAGCTAGCAATTACTTAAGTTCACTAGAGTCGGCTCACTAATTTGCCTGCATATTTTGATGTGTTTATGTTTTACGTTTCATGCTCTGTGACTATATTAGGTTATTATTAAATTTTAATTTTCGTTGCATGTTATGTCGAACGAAAACTATATATATATATATAAGTGTGTTTTATGTCAATGTGTTAATTATTAGATAAGTTATACATGCATACCATAATATCGTTTCCTAAATTAAATTTCTAATGCACATATATATATAGGGAATTGATTTAATGAGAAGAATGATTTTGTGAGAAGAAAAGCATAGTAAATCATAACCATTGGTTCCAAGATCAAGGGTGGATATTAATCTTGCTTTTTTCTTTTTTTTGTTGGGAAAATGTGACTAATAAATGCTGCAACATTTTTTTTTGTTGGCTGGGAAAAAGAGAACAATTAATGTAGTGTGATTTCCAATGACATGCTAATTAATTCGCAGCTCTAGAAATCTCAAAATGAACGTCAACTATACCCAGAATGAACATCAACTTTACCATAAATGAACGTCAATTATACCATAAATGAACACCACATACACCCAGAATGAACATCAACTATACCATAAACGAACGTATAGTATAGTGACGCTCACTTATGGTATAGTTGATGTTCATTCTGGGTATATGTGGTGTTCATTTAAGGTAAAGTTGATGTTCATTTTGGGTATAGTTAATGTTCATTCTGAGTTCTCTAGAGCTGCGAATTAATTAGCATGTCATTGGAAATCACACTACATTAAAATAGTGCTCTCTTTTTCCCAGCCAACAAAAAAAAAGAAAAAGAAAAAGGTTGCAGCATTTATTATTCACATTTTCCTAACAAAAAAAAAAGAAAAAAACAACATTAATACCCACCATTGATCTTGGAACCAATAATTATGATTTGCTATGTTTTTCTTCTCACAAAATCTTTCTTCTCATTATATCAATTCCCATATATATATATATATGTCTAAGTTTTATTATCATCATCATTTTTCTCTATTAAAGGTTAATATTATTGTCATTCTTATTATTTTCAGAACTTAATATCATTTCTATTGTTATTATTATTATTATTATTATTATTATTATTATTATTAATATTATTATTATTATTATTATTATTAATTGTTGTGGTTGTTGCTTGATTTGTCATATTAGAAAAGTCTTGCTTTTCCTTATTGGAGAAGCGGCGGTAACGCTCTCAGCTTTTAAGCTTCCGCTAAAATAACATTAAATAAGATAAAATATGGGTAATCCCCTGATTAGTGGTCGGGGCGTTACAGCATGGTATCAGAGCATGGTCTTGAGCCCTAGGATGTTAAAATCAATAAATAAAATATATAGACTTAAGAGCAATAATATAAATGGGTAAGGGTGCATGATTTCTTCCGTTTGCAATATTTTACTCTTATATTACACCCTTACAATATTATTGTGAGCTCGTTTTTCCTTACATTAACTACTGAGTTTTTTTTTATTTAAATATGCTTATCTACTGCTTTACCTCCTTTTATTTGTTAAAAGTCTTTATATCCTATTTTCGTGCCACTAAGTGTTTATAAGCTGCGACCCTAATCCCGACCCTAAGGCCATTAATTCCTTGTTCGCAGATGTCAGACCAAGAAAGTGGTGCTAATGGACATAACCACACCGTGTACGACCTTCAAACCCACTTTCAGGACTCACCCAACCACCAAGAAAGCCCGACCAATACCTCAGCCCCCCACAATGTCAATCCCGTAGGTATGGATCCTAATGTCGTGGATCAGCTTTTAGTGGATTTATTGAAAAAGGTAGGTAGCCAACCTGATAGTGTTGTTGAGGATGATGGTGGTAGACTATTTGATAGGGTGGCTAAACAAAACCCGAGGGCATATGTAACACCCCCATTCTATTTATAACTCTTATTAGTACAAATCAAGGCCCAAAAGTCATACTCCCTCCTTCCTTGGCCGGCCAACAAGGCACAACCAACACATTTTATCAATTTTAATTCTCCCCTCTTATACTTATATCTCCCTAATTTCCCAAATTACCGAAATTTCTTAAACCGTAAAAAATATTATTGGAACCCAAATAAATAAATCCAACACCTCCATAAAATTCCTCATATTGATAACCTTAAATTAATTCGAATAAAGAAGAACCCGGTACATCGGTCCCGGTAAAAGAATTCATGCACGATTAGAATCACCGTAAAAATTATCGGTAGCGATTTCTCAAGAAAAGAAAATTAAACTAATTTGTTGACGATCGTTGCACGGTTAGAAGTCCTGCAAAACATACACTGGGTTAGTAAAACAGAAATTTTGGAACACGCGCTTTAATTATTCGTGGTTTATCGCTAATCATGATTATTTAAACTAATAAGTACCTATTAAGGGGCGATTTTCTTCGGGTCGTTACAGCATATGGGGGGAAAGGTGGATCCTGTGGAATTAGAGGATTGGATTAGGGTCGATGGAAAAGATATATAAGGTCATCCAAGTCCCCAAGCATAGGAAAGTCAGTATTGGAACATTCTATCTTACTGGCAAGGCTGATATTTGGTGGAATACCGTTAAGGAAAGACAGAAGGAGTTAGGGTTTAATTTGGAGAAATTTTTAGAGATCCTAAGAGAGCAGTTTTACCCTTTATCCGTGCAGAAATAGAAGGAGGATGAGTTTAGGAGGTTAGAGCAAGGAAAGATGTCTGTATTGCAATATGCTGATAAGTTTATGGAGTTGTCTCGCTTTGCCTCGGAATATGTCGCTAGTGAGAAAATGAAAACGGCTAGGTTTGGAGGTGGTTTAGCTTACTATATAAGAGACCAGCTAGCAGGACAACCTATTAAAATTACCAAGACCTCTTTGATAGAGCAACAGACGTGGAGAGAGTTAAAGGTGAGCTTAGAAGAGACAACCTGGATGGAATAAAAGGAAATGGGATACCAAAGGGAGTTCATCTATCGCCAACCAACCCTTCAAAAGACCCAACCATGCCCCTTTTCGAGGTCACCCTCCAACTTCTGAGCCTTGTAAGAAATGTGGGCGTACCAATCATGCAACCCATGATTGTAGAGAGGGTAAGAATGTCTGTACCTGGTGTGGGAGTCCACAACACCAAGTGTTTAACTGTCCAAGGAGAGCATCAGCTGTGGCCCAAGGTCATGTGAGAGACCTACGTGTAGACAACCCTGCTCCTCCACCTTCTATAGTTGGCAACCCTGGAAGAGCCTATGGCATGAACCGTAAGGAAGCGGCAAACTCGGGTACGGTAGTTTCAGGAACCCTTACTTTAAATTCTAGCCCTTTATATGCGTTATTTGATTTTGGGGCATCACATTGCTTCATTTCTAAATTTGTGGTTAAAAGATTAGGGTTAGAGTCTCATTAGGGTCAAACTGAGCAATCTATATGTCTTCCTTCTGGAGAAACCATCCTGTGTACCGTCGTTTATAAGGATTGCCCCATCACTCTTAGTGGAGAGATTTTCTTTGCAAACCTTATCCAGTTTGATCTTAGTGAATTTGATTTAATTCTAGGAATGGACTGGCTAGCAAAGTATAGTGCTCGTATTGATTGTAAGTCTAGGAGTGTCACCCTTAAGGGAAATAAAGGTGGGAAAGTACTCTTTCATGGAGAAGGTGCTAGGTTAGAATGTCCTATCATATCCTTGATGAAGGCTAGGGAATTAATAAGGAAAGGATGTGATGGATATTTGTGTTGTGTAGTAGGTGATGCCAAGCATGAGCAAAAACTTTCTGAAATACCTGTAATGAATGAATTTCCTGATATTTTCCCTGAAGAACTCCCAAGATTACCACCAAAAAGGGACATAGACTTTGAAATCCAATTAGTAACAGGAGCACAACCCATATCTAAATCGCCTTACTGTATGGCCCCACCTGAGTTGAAAGAGCTTAAGGTACAATTAGAAGAGCTGCTTAAGAAGGGATACATCAGGCCTAGTGTGTCTCCTTGGGGTGCACCAGTTCTATTTGTTAAGAAGAAGGATGGAAGCTTGAGGATATTCCAAAAACTGCCTTAAGGACTCGTTATGGCCATTATGAATTTGTGGTTATGCCGTTTGGCCTTTGTAACGCCCCGGCCCCTCCCGGGTCGCGGACATTACCAATAACTGCTTCAAGGATCACTGACTGGCCCCACAAATCACCACAAGTCTTTCCAACGTGACTCATCCTCGCTCACACGCTGCCTGGGAAAACTTCCCAGGAGGTCACCCATCCTGAGACTACTCTCATCCAAGCACGCTTAACTGAGGAGTTCCCAACGGATGAGCTACCATAAAAGAAGGTGCACCTTGGTGATATAAGTAGTCATTTCAATCCTCTTAAGCCACACTTTAACCACATACCCGGGGTATTACAGCCTTACTAATGCACCGGCTGTTTTTATGGATCAAATGAATAGGATTTTTCAACCATACCTTGATCAGTTTGTTGTGGTGTTTATTGATGACATATTGATATATTCCAAGTCCAAGGAAGATCATGAGGACTATTTGAGGTTGGTCCTATAAACTTTGAGGGACCATAAATTATATGCAAAACTTAAGAAATGTGAGTTTTGGTTAGAGGAAGTAACCTTTTTAGGGCATATCATATCTTAGGAAGGAGTTAGGGTAGACCCACAAAAGATCCAAGCTATCATAGAATGTCTTAAACCTACCAATGTCACCGAGGTTAGAAGTTTTCTTGGGTTAGCTGGTTATTATCGTAGATTTGTTAACGATTTCTCAAAAATTTGTTTACCACTTACCAACCTCCTCAAAAAGTCTACAAAGTTCGAATGGACTCCTAAGTGTGAGCACGCCTTCCAAGAACTCAAGACTCACTTAACTACTGCTCCTGTCCTTACCCTCCCTTCAGAAAATGGGGAGTTTACTGTCTATAGTGATGCCTCCAAAAATGGTTTAGGATGTGTGCTTATGCAGAATGATAAAGTTATAGCTTATGCCTCTAGACAACTAAAGTCATATAAAAAGAACTATCCAACTCATGACCTTGAATTGGCTGCAGTTGTATTTGCATTGAAAATTTGGAGACATTATCTTTATGGTGTACCTTGTCGCATATTTACTGATCATAAGAGTCTTAAGTACATTTTTACCCAGAAGGAGTTGAACATGAGGTAAAGGCGTTGGTTAGAACTTCTAAAGGATTATGACATAGATATTCAGTACCATCCTGGTAAAGCTAATGTTGTAGCATATGCTCTTAGTAGGAAAACTCAGCATAGCCTCCATACACTAATTTCCCCTCATCGTACAACCATAGAAAACCCTAGGGGAGTTAGCCTCGAGATCATCTATAACGGAAGTAAGGGACATTGTATGGCGATTAAGGTGAACTCAACATTATTGGATACCATTAGAACTTTGCAAAGGAGTGACCCCTACTTAGAAAAATTGAGGCACGATGTTACTATTGGGAAATCACCTGGCTTTGTAATACATGAGGATGGGTCACTAAGATTCCAAGGTCACATTTGTGTACCAAATAATGAGGAAGTAAAGAAAAAGATTTTAGAAGAAGCACACAACACCCTCTACTCGGTACACCCTGGAGGAACTAAAATGTATAAAGACTTAAGGCAACAATTTTGGTGGTGTAACATGAAAAGAGAAATTACAGATTTTGCCCAAAGGTGTTTAGTATGTCAAAGGATTAAGGCTGATCATAATAGACCTGGAGGAGAATTACAACCTTTAGAAATCCCCACTTGGAAATGGGACTCCATCTCGATGGACTTCATCATTGGGCTACCACTTACTATAGAGAAGAAGAAGAATGCAATTTGGGTTATAGTTGATCGACTCACTAAATCGGCCCACTTTATAGGAATTCATGATACTTGGGGAATAGATAGATTAGCTCGAATCTACGTCAAGGAAATAGTAAGATCGTATGGGGTACCTAAGGATATTGTTTCAGATCGTGACCCTAGATTCCAAGCAAGGTTTTGGAGTGCATTACAAGGAGCCTTTGGCACTAAACATGGGTACAGCTTACCACCCAAAGACTGACGGACAAACCGAGAGAGAGTTAATCAAATCCTAGAAGATATGCTAAGAGCTGGTATCCTAGACTTCCAAGGAAGATGGGACGAATACTTGCCGTTGGTAGAGTTTTCCTATAATAATCGTTATCAAGCTACCATTAAAATGGCACCTTTTGAGGCATTATATGGGAGGAGATGCAGAACCCCTCTATGGTGGAGTGAAATTTCTGAATCGATCATTCTAGGCCCTGACTTAGTTCAAGAGACATCAGAAAAAGTCAATCTTATCCAAAAGAACATAGAGGCAGCCCAAAAGAGACAGAAAAGTTATGCGGACCTTCGGAGGAAACCACTTGATTTTCGCGTAGGTGATAAAGTCTTTCTCAAAGTATCCCCGGTGAGAGGTGTGCGAACGTTCAACGTCCGAGGAAAACTAAGCCCTAGGTATGTGGGACCCTATGAAATCATTGAACAAATCAGCCCTTCTGCTTATCGTTTAGCCTTACCACCTGACCTTGATCATGTTCATAATGTCTTTTACCTCTCACAATTGAGAAAATACATTCCCGGCCCAAGCCACACTTTAGCTTGTGAACCCATAGACCTTGATGAAAGCCTAACATATGAAGAACAACCCGTCCAAATCTTGGATCGCCGCATCAAACAACTTCGTAATAAGACTATCCCACTTGTCAAGGTCCTTTGGACTCACCACAACACCTCCGAGGCCACTTGGGAAATAGAAGAACACATGAGAACCAGATTCCCTCATTTGTTTTAAGGTAAAAGCAGTTTATTCAAGTTTCGAGGACGAAACTTATTTTGGGGGGGAGGGGGGAAGATGTAACACCCCAAAAATTTTAATCAAGTTTTAGCAAGCTTAATTCGTAATTACTTTAGTTAAATGTTTTAAATCATTTTCACACCGTTAATTACGTGTCAACAAATTTTATTCATCTATTTATTTACTTTAAGTGTTTATTTATGTGTGTAGTTATTTATTCTTTTATTTATCATGAATTATATCATAATACTTCCCGAATGAAAAATTTAGTAACCAAGTTAATTGTGGTTATGTGAATTCTCTCATCTCCTTTTATTAACCAAAATGAGAATACTCTCTCTTTCACTCCAAACAATATCAAAGATTAGTGAAAGATAACTCAAACAATAAAGCATAATCTCTACTATACTCTTAATACATATATGTGGACACTTACAAGTATCATATACATACTAAACCCTTCTTCAAAAATCTGACCCTAAAAACATGGGTATCCTTTCAAAAAGAGAGTGGTTTTATCCCTTTTCTCCTTCCCAACCAACCCACCTTTCTCAAGTTCCAATCCCACCATGGCACCAAAGCCAAAAAGCCTGCCATAGTTGACATCTTTGCCAATAATGCTTGTGAATGCAAACTTCCAGCCTTTAATTTGGATCTTGTGAGCAGATTTGAAACTTATAAATTGAGAAGCAAATCAAAATAATCAAACACACCCTCTTTCCCCTTCACCTCTTCTCCTCCTCCGCAGCCACCACCAATCACCATCTTCAACCTACCAGCGACACCAGTTGTCGCCACCGAGACCACCAACCTACCACCAGAACAACCACTCGGCCACCTCCAAAAACACCACCATGGCACCCCCAAAATTAAATCCAATCTGAAATTCACAACCCAAACAAACACTCACCTACCCTCTCCCTCTCTGAATCGAATCACTAGCCATTACCACCACCACCACAACCACCCACAGCCACCCCAAAATCCCCGGAAACCTCCCATAAATCGATCCATAAACATACCAACATACCTGAGCCCTTGCTTGCCTCCCCTGTTTCGGCCGCCATCTTCGAAGCCGACCGAACTCGCCTCCATCCTCCACCTTCGATTCCAACCTCCGACCGCCAGACGCCGCTGCTCATGGTTGTCGGTAGTTGTCCAAAACCCCCCCGGGCACCTCCTTTGTTCTTTTGTCCCTCTTCCTCTCTGACGTTGAATTAAAAGAAGAAGAAGAAAGGGAGGCCTCCTTTTATTTATTAACTCTCAAGTATATTGGGCCTCTTATCAACAGCCCAATTCTCTTTGTGGTAATTTCTAAATACCTAAATTCCTTCTATTTCCTAATTCCTCTAATTATTCTTCTTCCTTAAAATAAATTAATTCCCTATTCAATTAAAATTTAGATTTGGCACCTTAATTTCATTGTCCAAAGTACGGAGAAATTTACGAATTTTCGGGAAGAAAAAGGTATAATTCGATGACTATATCTTTAAAAATCAATTATTTGATTTTATTCAATCATGCAATTACATGTATGCTCAATTAACCATTTACTTGGTTTCATAATATATTTTGTCATATTAAATTGTGGACCCTTATCAGCACACTCGGTACCGGAGCCTGAGTTAGTAACCGACTCAGATATGCGCATAGTTAAAGACAAGATCTTATGGTTGCTTTACAGCATAGCATATCATATAGATTGGCCTAAGAACCAATCGGGGGTTTCCACTCAGATAATAATAATGGAGCAATCAAACTTTTATAATATTTCATCTCTCCCTCGTGTTCAAAATAAAATGAATTTCAAACCGAGCTCACCTAAATATTATTTTATTTTTACATTATAGTGTCGAATTATATTGAGTTCCGTCTCACGATTTTTATTTTTAAAATATGTTTTGTTTTAGGTGCCAAGGGAAAAGGGAAAACGTCAGCTCTAAACTGAAATCTGTCAGCTAGCAGTTACTTAAGTTCACTAGAGTCGGCTCACTAATTTGTCTGCATATTTTGATGTGTTTATGTTTTATGTTCCATGCTTTATGACTATATTAGGTTATTATTAAATTTTAATTTCCGTTGCATGTTATGTCGAACGTTAACTCTCTCTCTCTCTCTATATATATATAAGTGTGTTTTATGTCAATGTGTTAATTACTAAAATAAGTTATACATGCATGCCATAATATCGTTTCCTAAATTAAATTTCCAACGCGCACATATATATATATATATATATATATATATATATATATATATATATGTCTAAGTTTTATTATCATCATCATTTTTCTCTATTAAAGGTTAGTATTATTATCATTCTTATTATTTTCAGAACTTAATATCATTTCTATTGTTATTGTTTTTAGTATTATTATTATTATTATCATTATTATTATTATTATTATTATTATTAATTGTTGTGGTTGTTGCTTGATTTGTCATATTAGAAAAGCCTTGCTTTTACTTATTGGAGAAGCGGCGGTAACGCTCTCGGCTTTTAAGCCTCCGCTAAAATAACATTAAATAAGATAAAATATGGGTAATCCCCTGATTAGTATCTAAGACTAATTCTAAGATAAAGAATAAGAATACCCTCTAATGAAGTATATTAGTCCTTTTATAGGACAATTAGGAAAGCGATATAACCCTCCCCCCAAAACCCTACAGCAGCCGCACAATCTAATATTTTTTTCCGCGTCAGCAGGCCCGTCGCGAGCGTTACCCATGAGGTAATGGGCGTTCCGCTTGCGAGGGTAACAATTCTCTGATTTTGCTGAGCGTTGTCACGGGTGTTACGCCCAGAAGGTCGCGGGCGCGACCATGATTGTCGCCACCGTTACCCTCAAGGGTAACGACCGTTGCCCGCCACGACAATTCTTCAATTTTTCTCCGGATGACTCGTCGCGTGCGTTACCAGCAGTGGTAACGGGCGCTACCCGCTATGGAAGTTTTACTCATTTTGGCTGTTGTTGCTGTCGCGGGTGTTACCCCATGGGTAATGGGCGCGACCTCCCTGGGTTTTGGCTAACTTTTGCTTTTTGTTCTTATTTTCCTTCTAACTCTTGATTATCCTATAAAAACACAAAATCATCCTAACTAATACATAATCAAGGGACTAAAACAAGAAAAACACCTTATAAATGATATCAATTCGGCTCGAAACGAGACCGAACACAGGGCAAAGAATCAATTTGGAGAAGTCAAATATGGCGTTTGGAGCTAAGGTCCCAACCAGGAGGAGGGATGAAATTCTGATCGAGTTGAACGTCAAGTAGGTTCTGTCCCACGACAAGTACCTCGGTCTCCCAACAAAAGTGGGGCAAGTGACATCTAAGGCTTTCACTCCAATAAAAGATAGGGTCCTGAACAAGATCAAAGGCTGGCTAGGCAAAACACTCTCGTGGGCAGGGAGGGAGGTGTTGATGAAGGCGGTAGCCCAGGAAATCCCAACCTATGTACTGAGCGTGTTCAAATTCCCGAGTAACTTCCTCAACAATCTGCAGGCCCAAATTGTCAAATATTGGTGGGGTCAAACTCTCGAAGGGAAGAGAATCCATTGGGTGGCAAAAGAGAAGTTATGTAACAGCAAGCTCCAAGGAGGACTCGGGTTCAGGGACTTGCAAGCATTCAATATAGCCTTGCTCGCTAGACAAGCATGGCGGATAATGAAATCGGAGAACTTGCTAGTCTTCAAAGTATTGAAAGCCCGATATTTCCAGAACTCATCCATGCTAGATGCAGAGCTGGGGGCACGACCAAGCTATACATGGCGGGGAATCTTTGAAGCCCTAAAGGTGGTCGAACCGGGGCTTCGATGGAGAGTTGGAGATGGACGAATGGTAAATATATGGGAAGCAAAGTGGATCCTGAGACCACACACTTTCCGCGCTATAACCCCACTAAAACCCGAGGTAAGATGGATTATGGTCAGTGACCTAAACAACCAGCTAAATGTACAATGGAAGACGGACCTTGTGGATTCCATTTTCCTCCCAATTAATGCCACAGTAATAAAGAACATACCACTGAGCCCGTCTTGGCCAGATGACGCCCTTGTTTGGCGTTACACACAAGATGGAGAGCTTTTCGTGCGGTCAACCTATCACCTCATACTGGAAAAAAGAATGGCCGACACCCCCCCAGTCAAGTACAGGAGGTCAAACAGAGTTCTGGAGAATGCTTTGGAGCCTAAAAATACCACCGATAGTGAAATCTTTCCTATGGAGGGCCTGCTCGGACGCTTTACCCACAAAAGCGGCTGTAGCCGCAAAGATGAAGAATGAGGATAGAGAATGCCCCTCTGCAAAAGGGGACCAGAAACAGTGATGCACGTGATAAGGGAGTGCGTAGTGAGCAGCGACATATGGGTAGCGGTAGACTTTCGAGGGGTCGAAGGGAAAAACTTCAATTCCCTGAGTGACCTACTGCTGAAAATGGGAAAAGAAGGAGAAGAGGAGATAGAGAAGGCGGCCATGCTCAGCTGGGCATGTTGGCAGCTCAGAAATGAAGTAGTGCATGGCAAACGAGAAGGAAACATAACCCGGACAACAAAACATGCGCTGGATACTCTACAAGAATTCAAGAGCATAACCTCAACGTTGAAGAGCCAACCACAAACGCTCACTGCTGAATGGAAGGCCCCAACACGTGGTTTCATCAAAGCAAACTTCGACGGGCCAAAGTTACCAGGAGATACTAATGGATGGGGGGTGAACTTCAAAAATGACCAAGGGAAGATGAATATAACAATCACCCAACAAGGTCGGGGATACGGAGGCCCAGAACTTGAGGAGGCACGAGCCACTTTTTTTGCATTGGACCAAGCTAGAGGGAAAGGCTACACAAAGGTGATATTCGAGGGGGACTCATCATCTCTTATTTCAAAGCTAAAATCTAGCTACAAAGCAAACTCAAAAATAGGTCTTTTTGTTTCAATGTGCCTTGATTTAGCAAAGCAGTTTGACAGTTGTGTTTTTTCTCATGTTAGAAGAGGGGGGAATAGAGTCGCTCACCCTTTAGCCCACTTACAGCCTATTACCCTAACTACAAGGTCATGGGCTGATGTGGGACCTCCAGAAATTAGTGGTTTAATCGCTGATGACGCTTGTGACGTCAGTTTATTTTGATTAATAAAGTTGCCGACAATTCTTATCAAAAAAGAAAATCCTTAAAGCACTTTTAAGAGTAAACCCCAACAAATTCTCCATCTTGCGGATATTCAAAGTTTGAAGACGCAAAAAATGTCCACAATTGGCTAGTCATATAATCAATTACTAAGTTTGTTTTGCGATAAATGTGACGAATAGTGTAATCAACTAGCTGTTGTGGAACACTTTTAGTCTCCCTAATAATCATATCGATGTGCCATAAAGTTTGAACAGTACCCTGGATAAGTTGAATGATACTAAACTATTCCTTCAACATGGAATATGGAGAATCCAACTTGTAATGAGTGAAATCCACAACGAAGAGCTAGCGCTTTTGTCATAATTAAGAGTATGGGCAACTCTTTTTCCTCCATCTCTTCTTCTCTCCCTTTCACTTCATCCTCTCTCTTCCTTTCAGTTTTTCCATACTATTTTCACACAAGAAAGAATGCTGCAAAGAGGAGGAAAGGGTTGTAAATTTGTAATTAGGGATGGACAATGAGTCGGGTCAGATCGAGTAAGTGTGGCCCCGTGTCTATGTAGGACCGGGTCAAGGTCGATCCATTGAAGTTGTGAGCCGGGTCAGGGCTTTCTAGCAAAAATAAGGGCCGGCCCATAGGTTGACCTGTTTGTCGATCCGTTTCGACTCTAAAGTATTCTTGTACAACAAAATGAGTTATGTTAATTATTGTTTAATGTGACGTGTTAATAATATATTTAAGTAAGTTTAGCATTTAAAATAATAGAAAAAACTATTCATTTTGAGTTATTGATAATCGACCTTTTCACAATGTTAAACGGGTCAACACTTTTGTGACACAACCATTTGCTGCCCCTCATTTTTTGTATGGGCCAACCCTCTTAGCTCTATGGGGACTCGACCCATTGCCCACCCTTAACTTCAATTAGAGAAATTGACGAGAGAGATGATGACTTGATGAGTTTGATGAAAGTGAACTTTTAGAAGGGAGGGAGAGAGCAATGAAAAAATGGTGCATTGCATATGCTTTAATGATAAATTGAGGGGTGTGATCGAATTGCCAAAGAACCTGCCTTCTTAAGATGACCAAAATGATTTCGTATGACCAACGAGATCTTAGCTCGTTAGTATCCGTTGTACTGTGGTATCCCACAGGTCTTGAGATCGATTCATGGGGGCATCAACAGTCGTACATGTCTAGTTTCCCCCGTCCTTCATAGGCTGCTGGACCCATTGACCTTTCTTTGAGATATGGGGCCTAGTGGGTGACCCGACTTACCAATGTAAAAAAAGAAAAATGATTTCGTATGGCAAACACAACTGTCAAATCCTAAGTATCATCGTGTGGGCTTGTTTTATGAGAAGCTTGGGTTCTAAGTCGGCCCAACACAAGCTATTTCTATTCCAACTTTTTATCAATTATCACAAGAACCTCCGGAATTTAGGGGTGCTCATCGGGTCAAGCCTGGATCAACCTGAAGCGAACTGGAAACCGAAATAGCAAAAAGTGTTGGACTTAAGACTATACTGGAAACAATCGATCCCAACCTAGACCAACTCGATTAAGACTTGGACTGGACCAACTTAAACTAGTTTGGACCAACCGAGATATTTTTAAATTTTTTTTATTAAAAATTGTAAAAAAAGTGATTAATTCATTAATTTATGTCTTTTGGTAGAAACTATTTTTTTTTTGAATTGTAAGTTATTGTTGTTGGTGGGAAATTTTAGAAAGTAATGAATTATTAAAATTAAAAAATAATATAATAATATGAATTAATCACTAGACCAGGATATACAAGTTGGCTAAATTTTAGTTATCATTTACGTAAATTTATACAAAGTTGGATTAGGATAAACATATGTCTAAATATTTATCTTTCTACTCGTAAAAGGAGGGATCATTAGACCAGGATATAATTTTTTGGGTTTTTGGCCACAAATAATTCGGGCTTGTGACTGGGAATAATCCAAAGTAATTTTTCGATCACTGGCAGTCTGTACTTTTTCACTATTTTCTCATAGCAGTCCAAAATCAATTTCCGGCACCAGAAAGCTGACGTGACGACCGGAAAGTATGTTTATTCATACTTCAAAAGGGAAATTTCTGGTTGCCACGTCATCTTTCCAGATCCAGAAATTGATTTTGGACTGGTATGAGAAAATAGTGAAAAAGTATAGATTGCCAGTGGCCGAAAAATCACTTTGGATTATTCTCAATCACAAGCCCCTCAGTACGGATTATTTGTGGCCAAAAACCCTAATTTTTTTAGGTGATATATCATGAATATCTTTTTTAATTAAAATTAAAATTTTACAATAATTGAGTTTACGGTCTGTATTTACCGTTCGAGTTTTTTCTAGGTTTCGATCAACCTGGACTAGAACCTGAAAACTAAAAAGACTTGGGCTGAGGACCAGACCGGTTACCATTTAATCCAGGTATTTGGACCGTTTTTTTTCGGTCAACCGGTCCTATGACTAGAATGTGAACACTCCTCATACGACACCGTGTGAGAACATACGGTTTGTATCCTGACTCCCCTCCATCGATTCTCATAGATCAAAAACTCGCTGAAATTCTTTAAGCTCTGCAACATTTACCTCCCTGACCCAAAAATCAAAATCTCAATCCTCAATTTGTCAAGTTTTGGATCGTCATTTCGATTGTTCATCCACTTTCAGTGCAAAAACCCTATCAATTTCGAAGATTCAAGTTTCATCCCAGGTGTGAAGAAATCAGAAACAAGAAGGAGCAGATTTGAGGCTGAAATTTTCGAAAATGGCGGCAGATGATGCGCCATTGGATGACAAAGCGAAGAGGATGAGAGATCTTCTATCGAGCTTTTACTCTACGGATCACGCTTCTGCAACTAATTCCAGTACAGTTCAATCGAAATATGCCACACTGGATACAATCAACACTCCGTCATTTGATGCTGATCAGTACATAAATCTCCTGGTACTTTTTCTGTTATCATGATCTTTGTCCTTCATTGTTTGTGCTTGTAGAGTGTTTGTTTCAGCTAATCGCAGAATTGAACTTTGGAATTTGTACCTGGTTAATGCGAGGATTAATGAGTTAGATAAGTGGTAATTTGTTCTGAACTGGTTAAATGATGTTGATTGAGGCAATATTTTGGCTGGCATTTAGAGTCAGTTGATTTGGAGATGCTGTACAGCGAAATTATCCCATAATGTGTAAAATGGAAGTGTGTATGATGTAATACAACTCAGAGGGGTAACATGGTTTACCTCAGTGCTGGTGTCTGCAATTTGGTATAAAGCAGATTGCATACTCGATGATTGAGGCATACTGTGTTCCGTTGCTATAGGATGATGTATAGTATCTACTTGATTTCCTAGGGTGGGAGAGAAAATCTTATTTCAAGGTCCAAGTTAGGTGATATTGGTACTGATAAACCTTGAAGTTAATTGCAAAGTGGACATTAAGGTGATCCCTGAATGGATCTTTCTTGAAATTGGAGGAAAGAGAGAAGGGGTTGGGGGGGGGGGTTGGGGTTGGTGGTGGGAGATCCTGTACGTGGGCACTAAGTATGTGGAAGCTAGTAAAAATGGGGGGGGGGGGTTGATTGAAAGGTTGAAGAGAAACAGTTAAGAATAAGTATGTGGGAGCTAGTAAAAATCGGAAGCAATTCATTTATTGATATCTCAAATCCAAATTTCACTCACTCGAGCGAGATCCACATTACTACTCCCATGTAGACAGAGTGTTTTTATTCATTGTGGGCGTGTGTTTAATGTTGTAGCATTAAAGGTTGATCATCTTTTATTCATTGCCAATAGGTCTCCGATATTTGGCATTTAGCTCTTGCATTGTTGAGGATAAGCTGGGTAAAACCATCTAGGCATCTACCAATCTGCCGTCAAAGATGTTTTGTTTGCTTGAAGGAGAAATTTAGGAAGACGTGGGTTTCCCGTGTTTGGAAGTTAGTTCCTTTAGCTATTTGGTGATGCACTTGGAAAGATAGGAATTGATGAATTTTTTAGGGCAATCATTCTTCCTTAGCTTATTTTAAGCTCAATTTTTTTGTGGTTGTTGTACAGGTGGAGCCAAGTGCCCAATAGTTTGGATTGTGTAGATATATCATGCTTGAGATTGAGAGGGCATGAGTTCTAATTTTCTCCACTCCTTTAGTAGATGGGTGTCACCCCCTTGGTGTCTCATTAACATATTTTTTGGAATTACTCATCATGCCCGTCAATAGTAATTATTGTCAGCAGCTCTTAATAAGCTGGAATAGAGGATAATAGGCAAACATGCAGCAACTTGTTGGTTAATACTATTTGTCATTACAAATCAATGAATAATTATCATTAGTGACATTATTTGGTGGATTGGCATTTCACAAACCAATGAACTATGAGTCTATGACCCTTCAACAGCAGAAACTGTGATTGCTTCTACTTACTGATTCATAGAGGCTTGCTTAGTAATGTAGTTCACGAATCCTCTTGGAAGTGACATTTTTTAAAGTAATCATGAGATATACTGCAAAGATGCCAAGGGGGTGTCACTCATTTACAAAAGCATGCAAGATAAACACCATGCCCCCAAGCTGTCATGAATAATATTATCAATAAAATTCAAAAAATTCAAATTTCATTTACCGTTAAGCACAAAACTCGAACTATACGACAACCTCAAAATTAGATCTTGAAATCATCTAGGGACAAGGCTTCGTCCTAACTTATTCATTGATTTCTCTCCTTCCAAAAGGCCGGCCAAATTGCTGAAAGGATGAACTTCCAAACTCCATGAACACAACTTTTCTTCATCCTTTCCTCCAAGCCACCCACACCTCTTTCACTCTACATGCTTGAACCCAAGAGACCCATCAGCAAAAGGGCCACATGCCAAAGCGAAGAAGGCCATGAACAATACACAAGTAGAAGGTCAATAGATTCTTCCTCTTGGCAACGTGTAGAACACCTACTATGCCCATTAAGAGTCCTTATTAGCACATCCTCCATAGGAGTGTTAACTGTGATGGCTGCAAAGCAAAGAAAACACATTAGTGGGACCCTTTGGATTCCATATGCACTTTCCAGGGAAATCCATCATTCCATTCCGGGCCCCTGAAGCGTACTACAAAGCCTCTCGCAGAGAAAGACCCTTTGGAGTCATGAGGCCAAACAATCTCCTCATTACCCTGCTACAAAACTACCCTCTTAGCAAGTAATACAAACTACAAAATTTATCCTCTTTGAAATGGCATATTATTCCCTTTTTTGTTGTTGGAATGCTATTCTATTCGTTTACGATGATTCTTGCTTATGTTTTGCTTTATTTCTGGTTTTTAAGATTTGGTTGTCAGCATTGCTTATAAGTCGCTTCCCGAGAAGATTGCTTTATTTTATTTTGTGCATCGCCTGAAATATCTCTCATCTGCTTCTAATGTATCATTGTCCCCTTAGGATTTGTGTTCTGTTCTCTAATAATTGACTAAGTTTAGTTTATGAATTTTTGAAGGCAGATAGTTGCTTTTAGGATCTGTTGCTTGTTTTCTTCCAATAACTAGAAAAATGCATGCTGAAATGTAATTTGGTTTATGGTTGGCGGAGGAATGGTTCTGAGAGAAAGAGAGAATCTGGTTGCAAGATGAAATACATATTTGTGCTGTGCTGATCTTTATTTTATATTATATGACAGGTTCAGAAGTCAAACTTGGAGACTCTACTTCAGCGACATGTTGAGATGGCAGCTGAAATAAAAAATCTCGATACTGACTTACAGATGTTAGTGTATGAAAACTACAATAAGTTTATTAGTGCCACAGAGGCAATTAAACGGCAAGTCATCCATCTCTCTGAAGCATCCATTGTCCTAGTTCTTTATATGAATTGCTTTATCTCATTGCGGTATACTTATACTCAGAATCCCACTCATTATGGGTGACTGCTTGTTCTGTTCGAAGGTAGAACGATGCTAGGTCTAGGAAGAGGAAGACAATTTGTCTCTGCACTGAAATTAGCACACACATGCTTTACGGGGTCCTCTATAATATTGCTAGTTATTTAAAAGCAATGATTCTCTTATGTTCTCCTTTCAGTTGTGGTGTCTGTCCTGTATCCCTTGGCCTTTTCTCCTATATTCCCTAGGCGCCAGTTATATTATACTTTATTCTGCATTTCTGCTAGTGAGTGGGTGCCCTTGCGTCTCTCAGAGGTTTATTTGCATTTTAGTCACTGGTACCAACATATTCTTTGATTATGCTTCTGATGCAATATTGGTGGTACACAGTTGATGACAATATGTTGCTCAGCACAAAATTGTCTGTTTCTTTTATAGGATGAAGAACAATATTGTGGGCATGGAAGGAAATATGGAACAGCTGCTTGAGAAGGTGTTTGGATAGTTTTGCTCAGCTATTGTTTAAATAATTTATGGAGAGTGTGCTGCGCCTAGAGAAGACTGATTTCTTTGACCTTAATGTTGACCTTAATGTTGCAGATATTGTCCGTACAGTCAAGGAGTGATGGGGTCAACACATCTCTTTTTGAGAAAAGAGAGCATATAGAAAAGCTACACCGCACTCGAAATCTCCTACGTAAAGTCCAGGTATTTGGATTTTCTGCGATTTGTTTAGTAAGCATTGTGTGTGGTTGTGTTTGGATAGTTGTCTGCTTTCTAGTTCTCTTGTTCTATAGCCATAATGTGGGAGACTGGGAGTAGGTTTTCTGGGATTTTCCTTGTGGAAGAATTCTTTTGGTCACTCGGGTTTCTCCTTTCCTAGACAGAACTTAGGGGGTATTGTCTTGGTTTAGTACCCACTCCCCTGGGGAGAATTAGAAGCTGGTGCTTGTGTTGGCAATTCAGATATCATTTTGTCAGTTTGGTTAATTGTCTCATGGCTTGTGGTGCTGATCTTTTTCCCTTTTGGTATACACTAGTTTTCAAGGTTAAATGTGGTTTGCATAACAATAATGCAGTTAGTTAATGTTTTGTGTTTGGAATAGAACAGTTCATTTATGATTTGCCTGAGAGACTTGGAAAGTGCATCAAATCAGGATCATATGCTGATGCAGTGAAGTTTTATACTGGAGCCATGCCCATTTTCAAGGTGTCCCTTTCACTGGATTTGATATCGGGCTCTTATCCTTGTGCTGTTCTTGTCCGTCCGGTTGTTTGCAGTTGTCGATGACATTAATTCATCCTCTGTCCAACAGGCTTATGGGGATTCATCATTTCAAGATTGCAAGAAAGCTTCTGAGGAGGCTGTAACCATTATCATTAAGAATCTGCAGGTACCTCTATTACCTTTGCCTGTTAGTACTAGTCTGTTGGAACCTTTACTTTTTGGATCTTTTATTATTTGTATTATGCTGCGAAGATGGTATGTGTTTCAAGTTGACGCTCTCTTTTTGATTGGCCTGTGTTTTATTTTAACCCAAAGGTGGTGCACATGTTTTGTGATTGTGTGTGCTTATATATTTTTTTTTTCAAGCATTCATAATTCTGTTGTGGGTGTTATGGTTTTGTTGGCAGAGAGATTGAGAATCATGGGAGATGCCCCGTTGTGCTTCTGATCTTCCAATTTGTAGTCCCCTTTTTTGTTTTATCTTGAACAATATTGAATATGCCTTTTGGCTGGTATATGTTTTGACCAAATTTTATAGTTGTTTTCAATGTTAGCTGATTCATATATAAATTTTTTTTTCTTTTCAAGCATTAGCACGCTATGAGTCGGTTCTATTAGATTGTTGTCTAACCTCTCCCACCTGAACACATATTATGAAAAAAGAGAAAGCATATGGGTTTTTTGTCTCTTCATATTCTCTGACAGCTATTCCTCAGCTACGAGAGAGAAAGAGGAGTCATTGATTATCTGACTTATATTCTCCTCAGGAAAAGCTTTTCTCAGATTCAGAGTCCATTCAAGCTAGAGCCGAGGCTGTGATGCTTCTCAAGCAGCTGGACTTTCCGGTATGCCTTCAATTCATGTACTATATCTGTTACAATTTCTTTTTGTTATCTGAAGCTTTTAGGAATTCATACTGTGGCACCCTACTGGGTGTAAGGTCTTTTTTTTCGCCTAAATTTTTGTTCAATTTGTTAATCAATTTGATGTGTTTTCAACAGGTAGATAGCCTGAAAGAGCAACTGTTTGAAAAGCTGGAACAATCCCTTGGCGATCTGCAGTTTCGACTTGATGAAAAAAGTGTTCCTGCAATGAAGTCAGATGAATCTGCAAACAAAGAGTCACCTGATCACGTTCCTGCTAATCGTGAGGTAAGCAGATATGTATGCCATCATTGATTAGGGATTCCCTATATTGCTTTAAAAGGGGGGAAAAACTTTCATCACCTTTTAGGTGTATCCAGCTTTGGGTTTTGCACATTGGTGACATCCCTTGGTGTCCTTTAATACTTATTTTGATTACTCAAAAACATAAAAAAAAAAAAAAGCTACTAGAAGAAATAAAGAAATATGTTTGCCACCCTATTTGTCCTGGAGGGTGCTATTTAGTGTTCTGAGCAGTCTGTGGTTATTGTCCACTTTCAGGATGTCAATCTGGTAATTCTTTCAAATAGGCTGAAGGGAAATTCCTCTCCAACACTGTCTTGTACTTTATTTCTGTGAAATAGTAGGCAGTCCATTGTTTTGAAATGCAGGAGTTAAAGTAAGGAGGCTCTTTGCAGTTGCAATTCTATTATTCTTGGGTAGGTTACAGGATTGAACCCTCCAACCTATGTAAGGCTGTAAGCAGGATTCTAGGGCTATGAACTTGGATTTTGAACACTTGATGGTTCTGGGTTTGGGAAAGAGAGATTCTTATAGTCTTTGTGATCATATGATTTAACCTACATCAAGTAGCACGATGACTAACATTGGATGGTGAAGCCTACATGTTCATTTCTTCATTTTCTGTGGAGCTTTGTCTTGTTGTAGGGAGCCAAGCAGAGATGACCTGTGCCTATTTGCTGCTAGGTGCTTCTAGATTGTCATGTCTAGTATTACCTTAGAAGGTAGCCCAAACTGTAGAATCTCTTTCAGCATTACAGTAGTACGGACTAAAGGTCTGTAAAAGAGGCAGTAGAGTCTGTACATCTATTACCATAAAAGCAATGAATTCAAATTTACAGCTTAAATCAACAAAGTGTACTTTTCCATTTATAGTTTTGTGTGATGACTACGCTGTTAAGAAAGATGACTTTAGAGAGTATACTTGTGCTCCGTATTGGTGCTTCTTTCCCTCCACTCTTAAGGTATATTGTTTGTCAATTCCTGTTAGTTAGCATTGTATTGGCATGGTGCTTCGTCCTACTAAGTTTAGTTTGTTTGGTTTATTATTTATTTTATCATTTTCTTGTGCTGCTCAATACACATTTATGTATCTGCAAATGTGGCTCTTCACAAACCTGAAGTGAGTTGATGATGACATGATCAGGTTTCAACTCGTGAGTTGGTGGAGGCTGTCCGCGCTTACCGAATTATTTTTCCTGATTCAGCACAGCAACTAGTTAAAATTTCTCATGATCTTATTAACAAGTAAGTTTAACTGCATTTCTGATTTTCCTATAATTTGTTGAAGCTTAATCTGAATTCAGCTCTATAGTTATTGCTACCTGATGACTTGTAACTGGGCTGCTGTTTAGGCACTTTGAAACCATTGAGAATCGTTTAAAGGCACAAATCTCTTCTGCAGATTTGTTGGGGATGCTCAGTAAGTTCTGCTTAGTTATTTTTATGCATCTTTGGTGGCTGTCTTGAAGTGTTGTTATGCTTCTAAATAAAAATTTGCATGCCCTGATTGAACAGTTTTTCTTTCAATAAAAGATTGTGGGCTCAGGAAAAACGCTACAGTTACAAAACCTTGGGTAATGGAGTTCTGCTAGCAACTATGGCAATGTATCAGTAGGCCTGTTTGTGCATTGCAAGTAATTATGGATGATCCTCAACGAGAGATGACGAGCAAAAAATTACATTTAAGTACCCTGTATTTTCGGAAACCTGTTTTATGAACTGTACCGAGTATTAATTTTGGTTTTTATTTTATGAACCCTGTTTTTATACTAACTTTGGGGTACCTAAAGTATTTGAAGAGTATTTATAGGTCCTTTTTTCAAGTAAAAGACATAACTATACTTTCATTCATTCATTTAACAATAATAAAATATGATGGAATTGGTTTATTGCTGGATTAGATTAGAGCCCTCGCACTGAAAAAGGGTAATGGCTTCTTTTTGAAAAAGGAACTAGTGAATTAGTTTCCACATATCTTGAGTACCTTAGAACTAGTTTTCAATAGAAAGGATACTTACAATATATTTTCACAATATAGGATACATTTATGTAATTTCTACCCAACTAATTTGCTAGTAGACTTAGATCGACAAAGATAAAACATTCATTCAAAATGTGACATTCTAAATTCATACCAAAGAAGAAGATTTTCTCTTTGCAGAATAAAGTTCACTGCTCTTCAGTACTTATAGGGAAGAGCAGCCTCTTAAAAAAAGAGGTATATATATCCGGTTTTTATCAAAAGAGCAAAGGGGGTATACATATATATATATATATATATACATAGACATGCACATAGACATATATGCCTAGATGCTTATACACGTATATGAACAACTTAAGGATACCTGATCCTGCTTAATAACCACAGTTGATGACGCCTGTTCTAAGTAGTTTATTTAACCTTTTGTTTTTTTTTTTTTTTTATGTTGTGCTTGAGGGTTTTCCTTTAAGTTCTAAAGGTGCATCCTAGGTGTTTTTGGAATTTTGTCTATGACTCTATGCTTAATGAACGTTATTAAGCTCAATGCATTTGCTGATACAGAACTGACTTGGGATGATGTGCTTCTAATGGATGAAGTATTACCTGAAGCATGCATTGCTGATGTTTGTTTGGAGGTGTGTCCAATAAACCTTTTCTTGTTTTGTCTGACGTGAACATGTTTTACACAGTAAACTTGGTCCAGTTTGGAATGACGATGTTCTTATTGGTAATGTTATTTCGAACAGGCTGCCAATCATGCCGTGAAGCAGTATGTTGCTAGCACCTTTTCTCATCTTTTGCAGGAAATAACAGGTAATTCCTAGTCTTGTTAATTCCTTAGAAAATTGAATGTTTTAGTTCGGGCTTTGCCTCATCTAGATTGTTTGCCAGACTCTAAAACCATGGAGCAGCTTGATGCCAATAAGTCCTGATTTTCAGTAGATTCAATGTATAAGGCCTTCTCTTTAATGCCTAGAAGCTTTTTTAGCTGTGAGACCATCCCCTGCATGGTACTTCCTGCACAAAAGCTGCAGAATTTCACAAAGCAGCCAGTTTCAAACTGAAATCGTCTATCATTTAGCATGGTGGCACTGCTGTTCATCTATGTTCCTGAATTGCAGGGTTCTTCATTCAAACCAGAGAAGCATCAAGTTACTATAGCTGTATGTTTTTTTTTTGGTAGGAATTATAACTGTATGTGATTGCTAAGTTAGAGATAGTGTTGAAACCTGAAATTTTGATGGAGAGTAGGAAGTGTTTGCAAGAGTATGTGAGAGAGTTGTGTTTTAACAGATTTGCCCAAGAGTAAAATTGGCCAAAATGGGAGAATAATGGACAGCAAGCACTTGATCACATCTAAGAGTGATAGCCTAGTTGCGGATGGTGTGGTAGAGATATATATGGAGGAAAAGCCAGATTTTGTCTATCCATTTTGTGTAGGAGGATCTTGAATCACCAGATCATCTTTTAGTTCACCGTGGCTTTGCTATGCCTCTTCGGGATTTAGCTTTTGGTTGTGTAGGTGTTTCTTGGGTTGCCTCCTTCTTGGTTTGGAATCTTGTTCTTGCTTTGGAGGGTTTCTTTGGCAGAAAACCAAAGAAGAAGAAAGTCATGATTGTATCTCATGAGGCTGTTTGGAATATCCGGAGAGAAAGGAACCAAAGGGTTTATGAAGGAGTTGAAACTCCTCTTCAACACTTGAGAGACAATTTCGTTGACTTTCTCTACTTTTAGGTCAATGGGAAATTTAGCTCTTCCTTTTGATGGGGTAGATTTTGTGGAGAGTTTGTATTTTGGACATACATAGTTTTTGTTGGATGCTTGCTGAGCACCTCACCTTTTGATCCTTAATCTTTGAGTCTCATTGAAATTAATGAAAAGCATCAAGGGGAGCTATAATTTTGTTGTGTATGCTATGATAGACCTATATGGAGGACAAATTTTGGCTATTCATTTTGTGTGGGAGAACCTTTTGGGGTTGGGGATGGTTGTTGTTTCCATGTGTGGACCAAAGTATACACCTTTATGTTGACAAGAGGACATGCTTGTAGTGTAATAATTCCTTTGATTAAGTTTCAACTTTCAATGGAGATGGAGATGGTAGAACTCATCATTGTTTCACTTATATTATAGCGTCCTTCAAATTTGCAGATTCACTGATTAGAGTTCAGAAAAAGGATACAATGAAAGAAGAGTCCCCTTTACAGGTTGTACTGGAGGCCAGCAAGAAAACAGTCATTCAAGGAAGCATGGGTATCTTGCTGGTAATATAACTACTCTATGGTAGCTACTTGAACTGATGGAGAAATATTTTTCTTTCCGTGTATAAAATTGCTAGTTTACAACAAAAAATTACAGAGGTATCTTAAGTTTTGTGGATATCATTTTTTAGACCTTATTTTCTGAAGACTAATTCTTAGGTAGCTTAGATATTGTGGCTCAAGATTTTGAGGACCCATTTTGGCAATGTCTGGCGAGAAACGTCATTGGAGAATCCAAAAGGATGGGTTTTCATTAAAAGATGCCATGCTTCCAAATTCGCCCTAGTCTTAAACGGTCCTTTTCTCCATCCTGATAAATTAGGGTTGTTGCTTCTCTCTTTTTCGTCTTCTATTTCTTCCCACTGCCTTTTATCTCCAAAGGTCTAGCAGTGGGGCTCTTGTTTCTCTCTGCCATCTTCAACATTTACAACAGGTACGGAGTGTTCCCAAAATTATTAGGTTATCTAGTTATTGGAAGAGCCCCACTCCTAGACCGTTGGAGATGAGAGGGAGGAAGAAATGGTAGTTGAGAGCGAAGCAACAACCCTAATTTATAAAGAGGGAGGAGAGGACTGTTGAATACAAGGGAAAATTCGGACGCACGTCTTTTTTTTTTTTTTTTTTTTTGAAAACCCACGCTTTTGGATTCTCTGGTGAAATTTCTCGCTGGATATCGCCCGAGTGGGTGCTCAAAATCTTTAGCCACAATATTTAAGGTATCATCTAATAAATAGTTTTTAGAACACGAGGTTTAAAAAACAGTATCCGCAAAATCTAGGGTACCTCAGTGTAGCTTTTTGTTGTCCAGAAACCTTTTCTCGGTCACCCAGACAACACTGTGTTTGATCGTCATGATTTTCCACCCACTAATTTGAGGCTTCCATGTTGTAGCACCCATTTGTGTTCTCCCTGCGGAGGTACTTGTCAATTGGCTGCAGAGTGGGATTGTGTTGCAAATTCATGGTCTCTTCATTGTTTTGACGGTTTGCTGTTATGACTTTTACAAGGACTTCCGACTACTACTGGATGACAGCCTTCCATTGCTACTTAGCTTGAAAGATTCTGTTGTTGATTGGGTTCAAGAAGGATTTCAAGACTTTTTTAGAACACTTTATGATCGCTTTTTGTTGCTCGCGGGAAAAAGTAACTCAGCTAGCCGAGATCAAATTATTCCTGAGGGCATGCAGGGGGAAAAAACTGTTGCTGGCCTTGTCCTTGTTATGGCTCAGCTTTCCGTTTTCATAGAGCAGAGTGCCATTCCAAGAATTACAGAGGCAAGGATCACTGAGCAGTAATTTTGTACTTTTACGATTATGATGTATTTTCAATCCTTTTGTTTAATCATGGGATGTTGTGCAATCATATCACTGTTTCAGGAAATTGCTGCTTCATTTTCTGGTGGTGGAACCCGTGGTTATGAGTATGGTCCTGCATTTGTTCCTGCAGATATTTGCAGAATATACCGATCTGCTGGTGAAAAGTTTCTCCACCTTGTAGGTTTCCAAAACCCTTTGCCATTCGTTTTCCCCGTGCCAATGAAATCGCATGTAACCTCATTGTTATAGTTCTCACGAAATTTCTCATAAGTCACGGCCAGGGGGGGTTGGGGAGCAGAGGGGTAATGTAAGTCAGTTTATCTTCTCCATTGATCTTTAGGACTTTCAACTAAATGGGATAATTGTGTAGTGGTGGTTGGTTTTCTTATATATTGATGCTGTTGGCGAAGCCGACATCATCAGTTGAAGTTCTGGCTTTTGGTTTAGATGAGTTGTGCCATGTAAAGGTGTACTTGGTGTTGAGAAATGCAGAGAAGTAGACAACAGTTTGTCTTCACATAAACCATTAGCCACTATCAAAATTCTAGCCAAGGCAGATTAACTTTTATTTTGCCAGAAGATGCATTTCTTTGCATCTCTTATGTTTCTTTTAAGTTCATGGAATCAAATTAGGCTCTCTATGAAGTTTTTGTTCTGAGAAAGGAGAAAGCATGTTGTAGATTCGCGTCATTCATCTTATATGCTTGATTATCCTTCATGCACTTTATTGGTAGCAACGATGAGGTATATGAAGGATAATCAAAGCATAAATGATTTTTTTTTTAGATAAGTAAACTTATCTCAGTTATCTGTTGTGATATTCTTAGCTAAATAACTCTATTGATGCATATGCACACTTATTCATGCTTCGATTTTCTTTATTCTCCAGTACATTAAAATGAAAACCCAGAAAGTTTCTGTTCTCCTGAAGAAGCGGTTTACAACACCAAATTGGATCAAGGTCTGGGTGTTTCCATAACTTTGTTCATTACAATTAATCAACTGTAGTATGCTTCCAATTAATGTAATGTTCATCTTCTGTTGGTTTATTCAGCACAAGGAGCCTAGAGAAGTTCACATGTTTGTTGATTTATTCCTTCAAGAGGTTGTCCTTCCTATCAATTTATGTTATTTACAACTAAAGCAGAATTTCCATCAGCTTTGCCCCTTTTCGTGACTGGTGGACATAACCTTTAAAACAGCAAGTGACCCCTGAACTCTAATCATATTATGAACTGATCCAGATTTCTATTGTGCAGTTAAATGGAGTGTTATCCGAAGTGAAGCAGATTTTACCTGAAGGGGCTACCCGTAAACACCGGCGTGCTGACAGCAATGGAAGCACAGCATCTTCCCGTAGCAATCCCTTGCGTGATGACAGGATATTATCGCGATCAAACACCCAAAAGGCAAAGAGCCAGCTCCTTGAGACTCATCTAGCTAAATTATTCAAGCAGAAAATGGAAATTTTCACCAAAGTTGATTCGACCCAGGTAAAGCTTTTTTTTGTGTGTTGCTGATGTTGGGTGAAGCTTTTGAGTACATTCTGGTTTCTAGCTAATGATGGAAAAATGTATATTTCAGGACTCTGTTGTAACTACCATAGTGAAACTCTGCCTGAAAAGCCTGCAAGAATTTGTTCGACTGCAAACTTTCAACCGGAGTGGGTTTCAGCAAATTCAACTAGACTTGCAGTTTTTGAGGAATTCTATGAGGGATAGTGTTGAAGATGAAGCCGCTGTTGACTTTTTACTTGATGAGGTAAGAAAATTTCTCGTGTGTGAATTTGGCTTAGAATTAGTCTCCAGCAAACAAAAAATTCTGCAAAGTTAAGGCTTGCGTACATCTGGATTTCACCAGACCTCGCTTAAGCTGAACCTGTGGTGTGTTTGTCCGAATTTGGCCACTAGTTCCTTTTATGTGCTTATCACTGGTTTGCTCTTTGCAGCAATGATATATAGTATCTTTTATGATGCATGTTAGCTGAACCCAGACCTGGATTGCTAAACCCGGACTCGACCCTGTCCGATTGTCCGGAATTCGGACAAAAAGAAGTCCACACCCATTTTTTCCGGGTCAGACTGAGCCGAGTTTTTGGCTCGGACAACCTTTTGACAGCCCTAGTTCCTTTCCCGTAGACTCATAAATTACAATGAGTTACGATATGAAATTACTGCCATTAGAAAGATACCTTACTAAAAGTTACAATGGTATTAAGTTTGTACTGTAACTTGTGAGTGATCAACTGTCAACACTTAGTTAAATTGACAAATATTTTGGAGGTAGTATCTTTTATGATGCATGTTTGCTGAACCCGGACCCAGATTGCTAAACCCAGACTTCGACACTGTCTGATTGTCCGGAATTCGGACAAAAAAAAATGTACACACCCATTTTTTCCGGGTCAACCTGAACCGGGTCTTTGGGTCGGACAACTTTTTGACAGCCCTAGTTCCAGACAATTTTTTGACAGCCCCAGTTCCTTTCCCGTAGAGTTATGTAGGAGCTAAATTTGCGGTCTATGTATGTCTTCATGTGCAATTTATCACGTGTATTGGTCTTCATGTAAAAGTTGTGGCTGATTGGATGCGTTTTTTTTTTCCCAAACTGTGTCAGGTAATTGTCGCCTCTGCAGAGCGTTGCCTGGATCCAGTCCCCTTAGAGCCTCCTGTTTTAGACAGGCTTATACAAGCAAAGTTGGAAAAACCCACACCTTCCACGACATAACTTGCTGTTGTGTAATGTCTTTTTCGATCCTCAATCTATCCGCTTGGACCTCCCAGTTCCTTGGGGCTGCACAGATATCGGTTATCTTATTTTCAGGTGGCAACATCCAAAGCAAGTGTGAAAATCGAGTTTGTGTGCTTGATTCCGGCCCCAAGGACTGCGGTGGTTGCATAGCTACTGCTACAAATTGTGAGATATCGGCTGAACCATTTGTTGATCATAGAGTTTCGATGTTGTTACATAGTTGTAAAACTGAACATGTTGACTTTTGAGCATATAATGATCTGTAGCACAAGTCAGATTTGTAACATTTGAGAGCTCCTTTTGAAATTTGATCCAGTTGTTTTGGTAAAGATTCATAACTTGTCATATTACAAATGAATACATTCTTGAGTGTCAAAATTTACTCATTAAACATTGTTTTCAAGCCTGGGTAAACAAACCAAGATTGTTAGAGCCATGAGAATACTGAAGTAGATTTCATTATCCTCTTGTTGTAGGGGCTAATTATTCAAGAATGGTACCTTAACTTTTGACATTGCACTTCTTGTTTTTTTTTTTTTCCGAGTGAAATGGAGATCTGTATTAAACTAAATTAAACCTGCTTCACATCTAGGCATAGAAATACCAAAAAAAAAAACTAAGATTGGGTATTTTCTCACCAAATAAATTGCATAATCTCATTGTTAAAATTGTCTTATACAATGTACACATTACATACTCAATTTTAGTTACACATTCTTTAATGTTGGATCTAAAGTAACAACTCTCACTAAAAAGATTAGTTTCAGATGAAAATTCATTACAAATTACCCCGAGATTTAGCAAGTTGCATGATTCCTTTTTTCTGCAAAATTATAATACTGAGGGAAAGTTGAAACAACAAAGTGGCTGTAGTTTAGTGGTTAGAATTCCACGTTGTGGCCGTGGAGACCTGGGCTCTAATCCCAGCAGCCACAATTTTGTTCTCCCTTTTATGGCCCGTCACGAGATTGTCACGTGCACCTGGGCGCCAAATCAATGCCCTTTTCCCGCCAAAACCTCCACTCTTTTTACATCCTCCTCCTCCTCCTCTTGCCGCCATATCTCTCTCTCTCTCTCTCTCGAGCTCTCGAGCTTGTTCCCTCTCCTCTGCGAAAATGCAATCTTCAACCGATTTCAATTACGAAACTGAGAAAGGTAAATTCAATCTCTTCACGTATTTTAGGGTTTCAGTTTCTACTCTCTTTTTGTTGTCAATCTGATTTGATTCTCTTTTCGCCCGATTTTCACTGTTCTGGCTGTAGATACTGCCAAGGATTTCATCCAAAACTTCGTCGACATTCATGGCGAACCTAAATACATGAACATCCTCGTAAGTTATCGATGCATTTTGTGATTATTGTTTGCTTCGCAGTCAGATTTTGTACTTTAGTTGGTTTTAGGTTTTAGTTGGGGAGTCGCTTTTTAGTTTTAGGGTTTTGACCTCGTCTGTTGCATTCGGAAAGTTCTTGGGTTTATAATAGTATGATTCTGACGCGAGTTGGCTATATTACAGCAAGACGTGGCAAATCGCAAGACCAAAGCAGTACAGATAGATTTGGAGGACTTGTTCACCGTAAATGCTTGAAATCCCTTCTTTCTTTTGGCTTCCCCTATTTTGAGGCTAATTCTCGGGATTTAAGAAATCCTAATTTGAAATTTCCTTTGCTTTCTATAGTACAAGGACTCCGACGATGAGTTTGTTAGGAAAGTCACGGAGAACACCAAGAGGTACATCGGGATCTTTGCTGACGCCATCGATGACCTAATGCCGGAGCCGACTGAACCATTTCCCGATGATGATCATGACATTTTGATGACTCAGAGATCTGAAGAAGGGACCGAGAATGCTGATGCTGCAGATCCTCAGCAAAAATTGCCACCTGAAATCAAGCGCCTGTTGTGAGTTTCTTTGCAATTTTCTGGGTTGTGTTTTTGATGTTCATAAGTAGTTCTTGAGTTGAGTTCTGGGCTAAAATGGCGTATGCTCTTTATTGATGCCGTTTTTACCATGGACTGCAGTGAAGTTTATATAAGAGCATCCTCAAAGGAGCGGCCCTTTACCATTCGTGAGGTTACAGCTTCCTACATTGGTCAGCTTGTAAGAATTTCAGGGATTGTGACTCGTTGTTCAGATGTTAAACCCTTGATGCAAGTTGCTGTGTATACATGTGAAGACTGTGGTTTTGAGATTTATCAGGTGAGTTTGATTTTAGGCAATGTGAACCACATACTTTTTCCATAATTCTAGCTGTCTCGAGTATGTTCTTTACCATTTTATTCAACTTCTGTGATGAACAGGAAGTAACTGCTAGGGCGTTCTTGCCACTATTTGAATGCCCATCAAAACGTTGCAAAACCAACAACTCAAAGGGAAACCTGATTCTTCAACTGAGGGCATCAAAGTTCCTCAGGTTCCAAGAGGTTTGACTTGTTTACTCTCTATGACATTGCACCTATTTCTAAAATACTGAGTCAGTTGAACCGCTCCCTGAAGTTTTTTTCAATTCAAGGCAAGACTGCTACATGATACCCCCAACTCTTTGTAGTGGGATTTTTGGGTATAGGGTTTGGATTTGAACATTGTATCTAGGCAGTGAAATGTGCGAATTTTGATTTCTTTTTTCCCTCCTGTTATGTTGACTTTCTGACGTTTTAGTCCATTTCTGTGTTGAATTTCAGGCCAAAATTCAAGAGTTAGCTGAACATGTTCCCAAGGGTCACATACCAAGATCCATGACAGTTCATTTCAGGGGTGAACTGACAAGAAAGGTTTGTGGCCTCCTTCAACATGATAATTAGTGCTCTAATATCTGGTGAATAAGCATCTAATTTAAGAAGAGTTTACTGAAGTGAAGTAGGAAGAGCGTAGTGTGTTTGTTGCTTCATCATTAGTAATGTGTTATTATTTCCATAAAAACTATTGCAGGTGGCTCCTGGTGATGTGGTCGAGTTATCTGGAATATTCCTTCCAATCCCGTATACAGGATTTAGAGCTATGCGTGCCGGGCTTGTGGCAGACACTTACTTGGAAGCCATGTCTGTATCTCATTTTAAAAGAAAATACGAAGAGTAAGTATTCTCTACTGTTTCCAAATTGCCATTCTTTGAAACTTATGAGCAGCAGCACTATTTAGGCTTGTTCTTCTGCAACCACATTTTGTACTGTTGAAATTAGAGTTTGTTAAAGAAGCCTATCCGTAGATATGACACATTTTCGTTTCTTTTTCTCCTTTTCTGATAGGTATGAGCTTAGAAGTGATGAGGAAGAACAAATAGCGCGCTTATCAGAGGATGGTGACATATATAATAAGCTGTCACGATCATTGGCCCCTGAAATTTTCGGGCATGACGATGTTAAGAAAGCTCTGCTTCTGCTCCTTGTAGGAGCACCTCATCGGAAATTAAAAGATGGAATGCAGGTAATCAGATATGATGGACATTTAGCTGTCAAATAATTTGGTCAAGACTAAGTTCTTTGCAGAAGAAGGGAAAGTTTTTCAATGGGCTGAAGGGGAACACTTGTTACTAGAAATCATAGAAGGAATGAGTTTTCACACTGTTTTTGCATGCCATAGGACGTAATATTAAAATACGCTTTATGTAACTCCAGTCTCGTTTTCCTCTTTCTATTTGCACTTTTGTAACCTATAATGCCTCCTTTTGGGAACTGCAGATTAGAGGAGATTTACATATCTGTTTGATGGGTGATCCTGGAGTTGCAAAAAGTCAGCTTTTGAAGCACATCGTAAATGTGGCACCTAGGGGTGTGTATACCACAGGGAAAGGAAGCAGTGGCGTTGGTCTAACGGCTGCTGTGCAGAAAGATCCTGTCACCAATGAGATGGTCCTAGAAGGCGGAGCACTGGTAACTTTATTAAATTTCTTGTCAGTCTATTTGTAAGCTTTGAGGAAACATATAGCTCACTTTTTATCATATTACTTTGCAACAAGCACAGCTTAGAAGTGCTCACAAAGTCAGTGGACTTGTAACAAATCACATGCTTACAAAACGAATGCCCATTGATCAGTTTATTTCTGCTAGGTTCTTGCGGATATGGGTATATGTGCCATTGATGAGTTCGACAAGATGGAAGACTCAGATCGTACTGCTATACATGAAGTAATGGAGCAGCAGACGGTAAGCATTGCTAAGGCTGGGATCACAACCTCACTGAATGCGAGGACTGCTGTGCTTGCTGCTGCTAATCCAGCTTGGTAAATGTTATGCATTTGAAATCATTTCTCCCGGACTTTAAGACTTCTTTTTGAGATGAATTTGATTTTTCTGAATACTTTGGAATATGTCATTAGAACTGTTATTGATTGTTGAAATCACCTAAAAATTCAGGGGGAGATATGATCTTCGTAGAACTCCAGCTGAAAACATCAATCTTCCTCCAGCCCTTTTGTCAAGGTTTGATCTTCTATGGTTAATATTGGACAAGGCAGACATGGATACAGATCTTGAATTGGCGAGGCATGTGACTTATGTCCATCAACACAGGGAGCCACCTGCCCTTGGGTTCACTCCATTGGAACCATCAATCCTTAGGTATTTAATATGTTCTTTCTTGAAATTGGGCATAAGATTGACCAATTGGGCCTAATTTCTGCTGAAACATTTTGATAATGAGTATTCTGTTAAGACTTAGCTTCTCACGCTTGGTAAATCTTGTTTGTAATTGCTTACTAATTTTGCTGCTGAGGATAGTAAATATGCTTGGGGTCAAGCACCACAATTCAGTAAATTGCATATTGTATGCTATTATACCAGTTATGCTATTAACTCCTTTGATCTTTATTTTCTAGGGCATACATTGCATCAGCCAGAAAAATATCCCCTTGTGTCCCCAAGGAGCTCCAGGAGTATATTGCTAGCGCATACTCCAGCATACGTCAGGAGGAAGCTCAGTCAGATACCCCCCATTCCTATACAACCGTCAGAACACTACTTAGCATTCTACGGTTATCAGCAGTAAGTCTCTTTTCTTTTATCTTACACACAAGTAATGTAGTTGGCCCAGATTTTCACTTGGACGCCTTGTTGGCTACAATTTAGCGGAGAAGTGTGTCCCCAAAAGGTGTCAGGCAGCTGTTTTATGTTTGCGCTCGAAGATCTTTATAGTCTTTGGACAATATTATGTGTGGATGTTTTTCTGTCCATAAACAAGAACTAATTTGAGTTGGGCAGGCACTTGCAAGACTGCGCTTTTCAAACACAGTAGCCCAAAGTGATGTGGATGAGGCCCTTAGGCTGATGCAAATGTCAAAATTCTCTCTATACTCTGATGATCGCCAGAAATCTGGTCTTGATGCCATATCTGACATCTATTCAATCTTGAGAGATGAAGCTGCAAGGACTGGCAAGCTGGACATCAGCTATGCTCGTGCTCTCAACTGGATTTCCAGAAAGGTAATTAATCTCATACTGCCCATATTGATCATCACCATTTTTGTTGCTTTACAAAACTGATGACATAGGATCCTAGAACAGTTTCTGTTACTGATGGGAGATACTAAATCCAACTACAATGCAAGTCATTTATCATATTTAGCAAGAGAGGGAAAAGGGACCTTGGAAGTTGGATCCTAGAACAGTTTCAGTCACTGATGGGATATTATACTAGAACATTTATCAACTGCAACTACTTTATCATGTCTAGGAAGATAGTGAAAAAGAAGTGTAAGAACAGACTCATGTTAATTTCACTGTATTTTGCTTTAAGACTGCTTAAGCATAGCATTAAGTGCAGTCATTTCTTAAACTAACAAGGTGTAATGAATTTTGATAGTCCAGGTGATTCTATCAGTGAGTAATTGATGTTGTTTGTGACTATTTCAACTGCAGGGATACAGCGAGGCTCAATTGAAAGAATGTTTGGAAGAGTATGCAGCCCTGAATGTGTGGCAGATCCATCCCAACACCTTTGACATTCGGTTTATTGATGCTTAGTTACTGTTGAGTGTTGAGTGTATTCCTGGTTGGTCATCTGACACTGTCAATGAAGCAGTCTTGTAGACCGAATATGCTGCTGTAATGTACTCATTCTATGAATGCATGGTAACTTTCATATGTAAGGTAGATTCTGTTAAGGAATTTATAGGTAGGCCGATATGTTCAATCACAGGGCTCCTGTAGCTTTGGTTATTGTGAAAAGGATGTATGTTTTAAAATTTTGCTGCAATTTTAATATTTAATTATATTAACAGGGTGAAAATCCAAAACTCCCAAAGCAAGTTAAAGAAACTGTTACAATCAAACGGCTAAATATAATCTGTGCAAGGGACAACATTACAACCAGCAAATGAGAAGCTAATTATGAGACAGCTATGTTGCTTCCTGCTAATAATTTGTTTTTTTTTTCAACAAAAAAAAAAATAAAAAATCACCAGTTATGCTTTCATGGGACTAAAACGGAAAGTCCAGTATCTATCTATCTATATTTAGTAGCAGGCTTGTTATATCTTGCAGTGAAAATTTGATTCTTTTATCCAACTAATGATTTAAAGGATACACTTATAGCAACCACCATAAGTAAAATAAATTTTACTCATACATGAATCAAGTTTTATCTTGACCGTTAGCTTTTTTATTTAGTACAAAATTGTAAAAAATATTTTTTAGTTTATTTTTTAAAAAAGTTGAATAAATATTTTTCAAAATATGCTTGTTTACTAGGCAAAAATTTAGAGTTTAAGGTATTTTAAATTTTACAAAATTTTACAAAATTTTTTTTATTTAAGAAAATATATTTTGTAATGTTGTACTAAATAAAAAAAATGAATGGCAAACATAAAAGTTGACAAATGTATGAATAAATATGATTTTCATTGTGGTGATTGTCATGGTTGACAATCACTATAAGTTTTTCCATGATTTAGAAGCCAACATCTTTTTCCTTTCTAAGAAAAGGCCAAGGAATAAACCTGGGAAGATTAAAATTCTTCATGCAAGGACTGGCAGATGATCACAATTGTGCAAAATAACACTCTCCCTTTTCAATTTTGTGACTATAGCTTGAAGTGCACATACATACACTGCTTCACACTTGCAAAAACTTGTGAAGCTACAAAACATACTCTGTGCCCTTAAAAGCAGCTCAAAACTTGATAAATTATGGTACAAACATAGAATACAACATTTGATCAGAAGTAAATAGAAAGCTTTTTCTCAATCTCATCTTGCAATGCATTACACCGCTCCAACAACTTGCTAAGCCTATCAGGTTCCTTTTCAACTTTCGGAACCATCTCAGTGTCAATCCTGCCTATATAACTGTCGTTAAAATTTATAGGTTGGACTTGAATTGGAAAGAACCGGTTCTGAACTTGAACTGGAGAGCACTGGTTCTCTTCCTCTGAATAACTGAACATGGCAAGCCCAGCACCTCTACTGACTGAAGCCAAAGTCGAAACATCGTGGAAAGATTTTGGTGAAGACTTTACTCTTTTAGAGACAATTGGGCTGCAACTAACCTCAACCATTTCATCCAAGGACGGCTGAACAATGAAACGAGAATCAGATACTTCAAAATCTGACTTCTTAAAAGTTGTTGGCTTTGAAGTGGCACGAGGTTGCTCCAAAACATAAGCTCTACGGGTGATGCCAGCTAGCTTACTCAACTGCCAATTGAACACCCGCCGAAAAATCAACTGCCAATCTGGAACTAGCCTGTATTGTGTGTCGTGAAGTTCAAGTCTAGTGCATTTTTCCAGCATCACATCAGCTTCTTTTGTTGCCATCATCCAATTCATCACATTGCTTGACTGGCTTAGATACTTGATCAAACTATTTTGAAGGAGCTGCCTTTGGCTTTCAAAATCTTGGATATTAGTACAGCCTCTGTTCAGCCAAGATATGTCATCAGAGAAAGAGGGCAGCTTGCAGCTCCTCAAAGCAGATATTAATGGCTCAACTTCTTCAGAAGAACTCCACCCCAAACTTGGCAAGAAGTGCCTAACAGCTCTGAATTCGGCAGCGGAGTCATCCAACAGAAAAACTTCAGGACAAGGCCAACCAGTTGGATTCATGTTAGCAGCAGCAACAATGTTGTTGATTGATCTATCTAAAGCTTCATTGAAAGCTGAGATGCACTGGTTTGGGCTTAGTTTATCGGATACCATTGCGCCAAAAGAATCCAGGCATAAATTCAAGTGAGATGAAACCAACTCACGCAATGTCACATCATAGAGAACAGGCTGTGGATGCGACTCTGATGCCAGCCACATCAAACCCTCTTTTAACTTTTGGTCGCTGAAGTACCCATAATACTGATCTGTGCCCTCCATTTCATTTAGGCAGATTACCAAAATGCTTCCTACACGAGATTTGTCAATGTCGTTGAGCCCAAGCTTTTCTCCCATACTTTGGGGAAATTCTCCAATATTATGTACATTAGAACCACTTAAAACCAAAAGGGGAATCCGAGATCCAGCTGGTAGATGCCCCACAAGGTTGTGAAGTTCAACCCTTTGAAGCTCCCATGGCACAATCTCAGATACAGGAAACAATATAGCACTTGCTCCAGCGAGTTTCTTCTCAAAGTTACCTGACTCTGCACCCTTAATGACAGAAAGACAGCAGGTGATGGCATCAGCATGATCAGGGACACATTTGCTCCAAACTGACAGCCCTGGAGCCGACATCACTAAATCGTTGACAGTGTCTGCTACTTCGGTAGGGATAAGCTTGTATTGTAGCCATTGATCTAGCGATAAATGATTGATTGGACTTCTTGCTTCAATGTCACCAATACTCCGGTGTAACCATGAAAATGAGATTACCTTCCAACATATGCAGTTTGAGTTTGCATTTTTCTCACTAAGTTTACCCGCAACAACTTCAGACACATTCCACCTTACCCATGACTGTTGAAGCTTTTCGTGTCTTTCATTGACAGCTTGATCAATATTTAACTTCCTGCAAGGCATATGTTTCTACAGAGAAGAAGGGTTAAGAGTGTGACAATAATACTGTCGCCATGTATGACCCTATAATTGAGAAGGAAAGAATAGTCATAACCTACATCTTTGATCTGTTGAATAGGCGGCCCCAGAGACAGTGAACTTAAAGCAGCGGCTGCGGCTGATCTGTTCTGCTCACGGTATTCCCTCCTCCTTGCCGAGTGTCTCTTCCAGAGCCTGCATGAACCGACAATCAGTGGAAGCCAAATGCTAAATCCATTGTTAGAACTCAATTTAACAGAATAGAACCTTATCAATAGCTTAAGTTTGGCCTTAGCAACTTCTTCACAATAAAAGCTTGCATCATCATCATTCTCAACTTCATGGTGCCCATCGGTCAGTTCTTTCTTTGCCTCTTCCAGAGTTGTACCATCTGTCTCCAGGCTAACAACACCGGAGTCAAGTTCAGATGCAGGTTGAATCCATTTTCCATCATCTGCATCCACATCATGTGGTTGCATTGCAGAATGTACAACACCACGTGGAGAAGCCCCTCGTGGACTTCTAACAAATCCATCATGAGAAGTCTCTCTCGCCCATCCAAAAAAGGGTGGCTGGGAATCTGGAAAAGATTGCGATACAGAGAAGCTGCCAGGGGAAGGACTTGTATCCAAATTTAGCAAACCATTTCTTGGAACTGCAGACAGTTGCTCTTGCACCCTAGGACTTTGGAAGCTCGGAAACACATTTGGTGCTGCAAGCTGGCTTTTTGGAGAGCTTACAAAAGTCCTGTGACGGTCTTCTGAGCTAGGTTGACCACCTCTTGGAAACCCAAAGAGTGGTTGGAGTTGCATACTTCTTGATGTGGGAACTGGTTCAACTCGCATGGTATCTTTGGGTGATGGAACAGCTTCCATGTCCATAACTTCCTCAGATGCAACAAGAGTCTCTGGTGGTCGTTTACGTTGTGGAACTGCTGGCTTACTTTTCTTATTCTTGTCCAATTGAATCTCCCTTTTAAACTCAGATGATGATGGTATTTCTTGATGAGAAGATAAAATATCCTCAAGAATTGTGCTGGATCTCTTTCCATGAACAAGTTTTGAACAACGAGTAGGATAATCCTTATCAGCATTGAGGAATGGGCCTTCCTTAACCATGTAAGGCTCTTCATACTCCCTAATCGCGAATCCATGATATTCCAAGAGACTCTCAACATCCTCTCCCTGGTCAAGCATCACATAAAAGTCAGCACTGCCAACTTCAAGAAAAAGCAAACAGTCAGATGAGTGAGAAGTACCTCCATGCCCAACCAAGTCGCAACATGTGACACAGGGAGACCCTGATTATTCAGCAGACCAGAGTGCAAAGAAGCGAGTGCCTGGGTTCTCAACTGTTTGAGAAACAATTAAACAAAGCAGGTAAGATCCACAGTACGAAACAGACAACCATCAATGGATAACGCATTTGCATCCATGAGGATTTAAGCAGTTCAATGAAAGTGTAGAACATGTTTAAGGGCTACAATAACTTTACGATAATTAACCCCATCACTAGAAGATGCTCCAAAATCATTATCTAGTCTGCAAACATATGAAGCTGCTCAATGCAACCCACGAACTAGAATTCAAATTAGAAAGTGCTTACAACACACTCATAGAACAAGGAAAATGAAGTACTCCTGTCATCACCATTCACCATGTAATGAAACCCATAGATGTGGTCCATCCAAAAGTCTTGAGAAGTTGTTTGGTACATAACATTTTATCCCCCACCAACTCCGTTCCACTATGTTTTATAAGTAAAAATGATCTACGCTGAGTCCGTTAAGATACACAAATGCATAGACATTGACCTTATAAGTATAAATAACTATGATTTGACCAAAAAGCATCAGAATCCATGAAAAAGCCAATATATACACCCCACTAAGGTTAAGTAGCAAGTATAGCTCCAATCAAAGTACCCCCCAGCCACACAGCCCAATCAAGCAATAGACTAATGTCAGCAGCATTCTACACATCAGTTCCCTTGAATCAGAGCACAGTGCTCCAAAATCTTAGTTCATCAGGTTCTGTCAAGCAGCATTTTCCACCATTGCCGTCATCCAACTCCATGGGTGGTCAAACACAACAAGTTAACGGATTAATTGTCATCTACTCATCTAGCAACTTCAAGCAGTAAGGAATTTGAGAAGTCTTTGCCAATGCAGTTGCTCTCTTGCAGTACTGTTTAATATGTACCTTACAAAATCACCTATGAACCATATTTCCCACACTCCAAAGAATTCCCATCAGATCATCCCATCTAGAGTTTTGCTATCTTATGAACATTATGCCAGAAAGCATATAATGTCATAACTAACACCGCGATAAAGGCAAAGGATGAAAAATAATAGTGTCGATCAACCAACTGGGAACAGTGAGTCAAAATGTATGATCAGACAAGTGTAAGCAGCAAATCTAGTTCCGACTAAAGTGCATTACATTCTCCCAATACATCCCAGCACAATCACGGAGGAGGAGAATTCCATCAGTAGCCTTTTCTACACATAACTTGCTCTTAGGCTATAGCACAGTGCTCCAGGATCGTACTTAATCAAGTACAATCAAACAGCACAGGCCAGTCCCTTTACTTTCTTCTACACAACCTAGGCAAACCCTTAATTGTCAGCTAGCAACTTCAGGCAATAAGAGATCCGCGAAGCCTTTGACAACACTATTTTCATCTCTTACGACACTACATTCATCAATGTGCACCATGTTAAGTTAATTGAAAACTCTAACCTTCAACTAAAATATGCATATCAGGCAACCTTCTACAGCCCCACTGCCTTTTGAACATTGCACCTAGGAATAATAGTTGCTGATATCAAACTCCACACAATCAAAGATGCAAAGGAGAGAACAGTACCAGCATGGATCAACCAACAGACAACAATAAAGGAGTAAACGATGAACTATTCCACCATCAAGGCCCTCTTATCCCCTATAACTCTAACAGGCACAACTCAATAGAATAAGGATCCTGTGCGTGCAAAGTGGGAGCTTCTTTCAACAAGCAGTTAAGGGATTTCCTTGAGCAAAAGCAAAGGCCTATGGTCGAGCAGAAACAATCAACACAAATTTTTCCATTTTCAGACAATTATGTCAGAAATAGAAGTCTAGAATCCCTCTTTGAGGGAAAGGCAGTGCCACCATTATCTCACCCTTCCCAAGTCCCCAACAGACACTGCAATTGATTGTATCGTGCATGCAATATGCGTCATTGGCATAAACATCATTTTCCCACAGACTAGCAAGCCTACATACTAGCAATACCACACATCTAACATTAAAGCCCCCTGCACCATCCTTGAAGGGATTATAAATTATGTAAAATAATGTCAGGAACACTTGAATTGATGCAAATTAATGTCAGGAAAGACTTTCTTTTGGCGATAACTCCAACTTCAAAGAGAATATACTCCACAAACTCTTCCCGATATTCCTCACATCGTAGGCCAAGTCTTAAAAAATGTGCCTTGTTACTGGCTGGTTAATCTAACAAGTAATTGTTGCCACTAATCCAATCATTTCATGGAGCTTTTAAGTAACCATGACTCATACCTTGGAGAAGTGCGCATGCATTAGGCATGCTTGATGATAGCTTCCTTTCCTCGCATGACGAAAGAAAGCTATAAAATTGCTAGTTCTACAAGATCTGAAATGCAACAGATTTAATCATTAGATCAGACCAAAGATGAAGCTTTGGAAAAACTTTTAGCAGGGAGGTACCTTGCAACATTACGAGCAAACAGAACTTCATGGGTCTGCCTTATCTCAGCAGTCATCTTAGCAAGATCGAGTGAAAGTTCTGCAGGTTCAACCTACCACAAATTTTACAATTCAAGCATTATGGAAAATGGAAAATGCCAAGATCCACAAAGTGTAATATCTCCAGATGTTACCTTATAACCAGGATGCTTATCCAACTTAAGAAGAGCATAATAACCTCGAAATTCCTTTTCTGTAGGAACCAAGATTCCCCTCTTCCTATGGTCATCATACAACTGGAACAGTTCTACAGATGTTTTGTTCATCTGCTCAATATTTAGGTGGGCATCAAAGCCTTCTGAAAAGCCTTCTCCCTTTGAGAATTCACACAATTCATGCATAACTATTATGTGAAGTCGTATCTGTAAAAATGAACAGATTTAGACTGGGAAACAAAGGAAAACAAAGGGGGAGGGATAAACTCAAAAGTAGAGACAAATGGAAGATAGGAAGACAACAACAACAAGCCCCAGTATGATCCCACTAATGCGAGGTCTGGGGGGATCCAGTTGTAGGCAGCCTTCCCTCATGCACGGTAGTGCATGAAGAGGCTGATTCCAGCGGACCCAAGAGACGAAAACCTTTTGAAAGGCGAAAGCAAAATCATTTCAGAAACCGTTTGAAAAACCGCTTGGGAAACTGAGGGAACAAGGAAACAGGGGAGAAAAGGACAGGGGAAACAGAGAACACTGGGGAACAGAGGACGGGGGAACGTCAATAAAAAAAAAATCAGCAAAACACAACACCCAAAGACAGACACTCCACTTACTGGACGAGTTATTGCACCTTAGCAAATTAGGACACAGGATCCCCTCGAAATAATTGTCAACTGAACATACACAACACAAGAACAAGGGCTAGTTCAAATGCAGCAACAGAGACAACAGAAACACTCACACACGCTTGCACGCGAATGCACATGCATAAAAAAACATATAAGGAAAATTGAGGATAAGGCCACCTCAAAAACTACTTTTCTTTTTGTGCCATTTTTGGGTTGGTTTTGGCCTAAGTTTTGAACAATAAAAGACACCATACATGTCCATGCATATAATGTGTACTTGAATGCCAATCCAAACTTCAGCTTTGTTTTATCTTGATGATAACTTGCTGCCCTAATCCTTCAACTTGTTTTCAATCGTTGTGTTTCCTCAATTTTTCCGAAAATATATCAGCATCTCTCAAGAGCCTAGATTTAGCGGAAATAGAACTACAAGAAGCTAGGGGGAAAGCATCAGCAGTTACATCTACACACGCAAGCCGTGTTGATATCATCAATATTGCATACTTAATAACATCTTCGATGAGGATATCTCAAATATCAGACACATACAAAGTGACTGAAGGAGCTAAGAGAAGGAAAAGGACACACCATTTGCTCCAGCATAGTTATAGCCTCAAGATTGAAGATGTGTTGCATCCTTAAATCCATTCGAATCGCCCTCATTCTATCCCACAAGAAATTATACAGGCCGAGAAACCTATCATCATAAGGTTGTTCTAGAAGACCTAAAAGATAATCCATTGTCTTCTGCAGGATTGGCATGGGGCGAATTAGCTCCGCTTCCCTTTCAGCAGTCCTGTTATACTGAAACATAACAAATAATAGAGACCTGTGAAAATGTGTTCATATTCGCCTTCTGCAAAGAAATGTGCAGGCTGCTTCAGGGCACAACTGCAGTTACCTTCTTAACAGCCAGAGTCCTGCTGGTTTGATTTCTATCCCCATCCAACCTTTCATACCGGTCAAGATCCCCTTTCCTTTCTCGTTCAGCTCTCTCTGACTCTGTATATCATGGAATCAAAAATTCTCAGAATAGGAAAAGTATTTCAATTTTACATTGCAAACTAAAGTTAAAGACAAAGATTCACATAATATAAGGATGCGCAAAAGTAGAACTATCACCATAACAAGGAAGAAAATCAGAATATGAGCAAACTACAGAAAACGATTGAAAATGCAGCAACTGTCCTTAAACAAACCAATTCTTTGAAGGAGAAGAAAGCTATATTCAATTATTTCTTGGCTTCAAGCCCATAACATGAACCCGCATTGTTACCGTCAACTACCATAGTCAACATCCACACCTGTATGTATGATGCATATCTTATTGTCACATCCAAGCATAAATAAAAGCTCAATTACAAAACCACTAATGATCGGATCGGCTCGCCCACAAGTGAATATTGACTACAACCCATGAGGCGGAAATTAAATGTCTGTAGAATACACATGGTTCCCCGGTGGTACGAATTTCGACCAAATTCAACCCGTTTTCCCCAATCCCTGTAATAGATTGGCCAATCTACCAAAAGCCAAACATTTCAAGATCACCCCCTCATCCAAACCTAGCTGCAGTAACTTTTGCAGCAATTAAGGTTGGAGTTTGGGCCTTTAACATTATCAGCTCCACAATCCATATGGATTTGTGATTGAAACTTATATGGGTTTGTGATTGGCACTTCCACCATGGAGAAAGACATCAGAAACAAGTAGCTCTTTCTTATTTGAGGCAAGGCAGACAGCCACACATTTAAGCTCTTGAATCATAGCTACGAACTACGAGTAAGTTCTGCAAATCCTTTACATATACCTGGGCACATATCAGGGCACAACCCCACAATGACACCACTTGTCTGCAAGTCTTCATTATCAAAACCTTGCTCCATTGATCTTGAACCATCATCTGCAGGGAAGTTCTTCTTTTCCTTGGAAGGCTGACCAGTTTTCACTGAAGAAATTTTTTTCCCAGCACCATTTGAACCATACTGATTGGTGTCACTAGGTTCAACTTCGTCTAGCTCAGTCTTGAAGCGAGCCAATCGTCTTGCCTTGGCCTGTAGTTCTCTGAAGTAATTAAGAATAATGGAGACTCAATTGCTAGACGGGTAAGAAGACATAAAATGGCTTCAAAATAAATTAATCTATTGTTTACCGCTCACTGTCATCTTCAGAGTAAATGTTTGTTAGAGATATCTGGCCAGTGACAGCAGCAGTTGGGGACCTATTTCGCTTTGAAACAGAGTGGCTCACTGGCCCTTTTGCATGAGCACCTCCGTTCATTCCATCTGCAGAAGGAGAAGACCTTTGATTGTGTTGAAATTTAGGCACTCCCAGAACACCTGCCCTGCTCTGTGATGTAGGTGGGAATAAGGAGGCCCTAAGTAGGAAATTTTGAAGTTAGTTTTTTACCACATAGCAAAGAATATATAAAGAGATGCAACGTTAGAGTAAGTTCTTTACAACACAGCATAGAACATAGAAGAAGATGCATACAGAAAATACTAGGCAAACCACTCATATACTCATCACCATATGCTTACCACAATCCCCCATAAACACATCAAATGATGTTAAACACCAACTGGTATAAAAATCTAAAAGAAAAACTTACGATAAAAGCATGACAGCACTGAAACTTGGTAAGTATAGAGCATAAATACAAAGTCCCTCTAGATCTTGGGAAAAGATACCTACATGAAACACCCCAGCAGGGTTTAAGGACTAGATACGCCAAGATGTACTGTGACCTCGCCTTGCGAAGAGCTGTCAAAAGCGTATTTAAAGGCCACACTGATGGCTTCTTTACAAAAGTTACTACTATAAAGAGTTTTCGATCTTGGGAAAGAAAAAACAGCTATATGGAATACCCTACAGCAGGGTTTAGGGATTACATATGCTCATATGCCAAGATGTGTTGTAGCCTTACCTTGCAAAGAACTGTCAAAAATGTATCCCAAAGGTCAGAGTAATCGCTTCTTTACAGAGGTTGTTTAGGTGGAAACTGAATTGAGAAGCAAGGTTGACCAATGACACCATGAATTTTGATATCTAAGAAGAGGTTATCTACATAGAATCCTTTCCGGCACATAAGGCCATAAAAACATATCAAGAACACTTTCCTCTGTAGATAAGCCAATTTTCAGTGATTATGACACTGAAGTTTTCTTTACCTGTCTCTTTTAGTTTCTCCAAACCTTAGGATCCAGAAATTCCATTAAGAGAAGCATATCCAAGGGTTTCCAAAAAGACAAAACATTGTTTCAGCTTCAGTCTTCACAAATAGATGAAGCAAGTTACCCTCCTGTTTCCTCTTAACTCTCTCTGCCACTAGTTCATGGTCTCATATTTTTTCCAACCCCACCTTTGGACATTTGTTTCAATGAGAAAATGGCAGGGATCCTAACTTCAGTTGCAACTTCAATCTAACTGCCAGCAACTAACCCAACCCAACCCAACCCACCCCCACCCCCACCCCAACACACACACACACATCCAAAAGCAACTTAAACAAGCACAAGGTAAATACTACTACTCAGTCTACTTCAATAGTAAGAAAAGTCCACACAATGGAGCAAATGAATTTACCGCTCCCCGCCATCTTTATCAGGATTCAGAAAATCTTCTGCGTATTGAACAGGAGGTGATCGGGTTCTTTCCAGATTTTGCAAGCCAGAAGCTTTAGATGAAATGCTTGTTTCAAGATCAAGAGGACCAGAGAGAGGGGCCCTCTTCTGGGTAGAGCCGCCAACCTCTCTACCTCCCACAAGTGATCTTTGCCTGTCACCCCGTCGCGAAGGAGCAGCTCTTGAAAAGGAAAGTTAATATGAAAATCACATTATGTCCATTAATAAGACAGTAGAGAGACACTATGAAATGACATCTCATCACAAACAGGCAGAAAGATGATCAATGTAGGCATACAGGATCCAAGAAAAAGACCTGATATCAGAATAAACATTATTTAAGTATTACTACAGCAATAGAAATGGGGCTGTTTTTTTTTTTCCCGTGGCTGTGGGTGTGGGTGTGGGTGTATTAATAATAGGATCAAAAGAGCAGATGCTCAACAAGCATCTACAAAGTTACGTACAATCAAAATGTAGACTATCCACAAAATCTACCACATCCAAAGAAGAAGACCAAATCTTCCCATTAATCCAAAAGAAGAGAGATTTGACGAAATTGTCTTTCAATCGCTGAAGAGGAATTTTCAACTACAGAAATTTCAACTCCCTCAAAAACCCTTCAGTTCCTTTCTTTCCAAATGCTCCAAAAATCACATGCCAACCAAAGAGACCCTCCCAAGCAAGAAGATGGTTCTTAATTGTACAGGAAACGACCCAAGTAACACCTAGGCAACCAAATGCCATATCCCAAAGAGACCTAGCAAAGACACAATGAGAGAAGAAACCTCATTGTACCAACGATCATGCCAAAACGAAATGGCTGAACCATCACTACCAACAAAAGAAACATGAGTGAAAAAACGCTCCCACCCCTTAGCGATGAACTTCCAAAGACTACAACCATAAGAGCCACTCAGGAAGTAAAAGGTACCCATCCAAAACCCGCTTCACCATATTTGATTGTAATCACCTTCCTCTATAGATGCTCCTTTTCATTCATGAATCTCCATACACCACTTACCTAAAAGAGCCATTCTGTACAGTAATAGAAATGGGGCTGTTATCATGGAAACAATGGCAATAAGCCAATAAATCTTAAAGAAACTACTAGTTGTGTAAAACAACAATACAAATAAAAATAATCATAATAGCAGTACAAGTGTACAACAACTGACTAACAAAGGAAGGCAAAAGGACACCTAAATAAGATGTAAAATGAAGAAACATGCAAGGAAACTACAATGAGACAAAAGAAAGAAGTAACTTCCCTCATCTTTTTCTTTTTCTTTTTCTTTTGTTTAATCAGTAACCAAAGAATATAGTATTAAGACACCAAGGGGGTTCTAACCCCTGTACAAAGGGAGAGGGAAACACTGAAACAAATTCCTCCATACATTCACAAGCCTAATCACTTAGTAAGAATCATGCACTTAGATGAGCCAATTTTCGTTAATGACCTCCCGTAAGTTGTTTTTGGATATTTCTTTTATCAATTCTAGGATTAGGGTCACCAAAATCCCATTTAGAGAAGTTATAGCCTCCAAAAGACCATGAATCACCTTCAAGTATAAGAAACGGCATAGCCACTTGTAATATTAACAACTTAATGCGCTTTAATCATGTATTGCAACATCGCTCAAATGGCAATGATTAGGACAAAGTCCACAACAATAAGAGCCAGCCCATCTGCTCAACTCTCACCCACTGCTCTACATCCTTCATATTGGATACAATGAAAATGGCACATTCCTCCTTTTGCCCATCTACACATATAATTGCATACTTACCAAGACTTCTCCACAAACATAAAGCACATTTCAGGACATTGATTGGTTTACTCCTTGTATGATTTTCAATAGTAAAGATATGCACCTTCAGTCATAGTTTCAAAATGCCTGATCTTACAATTTCTGAGTAGATTATCTTGCTAGTATAGATAGGGAGAACGTGAGACAGTTGTCAGCAACATAACTAGTTCTGAGATATATACTAGGACTGTCAAAAAGCCTCAGCAAAGGATCCCAAGATGCACTCCACAATTATGCACCAAATGAACAAATTTACCAACCTTTCCTCGCCATCACTATCAGGATTTAGAAAATCGTCAGTGTATTGAACAGGAGGTGATCGTGTTCTTTCTACGCCTGGGAACGGATAAGCCTTAGACGAAATGCTAGTTCCAAGATTACGTGGAGCAGAGGGAGGAGACCTCTTCTGGATAGGGGGAACAATGTGTCCAGCAGGTGAACTTTGCCTGTTTCCCCATTGCAAAGAAGCAATTCTACATAAAGTTCAATTAGAACAGAAAGGGATATAATGACTATTAGTATGTCAGTCAGAAACAATATGAAACGATATCTGACCATGATTCATGAGCAGGCACACAAAGAAAATGCAAAAATGTAGAAATGCAATGGTACGAATATGGAAAACACTTGCAAAAAAATAATGGAAGTCAGAAGAGAAGTGAAACTATAAATAAATAAATAAGGAAAACAAAATGCCAATATTACAAACTAATAATACCAATCATGATCGCAATCAAGGCGTACAAGAGCTGACAAACAAACCTGATGCAAAAGCCAAACTGAAGTGAAGCAAACCTAGGGGAAAAAGATAACACTAGACGGCCGACATCCACATATGAGCAGAGTTGTGGGCAAAGCTTTACCTCTTCCCCTTCCTTTACAAAGATTGTTGTGAGCTGACTAAATTATTAGATTCCCCAGGAATTCTAGCTAAGCATCTAGTCTTTTCAGTGTAAGAGCTAGAAGAAGAGGTAAAAGAGACTTTATTTATGGTTTCCAGCCCTAACCTCTCATCAAGAATCATGTCTTTGTACATCGCTCAAACATTAGGACTCCCCCAAGTTATTTTAGGTCCATCTCTCCCTGTTAAGTTGTTGAAACCTTAGGATCAAGAAAGTCCATTTAGAGAAGCACAGTTCAAAGATCTTGGAAGATGATGATTGCTCTCTAGTAAAAGCAGAAACACAATAACTTCAAATTCAGACTGGAAGATTTTGTAATGTTCTTTATCATTAGTTGCTACATTACCAAAGAAGCTAATGATTATGATCAATTCCAAAGACAAAAGAACCAACTCATTCTGTCATCCACCAATCTAAATCGTCATATTGAACATAATACAAAGGGTACATTCCTTCCTACACCCCCTGCCTTTTTTGTTGATACATGGAGTAAACTTCTCACAAGCATGTCTTTTTAGCAGACATAGTTTCCTTGTGCTAATATCATTTTCAACAGTCAATGCATGTAGACATGTTTTTAAAATTTTCATGCCAATTGCTGACAGCTATACAGCAGACTGTCTTCTTGGTGTACATGGGGACTCCAAGGTGTTATGGTCAACATGAACACAACTAATTTTGAGATACATACCAGACTAACCATCTTGTAGATCTTGCAAAAGAGCCCGACCAAAGGACACATGCTACTGGAAAATTATACAGAGAAGGAACAGATAGACCTACCGTTCATTGCTATCTGTATCAGGATGCAGAAGATTTTCTGTATATTGAACAGGAGGTGGTCGAATTTTGCCCAGGTCTTGGACGCCATAAGCCTTAGGAGCAATATTTGTTCCATGATCACGTGGACCAGAGGGAGGAGATCTTTTCGGGATAGGCCCGCTAACACCTAGAGTGCGAGAACTTTGCCTATCACCCCATTGCAAAGGAGCGGGTCTGAACACAAATGATTCAATGAGAAAGCATACAGAAAATACAAGAACCAACAAAGAAAATTGATTTGTTTTAAGTATAATTATGCAGAACACTAATGTTTCCATTTTTGCTACCTGTGTAATTCAATATCCATAGACTATATCAAGAAGGTCAAGAACAAGTACTAATATCATTTTGCCTTTCTCACTAACTTGTATTTGTCATCTGTTTCCCTAACTTGTTCTCCTTAAAAAAAATGAAAACAAAAATACATCGCGTTTACACAGAAGGTGCCCACATTGAGATCCAGGATAAACTAGAATCTGGGCTGTCAAGATTTTCTTAAGCAAACTCTATAAACCATAACACAACTATGACCGATGACCTTTAAGTACCTACATGAGCAAATGGTACAATCCTCCAAAAGCTAATATGAGATAATTTCATACCTAACTGATGGCACAGACGGACGAGGAGTGCCTGTTGCTGGGCGAGCATTATCAAAAGGCAATGGCGACCGTACTCCTTCAGAAGAGCCAAATGTCCTGCAATTACAGGCAGCTAAATAGTTACAAACCTACAGATTTCTGCCAAAATTATAAGTTGCTTATGTGAATTCGCGGTAGAAAGAGGGGGCAGTCACCTAGGATTTGGAGACCGCGGAGGCGCAGCGGACCCAGGAAATGGAGGAGCAGAGATAGGAGGAGATGCCGGCTGCGAGAACTGGCCAAAAGTGGGCTGGGCCTTTGGCGGCCCTACAGGTCCAGAATTCCTCCCAAATCCCCCAAATGACATAGCCCTCCTTTCTGCCTCACTCTTCAGTTCACCCCCCAATCAGCATAGATAAGATGTTGGGCAATCGGTCAGTGTCTATACCACCAATTCAATCCTCCCAATTACTCCCAATTACTTTTCCTGCTTTCCAATAAAAAGAAAATTGGATCTTTTCAGTATCATAAAGAGCTTTACTCACATAGATAAGTTTTTGGACAATCAGTCAGTTTCTATATTACCAATTCATACCCCAGTTACTTTTCTTGCTTTCCAATCAAAAAACTTTGATTCTCCTAGTTTCATAAAGAGTTTTTTACATACTACAAATTCCAAATAAAGAAAGACAACCAGTGATGGAACTCAAAGGAAAACATATTATAAACTTTCTAAGCTTTTATCACCATGATAATATCTTCACAGCACTAAGAGCCATTAAAACCCTAATTACATGATTAAATACAAATATGAACAAGAACTTGAGCCCATATAAACCAATTCCTGGTACTTTCCAATTATACAGTGCGAAAACTTGCGAAATCACGAAACTTACATAGAATGAACCTAATTGCAAACTATGAGGTGTAATCAGCAGAATGCAATTTATAAATTTCAAAGTAATCAAATTGCGCAGGCATTGGGAAGTAATTGATAACAAAGAAGCACACGGAGAATTCCGAAGATCAATGTTACCGTGGAAGAGGAGGAGAAAGAAAACAGGAGTATGCAGCTATGGCGGTCAGCAGTGGAGAGCTTCGATCGGGCGGAGTACTAACACCCACACAGCAAAAGAAAAAGAAGACCATGAAGAAGGAGGAGGCGGGGCCGAACAACTCAAACTTTTCTATCCGGTTTAAACCGTCGGTCCGGTTTCGGTTCAATTGATAGCTTTTTTTTTAAAAAAAAAGAAAATTATAGCACACTTAAGATCTTAAATTTCACCTAGTGCTTGTTTGGCGTTGCTTTTGGGAGTGTTTTTGGAGTTAAAAAGCATGAACTAGGCTAAACAGTGCTTTTTTAAGAAGCTAATAACTGTTTTCTAAGATTTTAAAAGTAGCGACTCAAAAGCGATAAAGAAATTGTCGCAACTACAAACTAATCACTACTCAATCTACGAGATTCTCTAGTGATTAGTTTCCATAATTTCAAATAAATATTATGATTCTTATAAAGATAGTATTTAAATATTATATTGTTAGAACCTTTAATATTATGTTGGACATTTTTATCATCTAATTCCTTTTCAAATATGGTATTAGTAAATTTTTGATATATAAATATTTAATTTAAAGAATCATATAGTTAAGTAAGACTATATATAGTTATAATAATAATAATAATTATTATAACTATAATTATAGCTATACGATTATAATTATTGTTAAAATTAAAATTTGATAATATGTTTAAAAATGAATTAAAAGAGAAAATGTAAATAATCATATGATAATTTTACTCCAGAAAAACACATGATGATTTTTAAAAGTAATTAAGCTAACAAATTAAATTTAATAAAAATACTTATAAGTTAAGCCAAACACTTTAATTTAGTAAAAATACTTATGTCATAAGCTAGGTCAAACACTTCAAAGTCTCTCTAAAAATAGTTTTTATAAGAACTGTTTACAAGATGTAAATACACTTTTTTAGAAATTAGACCAAACAGGCACCTAATTTACTCAAAAAAAAAAGTAAATATAAGCATATTTAAACTATTGTATATGTATATTTCATTATTTTGAGGGTTATTAAAATTCATAAACTAAATAAAAATAATTATTTGTATATAACTTTTCATCATATAAATTTATGTATAAAATGTGTATTTTCTACTATAATTGATAAAATTTGTTATCATTTATATTTTTCGACCTAATTAATAAATGTTGTATAATTATAGTTGATAAATATATATATATATATATTTATTTATTAGAGAAAATATTATTAAACTAATAAAATGTGAATTAAGGACAATTTAAGATGGTTATTAACCATCTTAATTCAAGACACGTATCATTGTTACTAAGAGAATATTGGGCTTATTTAGAGTAACTAATGTTGATTTTGATAATTGAACAATTTCAAGTAAATTGAAATATTGGGCTTGGACCAAGTTTCCCAAACAATCAAGAATTTATGTAAGTTTTTCAGCAACGTTTAAAATTTAGTACTAGAGAATTTATGAAAGAAATTTTAGTATTTGAAAAGTTTGTTGAAACTCGATTTATCTAAGTGAGTTTGATTTAATCGTAGAAGACCTTATGAACTTGAGTGACAGATTCGAGGAATACAAAATGTTCACGTGTTAGAAGGGAGGACAATTGTATTGCTTTGCTCATGCTTTAGCTAGGGATAGTTGTAATGACTCAGAACAAATTTGGGTGGGTTATGTTCCCCCTCAAATTCACGCTTATATATCTATAGAATAGATTTATTGAGTATTGAATGAATGAATGATAGTTTTTCTTAGTCTGTTTAGGGAAAAAAAAATTCGACTTATTGACAAAACTAAGCTCAGATGTTTAGTTATGTGATTAAAGAATACAAGTCAAAATAATTTTGCTTGACTATGAGAGTGAAAGTTTAGATCCAAGTGTCCAACCCTTTAATAAAAGATCATTTTAAAAACATGTGAATTTAGCATTTGTCAAAACTAACAATAAAGATTAAAAATAAAAAATAAAAAAACAAGACCATTTAGACGTTATGATACTTTTTCCAATATTCATGAACAGTTTGACGATCACATTAGAGTAATGTATGTATGCAACATATAATATGAAATATAATCCAAGCAACCTAAAATGGGTGAATTCAAATTTAAATAGAAAAACAATGGAAATTAAACTCGATCGATGGCTATATACAACTGAACATGTTATATAGTTGTTAATTTAAGTACATTATACATATTCTGCTTATATAACTATTTACAAATAAAAAAAGTTTGTCTGTATATTTAATAACATTTGCAGGTGCTTTTCTACTACACCTAATATCGAAATAGTTTCATTATTAGAAAATATTGTACCAATTCATTGCAAAAAAAAAACCCCACAATTAACTAATTTTCAACATGGTTCAATTTATTATAAACGATTTGCATTGCTTTTGCAAGTTCGTTTATTTGCAATGGCTTTGTCAGGTGGAAATCCATTCCACACTCCATAATTCTCCTCGCTTCAACATCTCCTTCATCAGCTGTTAGTGCTATGATTGGAATGTGAATGCCATACTTCTTCTCTTCCTCTCGAATTCTTCGAGTTGCTTCAAATCCATCCATGATAGGCATCTGTAAATACCAAATCATGTTAGTTACAATATACTTGTTTTGTATGTAAGAATCTATATGTCTTGCTTTGACCAATTGTACATTTGTATAAAATAAGAAACATATAGAACTTGTGATAACAACCAGTAGAAATATGTATTAATCATAAGAAAAAAATACATAGAAATATTAGGGATGAATCTACAAAGTTAAGTAGAACTCTACATCGGTAACTATATATAAACTATACCCTAATAAAAAATTTTATATAGAAATATTTTGTCCGAAGTAATATTTCTACGGGTATTTGATAGGAAGTGAGAAGTTTTGGACACAAACAACTTCATAATATCCATAAAAATATTTTAGGGAAGACATGAATTCACCTGACAATCCATGAGAACACAGTCATACGCAAACTTAGAATTGCCTCCAATGCCCATATCATTTAGAGCCTTGCATATGAGTTCATAGGCTTCTCTTCCATCTTCACATTCTTTGACAGAAGCACCAACACGAGTCAGAAAAGATACAACAACTTTTCTGAGCATTTTAAGATCTTCTACAATCAAGAATTTCTTCCCTGTCAAAATCTTGTCAAGACTCTGGCATTCGACACTATTGTGCACTTTATCGCATTGTGCACCTGAGCTACCTTCAACGGTCATAGCGTTCTTCTCTGCAATTCTGACAATGAAACCAATATCAACACGAGTTCTACATATTTGCACATTTTAATGTACGTAAATTAGCATGTTCTCTTTAACTTATTTTAATTGAACTTATTATGAATACTTTATGAGATTTTTTTTTTTTGCATAATTTATTCACAACTTATTGACTAAACTCTTTTGAATATGAGCTTGAACTTTGAAGCATTGATGGATCATGTTTATATGCACACCTGAGGGCTTCTAAGAGGGCACTTCCTGAAAAGGGTATGTCCAAATACGAGTCAAAACCAGCTTCTATAATTCTTTGCCTTTGTCCACTTGATGGATCACAATTGAATCCTAACATAGGGATGTGAATCCTGTAATTGATCTCCTCCTCCTTGATAAGTTTTACGGCTTCATATCCACTCATAGCTTCCATCTTTTATACAAAGATGAAATACATGCAGACATCAGTTATCAAAAGTATATAAGTAGCAAGCTATATATACAAATGAAAATACCAAAACTAAAAAGAAGATGCATAAGTAAACTCTACCTCAATCTCCATTAAAATGTAATCATAGGGAAGCTTTGAACTTGAGCATCTCAAAATTGGATTATGTAGAACTCTTCGAAAAAGTTCTATTGCTTCTTCCCCACTCTTGCACACATCACAAACAACACCAAAGCTTTTCAAAAACCCTTTTGTGATTTCCTTAATTACGTCATCACTCCCAACAAGTAGAACCTTTTTTCCTAGTAAAGGTTTTCCAATGATTGACAAAGTACTCTCTTTCTTCACAAACTCTTGTATTTCCTCTTTTGAGCAATTACTCACTTGATCTTCTGTCTCTGATTCCAAGTTGTAAGGTAAAACCTTTCCAATGTTGTTAGAAATTCCACTTAATTCTCCCCCAAACTCGGGCAAAAGTCTAATGACTCTGTCTAAGCGGGACCCATGAAGAGGATCCAACATGATACAGTCCGTATAGGGGAGGGACCCGTCTCGAAGACCCGGAAAGTGGGCCCCACAAGTTTCGGGTCGGTCCAACCAAACTACCTTAATACACCCCGCTCTACAGTGATCTTTCCTGAACTCTGCAACTGATCTTCGCAACTCGTGAAAATCCGCTGCATTAGCATCCACAATAAGCAGTATGCACTTCACATGTTTGCCCCTCTTGTAAACCGACAGGACTTCATCTGAGCCGTCCATCGCACTGAGAGGCAAGCTTGATCTTTCCGATGAAGATGAGTCATAGCTGTGATCAGCTGCGTTGACCTTGCTAAGAGGTTTGACCACCACCTTCCTTAAAGCACGTGACAAGTGATTGGCTTGTCGTACAACCACGAGCTTTAGCCCAAGGCTCTCGATGTATCTCTGCACTATCTTTTGTCGTCCTTCATTTTTTATTAACATAACCACTGTAGATCCCCCATGCTTTGGGTTGCGATGAGCACATGACATAGGGGTGGTTTCTTGTTGCTCAAGTATGTCTTCTTGCCTTGAAGGCTTTGCATGTGAGCTGCTTTGTACTACAAAAAATATGTTGAACTTAAAACACGTACCCTTCTCACCATCGGATTTGTCCACCACTTCTATGTCACCTCCCATGAGTCGAACCTGAAAAGAATTTCATCCACCAATTTAATTAGTACATCAATCGTCAAATTAAACCACAAATTAGGGTACTATATATAAGTAGTACCATCTAAAGCTGTCAAAGTTTCATTTGACCTGAATATCGGTACCACCAAAGAAAACGGGCTTGATCGTAATTTTTCCATCCGAAAATGAGATTAACCGAGTTGACCGAATATCCAAATACAATATTTTCCTAGCTTGTTTCTATTATCCAAATTACCTGACTTTTGACTCGAAGCTAGGTTTATCAATCATCCAACCGGAAAAATCCGGGCATGCAGTACTGTGGATCAATTTTTCATCTTAGTTTTAGTTCCATTATATATGTATTCTAACACACCCAAAAGCTCCAAAACAGGGTGTAGGGAGTCTCAGTGAATTATAAAAACTTAAAGAGACTGGTTTTAATTGACGATCATATATAGTTTCATCACATACTGTTGTGAAATATAATATATATATATATATATATATATATATATATATATATTGTTAGAGTATAAAACCATTCTTGGGGGCTTCAACCATCAGCTTAAGCTTTTGGTTGAGATGGTTTCCACACATATATATATATATATATATATATATATATATATATATATATATATATATATATATATATATATATATCCAAGTGTACTTACATAAGATTGGACAATTCCAAGCCCTAAGCCAGTTCCAGCATGACCAGTTGAGTTCTCCTTGACCTGAACAAAGTTCTCAAAAATGGACTGTCGCTTGTCCTTAGGTATACCAGGTCCAGTATCCTCTACCTCAAACACAAACTCCATACAGTTAGGATCCTGCTTAATAGTGCTCATCCCTTCGAGGTCACTGTAAGCTCCATTGTTCCTGTAAGAAAACTTTGACAGCAACCGATTCAACGTACTGTTCTTGTTGGATGCAATTATGGAGTTCTCATGGCTCGGTTTCTTAGCCCAAGCTCGAATCGAGATGTGCCCTTGGGAAGTGAACTTGACTGCATTGCTTAGCAAGTTTCCGAGAATCTGCTTGAGTTTAGGTGCATCACCTCTGACATGGGAGAACTTCATGATGGAGGTGTCACAGGGGTCTAATATGACCTCAACCCCTTTCTTCATGGCTACCAGGTGGTGCAAATCTGCCATGTCTTCTAAGAGTTGTGTCAAGTCGAACTCGCTTTCCTCTAACTGCATCTTCCCTGCTTCGATCTTGCTCAAATCGAGGATCGAGTTCACCAATCCTACGGGAGGACAGCATGGGTTAATTAGCTAAGATTAATGTATGTACATAGCTCAAGTTAAATGGTAACATATGTTATGTATATGATGCATATATAAAAGGAGATATATAATCATTTTGTATCCCATAGAGGGGTATTAGGAAAAAATATAGTAGAAATCTATATCTCAAACACATTTATCATCTAGTTAATTAAAAAAAAAAGTCATTTTGTATATAATGTAGAGGATATGGAGGATATATGGGATTAATTAGTTGATGAACGTATATAGCTCATGTTAAATGTGTAATTATGTACCCTTTCTAGACCATATATATGATTGAAAAAGGGAAAATGCAATTAATTTGTATCTACTTCCTCTATCCTTTTTTATTTGTTGTCATTTTAAAGGAAGGGGAGAAACCAAAATAATCAACAAAGTTAGAAGAACAAATTAAGGTGTTACTTAAATTTGTAAACATTAATTATTACTCCCTCCGTACGGATTTAATTGACATATTTCTCATTCTTTCACATATCAATGTTTAAACTAAAAAAAACTACGCAAACAATTAAGGGTTTGCTTAGAAGGAGAGTAAAAATGGAGAGTAAGAGTTCATAAGAGTAAATGAGGGTGAGAGTATGGGAGGGTTCATAAGGGTAAACTACTTACCCCTCCTTGGGAGAGTATTTAGAGAGTTCATAAGAGTAAAATATTAATTGACATATTTATCCTTTCATAATATATGTAGTTCAATGGTGAGAGTATGGGAGATAGGGGTATAATGGTCATTTTCTATGTTATGTATGATGTACACCTCCTTACACCTCAAATTGGGATGTTAAAAAAACAAGGGTAAAGAGGTGTAAAGGGGAGTAAGCCCTACTCCCTCTTACTCTTCCTTACCCTCCCTCACTCTCTTCCCAAGCAAGAATAAGGAGTAGGTACCCTCCTTAACCCCTCCTTACCTCCCTCTACTCCTCTCCCAAGCAGGCCCTAAGTAACACTATTTTTCAAGATATTTTTCTACATATCAAGATATGGGTAATCAGAGAATGTGAGTAGGAGTAGTTTTTATTGAATAAAAAAATAAAAAATTAAAATAATTACTAAAGTTAAAATAATTGGATTATTTATTAGGAAATGAGAAGTGAAAAATATTTTAGAATAAAAAAAAGTTAGTTTAAATGTCAATTAATATGAAATGGAAGGAGTAGAGATGAAGAATATATAAGTAAAACTAGTAAAATAACATAAAATGACAAATAATTAGATACAAAAAAAATTTAGTTAAATGGACAAATAAATAGGAACAAACCGAATGAGTAACAAAGAGGCTATAACCAACGCAACATATAATTTTGTTATTGTAAACATTTATTCACCGGAACATGTAGTTTAGAAAGGGCAAGGAAATTAAAGAAATGAAATTACGTACCCAAAAGGTCCTGAACACAAGCAGTCATCTTGTTCAAGTTAGAAGCCATTTGAGACGAAGGATGGACATGACTCAAGGAGACATCGATCAAGCTCTTGATGCAAGCAAGGTAACCTCGAATATCATGGTTAGCAGTTGCAAAAGCCAAGCTTTGTTTCATGGTCTTCCTCTCTGCTTGAGCAGTTTTCTCCATCTGTCTCATGTACGCTGCACATAGCTGGACCTCTCGCCTCGTAGCCCTTACAACCAACCCCACAAATGCAAAGATCGACATCGCAGTTGCCACCATCATCAGTATCAGAAGGATCAATGCCACCTTCGTGTGGTGGTGAACTTCAGCAACCAGTCCTTGGCTCTGGAAACCTAACACATAAGCCTGCAAATTCAAACTCCAATATCAAACAGGTTTTGTAAGCTCCACATTGAAATCATGTTATATATTATCCTCATTCTGAAAATAGTTGTATTGTTATGATTGCTATAATCTCATATATTTTTGTAAAAATTGATACTAGTTGTTTAGCTTATTAACTAGCTGTGTATATAATATGATATGTTGAAACCATCAATTTTAATACTCCCTCCGTTCCATATTAATTGTCATAATTTTGACTTTCACGGTCTCCAACGTCACTCTTTGATTGATAATTTCTTACATAATATGTTATTAATAATTGCAATATTATACTTTTATGATAGTATTTTCCGATACGAATCTAATAATGGTAATTTTATATAGCAACTCATTATATATATTGAGAAATTAGTGGTCAAAATTTTTAAAATTTGACTGCACAATTTCCGAAGACGACAATTAATATGGAACGGAGGGAGTAATTGATAAAAGGAAAATAATGATACACTTACTATTTTTCTAAGGGAAGATATAGTTATTATCATGCATCTCCAAAAAAATTATTATTATGTGTCGAATGTATAAACTTGTAATTTTGCTTCAAAAATAAAAAAAAAGTAATTTAGCTTGAAACGCATGTAAAATGCAATAAACTTGTAATAATATGCTTGTAATTTAGTTTGAAACATATGCAAAATGCAATCAAAATACCTTTATGGCCATGGGCATAAATAAAAAGACCATGATAACCATCTTGACTCAAGATAATTCTTAACCATCTTGAATTGTTCATATTTCACATTTTTGTAACTTTTATTAATTTTTTCTTTAATAATTATATATATTTATCAATTACAATAATATAATACTAATTAGCTAGGTCAAAAAATATAATAATAGCCTAATTTTATAAATCATAGTAGAAAATGCACATTTTATACATAGTTTTATATTTATGAAATAAATATAAATAAATAATTATTTTTAAATTATTTATAAGTTGTAGTAACCCTGAAAATAATGAAACATAAGTTTAGAATGATTTAAATACACTTACATTTAGTTTTATTAGTGATTTAGAAAAAACGCAAGATGGTTACGTCAAGATGTTTATCATTTTCGAAATAAAAATTGGCGTACTTGAAGTTTTAGGGGAAAAAAAACTTATTTTTTTTATCAAACACCTTTCTTTTCTTATAAATAGTTAATCCAAATAGATAATTGCTCACATTTAATCTAGACAACTACCCTGTTCTTTTCTGCGGTATTTTGCGGAATGATGTGGTATATATGGTGTGGTAAAATTGTAGTAGGTTATTGGTATTTGGGGTAGGTGAGGAGAGAGAATGTAAAAAATAGAGGAGAAAAGTGAGGAGAGAAAAAAGTAATGATTTGTGGTAAAGTGAGTTGTGAAGCTGCGGTATCTTTGTGTGCATGATTTGGCCAACCATGAAAAGAACAGGGCTTAAGGGGCTCAACTAAATCAAAATCTGCATCCAACACCCAAAAGTCCGGCCCTATTAGTCTTACCTCTTAAATTTACGGTACGGAGAAATTGATTCCAATTTGACGCAACATTCAATTAATTAGGAGAATTATAAATAAAGCAGTATATATATAAAGAAAGCATAAAATTCAAAAGTTTATTTCCAATATGATCGCGAATAATTAATTAACATACCGATGGTATCTTAGCAATCTCAATCTTCGTGCAAGAGAATTCAAGAACTTTCCCTCCTCCCATGTCCACGGTGGTGCCCTTATTACCATTTGCAACATCATTGTCGGACTTGCATTGAATTTCCCCAACAATATCCTCGTTGTAACCTCTAATCAAAGCCTTATTACCAACAATATTAACCTTAGCTTCTTTAATTCCGTCCAAAAGCACCTTGCCATGATCACCTAGGGTAGCAATGTACAAGCTTCCACCTCGAAGATCGATACCATGAAAGACACTCGTTATTTCAGCAATCGAAAACCCTAAAGAGATCACCCCACTTTGACCTAATCCAGCTGCATCTAAGAACAGGTCTGGCTCGCCTTCTGTATCGGTTCCCCATTGAAACCCTAATGAAGCGTAACCACTAGGGTTAGCCATGGATTTCTGAAACCATACTTGGTTAACCACGGAGAAGGGTTTTAGGGTTTTGGGTTCTCCGTATAACTCGCCATTGCTAGGGTTAATAGGTTGAGTGTACCAAGTGTAGTCAGAAGTTGAGGGAAATGTGGAGTTGGAGTATATTGCATATGGTTTGCTGCCATTTATGAAGTATGAGAAGAGAAGACCATCTGATCCAACGTATGAAGATTGGGTTAAATAGGGCAACATCAATTGAGCTTCGAACAAAGCCTGTGCCACCTACAACAGAATGAAACATTCGTTGTCAATAACAAGCGAAAGATTCAACAATTTTGGTAGGAAAATCATGATGCTTTTTGATATGTATGATCAATAGATTATTGAAACCATAAAAAAGTTTAAAAAAAAGTTGGCACCAAAAAAAAAAATTACTCACAGTCTATGATGATTTATAGAACCCTTAGCAAGTAAAAGAAGAAAAAAATATTCACAATCCATTTTATCTAAAAAAAATGGAGATAATAATGAATCTATAAAATAATTCTTTCAAATTCAATCATACATAATTAAAACATGATTTTTTGGAAAGAAATCCCATTTCAGACAAAGATTACGAATTGAAAACAAATTTGGGCATGTTATGAAACTTTTACGTATTTGCTTGGCATATTTCTATGCTCATATATCAATGATCTCTCTCCAATAGGTTTTATGTGAGACAGTAGGAATGGTCTCACCTTAGAATTTGCGTGTATATATGTAAGCTTTAACAAAGTATGAGAAAGTTAAAATGCACTCGCTCCATTCTATATTAATTCTTATTTATGCATTATTAACTTCTCAATATATACAATATTTATATGATACGAAAATACTACCATTTGATTCATAATAACAAACACTATTATAAAAGTATAATGTTGTATTTTTTTTATAAAATATGCTATAACAAATTTTCACGCAGCTAGCTTTGACATAATTAGGTTACATATATTCAAATCACACCATCTGACCTACATTTAAACATTATCACGCAGCTGCTTTAATATGTTCGAAAATCTTTTTAGATCATCAATCCAACTAATTAATTACTGCTTGAATTGTTTGTAATTTTCACATTTAATTTATTTCTGAAGAATAAATTACTTGCTTGATATACCTTTCTTAACCTTTTGTCTAAAGATCAAGTGAAATTACTCTCCCAAATGGTGGAAGATCATATCATATCAGGCATAATTTGCTAAAATTAAAAAACTAGCTAATTAACCTAAAAAGTCTCAAGTAGTAATTTTTTTTTCTTTAGTTAAAAACAAACCTTGGTTTGGACATGGGAGAATGAGAGGGGTTGATCCAGGAGAACTGAGCCCAGAAACTTTGCTAGGTTGCTGGCTGATGACTTATTTTTATTAACTGGAAGTATTAATCTTGATGCATCTGCAACCTGTGAAACCACTTCAGCATGAGCACTCCTTGCTTCTATCTCCACAATTTCCTCTATATGTTTCATCATATTATACCAATATGTGATTATTGCACTTGGCAGCAGCAACACTGCAATAGTCTGCAAACAAGAAGAAAATGTTAAAAAATATACTCCACTAATCATATCTTCAAAAGGATATAATATATTCAAATTAAAATCCACATGAATCATATAGAGATATATAAGATCATTTAGGGCTTCCTTCCAAAAAAAAATTATTATTTAGGGTTCTTTTCTTCAACATATCATAATTATATATAATCTTATTAGCACTAATCAGTAATCAGTCAATTGGACACATATATCAACATCAGGGTTTTTTGCATTTTGGACCCCAAATTTTTGGGTATTTACATTCTAAACCCTCGGTTTTCAACTTTAACATTTTGGATCCTAAAGTTTGTAGGCTGAATAAAAAAGGACCTTAAAGTTTGTGGACTGAAGAAAAAGGCCCCTGTCTCATTTTTTATTTTCCTCTCATGTTTGAATTTATCTCCTGATTGACGTCAAACTTTAGGTCTATGGTTAAAACTAGTATTGAAGCTATAATACACCTCTCTTATTCGTGTCGAGGCTACTTAGACCCCTGAGTACATGGTTTTAAGTAACTCCAACATGAATAAAAGAGGTTTATTATAACTTTAATATCTGTTTTAACCTTAGTCTTGAAGTTTGATGTCAATCGGGAGAGAAATTCAAACATGGAAAGAAAAAGAAAAATGGGAAACGAGCTTTTTTTCACCTCACAAACTTTAGGGTCTTTTTTTTTCAGCCTACAAACGTTAGGGTTCAAAAAGTTAAAGTTGAAAACTAAGGGTTCAAAATGTAAATACCCCTAAAATTCGGAATCCAAAATGCAAAAAACCCTCAACATCATGGGCCGATCTATATGTATGGGAGGGGTGACCATCACCACCCTTCACACGAAAAAAAGGATATATTAAATTTAGTATAACTTGAGTTAAAAATTATGGATAAATATATTTTTAAATGAACGAAATAATGTATTGGATTCCCCTATGAAGAGCTAAATCCGATCGACATTAAGAAGTGATTAGTATTGATCAACACCGAAGAGCATTGATAAGCAACTTTTAAGACACTCATAATTAGTTGAAAAAGAACAAACACAAATTAAGTATGAAATCAAAATTAATTTCTCAAAGGGACAACTATCAATGTATTTTCTTGCTGATGGACGAGTAAATAATCAAATTCTTTCAAGTTTATGATTTAACAAAAATGAAAAGATACATCTACTTGACATAGAAGTAGGTGTAAACTATCAAATAATTCTTTCAAATTCAGGATTGAACCAGTAGACAAAGGTTAAGTTGTGTACATTATGCATATGATTTTTCGTTACAGGGTAGTTAAAATATAATCAAATAATTGCGAAGTATATAAGGAGAAGGTTGTTTTCGTAGTAAATATTGATGAATTTTCTCCCTTATAGAGTTATATTACTGTCTAAAAAGAATGAATTATTAATTTAAAGGATCAAATTACTTACCAAAAGAACGAAGAACGTAACAGGGCGCATAACTATCAGTTTGATGATCTCCCCCATGGAATACGACGTCGTAGAAGAGAAGATGGCCTATAGTTTTCCTCCATTGTTGAAGTAGAAGAGTCAAACATGCTATCAATTAAGCACAAAGGAAACCACAGACGTATATGTTTATATATATGTTACTATGTATAATAAGTAGGTCTACTCTGCAAATTATATACTGCCATGAATTATATATATTCATTATAATAATAATAATAATAATAATAATAATAATAAATAATAAAATACAAATTCCATTATTAACTCGTTGCCTTTTCCTTCCCTTCTTTCCTAATTCTATTTCCGGGAGACTTTTAGGTTATAGTTTCCATAATACACTCATCTGAAAAATTAATAAATAAATTCAATATTGCAAAGACGATGTTGTATTGTTGTCCGGAGTTTACATGTTTTATAAATGGAGAAAAAATTAAAACACAAGAGTGTAACCTATTAATGTGTTATTTTAATGGAATAGCCCATTAATGTCAATTATATAGTTAATTTAGTACGTATCTATTGCTAGGATTAATATTTGACTCTAGAATAAGGATGTCCTAACCTGGGGAATTTTAGTCTTTACCTACTCACACCTTACAATCAAAGAGGGGAAAAAAATCTTCGATTCTAAATCTTAAGGATAATTGTTTCCTAGTAATCGATACTGAGTTGTAAATTTAATTGGATTTTTATCGATTTTATTTTAATTTTATCGAGTTGATATAGTTGGAGGTTTTTTTGGGTCATCCATTGATATAGTTGAAGAAAACAAGTTTTCATTTCATTGAAGTAAGATGGAAGAAAATGTTTACATGCATTGAACCTTACTTTGTGCCCAAAAAATAATAATTTGAAGATAGGGGAAAATTATTCATTTACATGTACATGAAGAAGAGTAGAAACTTTCTCGTGCATCTGCTATGTATAAAGTATAAAAAATCATATCAAATCATTTCATTCCTCATAGAAACATTTGTAAAATCTTAGTTGGAATGACAAAATGGATTAGCTTTGCTCTATGTAACTTCTTGAAATGGTGAAAACTGTGAGAAAATAACAAGTTTAAGGAACAAATTAAAAATTCCTGTGTGAAATTAATTGTATAACATTTTTGTAAGACTTTAATTTGTAGTAGAAATCAAGAAAATCATACAAAGAGATATATCATGAATTCCTAATATCACATTTAACCTTATCTTTTCATTTGTAATAAAAACACTATTACTATTTTACCAGTTAACTAAAGATATATAAAGTTCATAGGACTTATACAAGACCGTACAAGTTGACAAGTATGGGCCAGGTGATAAGAATATCAAAATTTTTGTATATTTCCTCCTCTTTTGAACCTACCTTATAGTGCTCGGAATATTTATATATATATATATATATGGGCAAATCATATGAATAAATCAAAAAGATAATTGGAAGAAAGATATGACGAATCCAAACTCAAGAATACAGATTCGAGAAGAACGGTATTAATTAAGGTAGTGAAAAACTATACACAACTAATAACTTTTATCTACTAATCTCATGGACTAGAGTAAGAAATCGAGGCTATAAGATCAAGAAAGACTGACTTACCAATAGACAAAGGAGGGAGACAAGTGAGAATAACAATGGAGAAATAAGTGGGTGGAGATTTCAATCCAAGGCACTTGATTTGATATTTGTAGGCCGTATGAATGATCAACTAATTGTGTGTGTATATATATAGTGACCTTACTAACTATGATTTGCTAGATTTTATGCTTCATAATTTACATTTTATGGTGTTGATGAAGTTTTAACTTGAAAATGAGTTAAGAAAACTGGTATTTGAACTATGGAATTAAATGACAATATTAACCCCTCCCTTAAAAGAATCATTCGTTTATTATTGTGTTTGGTTTAACAATTTAATAAATTGCATGTGCATACCGTTTGAAAGAAAGAGGACATAGAGTGTGATGACTTAAGTATTTTAGCATGTTTTAGTAGTGATAGTCTTATGAAATTCTAAAGTTAATTTGCCAATCACTGAGACATCGAAATATAAGTCTACAAATACATATCTAGGAATCCTTTCAACAATCCTAATGACTGGATAAAGTAACTAACTAGGAATCCTATGATTACCTGATTTTTTTTTTTTTTGGAAACATGACAATCATTAAATATGAAAGTAAGTGTGCAATCCCGATCAATATGGAAGGGCCTGCTGCCTAGCTGTTATGGCTAGGTAGTGTGCCTCCTTAATTGATGGGTGGGGAAACTTTTGGACACAAACATACTCAAAATGCGAAAACAACTTACGACACGCTACTAATATGTTGTGGCATTCTGTAGCCGGCTTAGAAGACTCGATGAGGAACTGAACAATGGAATCAGTATAGATTACAATGCGATGTAGGTGTCCCTGTCTAGCTCGAAGAAGTGCCTGTTACACAACCCTTAATTCCAATTGATCCATAGAGAGGCCAAACGATGGTATGCTGCCTCGGTCCAACTCCATCGATCCATGGAATAGTACCCACCCCACCCCTCCATCGAGGGTTTTAGAGCACCACGCATCATCACACTTGATTGACCATTGCGATTCTTCAACCAAGCCCACTTTCCAAACAAACTTATCCTGGTGCAAAGTCAATCGAGTTAATGGGGCACGTGGTTTTAGTTTTAGAAGATCCTGTCTGACCCAGGTGAGCAGTAGGCTTGGAGGTATTATGTTCTTGTTGAAGATGGCTTTGTTTCTGGCCAACCAAAAGTGCCAAATTACCGCCAAGAAAGTAGCGCACACGTGACATTTTTGCCCCCTGCTTATTTAGCAGTAACATCAGTTTTTCGGTCATTGGCGTAACGACAATTGTAGATTCGTCTGGTTCAAGATCCTCAACTCAGAGCCAAAACACATCACCTTGCAAACTCCAGTCACGAAACAGATGTATAGTGGTGTCCAAATGGCCAGCACATAAAGGGCATCTGAGATCCATCGTCGGCACCCAATACACCACTTTGATAGCCGCGAGGAGTGCATCATAATACACTTTCCAAAACTGCAACTTCCACTTGGAGGTAATATGTAAGCCCCATAATATTTCCCTAAATCTTTGAGTAGGATTTGCCTCCTCCAAGACTGCACCCAGTGGAGAAGGCATTAATTGTCAGAGCAAAATCCCCCGTTAACCGTATAATCATCATGATTACCAGATTAATAATTGGATGTGCTTCAAAGTTTTTTTTCCTGCATCTTGTACGCACAAAATGCTTCACTAAAAGCTCTTTTTTTTTTGGTTTTTTGAAATACTCGTTCCATTTCATATTTGTCGTTTTTGGAAATTGTGATGTCAAAATTTAAAAAGTTTAAATATAAATTTCTCAATGTGTATAATGACTTGTTATACAAAATTACTATCACTAGATTCGCAACGAAAGATGTTATTCAAAAAGTATAATATTGTAATTGTTAATAAGATATTTTATACGAAAATATCATTCAAAGAGTGACATTAGACACGGTAACAGTCAACAAAATGACACTTAATAAATGAAACATAGGGAATATCATTTAGGAACCAGATTGACATGCATCTCATCTAGAGAATATTACTAATTGAAAATAAAACACGATATACATACAGTACTTACGTAAAATATAGGATCAAGGTTAAAGTGTATCATTGACAAGTCTTCAATTTCAATCAAGCATCGATACACATAGAATCATAACTTAAAACAAATACAAAAATGGCAATATAAATATTCTGAATGTAGGCATCCGCCTCATATCGAAGAACGATTATACATTGCTTTGTATTCTAAGAGTGAAACTCCAATAGATTATACACAAGTAATTTGCATATTAGTCTATTCGTTTCATATAAATTGTCGTTTTTTAAAATCGTGCAGCCAAATATGAAAATTTTTGACCATAAATTGCTCAATATATAATGAGTTGCTATATAAAATTATCACCATTAGATTTGTAATGAATATTATCGTAAAAGTCTAGTATTGCAAATGTTAATAGCATATTATGTAATAAATTATTAATCAAAGAGTGACATTGGAGACTGTGACAATTAAAATTATAATAATTTAAACGGAACGGAGGGAGTAAAACATATGAAAAATTTGATATACGGTAAATTTTTTTTACCAAATACTATTCTATTTTATTTTATTGTTGATTTCACCTCCAATACATTTTATAGCCAAGGTTGATTTTGTAACTTTATAATTCTTTGAGAACACTACCCTAAATACCACCAACACCTACACAATTACCATGGGTGGGAAATAAAGTATTTTAGAAGGAAAAAATGTTGCATAAACAACCATGATATGATTCCAAAAGAAAAAAAAGGCCTCTAATTTAACAAAAAAAATTAATTAACTGTAGTCTAAAAATAAAATAATTTTTTATAATCTGAAATCTGAATAGAATCGGTTATTATAATTTCAAGTGTTTTTTTAAATTGTAGTTGCAATGTATCATGGATATCATTTATATATGTCAGGTTAACCTTACTTTTTTGAGGAAAATGGATTTAAAAAATTGGCGAGCTTTCTATAAAAATAATTATATGCAAAAAATAATCAAAGATTTATAATTGTATTTTTAGCACTATTTTCGATGCCTAGCTTCCTATTCCTTTGTAATAAGAGATTTTTCAATTGAGCACGCCTATTTTTGGTTGGTTTTTTCAGCCTCAATTCTCCACAAGTTTCCTTGAGTGTGGGAACTCTTAAGGCTCAGAATTTCTCAAAGTCCTTGAGTTTTCTCTGGTTCTTGTGGCTAGTGTCTGGGTTTCAAGTACACAAAGGGTTTTCGTCAGCTGCGAGGTGGGTACTAGGTCTACCGGGGTCCGTAACTGGGGGTTGTTGCTGGGAAGGCGAGCGTTTCAGGAATTGGGGTACTTTTAGAGTGTACGAAGAAATAGTCTGGGTTGTGCAGGTTTGGGTTGGCGCTGCATGGTCGAGTTAAGAGATCGGAGGCACGCCGGATAAACAGTTGTGTTGTGGTCTGGTGTTGAAGGAGGAGTGTCACAGGGCGTGGTAGTTGGAGGGCTACAGGGAATCTGAGGAAAGAAAGTTCCAGAAGAATAGAAAACGGGTGGGGTGCTGGTGGGTTGGACAAAGTTTTTTGGGCCGGGAAGGTCTACTAAGTTTTTTTTGCCAGAGTGATTTTTCGGGTATAACAACGAAAGAGGGCCCAACGAGTAGGGTGGGGCTAGTGTGTTGGGCTGGGCCTGATTGTAGTTTTGAGATAGGATTTTTAAAACAAAAGGGAGTTGGGCAAGGAGTTTTGGGATAGGACGAGGACTTAGGAAGTGACGTCAGTTTGAAGAATTAGAGAGCGAAGACTCAAATCTTCTGTTGAAGAAATAGGGGCGGCTAGTGTAGTAATTGAACTGATAGTGAAGATATTCTGCAAGCGTGTTGAGGGGTTTTTCCATATTTTTTGAACTTGATGGGATTGTGGGGTTAATGCTAGTAGGTGGGAGTGATGGGGAATTCAACGGGACCGATGGAGAAGAAGGAAAAGACGCTTGTACCCTTATATGTGCCACCATTCAGGAGGGGCTTTCAAGGGACACACAGGCGGGTAGATTCTGGGAATTTTTTCTATAAAAGGAAGGGAAGTGCAAGGAGTAAAAATCACTTTCAATCTTTTGTTCGAGGGAGTGGGAGCAAGTTAGGGTTTTCTCAGACAAAGCAGTTTAACAAAAAGAGGGGGGGCTGGAATCAGTTTATGGAGGGAGGTGCGAGAAGGAGAAACACGATGAGCTTTGAGGGAGGGCCTAGAATGGGGGCTCGAGTTGATCTAAGCCCCCCTCCTTTGGGGGTGGAGATCAGACTTGACAACACTTTTGTGGGGTTTGTCACGGATGGGAAGGAGTGGGATGAAGGAGCCTTACAGAGGCTTGTGGATGCTAACTGGGTTCTTAGGAGCTCGGTTAGTGTGCGCAAGGTGGGGGACCGAAAGTTTTCCTTTTGGTTCATGCATCCGGAGAACTGCTTGGACATGTTGGCACAAAGATCGGTGAATTTCGACGGCTCCCTCATGGCGCTGCAGAAGATCACTGCTGACATGAGTCCTCAGGACGTCTCATTTCGCCATATTAGCCTGTGGGTGCAACTCGAGGGGCTACCCTTTCGTCAGAAGTGGGCTAGCATTGCGATCAAGTTGGCTAGGGTCATTGAGGATGTCATTGATGTTGATATCCATGGGGTGGCTGATTTCTCCCTGAGTAATGTTAGGGTGCTGGTGCGCATGCAGCTGTCAAAGCCACTGGTACCTGGGGCGTATGCGAGAGATGATTATGGTAATGTTTTCTGGGTTTTCTTTCGTTATGAAAATGTGTTCATTTTCTGCAAGAAATGCAGCCGAATCGGCCAACATGCTTTTGACTGTGCTCTCCCTACTGTGGTTGCTAAAGAGGAAGTTAAACAAAAATTTTGGAAGCAATGCAAATGGGCCATGCTATTATCCCTGGAGAAGGAGCTGCCTATTCGGGTAAGATCCACGCCTTCCCCACCACGAGGGGTTATCTGACAACCCGACTTCGGCTAGGGCAGCGCCCACACCCAGGGGCAAGCGAACCGGAATTTCATTATCCGGAGTTTTTTGAGGTGGAAGAGTTTGTGGGGGAGGGGTTTGGGCCGGTCATTGATATTTCATCTGAAGAAAGAGGGGAGACGAGCGTTTCTAGAAGGAGAAGGGGTGGACTAGATGGGGGGCAGGGGCGAGGGAATGCTGGGAACATAAGGTGGGTTAGGAGGAGGGAGGAAGGGGGGCCATCGAGGAGGATTCTAGTGAGAGAACACATACTGATGTTCTCATGGAGGAGGATGAGGGGAGTTAGCGAGGGGAGGGAGAGTTGTGGGAACAAGAAAGGGAAATGAAGAGTAACCTCCAATGCCAATGGAGGAAGAGGGAGATAGTGAACAGGGAGAGGATGATGGCGATGGAGATGATGAAGGGAGTGATGGGGACGGTGATCAACAAGGGGGGTAGTGATGGATCTGATGATGGGGGAGATGAGGATGGAAACGAGGGGAAGGCGGGGTGGCCGACAATATGGGTAATGGAAGTGAGGGTGGGGAGGACGAGGCAAGAAGTACGATGGAGGAGGGGGAGCAGGGGCAGGAGAATGAAGATAGGGATCGAAGGGGAAATGAGGGGAGTAATTTTCAGGAGAGCAGCCCTGGAAGTGGCCGGAATCAACAGGAGGTGTTTCAGCACGTCTGCATGGGAAGTACACATCTCAGCATGCAAAGGCGTACTTCTAGTACTTTGAGTGAATTATTGGGAAGAAGTGGGGGCCCAATGGAATTTTCTCCTGATCACATGCCAAGGGGTCCCTTTTCCCCATCTGGACCTCCTGAAGACCAAGGTCAAATTATCCGTGATGCAATCCATCGTTTGAATTCGGTGGGGCCTCATTCAGGTAATCCCAATGAGGACATTTCTGTCATTCCTTTCAATAATTTGGATAGCAATTTTCCCCACTTTTACTACTCCACTTTTTCTAATGAGGAGGGAGTGGTTTCATTTGGGGAATTTGGGGAGACTTCTTGGTCGGGGTTGTCCAGTCCTGGGGATGGTGGAAATGAGCATTTGTTGGGGTCAGTCTTTGCTAACCCCCTACTACCTCTTAACCAAATGGGGATTGGAGATTCATATATATTTGAAAGAGGGGAGTCGAGTTTGGGCCATGGGAGGATATTAGGAGAGAACAACAGTGGGGAACACTTCCCGGGATATGCCCAGAGCCTATTTCAAGTGTCAGACTCCGAACTTGAGAGGACTTTTGAGTATACGCCAAATTACCCAACCTCGGAGGATACCTTAAGTATGGGAGGGGGAGAGGGTGAGCAGGTGGGGGAGGAGGAGTTCTCCTGGCCCCCTATTTTTGGTAAGGATGGGGAGGGAGATGGAGGAAAAGTGGGGGGGGAGGAGGAGACGGTTGTTGGGATGACGACCACGGTCCATTTTCATAAATCAATTTCTTCAAAATCCAGTTCGATCGCTTGATTCCAATGTGGGCAGGATGGGGATTCTTTCCACGAAGCGTCAGCGACCGTCACGAAGTGAAGACTTGGAGGGAGAGGATACTGGGGATGAAGCTACTTCGGTTTTTGCAGAGGAATTGCACCAAGCACGACTTAAGAGGCAGAGAAAGGAGCAGATGGTGGTGATCTTGCAAAAGGAGTTTAAAGCGTTCCTCAAGGTGGAGGAATAGAAGCGGGGGAATCAGTGGTTCGAGTTTCTTGCTGATAGGGTGGCGGAGGTAGCCCATAAAATGTCTCCTCCATCGCCATGATTGTTGCAGCATGGAATTGCAGAGGTTTAGGGCAGGCGGACCTCTCTGCAATTCCTTATGTTCGCTGGGTGTCTTCTCTTTTACAGTTAGACGTGGTTTGTCTTTTTGAGTCTAAGGTGTCTGTTGTTGATGCTAATGTGATTGTTAAGAAAATGGGATTCCCCTTTGTTTTTGGGGTTGACCCTGTTGGTAGGGCGGGGGGGCATTGTAGTGGGGTGGAAACATGATGCTTTATTTTTTGTTGTGTATGGAGATTTAAACTTTGTAGTTCTGAAAACTAGTGGAATGAATGTCGCTTGTTGGTATATTGTGTTTGTCTATGGGTGCCCCTATTACCAAGGGAGGCAGGAGGTGTGGGACAGGCTATCCAACGCCATTAACAATTTACAGGGGCCTTTTGTAGTTATTGGGGACTTTAACCAAGTGGAAAATGGATCACAAAAAACAGGGGGTTCAAGTAGGATAAGAGGGGAGCAGCAGTTCTGGGATTGGAAGTCTACAATGGGTTTGCATGATGTTCCGTTTACTGGGGTTCCCTTCACTTGGACAAACAGGAGAAAGGAAGACCAAGGGATATGGGAACGCCTTGATAGGCGTATGCGTCTGCAAATTGGGTGCAAGCATTCACAGACTCATTTGTGCATAACTTCTCGATTGTTTTTTCTGATCATTCCCTCCTTGCTTTACAAATCAAAAAGGATAACGCTCCGAAACGTTTGTCATTCCGGCTGGACCCTTGGGTTACAAGGGTGGAGAAGTTCTGGCAAGGAGTTGCACATATTCTTCAACTGGAGCATATACAGGGGATTGCTTCCTTTAAGTGCGTGGCTTGGTTGAGGTTGATTAGGCAGATGGGGAAAAATTTGGTGATGGAGCTAAAGCAAGAGAGCTTTCAGCCGATTTTCTCGACTATGGAGGACCTGAAGGCTTTCCAGGAGTCGGTTGCTTCGGTGGGAATGATGGACTCGGCTTTTGTTAGGGCGTTGCAAAAAGGGGAGGATGTGGAAGATATGATCAGAGCGATCCATGAGTTTTGGGTGTCACGAAGTAAGGTTAAGTTGGTTGGGCTGGGCGATCAACCCACCTCCTTTTTCTTCAAAAAGTATAAGAAGCGGCAGGCTTTCAACCGCATAAACTGCTTGGCTTTGAGTAATGGGATGTAGAGCTTTAATGAGATGGACTTTGTGAGGGAGTTCCACTTTGAGTTTTCTGGGCTTTTTAGGCCCCAACAGACGATGGGCTTAATGAGAAATAGGGTGTTGGGCCAAGTGATTGGGAATATTAAGAATTCTCTGACCAATGAAGACTGCGAGTTCCTGCTCAAGCCGTTCACAAAAGAGAATGTCGAGAGAGTGGTTCGGGATCTTAAGCCGGGAAAGAGCCCAGGTCCTGATGGGATTTCGCCAGAATTTTTTCAGAATTGTTGGGCATCTGACCGGTGACCAGATTGTGGAGACGGTGTTGGAGGCAGTTAACGAGGGGGTCTTCGTGGGGGAACTCAACAATACCTCCATCTTTCTTCTGAAGAAAAAACCTGAAGCGCAGAGGGTTGGGGACTTTCGCCCAATTAGTTTATGCAACGTTATCTATCGGATTATAGCAAAATGTCTGGTGGACCGGTTGCGGAAGGTCATGGGCTCGTTGGTTTCGGAAAACCAGACGGTGTTTGTTCTTCACTATATGGCGACTAAGCGGGTGGGGAAACAATTTGCTGCGTTGAAGGTGGACATGAGCGAGGCTTATGATCGGATTCGGTGGGATTTCCTGGAAGCGGTGCTCCTAAAGATGGGGTTCCCTGTGAAGTGGATCCAAATTCTAATGAGGTGTGTAACTACAGTCCGGTATACCATCTTAGTCAATGGAATTAGATCTGATGAGATCATCCCCACAGCTGGGTTACGACAAGGGGACCCTCTGTCCCCATACCTATTTTTGTTGTGTATGGAGGCTCTTTCGGCATCCATTGAGGAGGAGGTAAGGACTGGAAATATTCAGGGGGTTAAGGTGGCTAGAACTGCGCCGCCTATTTCTCACCTTTTCTTTGCGGATGATGCCTTGTTCTTTACGGAGTTGGAAGCGGCATCATGTCTCACTTTGAAGCAAACGATTGATAAATTCAGTTTTGCCTCGGGGCAGATCATAAACATTCAGAAGTCTTCCATGTGTTTTTCTAAGGGAGCAGGGCAGGATGATAAGGAGGGTCTTAAGGTTATCTTTAGGTACCCGGAAGGGGTTTTTTTCAGACATACTTGGGAGTTCCAACTAAAGTCCGACGCAAGAGAATTGATCAGTTTGGTTTCATGTTGGAAGATGTGAGACGGAGATTGGACTCTTGGAAGTATCATATGCTCTCGATGGCTGGGAAACTTGTTTTGATCAATGCCGTATTGGTGGCTTTGCATCAACATATCCTGAGTGTGTATCTGATTCCTAATGGAGTGATTGAGCAAATCAACGTTATTATCATTCACTTCCTGTGGTGTAAAGGGGATGGTACCCAGTCGGTCCATTGGAAAAATAAACAAACTGTCTTTAAACCGAAAGGGGATGGGGGCTGGGGGTTAGACATGTTGGTGCTTACAATAAGGCCCTACTGCTGAAGCAAGCTTGGAGGACCTATGAGAATCAGGATTTACTGATTTCCCGGCTATGGAAGGCTAAGTGTGGAGCCTCTTCGCCGATTGATCAGGAGGATGGGGTAACAACTCTAGCGAGCGCATCAGTTACCTGGAAAGGCTTGAGAAAGGTTGTGCAGGGGGGGAAATCAAAATTCCGATGGAGTGTTGGGGACGGGACCAGAATCAGGGCTTTGGATAAAAGATGGGCTCCTGGGGGGGTGTCCAATGCACAACCGGTATTGACCCGGGGATTTTCGATAATATGAAGGTTAATGACCTGGCTGTTTGGGATCACAATGGGAGGGGTACATGGAACTGGAACTACCTCTACTAGCTGTTCACAAGGGACTCTGTTGAGCGGATTGCGAAAGTGTTCCCCCCACAAACCGGGATCCAGGATGTCCTGCAATGGCCGGGTAAGCATAGTACCTTGTACACTGTTAAGAGGGGTTATTTTGAGTTCCTTTTGCAGGATTTAGGCGAGGCAGAACCGTCCGAGCAGGAGATCAAGTTTTGGAGGCTGCTCTGGCATTGTGATGCTCCGCCGAAAATAAAGACTTTTGCGTGGAAAAGTGTTGTTGATGCTCTTTCCACTGGGGTGAACCGGTGGAAAAGGAAGATAACTGAGAAAGGAGAGTGTTGGTGTGGGTATGAGCAGGAAAATGTGGAACATTTGTTTAGAGGTTGCTTGATTGCATAACACATTTGGAAGGGGTCAAGAATGGGAATAGGCCCCGATGCCAATCAGTATGTTAGATGGGGAGAGTGGCTGAAAGGATGGGTTTTCTATCTTTCAAGATGGAAGGAGGAAGGTCGGAGCTTACTTGGGGACTTTTTTAGCACTATGTGGATGATTTGGAAGGCCAGAAATGAGGTCTGCCTTAACAAGGTAGAAGTCACGGCAGCCGGATTGGAGGACCAAATGCGCAGAGTTGAGAGGGACATGAGGTGGTTGAGAAATAAGGGAGGGACCAAAAAACGGCATCAACGACAGCCGGAGGTAATGGGAAAGGAGATCTCTTATTGCTGGGAAGGGTTAGTCAATCCGGAGGAGGATGGAATCTGGCTGGTGGATGGGACTTTTAAACAGAACAAGGGCACTTGTACGGGTGCTTGGGTTCTAATGAAGCAGCATGTTCAAGTGGCTCTTGGGGTTCATAAGGGACTGGGCACTTCAGTGGTGTATTGTGAGCTTTGGGCTATCTTTTTAGCGCTCCAGGAGGGGATCTCCCGGGGATGGTCGAAGATGCTAATTTGGACTGATTCCAGCATGGCGGTTGAAGCATTGTGGAAGGAGCATAAAGCACCGATCGAATGTAGAGCACTGATTTGGAGTTGTCGAATGGCTATTGCCAAGTTGACGGCATGCAAGATTTTAAAAGTTGCGAGAGGCTTGGTTCACCCAGCTCACCAAGAGGCCAAGAAGGCCATGCGCAACAGTAGCTGCTTCTCTTAGGTGTTGGTGGGGTTCTTTTAGGTTTGTTTTTGGTTTGTGTGCGTGTTGTTGTATTTTGTGTTGGGTGTGTTTGCCGGATCTGGAAAAAAAAAGAGAGATTTTTCAATTAATATAAAAAGTAAAGAGGAAGTTACTTTTAATCAACTATACATCTAATTCTACTTGATAATCTGACATTGCCCAACCAAAAAAAATAATAATAGGGAAAGAAAGTGTGGTACTTGGCATTTTAGTATTGAGATTATTTTTCTCCTTTCAAGGTGAGACTCCTTTATATATTATTTGAGAAAATTGCTCAAATAATAATCTTTCACTTAAATAAAGTTTTAAATGAACATCAATTGTTTCATGAGGATTTATGATTTCATGACATGCACTAATTAGAGAATAGAACATAGACGTGCTTAAAATCATCATTAATGATGTTTCTATTATTTCCATTTCTATTATACCTATTCGAAAAATGGCATAAGGGATGAGGTTTGTCGGGATATAAACAATTCAACAACTTTTTCCACAGAATCTGTGGCTTTACTTGCTCACAACCTAACTCGGGGGGGAGGGGGGGTTACATATCGTTTTGGCAATTCATTTTCCGAGCAAAACTTAAGGTTTTTTATGGCAACATTTTCATAACACTCTTCGAACGCGAGACAATCTACACAATCTGAATGGACCCTTTATTCTTGCTTTGTGACATGGAAAATGAGAGCGCGGTTAACCACTTTTTGAGTTTGATTTTACGGTTAATCCCGGATTCTTAGACATTTAAAGTAACAACCAATGAATATTTCCATATAAAAAGGGAATATTTTGTTACAATAGAGGAAGAAGTGATATTCAAGAACCGAAGTTGATTTGCTTTATAAAAAGAAGATATCAATGAACTTCTTTACAAGATTCAACCAATTGTTTTGATCGTAGGATATCTTCGAGAAAAAATTTAACATTTCGCTTTAAAATTTCAAAATTTGCTATTAAATTACGATCCAGACAACCGCGGTTAACCGCTTCACAAAATTGCAAAAGTGAAAACTAAACCGGTTTGTTTATCTAAATAGCAAGTTCCAAAAAATCTAAACGATTATGCGATTTTACCGGTTCTGTTTTTGCGATTTTTCAATTTGATTTTCAATTTTCAATTTTTCTTGGACACTCCTGATAGAATAATCTAGAATAATCTTGTATTATGGTAGAATTTTCTAGATCATACACTTGTATAGATTTATCCGGAATATTCTCACATTATTGTATATCAATATAAATATATGGACCCGGGGCCTCTCAATGCAGAAGTGTCCCACAATTATTTTTCAATACTTCCACGTGGTATCAGAGCGAGTACGAGACCTAAACTTTTAAATTTAAAACATTCCCAAATCTTATTTTAATTTTCCGCAGCCGTTTTCTTCATAAATTGTCCATTTTTTCTCTTCAACAAGCCTTCTGGATAACTATTCAGCCATGTTCAAAAAGGGTTGAAGAACCATGGTGGTCGCCCGACTCACGCGGACCGTCGCTTCGATCACCGTCCGTCGATTTCTTGGTCGCCGCCTTCACTTTCCCGTCCATCTGATTGTGCATACATCCATGTTTGCTCCTCCTTCAGTGAAATTTGCAACACCTGAAAACCGACCCACCGCGGATCTCTAGCGCCGACATCTACCATTGGAGTCGCCACTTCGACACTCTTCACCGACCGTACTGTCCTTGCACCGCCCAACACTGTTGCCATGCCTCTCATTCGACCTACCTCTCTCCTCAAACATTATAGATTGGCTTGGGGCTAAAACCCACAAAAATACGTAAGTCCGTCGGTTCATTCACTGTCACCGTTTTGCTACTATCCAACTTTACCCGACATCTCTCGCATCTCACCCCGACATCGCTCCTCATTCAGCCATGGCAATCCCACCAAGGAGCTCTTTTGGTCTTGAAGATTTCTCTCACACCGATGAAACAATGTCTGCCACATCCCACCCAACTGTCCCATCCACCATGAACCTCGCCACAGCCAATCCGGTACCGTTCACCCTACCCTTACAACTGCCACCATTCCAACCAACATCTCAGCCTACACTATGGACCCCCATTGCCTACCCCCTCATGCCATTGCTATTGTCAAGTTGTACCCTTTTTCCCAACAGTATATCTGAATTTGGATCACCTAGAAATTAAATACCAGTCCACCACAATCCGTGGAAACAATTATGGCTGCCCTTACGTTCAACTCTAATGGCTCCGGTAAGTCTGGGATCCCTTTCACTCAAATTTCTTCCATTATGAATATTACTACCATAGTACGTGAGCCACTTCAGGAACCCGAAGACTATTTGACATGGTGAATCGTATGGGGATCGGTTCACTTTTGGTTCGTCTCTATCGGACCATTCTCGAGCCTTCTGAGGGGCTTCGGAACCATCGGCAAGAATAAATACAAGGTGGTGAAGGCGTTCAAAGGCTAGAAAAGGGCGTGCCTTCACTCTTTTGATCATAGCTCATTCAATACAACTCCGATGGACTTCAAATTTTGAGAGTTTAAAGTACACACCGAGAGCTTTCCATCGATACCTTATAGGCCTAAAATGAAGTTCGGATAAAGAAGTTATGCGCGTTTGAAGTCGGTAAAAAAAACTACCCAGAAGGTCGCGCTTGCGACCACTGGCGTAGCGCCCGCGAAGGTTGGGCAGAAGGTTGTCGCGCTCGCGACTCCATGATGGCCAAGTCTGAGAAATTGGACAAAACGACGTAGCGCCCGCGACGGCCTTGTCCGGAACTAAATTTCGCTGTTTTAGGCGCCCCTTCCTATATATACCCCAATGTCATATTTTTGTAGGGACTTTTGATGAATGTTTAGAAATTAGACTCAAGAAAATTCCTCTCAATTAGAGAATTATAATTGTGGGTTTTCAAACCTTAATCAATGAAGCTAATCTTTTGGTGGAAATTGCTTTATGATTTCTCTTCTTGTGAGTGGGTATCCTTTCTCCACTCTTTGTGAGATTTCTTGGGTGTTTCAAAAATCCTTGCTTGTGGAAGGTCCTTGTGCTAGAGATTGAATAACTTAGTTCAATTTGGTGAGATTTCTCTCTTTAGAATTGTCAATATCTTTTAATTTCATGTTTATCTTCATTAATACAAAAACCCAAAAAAAATTTGTTTGTAGTGTTTATGAGTTATATGGGTGGATTTCCATCATCCACATGGTTTGCTTAGACCCTAGACTCCCCGCATTCTCTTCACATGGCGTCAACAATTCATAGCCCATCTCATTGCCCACAACCTGCTCAATTTTGTTGATGGAACTATTCCTCAACCGCCACTATATATTGTTGATTCCTCTGGCCAATCTCGTTTAAACCTAGACTTCTGACCTTGGCTACGTGCTGATCAACAAATTTGGTCTTGGATTTTTGCATCAGTCTTAAACGATATTAATTATTGAAATTCGAGACTTACAACACTCTAGTCAAATTTGGGCTCGGCTGCAGAATCACTTGCTTGCTGTAAGTGTTGCTAAAGCGATGGAGCTTCGGTATTGTCTTCATAACATCACGAAGCCCACATCACAGTCTATGGAGGCTTATCTTCGGGATATTAAGGTAATTGCTGATTCACTTGGCGCTATCAATGCCCTAGTTAGTGACCAAGAATTGATGCAATACACTATCTTTGGCCTTAACGGTGATCATGCCTATGAATACTTTAACATTGTCGCGAGGTATTTTGGAGATAATATTACCTTTGATGATCTACGTGCCAAATTAATCTTATACGAGCAACAATTAAATTACTTACATGAGAAAACGCTTGTGGTTGAACATCAAGCTTTAGTCGCACAACACTCTACTCCACCTAGACGGCTGAACCTACCTGATCCAGCAAACGCAAGACCTCCTCAACAAATCGCCTCGAACAATTAGCGAAGTAATAATAGGTCCTCGCGAGGCAGGGGGCATGGCAGAGGACGTACACCATGTGGTGGTCGTGGCAACTTCGGGCCCTCGCACTCTCTATCTACGCACCCACGGGTGTCAGGACAACAACTTGTGTAAGGTATATCTGCTGGTTCTTGCTCTCATGTTGTCAATGTCGCTAATACTGCTCCTCCATCCGGTTCTCCATCTATTAGTACTAATAATTCCTCCTTCCTCAAAGTTGTTTGCCAACTCTGCTTCCATCCAAGTCATACGGCTCTCTTATGCCCTCGTTACTTCAATCTCACTCAATCCACGACATCATCTTCTCCTCCAACAACTCTCGCTGCCCTGCAGTTTGGCGAGGCTAATGACGTTGTCTGGTATCCAAATTATGGTGCCACTAGTCACATGGCGCCCTTTAAAGGTATCTTTATTTCTAAAACCACTTATTATGGATCTGATTCTGTTATTGTTGGTAATGGTATCATGCTTCCCATTGGACATATTGGACATAGTGTATTGCCAACCTTTTCAAAACCATTAATCCTGAAAAATGTCTTACATGTTCCTGACCTGAAATATAATCTTCTTTCTGTTCATAAGTTGTGTCAGGACAATAACTGCATGGTTAATTTTGATTATTCTTCTGTGCATGTTAAGGAGAAAATCATGGGGACAACTTTATTGCGGGGTACCAATAACCAAGGAGTCTACTCTATTGCTCCTCTCAAGAAGCCTGGAGTATAAATGGGTGAGAGAAGAGACCAAATGTTTGGCGAGGTAGAGTGCATCACACAACTAGTGGTCGTCCCCTCTCAGGACAATTCCTAGGTTAATCCTAAACCAACGCTTTTGTGCTCTCCTATCATGAGGAATCTTGGCCAATTGTTGATCCTTTTTATCATAGTTTACCTGAAAACACTACTGATGGTGTTTCTGATTTTCATGATACTTCCTTACCTTTTTCTCAGTCGACGGGGTTTGAAGTGGGTGGGACTTATGGGTTAGATGCTAGGTATGGAGATGGTTTTCCTCATGAGTCAGTTGATATTATTTATGAGGAACCAAGCGAGAAGATTGATAATGAATAGAATTTTTCACAAGGACTCTGAGAGCATTGTACTCTTTAATCCCAATGATTGATTTCACGCGTCTAGTCCTTTTTCACCGCCTTCAATTTCACCAAAAACCCTTGAGGAACCCATACCTTATGAAAAGACCTTTGATGTTCAAGCTAATGTAGGATATGAGGTTAACTCTTTTGTTTTAATTGACGAAACCAACAATATTACTAATGAGTTGTTCTTAGGTAAATTAAGAGGTTACGACCCCTCTCTTGATCCATATTATATATACCACCTGAGATAGGAATACTTTCTTCAGCAGAATAACAAGAGAATATATGCAACAAGTGAGAAATTGAGAACTTAAAGCAAAAATGGGTGCTCAATACATTAGCATAACACTTCCCGCATACTTATTTCTGCCGATACTCCTCCATTGCCTATTCCTCTGCCTTCCTTCCTCAACTCACCCACCCCATTTTACCATTGTCTCTCTCTCTCTAATCTCTCTTTCTTTCTCTTTCTAATTTCTCTCTAATCTGTCCTTGTTTCCTTGCATAACTGCATTATATATCTTATTGAAGAAGATAAATTGGTCGAGGCGCCTCTGCTGTCTTTGTGGGCATTGAAATTCCCACCTCCCCCGTCCATCTCTGCACTAACCCTAACCCGAACCCTACAATCCGTCAATCAAAGAATAAAAAAAAGCCTAAAAAGGAAAAAGAGAAATCATCCACCCATTCATTGAGAACGGAAAAAGAAGAAAGAATACCTGCGATGGGGAAACTTCGTGGAGAAGAATGGCCGCCGACGATGGCACTTGGGAAGAAATGCATAATCGATCGTATTTGCCGCTGAGAATTGATTGAGCAAACCCGAATTGACCCGACCCGAATACAAGAATCAAAAGGAGGGGGATATAAATTGAAAGGAGACGAAAAAAGAAGAAATCAAGGGTGGCATGGACAAAAATGGGCGATTATGTTAGAGTTTATAAGAGCGAATGGGGTAGATGAGAAAGACACAGCTAGTAGCAATGTTTTTCAAAATAGACCGGATGAGAGATAGAGAGAGAGAAACCACGAGTAATTACAAAGATAATTTGAAGCACAACCTTCAATGGTGGTCAAAAGGGATAAAGGAGAGAAAGGGTGCAGGGGAAAACAGAGGAATTGAGGGAAATAAGAGAGAGAAATGAAGAGTTTTTTTTTTTTTTGGGTTTTACAGTAGAGAAATTGATGGAAAAAAGAGAAGTGAACTGGAAAGGGAAAAAGAAGAGAGAGAAAGAAAGGGAAAAGGGGGGGGGTTAAAATTTAATCCAAGTTGGAATCAGAAAAAAAGAAAAAAGAATAGGACATGTGTTTTAAATATGATGTGGCACTCAAAACCAAAGTCAACGCGGTCAAACACATGATCAAGGTGTCTTGTCAAAAAACCACCGAGTCACCGCCTCTAAACTCGTCGACGTTCCACTCAAATACAATTTTTTTTACCACCAGAATACAAACTAAACGTAGGGATTATTGTCGTCCAATTTGCAAAAGTTGAGATTATTATAATCCAATTTTTCTCCTTTTCCCTTTCAGTCGAGTGGCTATCGCACCTCATCCCCGCTCTCCTCTCCCACTCCATACCTGAATAGATATAGGGTGGCCTCGCCTTCGAAATCAATACATTCGAGAGGAAAGGAAGGAAGGGGCATACATGCCCTTTTGAGGGGGGATTTGTACCCGCCACACAACAAACAAGGGAGGACTTCCAATACTCAATTTCAGGTAGGTAGTGACGATACTCTAAAGGAGAGGTACGAAGTCACTCGACCAGCGGGAGAGGAACAACTGGCATATATATATATATATATATATATATATATATATATATATATATATATATATATATATATATATATATATATATATACACACATATGTGTGTGTGTGTGTACGAAACCCTAATTGAGGTGGCAGAAGAAGCGTAATACGGAGATCGAAAGGGAAAAGGAATTAAGTCTTGATGGAAATGAGAAGCATCGAGGTGACTCTAGTTTGGCGGAAACATTTAATGCAGATAGTAAACGCGAGCTTTCTGAAGGGTAAGAACATATTTCTTTTTCAACAAGTAAGGGTATTTGGTCGGTTAACAAAATTGATTAGACTTTAGCTGGAAAAACATCTTGTAATTATTAACCCAAAAAGTAAGGTACCTCGAAATGAGTTTTGAAAAATTGGGGTACCAAACAAACATTTCTCCAAATTTTGGGTACCTCCGAGTAACTTTTTGCCTACTTTTTCATCTTAAAATATTTAGGTTCAAAATAATCTGAAGTCGGAGGTCATTGACTGAAAATAATCCAAACTCACTTTTTGGTTGAAAATAATCCAAACTTTTAACCTATTTACTCGGACTAAACTGAAATCGATTTCCGACGTCAGAATATTGACCGGGCAGCCTGAGCACGCGTTTCTTTAATTGATTTTGGTTTTGATTTTTTTAAAGCTTATGTAGACCCCAACTCACTTAAACTTATAATGACATGACAATGAATTAAAAATAAAAACACTTTAACATAATAAATTTAGTCTTCCAACCCCAAAATTTTTATGAGAGAAGAAACACGTGATCAAAAATATAAGTTTAAGTGAGTTAGGATCTACATAAGCCTTAAAAAGAATTCAAAACCAAAATCAATTAAAGAAACACGTGATCTAAACATTCCGACGTCAGAAATCGATTTTAGTTCAGTTTGAGTAAATAGGTTAAGAGTTTGGATTATTTTCAGCCAAAAAGTGAGTTTGGATTATTTTCAGCTAATGACCTCCGACTTTAAATTATTTTGAGCCAAAAACCCAAATATTTATTTGTAGAACCCACCTTATCTTAATTATATATTTATATGCAATGATCCCTTTATCTTGAAACCTCAAAAAAAGAGAAAAAGAAAAAAGAAAAGGGAAGAGGGATGTAATGCTTTAACCTTCCCAGCTTAGTGTGCAAAGAAAACAAATCTGGGTTGTAGCAAAACGCCACTCGCTTCTTACATTCCTAGATTGGAAAAAAAAAGTGATGCATACGCTTTAAAAGGAAGGGTAGTGCACTTGAACATCATAGTTGGGGTTAGTTTGGAATTTCGTATAATAAGCTATACATTTTGACCAAAACATGTGGCTAAACAACTATAAAATAGTTTAAGTCACTGGAAATTATATTTTATTATCTGAACAATAACTCATTAATTGTTTTTACGAAATACTTAGGACTACAAAGTATATTCTTAAAACATGACCATTTTAAAATAGTTTCACAAAATGTAAGGTATATCTAAGTCATTTTTTGAAATAAATTAACCCACTCCACAGTCTACAGTCTACTCAACATATAAAATAAATAAAAAAAGAAGGCCAGCGGTATGCGAGTTCACTGCAGTCTATGCTCCGGCGCATCTTTGTTGGAAGATAAAAGGGCGGATTGCCAGCACCAGTTTCCCGCCAACTATCATTATTTTCCCGGTAATTTCCCCACTAAAATCCCCGCCAAGCAATCCCCCATTCCTTTTCTTTTCAACCCTCTCTCTCTTTCTCTCTCTCTACACTGAGACACTGTGACTGTGTGTAAGCTGCTGCAATGGCGCCCTCTCGCCGGAACTCCAACGGCCGATCGCCATTGGTGAACAAGCAGCATCAAATCACCGCTTTCTTCTCCAAAACACCCCTCTCTCAAAAGCCCCCATCATCCCCTCCTAAACCATCCCCATTATCCAAATTGCCCACTCCTAACCCTAACCCTAACCCTAAACCCAGCAGTAGTCCGAATTCCTCCCCTCCCACCACTCCTTCCCCGCTCAATGCAAAATCGAAGCCCAAGACTTCTATCTCTAACTCTAACCATAAGCCATTGTTAGTCATCGGGTCCCAGCCCCCATCCCAGCCTCCGGCGGGTGTGAGAGAGGAGGTTGTGAATCGGCGAATTAGGGTTTACTGGCCGCTAGACAAGAGTTGGTACGAGGGTTGCGTGAAGTCGTTTGATAAGATTTCTGGGAAGCATTTGGTTGAGTATGACGACGCGGATGAGGAATTGCTGGATCTTTCTAAGGAGAAGATCGAGTGGATTGAAGGGTCTGTTAGGAAGTTTAAGAGGCTGAGGAAGGTGTCTCTTGTGGTGGATGAGGATGAGGAGGAAGATCAGGGCAATGTGGGTGGTGTTGACGACAATGACGATTCCAGTGATGAAGATTGGGGAAAGAATGGGGTGATTGAGGAGGAGGCAGAGAGCTTGGAAGACATGGAGTTGGAGGATGAAGAGAAAGAGGAAACTAAGAGCTTGAAGAGAAAAATGGCGGATGTTGGTGGAGGGTCAAAAAAGGTCAAGGATGGTCGGGGGTTAGAAGATGCATCTGTGAACAAGAAGAAGAAAAGTGGGTTTGTTTTGAGTGATATCAGCAGCAAGTTGGTGAAGCCAGTTGCTAATGGTCAGTAATTGGGTGATTGTATTATACTCTGTTGTTTTATCTTTTGCAGCCATAGTGACGGTTCTTGATTCAGTTTATTGAATGTCTAAATACCAAATAAGGTTGAAAGGAAGTCCCATATGCTTTAGCATTTCATTAATGTTTTAGTTGCCTGTTATTGGTAGTATTACTAAATTTCACTGCATTGTTCTAAATCTTGATCTTTTGCTGCAGTAGTGCTGTCTCTTGATTTAGTTTGTTGAGTGCAAAGTGTCAATGAGATTGAATGTGGAAGTTCAATATAAGTTATCTGCCATATTTTATTGACTTATGATGATATGAATATGTACTTGTGATGACACTTTTGCTGCTTCACCTGAACATTTTAGTCAGATATCATGCTATTGTAAACTTCAATGCATTACCTTCCCTATCTTAAAACGAGAAAGTTTACGCTTGCTTACATTCTCCTGTGGGTTCTATATTATATCACTGTCAGATGAGTAGCATCAAATTACCTGTTAACTGGATGAGCTGACCTTGTTTAATCAAAGCAAATGATCTATTTTTAATGCTATCCTTCCCATTATATCTGTCACTTTTTAATAACTCTGTTACGGTCTCCTATGCCATTATTTGATGGGCAATTTCTTATGTAATATTTTACTTAAGAATAACAACTTTATACTTTTATGATAATATTTTTGTTAAAATCTAATGGTAGTACTTTTATGCAATAGAACTTATATATGTTGAGAAACTAATGGTCACAGTTTGAATGACAAGTACATCAAAGTGACGGACAAAATGGGAAGGAGAGAGTATTGTTTTACACCTTTTGTTTGGGATGTTACTGGTTCTGTTATGTTTAACATCTTTTGATTCTTATTGATGCCTTGTCTCTTTCAGACACAAAGCCAGCTAATATTGTTGACAATGTTGGGAAGTTGGAAGCATCGGAGAGGTTTGGTGATCGTCAAGAGCAGAAGATGCCATTCCTGGACAAGTATGTTTGAGTTCTGTCATCAATACTGCTTTTCTTTATCTCTCTCATTTTATTTGGCTAAATCACTAATGCTGCTGTCAAATACATGTCTAAATAGCTTTCAATTTTATCTGTTATTTGAGGTAAATTTCCTTCTGTTGCAGAGACCGACGAGATGCGAGCAAGAGGCGTCCTGACGACCCAAATTATGATCCAAAAACTCTTTACTTGCCTCCCCAGTTCCTGAAAAGCCTAAGTGGTGGTCAGGTGAATCATGTGATGTTCAAGAATTCATTATATTTTGTTGTGCTTTTATATTTTATTCATTCTGTGGTTTTGGTCATTGTACAGAGACAATGGTGGGAGTTTAAATCAAAAAATATGGACAAAGTACTATTTTTTAAGGTAATGTATTTATCAAGTTTTATATGTTGAGCTTATATACTGCACCGGGCTTGTGCTTTTGAACAATCCAAGCAATCTCAACTTGATTGTTTTGTCAGATGGGGAAATTTTATGAGCTCTTTGAAATGGATGCACATGTTGGGGTGAAAGAACTCGATTTGCAGTATATGAAGGTATGTAGTTCCTAGTTAGCTTCGACTAGTTCTTTTCGATCTTCAACTCTTACCCTATGCTTCTCTACCTCTCATTCCTGATGGAGGAAGGATAAATTGAATATTTGAAAGAAGGCACTTGTGATTTTGAAGTTGCTGAGCTCTCATACATCCCACTTTTCAAATATTCTGTTTACTCCTTCTACCCTTAGTTTAGCTTGTTTTCTCTGTTGCCAGGGAGAGCAACCTCATTGTGGATTCCCGGAAAGGAACTTCTCAGTTAATGCGGAGAAACTAGCTCGAAAGGTATGTTCCTTGGGGTCAAGCTTCTCCTAACCCGATGTGATTTTTCTTTTGATTGATATTTTCTGGTGAATAGTTATTTCTTTGACGACCTGTCTTGTGCTGGAAGTGTTTCTTACAAACTATTGACCTGGCAGGGCTATCGGGTCCTTGTAATTGAGCAGACTGAAACTCCAGAACAAATGGAGATACGCCGTAGAGAAGAGGGCTCAAAAGACAAGGTTTGCTTCGTCTCTTTAGGGTTTTCAATTTTCGTTGTTCACCATTGGGTTAGTTCTATAAGCAAGGCAACAGCTTGATATGCTACCTTCATCTCCTGTTTTACCCTGTGAAACAAACGGAACCATTAGAGAGTATTTTGACGAGTGATCTTGAACCTATGTTACTCGAACTTGAGTACGGGTGTCAGACTTGGCAATTCTTATTTGGATGTTCATTGTAATTTAAAGTGTCGAGTGTTGTATATTTGTTGGGGTGTCATTGTATCAAGGGTCCGCCACGGGTACGTTAGTGGAAATGAAGAATCGAAGTAACGTAGCCTAAAACTTGAATTTTGCCCCCCCCTCCAAACACACACAAAAAGGTTGATGTAACGTTAGTGGAAATGAAGGATCTCTAGCGCATTGGTTGATGTAATTTCAGAATTTCTTTAAGGAAACGCTATTTTATCCAAAATATCTTTGAAAGTTTAATTTTATGGAAACACTGCCATAGTAATCATGTGATTAAAAGGTCGGATTCTCAAATCTTTCCTGGAGATTGCATGAAGCTAGCTTGCTCACATTTCAAACAACTGAAAGAGTCAACGAAATGCAACTTCTTTAGTTTCACATTACAGATGGTGTAAATTAGTAGGGAGTCAATACCTGTCAAATGTAGGGTCCAACAGTGATCCTCTTTGCTTATCATTTGGTACGTGCTGCCTGGGGTGTATATTTATTTGATCTTTGATGTGGCCCATCTTAGATGAACTCCAGTCTCCAGCTTTATCCTATTGGTTCTTGGGTGGACGCTGTGTGAGTAACGTCGAGGAAATAGAAGTATTTGATTCTGGCTGTAATAGTTTTCTCATTGTACTGGTTGTGAGTTATAACTATGTAATTACCTAGTTTTAACTTTAAGTACTGGCGCTCTAACAGGTGGTCAGGCGAGAAATATGTGGTGTGGTCACCAAAGGAACGCTGACTGAAGGGGAGATGTTGACAGCAAACCCTGATGCTTCCTACATTATGTCAGTGAATGAAGGCTGTTCGGTGACTTCAGATGACAAACAAGAGCGCATATATGGCATATGTGTTGCTGATGTTGCCACTAGTCGCGTTATTATTGGACAGGTACTTCTTGCAACTTAGTGCTTCAAAGCTATTTCTGTCGGCTGCTAGCCTATCAATGTGTTGCATGGACTTTTCCAACAGACTGATTGAGAGCAGACTAGGTTTATTTTTGAAACTTTCATATAGAGTGCGGTTAAGGTGCCAAATTTTCTGCCTTCCTGTAGAGGCGGTAGCTGCTCAAACTCCTGGAGAAAGCCTGTTTTCTATTTCTTTCTTTATTTGTGTTGTGATATTGAGATTAGCCTATATTCTTGCCCCTCCTTTCTGAAACCACATGTATATATTGGATTTTATTTTGTTTCCATAGTAAAAGAAACTCCTTCCAATTGATGCATTATCTGTCTCAAATTAATAGCATGCTTTTAGATTCTAATGTATTTTTTTTCCTTTCCCAGATAAAAGATGATATGGATTGCAGTGCTTTAAGCTGTCTGTTGTCTGAACTAAGGCCAGTTGAAATTATAAAACCTGCTGGCGTCCTTAGTCTTGAGACTGAAAAGGTGCTTACCAGATACACAAGGGACCCTCTTATTAACGAGTTAGTTCCGGATGTTGAATTCTGGGATGCTGATAAAACCATCCGTGAAGTGAAAAGCTTCTATGCTCGCATCAATGAGGCATCTGTTTCTTCACCTGAAAAGGCTTCAATTGCCGCTACTGGGTCCAATTTTACAGACGATTCATGTTGCCTACCAGATGTTTTAAAGGATTTGTTGAGTGCTGGTATTGAGGGCAATTTTGCACTATCAGCTCTTGGAGGCACCCTGTTTTACTTGAGACAGGCTTTCCTGGATGAAACTTTGCTTCGTTATGCAAAATTTGAGTCGCTTCCATGTACTGGTTTCCATGACGTTTTCCAAAAGCCTTATATGTTACTAGATGCAGCTGCTCTTGAGAACCTTGAAATATTTGAGAATAGTGGAAATGGGGCCTCGACAGGGTAGGTTCATCTCAACTTGCAGAAATAGTTATGGACTTTTTTTTTTATAAAAAAAACATTGCAATTTATATAAGTTGGGTTTGGTTCTTTATGTTTTTGAAGGACATTGTATGCCCGACTCAACTATTGTGTGACAGCATTTGGAAAGAGATTGCTTAAAGCGTGGCTAGCAAGGCCTTTATATCATGCAAAGTCAATCCAGGAACGGCAGGATGCTATAGCTGGCCTTAGGGTAATTCGTTAACTTCAGGCTTTATACATTATATTTTGAAGTTCTTTTATTCATAAATGCTATGGTCTTCAATATTTCCATCCCGATTACTTATCAGACACAAATATTAAGAATTTTGCTTTTGTGTACCAACCTGATTGAAAAAAATTTAGTTGTGCTTGATTTTGTACTGACATAATCTTTCCCACTATCACCCTTGTGCACATGGAGCACTGGAAGTAAAGTGAAAATTTTCTTTGCTAGAGCTGGAACATTATGTATTTTGACTAACGTTTGTGGTGATTGATCATTTGATTGTGTCTGATTGTAGGGCAATAATATGTCAGCTGCACTCGATTTCCGGAAAGAACTGAATAAGTTGCCTGATATGGAGAGGTTGCTCACACGGCTTTTCGCTAGTAGGTAAGCTAGCAGTTATACTTACGAGGGGTAATGTTTAACTTGGCATCTCTATCTCAGAAAGCTCATTTTTTGAATTGAACTTTGATTTCAGTGAAGCTCATGGGAGGAATGCAAGTAAGATTATTCTCTATGAAGATGCTGCTAAGAAGAAGCTTCAAGAGTTCATCATGGCATTACGCGGTTGTGAAGCAATGACACTGGCTGTCTCTTCTCTTGGCTCCATATTGGATGACACTGATTCAGTGTTGTTACATCATCTATTAGTTCCTGGTACTGTCAGCTCAGCTGTGGTTCATGTTTCAAGTTCCCTATTCCTGTTTCTGCTCGTGCTAATTTTTTAAGTATATTTTTTGGGCAAAATAGGAAAAGGTCTTCCGGATGTGAGCTCTACATTGGAGCAATTCAGAGAAGCTTTTGACTGGGTAGAGGCAAATAATACAGGTCGTATAATCCCACACAAAGGGGTTGATACAGAGTACGATGCTGCATGTAAGAAGATTGAGGAGATTGAATCCAACTTGAAGAAACACCTGAAGGAACAGAGGCAGTTACTCAGCAATTCATCGGTAATGGCTATTATACCAACATAAACTTTACTTTTCAACCATCCCTTTTGTATCTCATGGGCATCATTTAACTGTTCATGTGGTATCTGCAGATCTCATTTGTTACTGTTGGAAAGGATACCTACCTTTTGGAAGTGCCTGAAAGTTTGCGTGGGAGGACACCCAAAGACTACGAGCTACGATCATCGAAGAAGGTAAAAATTAAGTGTGGTAAATCTATGACATGATTTAATGTAGATAATTTCTGAAACGTAAGAGCTGTGGGTTCCTGCAGAGTTAAGACTAGTGGTTCATATTGATAGTCTACCCCGTACCGACAGATTGGGAGTCTAATGGATTTTATAGCTTTCCTTGGTAACCTGCAGACCTACAAATTGTGACATTGAATCTGAAGGCTAGTTAGATTGTTAAACACTTATAACAACACCCCCCCCCCCCCAAAAAAAAAGAAAAAAAAAATAAAGAAAAGGGCTTCAGCTTAAAATTGTATCATATCTTTCAGTTTGTTAGTCGCTTTTTCTTTGATGGTGTGGGGGTAGACTGGCGAAGTAAACAATTTCTCAAGTGCTATCATTGGAAAAATGATGGCAGTGTTTAAAGTTATTGGCATTTCCCCATGCTCTCACTTCTTACTTTACATTAACGTTCTCAAACTGGTGTCTGCAGGGTTTCTATAGATATTGGACTCCATATATCAAGAAAATGGTGGCTGAGCTGTCACAGGCCGAGTCTGAGAAGGAATCCAGATTGAATAGCATTTTACAAAGGTTGATTGGGAGGTTTTGTGAGCACCACACAAAGTGGAGACTGTTGGTTTCTACAGTTGCAGGTACACACTCCTGCAGCTTCTTATCGAATGTTAGCTTATGATTGTCTTTTATAGATCCCATTATTCATAAAAAAAATACATAATATAATCAAAGGTTGCTTCAGATTTTAACTTCTCACACTCGTTTCGGTCATCTGTGCGGTTCTGTTGAAGCGTTGCTTTTGCTATTTGGAAGCACAACTGAAGCTTAGTTGGCTCTGTTTTGCAGAACTAGATGTTTTAATAAGCCTGGTGATAGCGAGTGACTACTATGAAGGTCCAACATGCCGTCCAACCATTTCTATTGAGTCCAATCCTAATGAAGTGCCTCGCTTGACAGCGAAAAGTTTGGGGCATCCAATTCTTGGAGGTGACTTGGGCAAGGGTACATTTGTTCCCAATGACATTAATATCGGCGGTCCTGATCATGCTAACTTCCTCTTGCTTACTGGTCCTAATATGGGTGGAAAATCAACTCTCTTGCGCCAAGTTTGTTTGGCTGTAATTTTGGCTCAGGTTTGAATTTTTCTTCTGCTAATATGTGATGTGGAAGGCTTGCACAGTCAAATTTGCCGTCATCTCACTGTTGTCTTTCTGCCAGATTGGGGCAGATGTCCCAGCAGAGCATTTTGAGCTCTCACTTGTCGACCGGATCTTCGTTCGTATGGGAGCAAAAGACCACATAATGGCAGGACAAAGCACATTTTTGACAGAGCTTGCTGAGACAGCCTCTATGCTGGTGAGTACCATAGGAATAGAATCTGTTGGTTTCATACCAATGCTTCATACCCTTCATTCCTGCTAGTGAGATATGTTATAGTCTGCAGTTATTCAAGCTTGTACTTAATTAGTTGACTATCATGGCCATGTTCTTCCCTTTGTTGATTTACTGACTTTCTGAACCTTACCTAAATTTTCTGAGTTTTACCCTATGTGACCAAAAGTTTCCTGAAGTGTTTTTATATTCCCAATATAATTACAACTTTTTACAGAATATTGCATATATTTACAACTTTTTGGAGAACTTTTTTATACCCTAACCTTACCTTCTTGACAGAAAGAACACAGCCGCCTCTTCAACATTGTCCGACTCTGATATAAGATAGTATTCCTGTCCTTTAATTTCCTTATAGTTGGGCCTTGAGCAAATCAGCCTGGCTCATGAATCTGAAATTTAGTTAGCTTGTTCTAGCCGATAAGGAGTATTTTATATGGTTATTTGCAGGCTTCTGCTACTCGTGATTCATTGGTGGCTTTGGATGAACTTGGACGCGGCACTGCAACTTCAGATGGACAAGCCATTGCGTAAGTGCTGGAACTATCTCTTCTCTGATCATCTGGTACTCATGTCAGCATTCACAATTTTCCTGAAATCATCAGCGTGGACCACCTAAAATCCGTTTTTGTCATTTCTTTTCCAGGGAATCGGTCCTTGAACACTTTGTACGCAAAGTGCAGTGCCGTGGAATGTTTTCTACACATTACCACAGATTGTCAATCGACTACAAACATGATCCTAAGGTTAACTTCTATTCTCTCTCTTTTTTCTTTTCTTTTTGTCCTAATTAAAAATTGAACTATGGTTTTCAATGTGTGCAACAGTCCACTTATATGTTTCATTTGCAGGTCTCATTATGCCATATGGCATGCCAGGTGGGGAAGGGGGAGGAAGGTGTAGAAGAGGTCACCTTTCTTTACAGATTGACCGGAGGTGCATGCCCTAAAAGCTATGGTGTCAATGTCGCAAGACTCGCAGGTTAGTACCTTCAATGTTTCTTGCTGCATCATTATTCATGTTCATGTATCATTATTGTCAACTCTGTAGAGCATCATAAATTTAATTATTCATGCTTCCATTGCATATCTGCTCTAGCAATTTTGCCCAACAGTATAATGTGCAAAGTATGACATTTACCCCCTACTCTTTCAATACAAAACTTCAGGGATTCCCGACTCCGTGCTGCTTAGAGCTGCTGCTAAGTCTAAAGAATTTGAGGCAGTGTATGGCAGGCGGCGTCAATTACCCACCAGCTCCAAAATAGCTTGGGAGGAAAAAACTGCCAGATTCATGCAAAATCTAGCACATTTTACGGCTGATTCTGATACCCACAAAATGGACTCAAATACCAGCATGGCCTCACTTTCTGAGTTTCAGAATGAGGTTAGGATTCTTCTGAAACAGTGTTAATATCGCCGTGGGATTGTTTATGTTTTTGCTTGGGTGACATGTCCATTATTAGTATAACTTCCTGGTATCCAGGAGTGAGCTTTTGTTGATAATGCTGATTCAGGGACAAGTAGTGATCAAGTTAGGATGTGGCCAATTTTGTATATGTGGATCTAATTAGTCTTTTGTATATAGTTATTGCTTCTAATGGCAAATACTGATCCAAAGGCCGCCATTTATTTGTCAATGAAAATTGAGCAATGATCGCCTGTTGAATTGTCTCTTGTTTGCATTTAACCTTATTTAGCCTCCATCCTGTTCAATTCTTGTACCACATCTGCTCCGAGACCACGGAATGTGTAAATATATGGCATTCAAAACCAGGTCATTTTTAAACACTAATGTGGCAAAATGCATGATTGAAAAATATAGGTATTCCAACCGTAATCAATTATGTATGACTAAGGAGCTAGTTTTTAACTGGACATAAGTAAAGATTGGTTAATCTGAAATATAATTTGAGAACAAATTGAGCATGACATAGGGGAAAAGTATGCATGTCTCTTGGTAGCACATAACAAGTTGCTTTATCATGTTATATCCTATTGGTGATATTGATCTTGGATTGTACACTTGTCCATATTTTACGTTGGGAATCACTGATTGGCATATCCCTAATCTTAATTTTAATTGGCTGGGTAAACTAGTGCAGTTACTGGCCTACTTGAATTCCAATTATTGAACTCTTATAGATATTTGTTAAGTTTATCTTTGGAAGATAAGGAAATATGGACTGTTGTTATCGCTTAAATCCATTCGTAATTTACTAGGTTAAAGTTTGCCAACTTTGATCTAGGATCTGCTTGATGCCATATGTAACATACTAATGTCTGCTAGCCAACGGCCTAATGTCTAGGCCTTTTAAGTGCAAAGATTACCCCTTTAACAAGACTGAAGAGGGAAAACACTAGTAGTAAACAGCTCATTGTATTCCTAGTACATCTTTGCATATGAAAAGATAGTAAATAACTATTCTAGTTTAGTTAGTGCATAAATATTTGTATAAGAGAAACACTTTTCATATGATACTTAATTGTTACTAGGTGTGATCGTTTTGCTGGAATTGGACACCCATGAATCCTTACTGATTTGACCAGATATTAAGCATGCACCATGATTGTTGGGTGGTTTACTCCCAAACAGTTGGGCAACAATTCATGATTGGCCCTTTAATAACTACTATTAGAAAAAACACATCTTTAATTCTCCCCTCACTCTCAACCCCTCTGGCTATCCTGAGTTGTTTATATCAGCTGCACTGTTTTTTTTTCCCCCCAAGTAATTCTTTTTTGAAAAAAAAATTGTTTTGCAGTTTTTGTGGATAAATATAAAATTGTGGTTACATGAAGAAGTTTGTTATGATTGAATGGCTGAGGTTTCAGTTTTACCCACTTTCACCTTGGCTGCCTGCCTTTGTCCTAATCACATGATTTGTTGGTTGCATACTTTTATTCAAAATTATTTGTGGAATGGTCACCTGACATTCTTCAAGACCAAGCAAAGAAATCTTAGTGGGTTTTGTTGGGCTTTGTTTATCTACCTTATGGCCAATACTCTACTTGTTGGTGATAATTTAGGGATTGGGTGTTTTTTCCCCAAATATAAATTCTTCTCAACCTCTTTTTAAATTTTCCTAATTTTCTTTTAATTGAACATGTTTGATAATCTCGTAAATTGTAACTATAATTAGATATGTTCTTTTCAATTTATTTTAATTTAATCGAACTTATTCTAAATTTATTCTACTAGTATTAAACTTAGGCTTGTTTTTTTCCCCTCCTCGCTCTTTTCAAAATTTAGATAACTTCAATTCTTAGTAAGGTTTAAAAATAGTTTGGAGTAAACATAAGTTCATTGCAAAAGAAGTTCAAAATAAGTTTAGCAAATAAATACAAATGAGCTATTCTAAAAAGTTCTCAGAAATAAATTTCAACAAAAATAACAGGACCATAGTTCTAAACTTATATTATGTACTTGTTCTGTGCTTATTTGTGATATATAATGTACTTGTTCTGTACTTATTTGTGAGAGTGAGGTTTGGCATAACTTATTCTAAACTTCTATTAAAAATTGTTCTTTTAAAAATAAAATCTAAAAAGAGCTACCCTTGTAGATGTTTTACTGGTATGAATTTTTTTTATTTTTTTCAATCAAACAATATATACACAATGTTACATCAGTATATACACAATATTACATCTATGTATTGTAAAAGTTGTGTTTATTTGCAGTAAGGCCCCACTCTTTTATGCGGTAATTTGCGATGTGGTATCGCACCACACCGCATTACTCAATATTCTACCACACTCCACCACATTTTACCACAATCATTACCAAAATATATTCTTATTTTTCTCTCTCCTCACTTTTCTCCTCTACTTTTTACATTCTCTCTCTTCACCTACCCTACCTACCACAACTCCACAACTTACCACAACCCACCACACTTCACCATTTTTTCAAATTACACCACATCGCACCATCACCACACCGCACCGCACCGCATAAAAGAACGGAGCCCAAGTGTACATGAATTTTAGACTATATAGTGCCTATAGTATAAGTTCCTATCCAAGAGACTAAATTGTATTCCCTCTGTTCCATATTAATTGTCATAATTTTGACTTTCACAGTTTCTAATGTTACTCTTTGATTGATAATTTCTCACATAATATATTATTAACAATTGCAATATTATACTTTTATGATAATATTTTTCGTTACGAGTCTAATGTTGGTAATTTTATATAACAACTCATTGTATATATTGAGAAATTTATGGTCCAAAATTTTGAAATTTGACTGCACGATTTTCAAAGATGACAATTAGGCCCTATTCTTTTCTGAGGTATTTTGCGGTATGGTGTGGTGTGGTGTAGTGTGGTGGAATTGTGGTGGGTGTGGCGGAATTGTGGTAGGTTATTGGTATGTGCGGTAGGTGAAGAGAAAGAATGTAAAAAGTAGAAGAGAAAAGTGAGGAGAGAGAAAAGTAATAATTTGTGGTAAAGTGTGGTGAGTTGTGGTAAACTGCGGTACCATAGAAAAGAACAGGGCCTTAATATGGACCGGAGGGAGTATCATATTTTGTTTGTTGTTACTTACACATCAGGATAATCATCAATATATATTAAAATAAGTGCAAAAAAAACAATATAGTAAAATAAACAATGCAGTTAAACATGTATAAAGCATGAATTTCTCTATTAACTTCTCAATTTCGCTTGAGTAGGGTTAAAAAAAAACTGTTTTTTGTCCTCTATTTTGGCAAATAATAATACTTTTCTTAGCTTCACTGTACATGTACATTGTAAGATTATCCAAATGAAAAGAGAAAAAAAGAAATGAAAAAATTCACAATGAGCCCCCTAAGCATCCAAGTTAGTGTCATCTCTGCCATTTACTTGCTCCTGGTGATCATGTCCATGACCTCTATTAGCATTTTGCATAAGAGCATCCTGTTGTCAAAAATAAACACAATACTTAGCCCTAAACCTGCCTTAAACATCGTATTATATTCTCCAAATCCTCGATCAAGAAGCTTTAATTTTATAAAACTTACATGTAAATTGCGATATCTTCTGACGCTGTTCTGAAGTGTTGTTATGGTCCGAATTATTATGAACATAGGAACGATAATTCCACATGTCTTCAACAGTAGAATCTGCAGTAGTTTGTCAACATAATTAAGTACATTAATCAATCTATGTAACTTAATGATATAATTAAGGATTTTTGGTGTAAGTTAGATGAAGTTGATGGATGCTTACTGTGAAAATGGAGAAAGGGTAGTGTCCAGCTTCACCCCTTAATGCATCAAGTAGATGTCTCATCAATAAAAGCGCTGTAAACTGTCAAATTTTACAACAAGTTTCAAGTTAATTACTCATTAATTAAGTGCAAGAATCAAACTAATTAAGCAACCACACAAATTAAGGGTATCTTGAGAAGGCTTGATAGATACCATCCATTTAATTTGCTTCAATTAATGTGTTAAGTTATCTAAGGCGTTAAGCTAAATTGCTCTAATTTTGACACGACTTGTCAAAACAAGGTAGATATTGAAGTTAATAGGTGGGGTCAAGCTAAAGTAACAACTCAATATTATTGATAGATATTTAGCCATTTTAGTTTGCTAAATATGTTATGTTTCAATAGTTTATCTCATATTATTGATATATATTTAGCAATATTATTAATTAAATTTATAACCCAATGACTACTCATTTTCCCCTCAAAGATTAAGATTAGGATCTACCCCTACTTGTGACCTATCACGTATATTTGAAGCAAACATGTTTTTTTTTTTTCGATTATTGAAAGCCAACAAGCTTAAATGTTCACAAAAAACAGCAAAATCGCATTACAAACCAACAGATCAACAACTCCAAAAAATAAAGGCTACAACTTGACACTGTTAAATATAAACAAACAACATGAACTATCGCGCTCACACAACAAAAAAATCTTCCCATCTCTAAGACAATGTTAGAAGGTCAATATGTTGAAGCAAGCAAGTTTTGGATGATACTTATCTGGTAGGAAGCCAACATACATTTAACATTTATTAGTTACATTTAGCGGAACCATTCTTTGAATGATGAGCTTGGGAAATGGTATGGGGATATCAATTCATTTTCAAAATCTATATATTGCCTCCGTCTCATATTGTTTCTCAATCCAACTATATTTAAAAGTCCAATGGTCATGGAAAATGGGGTGAAAAATGTGTAATGTACCAGAATTGCCCTTACTTTTCTCATGTGAAGAAAAATAAAAAAGAAACAAAAGAGTATTTATTAGGAGTATAATAAAAATTACAATAATTGGAATTATAAAATGGACAAACATTTTGGAACAAGAGAGTTAGGTAGATGGACAAACAATTTGGGACGGAGGTAGTATCTATTTCTATTATATGCATACACTTAAATGGGAAAGTGATGGTTAATGGCCAGCTGTTAATTAAAGTGGTGGTCTCTCCTTTGAAATGCTAAGCAAAAGCTTAAGAAAGTGACTTAAATGGTCATCATCAACCTATCTATAGGCTATGAGATAAGTTTTACTACTATATCCCATTTCTTTACATAAGTGGTGTAAGTGTAACACATCCTCAAGATGGGTTTTCCTCCTTTGGTGGAAATATGCATTTATTCAATTGTGTGAAAAAAATGCTTTAGTTTGTGAGATGGGACTAGCAAATTTGAGAACCACTCTTCCTTGAAATTAAAATCATATTATCTTCCCTTTTCCCCCCTTGAAAAGAGAAAAGAACTTCTTGCCTAATACCAAACACTATTGGTAGGCAACTTGGATTGGTATCATTTTGAGTACATATAATAAATCGGGCAATATATGAGAAATCAGTTGTATTTATTTTCTTTTTTTAAAGTTTAGTTTGAATTGGATAATTAAGACAAGGTTACATTTGAATTTGAAAAATAGAAATAAGAAGTATATTGTGGATGAGTTTTTTTTTTTTTTTTTATTATCAAATCCAACGATCAATATCGATATTTGAATGAAAAATTTATTGTTATATTCAATTTCCTTTTTTCTTTCTTTTCTCCTGAATAAGGTAGTTGTTAACAAACATACCTGACACCCCACAACACACAAAAAAGCAAGGAGGGGGAAAAAGAGAGTTTCAATAGTACTTACAATGAGAGCTAATGTTTTACAGCAAAAAGCGCTTGTATCTGAATCTGATGAAACTTCACTTATCATTGACAATGCTTCATTATGAAGTTCATGGTCAGGACTCGATGCTTCCATACTTCCTCTATTTCAAAAAATTTAAGAAAAAGTTCGTTATGACCAAATTGTTTACTTACATTAATTTCTATAGTCTAATTACAGTACCATTGATGAGTAATATATGCAGACAACAAAATATTCAAACAACTAAAGTATCAACATTAACTTTAGAGATTTGACATTTAGGCGTGCAAATTCTATAAGGGTGCGTCTGGTTGGTCAATAACCCTGGGGAAATAGTCAATTTTCTTAGGTTGACTTATTTTTCCCCATGTTTGGATGGGGGTTGACTTTGGGAAAGTTTTCACGATAGACCCACCATTTTCTCCATTTTCCTAGGGAAGATTTTCCTTATTTGGGGGGGGGGGGTTAACGGAAATTTTTCCCATGGAAAACTTCCTATGGGAAAAAATTTCCCTGGAGTTCCTGCCAAACACTCCCTTCAAATATAGCAACTCACATGGAGAAATCAAAGATGAAGCAAAGTTTTGTTCGTTTGGCAAAAGTCTTAAAACCATTGAAAACAACATTCTCATTAACTATTACTTAATTATATTCTAATTCTTTTGCAAGGTAGTGGGATCCTACTTATTTTACGTATTTTTACTTATCTAACCAATCTTATATTATCTTCTCCACCTTACTTTTTAGTTTCCATACATCCTACATACCTTCCAAATTAAAAGAACAAATAATTACACTAAAAGTTTAAACCCCCCCCCCCCAAAAAAAGGCATTATATATATTTCTTATAAATTATTTGTTTGTAAATGACTGTGTAGTTAAATTTTAGAACTTTTGGTTATCGATTACTAAGCATATATACTGATCCATCATTTAGAACTACCAGAATTATATTCATAGTGAAAAAAATATTATCTTACAAATATAATCTTATAACTTTTTGTGAACACATTTATAACAAATGATAGTCAATCTATCATCTTTGATACTATGAAAAGTGATTACTTAAATTTAATAAATTGACAATATATAAGAATAAAATATTTGTTAGGACAATGGTACCAGTGCCACAATACATAACTCAACTAGTCAAGTCAATATTTCACCACTTAAATTAAGCAAATTGACAATATATAAGAATAAACAGAAAACATTTTCACTTCTTAACGTTCATTTTTTTTAAAAAAGAAAAAATGATGAAAAAGACGAAGACGTTGGCATACCTAGTTCAAAAGTTTAAAGGGTAGTAGTAAAGGAAGCCTTTTTAATGAAAGCTTATTATTATATACCATAAGTATGCTTATGAATCATGCAATAATATAGTATGATGATTTATGAAGTAAAGGGGAGGAATTAAGTGTACCTAATGTTTATAATTTCATGTGCCACAATCATTTTTTTGGGTTGTTTAGGAACTGCTGTGTACCCTGGTTCATAATTCTGCAACAATTCATTGACATTTTTCTCATTAGCAAAATCATTCATTCAAACTGAGAGAAAGCCTAACAACTAAAACATTAAATCAAACTTTAATAACTAACTGTTAACATTGTGTTCTGCATTGTCTTCATATAATGTATAATTTTACTAATAATATTTAAAAATATGCCAACAAAAAGAGAATATTTGTCCTAGTAATAAGAAACTTCTGGATGATGTTTATTACCCTTAAAAAAAATGCAATCAAAATTTGACAATTTAAAGTTTACATATAAAAAAAAAAAGTGGCTGATCATAATTTGAAATGACAAAGGGTCAAAGTGGATGATTATTGATTACTTTCATTGCAGTTGTCCACCACATTCAATCTCCATAATAAGGTTTCCCATGTACCAAAAAAGAAAATAAAAAAATATGATTGAGAGAAAAAGAAAATTAAATAGGAGGATTATTTAGAAGCTTCAAGTTCAGGAATGAGAATAGAAAGAGAGAGAGGAAGACTTTGAGGCCAAGACAACTAAAATACAGGGCAAAAGCGATGTTCAAAAAGATCAGGATTCCTAATTTCAGGAAGAATCAAACAGTGTTTCAATTATTTATTTTTCGAAAATTAGTCCTAATCAATTGAAAGTGAATAGGAAATTGATGGAAAATTGGAAACCCAGTTGAAAATGATTCAAAATGAAAAAAATATCAAACACGTTAGAAAGCTCAAATTTCATCAAAATTCCCCAGAATTCGACCCATAATTGTTGGAAACAGAGCTGAAAATGATAAAAAAAACAGGGGCATGAAACAAACCTGCAAGCAAATTTCACAAACCGTGTCTCCTTTTTCATCACACCATCTCTGAATGCATTCTCTGTGAGCAAACTGCAATGAAACATCACAAAACAAGATTGCCCAGAAATTATAATCTCGAATTGGAATCCACAAATACAATCACACCAACCCAGAAATAACAAAAGCATAGATTTCATGAGGTAATTTTGGTACCTTAGCAGTTCCAGAGCAGGCACAAGGAGCTTCCAATTTCTTGCAACTTTCAAATTCAGCTTCGTGGCAAATTCTACAATACGTAAACTTATGCAAATCATCAACAAATAATACGACCTCTTCACTCATCTTCAATTTCCTCTGTTTTCTTTGATTTGATGATCAACTAACTTGTTGAATGGCTTGAATTTGCGTCCTCTGTTTTGCTCTGTTTCTGGGTATTTTGGGCATTGGGGTTGGGGAGTTTCGGTTTAAATAGGGAGTGGAGGTGGGACCTGGATTTCCGAAAGTACCCCTGTAGTGGCTTTCAAAAATGAAAATGGATATGTATGCTCACTTGGATAGAAATGCTAGCTGTACCTTTTCTCCGAGTATAGGACAAACAAGGCTCCCATGACTCGGAATTGAGCAAGTAGAATATTAGAAATAGGGGCCTACTTCACTATTTGTCTCAAAGCTTCGATGTTCATGAAAACTCTAAACAAGGCAAGGAGGGGATCCTCGGAGTTTCTGAGTTTGATTTTAGTTCTTTTTTTTTTTTGGAGGGTAAGAAAATGGAATATTCAACTGATTTATTGGCCACACGATAAAAATTCAGGTGCGGGTTAAATTTGGATTAGTCAAATTAGTCTACATAAATATTCTCTCTATTTTATATTAAATGTCTATAGGCATCATCAATTTCTCAATATATACAATTCTCTAGTATAAGAAAGTATTATGAATAGATTCATCATTAAAAATAAGATTATTGGATGATAATACACTGAACTTTAGGGGTATTAGATAATAATGCACTGAACTTTTTTTTGGACTGTAATACACTGAACTTTGAGGTTATTGGACAATAATACATATGAAACAATTCCGATGGCGGTTGACACGATGGTGGTTCTACTTCAATGTGTCATTTTTCTTTTTCTTTTTTTCTGAAAAAAATATATTAGTCATCCTGTTTATGTGGATTTTTTTAGATGACAAAAATTTTAATTTTTTTTGTGTGTGTCATTTTCTCAACTTGCCACGAGGATCACTACCAAGTTAACCACTATTGGAATCATTCCGGGTACATCATTGTCCACTACCATCAAAGTTCAGTATATTAGTGTAAAAAAAAAAAAGTTTAGTACATTATTGCCCAAATACCTCTAAAGTCTAGTGTATTATCGTTTAAAAATCCTTAAAAATATTATCATAAGAATGTAATGTTGTAATTTTTTGGATTTTTGGACGCTAATATACTGAACTTTTGGGGTATTGAACAATAATGCATTGAACTTTGACCTTGGACAATAGTGCAATGAATTTTGAGAGGTGTTGGACAATAATGCACCCGAAACAATTTCGACGGTGTCTAACTTGGTGACGATCTTACGTGGCAGACTGAGAAGATGAATAAGCTAAATAATATCTAAATTTATGACGTGTCAGCTAATATACACAAGCAAAGATGATTTTATACAACTACAACAACAATCTCTCATCGAAAACGGTTTAAACAAATGTGATTTTATGTTTTTTTTTACTCTTTTCAAAGTGATTTTCTTTGCTTATGTGTGGATTAGCCGACATATCATAAATTTAAATATTTTTGTACCAGTTGATCTCCTTCACATGCTATTTAGGATTGCTACCAAGTCAATCACTACCAAAATCGTTCTGAGCACATTATTGTTCAACACCCCCAAAATACAATGTATTATTATCCAATGTCAAAATTCAATACATTATTGTCCAATACCTCAAAAGTAAAGTATATTAGCATCCTTTATAAAATATACTTTGAGAAATTCTTAATTAAAGCAAGACATTAGGACAATTAATATGGAACGAAGGGAGTAGATGTCAGGACTCTTTTTTTTTTTGGTCGGATAATTTGAACGGAACTAAATTCGGGTCAAAACTGGGTTCAAACAATGCAATATACAAAAGAGAAATATTGTGTATAAATATTTGGTCAATTCAAACAATGAGTTCAGACGAAACCAAACTTTTTCAGGTTGAATAAAATTTTGTCAGCACTATATAAGATATGTTTGATTGGAATATATACAAATTTTATGTTGAAGTACAGTACATAATTAGAAGAAACTATTTATATTTCATAAATTGATGGATCATCTTGCCATGCCCGTTGTTTCGAACTATAGTTTAAAGAAGTGTCCCACGAATTTTCAAAATCATACTTTTCGAAAGAAATATGCCGATTCAATGTATTTCTTCGTTCAAAAATTTCTTGTAGAAAAAATTCACAGTCAAAATGTTGAATATTATAATAGATATATTTTTAAGCAACACAGTTCTTCCCTGATATTAAACAAGTAGAAAATCATTAAGACGATATATAAAAAACTAACCATTTCAACCTGAACTCGCAAAACTGAGAAAGAAACAAGATAATTCAAATAAAGAAAGTTGAAGGGTCTATAAAAAAAAACAATGTTGAAAGAAGACGGGAGATTTTAGTTTAGTTTTGTTAATTTTATGAATGTTTGGTTAGAAATAAATAATAAATATTTGAATTCAACTTGAGTCATATTCCCCTTCTTTTATACGGCTGGCTGCGGTGTGACGTGGTGCAGTGTGGTGGAATTGTGTTGGGTTTGGTAAAGTTGTGGTGGGTTGTGGAAAATTGTGGTGGGTTTTTGCTTTAATAATTATAAATGTATTTGAAAATGTGAATTTGTAATTGAAAAAAGTGAGATAAAGTAATTAGAAAAAGTAGATTGTGGTGGGATGTGGTAATGTGGTAAGTTGTGGCGCGTCGTGACACCACAGCCAGTCAGCCACATAAAAGAACAGAACCTAATTTTAGTTTGAATTATGGTTAGAATTATTTATCAGAATTTGATTCAACATGATTTGGGTTTATAATATAAAGTGAGAATATATAAGGAAAAATAAAAATTGCATTTTGAATTGTGTTCAAAATTATTTATGAGAGTTGATTTAGGTACAAACATTACAATTATTATTCTATTAGAGCACATGTAATGCGAAACTCTATCAATGGATTTTTTCTTTTCTCTCTTCTAATTATCACCCTCTCTTCTCTCTCCTAGTATTAAAATTTAAAACTCAAAGGAACGAAAAAAAGTTAGGAGAAATGGGGTGACAACTAAGAGAGAGAAGAGGAAAATTCTATTAGTAGAGTTCTGTATTATTATTATAGGGTTTTTCTTTTTGGAGTTCTGTTATAGCTTAGAATTTGAAACATGAAACTTTTCAAATCAATATTTCAACTTATCATATAGTTTTAACTTTGGTTTTTAAAATTTAAGATATGAATATATAAGCTAAGGAAAAACATTGTTTTAGAGGTTGGGGGTTGAATCACCAACCTACAAACCTTGCTGGTGGTCGAATCCGACCTATATTCGCCTAACTTGGATATAGTGATCAACATGTTTCCATTATGTTTTGTGAATCCCCCCGCAACAAAAGAAAAAAAAAAGAAGAAAGAAAACCAAACACACTCACAAATTAATTGAAGCTTTTTTTTTTTTATTAAATTTACAAAAAAGTCGTCCAAATTGTTTCTACTTTCAAGCACTAATTAGCTAGTAAACTTTAACCCTGTAGGTAAATTATCTAGTTTACCCAATTTACCTCTTAAAAAAGGATTCATCCTTCTACTCCGGTTCATGTTATAAAAAATTTAGATTGAATCAACATTGTTGTGGGATCCAAGGAGGTAGCTCACTTCAACCAAGACCCATGGTACACAAGTTAAGTGATGTTCCATCTTAAAACCAATTGGTGTTAAGAGGAGTAGCTCACTTATATACCATGTGCTTTCTCTTTACTTTTTCGATGTGAGACATTTACTCATGGGTGAATCCCAACAATCTCCCCCTTTATATATGAGTCTCTCCCCCTTGATCAGAAGCCTCTTTTTTTACCAAAGTTTCAAGTCACCTTCAGGAGCCCATCATAGCCGCACCTTACTCTACAGAGCCGCACCCTACTCCACCTGAGTCTCATGTCACCACTCTGTCTCAAGAGTCCCAGCCGCACCTTACTCCACAGAGCCGCACCCTACTCCACCCGAGTCTCATGCCACCACTCTGAGCATTCAGGAGACCCAGCCGTGCACGCGCTATGGTCCATGTTCCTGTCCACGGTGATCTTCCCGCACCTTGCACGTGCCCAGCCGAACGAACCATCGGCTTTGATACCACTTGTTGGGGGATCCAAGGGGGTAGCCCACTTCAACCAAGGCCCATGGTACACAAGTTAAGTGAGGTTCCATCTTAAAACCAATTGTTGTTAAGAGAAGTATCCCACTTGACTTATATACCATGTGCTTTCTCTTTACTTTTTCGATGTGGGACATTTACTCATGGGTGAGTCCCATCAAACATGTTATTAGAAGGGCTTCAATTACTGTTTGTTTGGTTATTAGAGAGTGTTGGGATTCACTCATGAGTAAAAATGTCTCACGTCGGAAAAGTAAAGAGAAATGACATGGTATATAAGTCAAGTGTGTTATTCCTCTTAACACCAATTGATTTTAAGATGGAACATCACTTAACTTGTGTACCATGAGTCTTGGTTGAAGTGGGTTCCCGCATTGGATCTCCCCAACAAAGAGGGAGGCGAGGGGAGGGTATTAGAGGGTAGGGAAAGGGATGGGAGGGGGTCTATTATTATCTTGTTTGGATTATAATTGTTGTGTTTGGATTAGAAAAGGGAGGGAAGTAGAGAGAGGGGAGGAAAATGAAATAGTTGGTAATAATATTATATTAAAGTTATTTTCTTTTTTTTTTCTTTAACACATAATGAGTTCCCCTCCCCTCCCCTCCGTTAACCCTCATATTAGGGGGTTAATAAAAATGGGATTAATGGAGGGGAATTAAGGTAAATGATTACCCTCCCATCCTATTTATTTTTCCAAACATAGGTAAAGGAGGTTATTTAATATTATTTCCCTCCTTTCACCTCTCTTCCCCTCTTATAGTCTCAATCCAAACCCATTGTTAAATTAGTCTAATATTTCACTAAAATATCCAAAACAAGGTAGTGACGGTAGACATAAAAATACACAAAAATTAATGTAAAAATTACCTAAATTTAAATTTCTGGCCAATATACTAAATTCTTCTTATTTTATAAATTTATGTCAATCAAACTTTGAAGCCCCTGGAAAATTCAAAGAAATGAAAGATATCAATGTGGTAGGGTTGTGTTACTTGGCTATGTGGGAGGTTTGCAAATCATCAGTTATCACCAAGGTTGTTAAAATCGGGATCCTAACTCGGATCCATGGGTTAGTTAGGATCGAAACTAACCCACGTAGGACTGTGGATCGGAATGTAGATAGTAGAATCGCATCGAGGATTTTGGATGATAAAATCAGAGGATTGTAGATCAAGATCGGGATTTTAATAACTATGGTTATCACTTATCGGAACGCTTCAAAAGGATTGAAAAAAAAAAGAAGAAAAGAAGTCATGTGATTGATCCACTTTTGAGCGTTATTTTTTTTTAAAACCCAGGTAAAAACGTTCGACAAACAAATTAACCATAGGGGACCCTTCTCTCAAGGCATCTCCTTAAGTCGTCCGCATACAAAATAAAACAAAAATCCAAAGAGGGGCTTGAGCACCAAGTTGCGGAAAAACTAATCGAGTGCCCCAGATTGGCCATACAGTCAGGCGCTACATTCGCCTCCCTGTAGATGTGGTCAATAGTATACTCTTCCAAGATAAGTAGTAACTTTTTGATGTCCCTGACTACCATATCAATATGCCATGGTGTGTTGACCAACTCCTTTATAGCCTAAATAAGGATGAGGCTATCACCTTCAATCTGAATTTTTTTGAATCCTTCTTGAGTAGCTTGATGGAGGCCGAACCGGAGGGCCAAAACTTCTGTCAAAAGTATAGAGTGCGAATAAATTGGCATAGCTCTTGCTTCTCTTAGCTGACCCAAATGATCTCGAATAACATAACCAGCTGCTCCACCTTGTGTGTTTAAAGAGCCGTCGAAGTTAAGCTTTACCCATCCGTACGACGGCTGTTTCCAACGCACATGAATAGTATTTTTAGCGCGTGGTCCAGCCTTGCGGTTGTGTGAACGGTTTGGTTGTCTTGTTAGGTTTTAATCTTTTGTTGAGTACTTGCTGGTACCACTTTAAGATGTTGTGTTTCTGTTTTGTCAGCAAACTATGTTTGCTATCTATTTTTTGTTACTTTCTTGTTTTATAGTTTTTTTTCTAGCATCTTTGATACTCGTCTAGTCTTATAAGACTTTCAATAATCCAAAAATAGCTACTTCGTCCGTATCATATTTGAAAATTGTGCAATCAATTTTTTAAAATGTTAACTATAATTTTTTTCAATATACACAATGATTTGTCATATAAAATTACTACCATTAGATTGTTAATTAAAAATATTATTCTAAAAATATAATATTGCAAGTGTTAATTAAATATTATATAAAAATCATCAATCAAAGAATAAGATCTTTACGCCGTGACAATCAATAAAATGATAATTAATAAGGAATAGAGAGTATTGTCCGAAGACGGTAACGAAAAACAATATCCCAAGATTAAAGCATTATAATATTCAATAAAATATTATTGAAACACTAATCAGCCAAAAGGTATAAAAAATTATAAAATATTTAATAAATGATTTGATAGAATGAAAAGATGTAGATTAGTATATTACAATTTGGGTCATGAGTCATGGCACAAGGGACACGGTTTGAGCAAGCTGGGAATCCCAAAGATTTGGAAAAGTGTTGTGGAACGTAGTGGTGAAGTCACTTGGATGAATTAAGCTAAGAAAGGTGTCAAAGCACAAAGCTAGCTTGCATTCTATTACTAATGCTTTGGAGACCAAGTCAATTCCTGCCATCGCAATTAAGACAAGTCAAACACGTACAAGTCAACCCTGTATTAAATGGTTTCTTACCTTTATCCTAGCTACCAACATGATCTTCTCTACCATGCCATGCACATTACTCCTCCCGTTCTAAATTAATTGTCATATTTCACAATTTTGCATATACTAATGTTCAATTAAAAAAACTACCTAGTTTATTAAATATCACTATTTTCCAAGGTATTTTTCGCATATCAAGGTGTGGGTAGTGAGAGAATGTGAGTATGAGTAGTTTTATTGATTGGAAAAGTAAAAAGTTAACATAATTATTAAAGTTAAAATAATTAAGTTAGGTATGGGAAAATGAAAAGTGACAATTATTTTGGAATAAAAAAAGTTAGTTTAAGTGTCAATTAATATGGAACGGAGGGAGTACAATTTTTTTTTACATAAGTAAGCGATCTTATTCATTGAGATCCTTTGGTGAATAGTCCAACAGGTCTGTAATGAACGAGCAGCAAACCTGTAATAGACAAAGAACAGAGGTGTCAATGACTTAAAGTAGGACTCTACTCCTAACCCGCAACATTCTTCGAAATGGTAAAGGAGAAATGTTCCCTCATGACTCGAGTTTTGGAGGAAAGAGATAGAAGGTAGACCACGTGGTAAGAGGCAATTGACATGCACATTACAACCCTTGGACTCTTCATATTCCATCCATTTTACAGTATATTATTTCTCATTATGACCTACAGGGTATGTACATTAGTCAACCTTTGTAAACTTTTATTGTGAGTCATTGAATATATACCATGCTTTAAAATATAAAATTAATATCATTGGATCATTTTGTAAAAAAAATACTTTTATGTGGATACAATGGTGTAATTTTGGTAAATATATAACATTGGAAAGTTAAAATTGTGTATTCAAGATTCTGAAAATTCACAAATAACTAACTTTCTTTTTTCCCATAATATCTGTCATTTTACATGAGGGAAGACTGCCTACATATAGCTAACCTGCTTAACGAGGCATTCAGGTATATCATCCCATTCTTTTTTCCCCTATTCGCTTTGCCCTCTAAGTTGCTTTAAAAATTGTTTCTGAAATGATTTTGTCCTCGTTTTTCAAAATATTTTATTTATTGGGTCCATCGGAATCAACCTCACATGGGGAAAAGGATTCCTACATCATAACTCTCTTGGACCTCGTGTTTGCTACCAAGGTTTGTTGTTGTTGTTGTATGTTGGAAATATTTCAAGAGTATAAGACAATTATATAGCCTAAAGAATAAAGTATATCAAGTATAAGGATCATATATAAGTGAAATAATAAGAATATGATCAACACGAGTGAAACAGGAAGCAACACGGATCGTGTTGTCTTCCAGAGAGCAAGAAAAGTATTCTTGGGCTCAACACGGGTCGTGTTGGAACAACACGGGTCGTGTTGCACCCAACACGGACCGTGTTGATCCAACACGAGTCGTGTTGAAGGCCAGGATTGTTTTAAATGCTAACATCTATATGATTTTGTGTAATTAGTGTTTGATATCGTTATTATGCACGATTTTTATGAGATTGCAACAGCTATATGACTTGACTTGGTCAAGGTCATATTAAGGCATAATCTCATCATTAAGACTCTTGATTATCCTTTGACTAGGGTATCCTAAGTGGATGGAATTCTCCTACAAATAGGAGACATCCTAGGCTATTTGAGACACACCATTCTAAGCTAATCACAACCTCATTCTTGTCTAGACTGCAACTATACTTCAGTGATTCAAGTGAGAATCTATTTCTTGAGTGTTACAAGAGCTAAGTTTTATCCCTTTGAACATTTAAGGTATAGTAAATAGTTCTTAAGGAAAGTGAGTATTAGGCCACGACTCTTAACGTTATCCAAGCGAGTTTCCATTGTCATATATATCGTTTACTCCCTTTCCTCCAATAATCTTAAGAACTATTTAGAAATGGCCTCGCTTCGTGATATGTCTAGCAATTTTCAAAAGCTAGAGCGCTTTGAAGGAGTGGATTTTTGATGGTGGCAAAGCAAGATGGATTTCTTGCTAACAACTATCAATGTGGCATATGTGCTTAACATTGAGATTTCTCCCAAGGTGAATCAAGAACCTTCGGCCAAGAAGGTGACAACCGAGGAGCCTCCAAAAGAAGATGCAGCCGCCAAGACTTCCACGGGAGATGGAGGCAAGGAACAAGGAAAAGACAAGGTGCCCATGGAAGATACGGAGGCTACTCGGCAAAGGCTAAAGATGGAGAATGACGACTACATATGTAGAGGATGCATTCTCAACGGGATGAGCGACACCCTCTTCGATGTTGTAACACCCCGCTTTTTTTTTTAACTGACTAACTTTGATGTTGTGGTTTATTTTAAGTGTTTAAATTATATCTGTGTGATATTTTAATGTGTTATTTTATTTTTAATTTGTGTTAGTTCTTGTAGTATTAATTAGTTTACTTGTTACTAATTGGATGTTGAGAAAAGAAAAAAAGAGTGAATAAGAAAAAGGAATAAGAAAATGAAGGGAAAAGGAGAAAAGAAAAGAAAATAAAAACATTAGGGGAGGGGGGTTATCACGTTAAACACACACAATCAGATAGAAAAAGAGAGGGGTTGAGAGAGAATAAGAACAAGAAGAAGAGGAAGAAGAAGAAGATCTGGCAGTCCGGTTTTTGGTTCCGATCGACGCACAAACGACCTCCGATCGACTCAAATTTTAGTATGTTGTTCCTGACACATTCCTCTTCATATCCAACGGTGTGATTGTCGTTTTGACCTCTCTAGCTCGAGTTATAGCCCAGAATCAGAGACTTACGGATTGTGTTGTTTCACTAATTTTGGTGAGTAATTTCTTATCTTTCTTTGATAAAATTGATAGGGAAAGATTTTGATTATGATTTATACTCGAATTTGGAATTGAATTGCATGAATTTGAGTTGTTTTTAGGGTTTAAAAGATTAGAAAACCCTAATTGGAGTTGTTAGAAACCAACCTTTGGTTTGCATGTGTTGGATTGTTAAAGTATATGATTTTGATGAGACTTGATGTTTTGGTTGTGAATCTGAGTTTGCATGTATTAGATTGTGATTGTTGCTTGAATTTTAGGGTTTGAAAAACAAGAATTATGGATGAAAACTATTAGAAAATTCGTATGCACAGGGATTGGGTTACTGTTTGATTTATTTTGAATTATTGGCTTACCCAAATTGAACAAAAGTTTTACTGTAGGTTCGAGATGCTATTAGACAGCTTGTGGTACATTTTCATGAATTTTGGAGTTGCATTCTGTGAGATATAATTTTTAGAGTGAAACTGCCCTGTTTTTCAGTTCAAATTTGATGAAATTGTGTGAATTTTCGTGAATTATGTGTTTAGCTTTCATGTCTATAAATTTTACTGTAAATTCTTTATGGTATATATCATGTGTGTTTAAGATTTCAAGAATTTAGGATGTTTATTTTGAGAGTTATGGAGTTTTGTATATATATGTTTAATTGGTGTAAATTGGGCTTGTTCGTGTGCTAAGTGGAGTTGTAAATTGTGAAAATAATGTGTATTAGGTCTTGAAATCAGTAAGTATGGAAAATATTATGATGTATGACATATATTGTGCCTTGTTGGATGTTTATCTTGTTGACTTGTATGATTTACTTAGCTTCAAGAGATGGAATGACTTGTGTTTGTTCGTGTTAATGGCGTAATTAAGCTAAAGTTGGGGAATGAGATTTGTGTCTTACTTTGGGCTATTGCTTATGTGTCGTTCTAGGACTATGGCCATAGTAGTAGCGTCTTTGTGTCAGGTCGCCTGGTAGGTACCAGGATGTGATTTTCGACCTGTTTGTTTTGGATCTATGTGAGTCCCTAGTTGGTACCTTGAGTGGGCTCCGCCCGGTCCGCTAGGATGTGAATGTGACCACATAGTTTGTGAATTAAGAATATCTGCGCTCTAGAACGATGGGTCCCTGGTTCACCAGGATGTGTTTGTGACCCTTGTGATATATAGGTGCTAGTCCAGTGAGTTATAAGTTGAGTTCCCCTACAACAAGTTACTTTGATTAATTGAGAAAACTGTGTTATGTTGTGATTTGTGTTAAGCTTTCTGAAATTGAAAGATTGTGATTATGTGTGACTTTGATTATGAAGTATGGTGTGACTTTGATAAGAATGTGATATTTTAGTTAAATTATGCGATATGTATGTATGAGTTATATGAGCTTATGGTGATTCTTTGATATAGATCCCTTTGTCACTTCCCTATGTTGTTGCTTTTTAGAAAGTAATGGTATGTGTATAGGACAATATTCTTATGTGCTAACTTGTTAATGTGCAAAGTGTAACACGGGGGAGATAAGGATTATTTGCTGGGCTCGGGGAGCTCATCACCTCACCTCTTTTACAGGTTTTCAAAGCTGAAAGGCAGGAAGGTACCTTAAGCGACTAGGTCTTGAAGTCTTTTGAAGTCATGGCTAAGAAGGAGGCTTAGAGTTATATGTTTGATTCCGAATATGTTGTTAAGTTTAATATGGATGTATTCGGTGTGTACACTTTGTTGATGTAAGTATGTATGGATTTGCATGTGCTAGTTTGACTCCAATGACCTAAGTTGAGTTTTGTTATGGGGAAAAGCTTCCGCTGCGCTACGATTTTTGGGAATAACTATGGTTTGGAGTTTAGGTAGCCTTGTGGGTGTCCAAGGAGGACCCCACGACAGTGACGTGGCTAGCCACCCTAGGTTGGGGCGTTACAGATGTTTATCAACATGTGGAGATGGCGAAGAAACTTTGGGAGATGCTTGAGGCTAAGTACATGTCGGAAGATGCGTCAAGTAAGAATTTTCTTGTTAGTCAATTCATGAAATTTAAGATGGATGATATTAGGAAAATTCTAGATCAATTCCATGAGATTCAACGTATTTTAAGTAACTTCAAGCAACACAATTTGAACATGGATGAATCTATAATCGTATCCTCTATTATTGACAAGCTACCTTCTTCTTGGAATGAGACTAAAAGAACTCTAATGCACCAGAAAGAGGATATGTCTCTTGAAGGTTTGGCTAACCATCTTCGGATTGAAGAGGAGTTACGCCTACAAGATGGTATCAAAGAGCAATCTAAGGTCCATATGGTGTAAGAGAATAAGGGAAACAAGAATAAGAACAAGAGCCACAACAAATCTAGCAAGGGAATTCAAAAGCCTAAGCAAGTTTGTTGGGAATGTGGCAAACCGGGGCACACAAAGAGAGAGTGTTACCAATGGAAAAAGAAGCATGGTCTTTTGAACAAAGATACATCTAAGGGCAAGAGTAAGGAAAAGGAACCTAATTCCTTTATAGCCATGATTAAGGATCATATTAACATGGTATCCATTGGTTGTAATGATTGGTATATAGACTCGGGTGCGTCAAGGCATGTTTGCGTTGACAAGAGTTTATTCAAGACTCTCAAACCGGCGGATGATGGTGTGAAACTCTACATGGACAACAACCATCTGGTGAAAGTTGAAGGCATTGGGCAAGTGGAACTAGTTTTCACTTCCGGTAAAACTTTGCTTTTAAATGATGTGTATTTAGCTCCAGAAGTTTGTAGGGAAGGGATATGCTTATGGGGAGATGTTTAAGTTGAATGCGAAAAGTAATAAAGATGGCATGATTTCCGCTTATATGCATGTGTCTATTTTGAATAAGTCTTTTCTATGGCATGCTAGATTAGGATATGTGAAATTTTCAAAGTTGAAGGAAATGTCTAATCTAGATTTGATTCCTAAGTTGAATGATGACATAGAAAAATGTAAGACATGCATGCTTAATAAAATCACCAAAAGTTCATTCTCAAGTATAAACAAAACTTCTAAATTGCTTGATTTAATTCATAGTGATTTAGGAGATTTTCATAGTACACCTTCTATGGGTGGTAAGAAGTATTATGTGACATTCATTGATGATTATTCTAGATATTGTCAAGTTTATCTTTTAAATTCTAAAGATGAAGCACTTGAAAAGTTTAGAGTTTACAAAACTAGAAGTGAACTTCAATGTGAGACCTTGATTAAGACTTTAAGATCCGGTAGGGGAGGGGAATATTATGATCCAAAGTTTTTCCAAGAAACGGGCATTGTTCATGAGACAACCGCCCTACACCACAACAAAATAGGGTTGCGGAAAGGAAAAATAGAACTTTAAAAGAAATGGTGAATTCTATGTTGTCTAACTCCGGTTTAAGTAATGGATTTTGGGGTGAAGCCATTTTAATGGCTTGTTATATTTTGAATAGAGTTCCTTTCAAAGGGAATTCTAGTACCCTATATGAGTTATGGAACAAAAGAAAGCCAAGTCTTAAGTATTTTAAGATTTGGGGTTGTAGGGCTATTGTAAGAGTCCCAGAACCTAAGAAAAGAAAATTAGGTGAAAGAGGAATTGAGTGCATCTTTATAGGCTATGCTCAAGATAGCAAAGCTTATAGGTTTTTTGTGGTTGAGCCAAATGAGTACATTTCGGTGAATACCGTAATGGAGTCAATAGATGCAATTTTTTGATGAGACTAGGTTCTCTTCAATTCCTAGACCTAAATATATGAGTCAAGATATTGTTCCTCTAATTGATCCTCAAGATGAAAATCATGAGGGTATATCCATACAAGATAATCTTTTGAATCATGATGTTACTCATGATGAAGAAGATGAAAATATTGAATTAAGAAGGAGTAAAAGATCAAGGAAACCAAAGGATTTTGGTTCGGACTTCTATGTTTATTTAGTAGAAGGATCAAGGGACTCAATTGAAAGTGAGACCCTATGTATGTACAACATAGATAAGGATCCTAAAACTTTTAAAGAGGCTATGAAATCTCATGATGCTTCTTTGTGGAAAGAAGCGGTACAAGATGAGATTGATTCAATAATGGAAAACAATGTTTGGATATTGGTTGATGACATGTTGATCTTTGGGACCGACATGGAACAAGTTGATAAGACCAAAGAATTTATATCCTCAAAGTTCTCTATGAAGGACATGGGTGAAGCGGATGTAATTCTTGGTATTAAGATCATTAGAAATAATGATGGAATAAGTTTATCTCAAGAGCATTACATTGAGAAAATATTAAACAAGTTTGGAGGTGATAAGATATATCCAGCAGTGACACCTTATGATTCAAATAAGAAACTAGAGAAAAATTTGGGTTCTCCGGTTAATCAATTTGAGTATGCTAAGTTGATAGGAAGTCTCATGTATGCTATGACAAGTACAAGGCCAGATATTGCTTATGCAATTGGCATGTTAAGTAGGTTTACAAGTAATCCGAGTAATATGCATTGGTTTGCAATTCGGAGAGTATTAAGATACTTAGCTGGTACTAAAGGTTATCAACTCACTTATAAGGGAGAACCTTCGGTATTAGAAGGATACTCGGATGCGAGTTGGATTAATAAAGGGGATTTCTCCTCTACCAGTGGATGGGTGTTCCTTTTAGGAGGTGGAGCGATTTTTGGGGTTCTAAGAAACAAGCTAATATAGCGGACTCCACTATGTCTTCAGAATTAGTGGCATTATATGCTGCTTGTAAGGAAGCGGAATGGTTAAGGAACTTATTATTGGAAATACCGGTTTGGTATAAGCCAATGGCTCCTATCTCAATTCATTGTGATAGCAAGTCTACTCTGGATGTTGTATATAGTCATGTCTACAATGGCAAATCAAGGCACATTGGTTTGAGACATGCTTATGTACATAAACTTATAAGAGATGGAGCAGTGACTTTAAGTTATGTCAAATCAAAAGAAAATATAGCCGATACTTTAACCAAAGGATTGACTAAAGATTTGATAATAAGTACTTCAAAAGGGATGGGTTGTAGCTCAAAAAACTACTAATTACAACAAAGACTCAACTTTACGAATTGGAATACCACCAATTTCTAAAGTTCAAATGAGTACGGAGTTGTTTAAATTAGTAGGAAGCATCGATTTTTATCCCAAGGTCAAGTGATGCTTAGGAAATCTGTAATGATAAGAGGTTGAGTAGTAGCACTCTTAATAGACTTTGTGGAAAGCCTAATTACAGGGGTGGTATAATTACAAAGTCTACCTATGTAAGTCTAATGTGTGGCCGCATAAAGGAACTATGAGCTAAAGTTCTGAAACACTTATGAAGGATAAGGACACAAGGCCGGATAATAATGTCAAAGGAATTTACACTCAAGATTTAAAATGTATGTGTGTTATGAGTATAGTTGGTCAATATAAATCCAAAGTTCAAATCTATGTCTACTTTGTGATTTGGATTCAATTTTGGCTCATATACACTAAATGAAAAGTTCAAAGAGCAATCTACTTTTCATTAGGCATATGTTTTGTGGATTCTCTGGTGATTACAAGTTAAGGTATATCTCAAATAGCGGGGGTACAAGATCCTTAAGGAAAGTTATTTCAAGGGTTTTTACATACTCTTGAAATAGCGGGGGATTGTTGGAAATATTTCAAGAGTATAAGACAATTATATAGCTTAAAGAATAAAGTATATCAAGTATGAGGATCATATATAAGTGAAATAATAAGAATATGGTCAACACGAGTGAAACAGGAAGCAACACGGATCGTGTTGTCTTCCAGAGAGCAAGAAAAGTATTCCTGGGCTCAACACGGGTCGTGTTGGAACAACACGGACCGTGTTGATCCAACACGGGTCGTGTTGAAGGCCAGGATTGTTTTAAATGCTAACGGCTATATGATTTTGTTTAATTAGTGTTTGATATCGTTATTAAGCACGATTTTTATGAGATTGCAACAGCTATATGACTTGACTTGGTCAAGGTCATATTAAGGCATAATCTCATCATTAAGACTCTTGATTATCCTTTGACTAGGGTATCCTAAGTGGATGGAATTCTCCTATAACGGAGACATCCTAGGCTATTTGAGACACACCATTCTAAGCTAATCACAACCTCATTTTTGTCTAGACTGCAGCTATACTTGAGTGATTCAAGTGAGAATCTATTTCTTGAGTGTTACAAGAGATAAGTTTTATCCCTTTGAACATTTACGGTATAGTAAATAGTTCTTAAGGAAAGTGAGTACTAGGCCACGACTCTTAGCGTTATCCAAGCGAGTGTCCATTGTCATATATATCGTTTACTCCCTTTCCTCCAACATTGTATCTATCACCTTACAATTCCAATAACACATTAATTACTAATTTATCAAATTAAGCTTATTAAGCGTATCTTTTTTTTTTCAATTTTTCTTTTTTATTCACCATTTTATTTACCTATTTTGTATTTCTAAAAATATAAATTAATATAAAGTAGAAATTTTCTTGATTTTGTGAATTGTGTCTAAAATGATAAATAATTTGAGAAGAGGGAGTAAACTTTATATGTTGAACACACCCAAAAGTAAAAGTAGTTGCAAATTGATTATTAAAATTAAATGAGCACTTTATATATCTGAGGTCACTTAGAGCTTCTGCAATAGCGAGTTTGAAAGTGACATGATGGTGAAGTGGCGTGTGCGAGGACAGGAAAGACAATGCAGCGATGGGGAAGAGTGTCGGCAGTGAGAATAACTCGAACTCATGCTCACCGCGGGAGGACGAAGACGAGATTCTCGACATTTTTTTTATTTTTTGTTATAGTTTATTTAAATTATTAAATGTGGAGGGTACACTTTTTTTTTAATAATTATTTGAATCAGACTCACATTCATTATTGAAAAACAAGTTAATGTGAAGAGTCTAATTCTATCTCTCTTGATGGGTCATACCGCTTCCACATTATTCGGTGATTATAACTCATGCTCACCATTGTGGGTGCTCTTATGTCAGGTCGGGATTCAATTATTCAATGGATCTGAAATTAATGATATATGATAATCTTTAACCATCAAATCTCATTGGATAGATGGATGTTAGAATATAAAATTATTATTGAATCTTCAACTATTAATTTAATTAGTTTTTTATTGATATATGGTTTTACTCCCTTCATTTTTTATTGTTACCCCGTTTATCGTGTTGTCAATTTTGACGGTTAATTTTTCGATATATATAATGATTCAGACACCGTATTCATACTAAAAAATACTTTTAGAAAATTATAAAATTAGATATTACATGAGAAATTATTGAAGAAATATGAACCTTGAAAAGCGTGAAAGTCAGTTATTTAGAAATGAAAGGAATATATAATAGCAAAGACAGACTAAATAAGAAGTGTCAAGTTTGAATTTCAGTAACCACATATTCATTCACGTAGGGTTAAGGTGAGCCTCTTTAGCATTCACGCGCATTCAGATAAGAGGATTTGTTGGAGTATAAAATCATCATTTACTCAACTACCCACTTAAGCTTTTAGACGAAATGTATACTCTCTTCGTTCCATATTAATTGTCGTAATTGGAAAATGTACAGTCAAACTTTAAAATTTTTGGCTATAAATTTATCAAAATATACAATGACTTACATTAACTTACTATCATTATATTCGTACCAAAAAATGCTATCCTACAAGTATAGTATTACAATTATTAATAAAATATTATATAAGAAATTATCAATAAAAAAATATCATTGGACAACTTGACAGTCAACTAAATGACAATTAATATGGAACAAAGGGAGCATATAGCTTCCTTAAATACATAAATCAATGATAATAAAGTTGAGCTCATTGAAATTTTGAATAAATTGGAGAAAAAGGAAACTAAATCATGGTGAAATTAAGTAATTAGTTTATGATGTTACACGTACATGTGGAAAAAGTTTACTTTTAGGATGAGTTTGATTGATCAAAAGTCATAGGGAAATGGTTAATTTTCTCAAGTCGACTTGTTTCCTTATGTTTAATATAGGTTGATTTTGAGAAAAAGAAAAAAAGTTTACGCCCCCTTTCAATTTCCTACATTTTCATAGGGAAAATTTCTCTAAAATAATTTCTATTACCTCCGTTTTTATTTAAGTGTCACCTAGGTAACTGTGTCGAAAACTTTAACCGTTAATATCTTAATTTGTATAATGATTCATCAAACAAAATTGATATAATTAGATTCGTAATAAAAAATACTATTAAAAAAGTATAATATCGTATTTTTTTACAAAAATATTAGAGAAAATGTATTATAATAATCCCTACTTTTGCAAATTGGATAGCAATAATCCCTACTTTAAATTTGTATTCCGGTGGTCCAAAAAAAATAAAATGGTATTGTAGTGGGACATAATCCAGAGTATACCCTAAATATCATAGATTTTGTGTTGCATTTGATTCAAAACTTTGTACAACACTTTACCACGATTTTTAATGAATTTACAGCGCTTCTCCCAATTTTTTTGAATTTTTTATGATTTTTTCAATTTTATTCTTTTTAAAAAAATCATAATAATTGCTTGGAATCTCAAAAAAATAATTTAAAAAATGTTTTAGCAACTACACTTCATTACCTATCTGTGGGCATGAACGAAAAAAACAAAAACAATATGGGGTATGCATGAAAAAAATAAAAAGAATGTGGTGATGGATTTGGTACCACTACAATACAATTTTATTTTTTTTTTACCACCAGAATATAAATTTAAAGTAGGAATTATTGCCATTCAATTTGCAAAAATAGGGATTATTAGAATCCAATTTATCAAAATATTATGTGAGAAATTGTTGATTAAAAATAGACTTTAAAAAACGTGAATGACTGATAAAAATGGAGGGAGTACCAAATACTCCATGTTTTTTGTTCTAATTTTAGTTTTACCTAAAGGCGAGAAAAACATGCATTTTTCTTTTATGGGTGTTTAGTAGGGATTTTCTCACTTCCCGATATTTAGTGGACAGAAAATTGAAAAATCCATTTTTTAGAAAAACCATTTTCCCCTTATACAAGTCAATTCCTTGCAATTAAGACAAGTAAAAAAATATGCAAGTCAATCCCTGTATTAAAAAGGTAAGACTCCTAGCTAACATCTTCTATTTTTCTCCACCATTCTCATTAAAGGCCTTGGACTCTATATACGATCAATTCGTCCATTTTCTTCTTAGAAAAATTGGATTCATTTTGGACCTTCAATGGTCATATCTTGATTACTAGATAGATATTGTTAGAATATAAAATCATTTTCAACATTCAATCGTTAACATTAATTAGTTTTTAATTGATATGATTTCATAAAGTATTAAAATATATCATATTAAATTAGAAGTCTTAAATTTGAATATAACAACTCATATATGACATATTCATTCACCTATCAACTTAAACTTTCAAGTTTTGGAGGCAAATGTATATATAATTTTACTAAATTCATAAATCAATGAAAATAAGGGCTGAGCTCATTAAAACAAAATAAATAGGAGAAAAAGGGGAAACTAAATCATAAAATTGTTTACATGGGAAAAAAAATTACATTGCAATCATATATTGAACATAATTATAATTGAATGCATTAGGCCAATTTTGTTTTAATTTTTAGTTTTCACAAAAGGAGAGAAAAACATGCATATTTCTGTTAGAATTAGCAAAGCTTGTATTGATTTCTTTGTTTCTTTGTTTTGTTTCTTGGTTTGTTAGGATAGGAAATTGGCTATATAAAGCCTTCCTTCCCTTCATTTGTAATTGAGTTGAGATAATCAATAACATCATTTCTCTAATCTCTCTCCCTCTTCTCTCTTTAGTTTCCCCAAATTGGGTGAAACTTAACATGGTATCAGAGCGAGTTTAATTCCCGTGATTCACTTATTCTTCCTCCATTTCAATATCTTCCATCTTCTTCTACCTCTCTCTATCTCCTTCCTACGGTTGTTCCTCATCACCATCATCATCATCATCATTATCATCATGCATCCCAATTTTTTGATTTTCTTGCACCGCAAACCTAAAACCTATCTCCAGATCTACAACCCCCGCTCCAAATTCTTCTCTCTTTCAATCAATAAATCGATCGAAATATCAACTGGTGAGATTGAAATCTACGGCAACTGAGTAGATCAGATTGATCAGCTTCAAATCACAAGCAAGAAATCACCAAACAGCGATCGGAGGAAGGAAGGAAGAACTTCATCGTCAATGGCTTCCATGGCGATTTCTGCTTCTCCTTCGTACGTTCCCTCTCTTCGATTCATCGTTGTCGCTGTGATAATCGTTTCTTCGCTCCAGAATCTCTGTCTAGGGCACGAAATATCAACAGATGGAGGAGTTCAGGGAGCTCGTCGGAGATTGTAATCGAGGGTTCTTTTGTTTCCGGAAAATTTTGATTCGAATTGGGATTTTCATGGCGGAGACGGTGGACCTATCATCGTCAGCCGTCGCTGCGGTGGCGCCGTATGTCGTTAACCTCGCCGCAAATTGGTGGGACAGTATCAACAAATTGCAGGTTTGGCAGGATCGAATCTTTCATATTCTCGCCATTTTATACAGGATTATATCTGTTGTTGCTCTGGTACAATTGTTCTTGGAGCTGAGATTCTCCAACATGTACTGCTTGATGTGCCGAACCTCCATGGCACCACCTTCTGTTTCAGATCTTCTTCCCTCTTTTTCTTTCACCCTAGCTGATCAAGACTTCATTCAAATGAGTTGTCCTTTCTTGACGATTTCTTGGATTAGAAAAAGGGGGGCAAATTGGAATGAACCTGAATCAAAGTAGGGTTCTTGTGCAGGAACAATTGCAGGAGATACTGTTCAAGAATCTTGAGTTTTTGTACAACGAGGCGATTTCGAAACTTGTTTCTTTGGGTTATGATGAGGATGTTGCATTGAAGGCTGTTTTAAAGAATGGGCATTGTTATGGTGGCATGGATGTACTGACCAACATCTTGCATTATTTTTGGCTTATTTGAATTCTGGGTCTTGCATTAATGATGGTGGTTCGATCGAGCCCGAGCTCGATTTTGCTGATTTGAGACAGTTGCAGGATTACTCTCTTGAAGGGCATGTTTTGTTTGTTGCAGTCCGTAGTTGAGTAGAAGGGATGCTATGTGGTGTTGGTCTGTTCTGTCTCAAAGCTACAAGAGACAGATCTCATTGTTGTTTGATCCTCTCTTTGTTCTCTTGTCCGATCAACCAGGAAAGTCTCTATTAGGCCATTGTATTCGTCGGAGACGACTATGATACCTGAAAAAGTTCGGCAACAATCTTTCTCTATCTTTAATTGTTTGACTCCACGAAGTTCTTCCGTATCTACGTCCATTTCACCCACTATTAGGAGTTGTGGTGATGGCAAAGAAGCCGTTGGAGTTCGAGTTCAAGATTTCAAGGTTGCACTGCCCTTCATTGATTCCATTGGCAGTGATAGCAGCCTTTTGTCATTCAGCTTTGCTAGAAATTATTGGCAAATTGGAGTTTTGCCACCCTCCAATTTGAGGGGGGGTGTTAGAATTAGCAAAGCTTGTATTGATTTCTTTGTTTCTTTGTTTTGTTTCTTGGTTTGTTAGGATAGGAAATTGGCTATATAAAGCCTTCCTTCCCTTCATTTGTAATTGAGTTGAGATAATCAATAACATCATTTCTCCAATCTCTCTCCCTCTTCTCTCTTTAGTTTCCCCAAATTGGGTGAAACTTAACAATTTCTTTTAGTCTATTTAGGTTTTACAAATTGTAGTCCCAGACTAATTATTATTATTATTATTTGATCTATTGTATATTATTATTACTGTGTACTACTAAAATTAATTTCTTTTATTATTATTATTATTATTATTATTATTATATTTGAAGGCAAAATATTTACTGCATTTGGAACAAAAATAGATAAGAAACAAAAGCAATAGAAATCCAAAGAGAGGAGAAAAAGGAAAAATGAACCCGTGCATATGTATATTTGTCGTAAATGAAGACATAAGGAATATTTTTTTTTAAGATAACAAGACATAAGGAATAATGAAAATAAATTAATAATATAGTAATTGTAATAACATATGAGACTAATTATAATTACATTGTGGTGAAAATCCTTATTGCATGCAATAACGTACAAATACAATGCATAACTTTAAAGAGGGGACGGCCAATGATTAATGGGTCCATGATGAGCCGTCCCCATTTAAAAAATCAAAAGTCCAATTTATTTTTTTCTTCAAACCAAAAAAGTCTAAACATGTTAATCTTTTGCTTAGATCGTTCAGTCAGACAGATGTGGAGCCAATCCAAGTACCATTATTCATCCTTGCATCACAAATTCAAAATATTCTTCTTTTTGTTTTGTTTCAAATATAATTTGTCATAGACATAATAAATTGAAATAATACTCATGATATTATTGTTCTTCATCATTTGTCTTTCCAACGTTTACATGTATTTAATTTTGGAATGATATTTTTAATTTCTTTTGTTGTAACTAATTAGATGAAGTAATAAATAGATGTTAAATTTATCTTAAAGCTAGCTATTATCGTATGATATTTTAATAAACTCCGGTTATTTTGAACTTTTGTAAATTTCAATAGTTCCGAATTCTGGTTGACAACATATTTCTAATTATGAAAGAAGTATGTAAACGTCAAATGAAATTTTCTAACTTAGTTCTAATTTTGATTACTAACTATTAATTGTTAAATTATGTGGAGCCCAAAGTTACAATCCATCTACAACAACCATTCTTGTAATCAAGAAAATTCAAGCTCCTAGTCTCTGGCACCATCAATTTTCAAAATTTTCATCTATTGCTTACCATCTTATCACCATAAGATATATAAACTTGCCAATCACCATGGCTCCGTGCATTTATTAACCCCCCGCCAATCACCAAAAGAAGGTGCCAAAGGCCAATTTTTGGTGAATTGGTTTCATTGGTGGGCTAGTTAGATCCACATTGAGTCCCTAAAATCTAGCTTCTAAGTGATTGTTGAGAGTTCTGGTGAAGTCTTGTTTTTAGTAGAGAAGAGATTACTCCTTGGTTTGAGATGATGGAAATTTGAGGAGAATGAGGAATTGCTTAATCTTTTGTAACTTGTAGCAAATAGATCAGCCTAGGCATACCATTCTTAAAGCAAAAGATTTTAAAGAAGAAGCTAATAAGTGGTTTAGGAAAGACCAGTATTGATGTGCTGTCAGATCGTATGAAGAAGCACTACAATTTGTATGTGCTAGTGAACCAATGTTTGAAGCATATTACTTGCTATTGTGGGACTTGGCAGTGTCGCTTAACCTTAATCTTGTTGCCTGTGAACTAAAGTTGGGAGCATATTTGATGGTCGTTGTGGTTTGTGGGTTTACGTTAACATTTGATCCAAATAATATCAAAGCATTATACCGTAGTAGCATTGGCCATGCCAAGTTAGCATGCTTTGATGAGGCTAGGAATGCGCTTACTAGGATCCTTGAGATCAATCTATCAAATGTGGAAGCAAAGAGAGAACTAGCTAGAGTGGGTTAATGCTGATATAAATGCAAGAAAGATGTCTTTCATATTGAAAAAATGACACGAATGTGGGACCATCGACAAGATTAGGATCATTAAGCGATTCAAAAATATGCCATAACAAGGTGCAAGGGTTGGGATAAGAGTTGTCGAGTTTCCAATTAAAGAGGCAGAAGGTAGGCAACAAGATAGAGGTGGAGGACGACTACTCCAAGGTTCAGGGGAAAGGAAATGTGGAAGAGACTGAGCGAACCTTGTCTCTTTTCCCTAATTTAACTTGAATGTTACACATGGAGGATAGGGCTAACCTAAGTCCTATGCAATTTCAAATGCTAAACCTTTAAAAAACTCGTTAAGAAAGGAGTTAAGGACGATACTTTGGTCATCTCAAATAACACTTACGAGGTCTTTCGTAAGAAGACAGTGACCTTCTATGATCCAAGGAGTATGAATTTTATGATGGTAAGAGTTATAGCCAACACACGTAGAGGTGTGGAGGACATGATAGTGAATAATGTCCATTCAGTGCCTCTAGGACTAGATATAACACAACGGAAGGTGCGGTCAGCCTGGAAACAGGTCCTTCATCAGAGGTGCAAGATCGGTTTGTAGGAGCATCACAACAATCATAGCAAAGGGATGGTCCTTTTTAAGATTGTAGCTCAGGGAAGAAACAATGAAACTAGGAGGCACCTATGAATATATAAGGGTAGACGATTAATTTCTAATTGTCAAGAGGATTGTTTTGCAGGTACCAAAAGATCGAAAACTACAATATGAAAGTTTGTTCTGGGTATCTTGCGTTCAATCGAAGAAACGTTTCAACTGTGGTGACCAAAGAGCAGTCTGGAAGCCGCCAAGAGAATGTCAAGTCGTTGCTAGGTGTGCCATTCAAACGGGTTCCGTGAATCAGATCAAGCCGGCGCATGTTAGGATTCTCAGAGCGTGGTTAGCAGACAAACAATAATAAGGGCGAAAAATAAATAAAGATTCGACACAAGGAATTAACGTGGAAAAACCCAAACCGGGAAAAAACCACGAACGATGCACTATCAGAGGATTACAATAGTGTTTCAGAGATTCCAAGACCTCCACAATCTCTCATAGCCTTCCTAGAGTTACAACCTGAGAACTCAATACTCACAGTTGAGCCTCACACAACTCCCTCAGGAACACAAAGATTACAGGTCAATCTCTTGTGGTATAAGATGAAACACTCTCAATTTATGTCTTGCATCATAAGGAGAACAAGACCCCTATATATACTAGTAGGGTACAAGGAGACCTAGGTTTCAATATGGTAGTAGCCTAAACAATATGGAAGTCTCCAGCAACAAGGAACAACCGCGAATTAGGAAACAACTGTAGAAGGGAAACAGAAAAGATCTCGAAAATATTCCCCGAATATTTCACACAAGCGCTGGTAAGGGGGCACAGGCGTTGGCAGCGGGCATGGTCTTGGAGTCTCTGGACAAGGCGCTGGCAGGAGGCTCCTTGGACGCTGTTAGCGTCTTCCCTACGAGACGCTGGTGAGGTGTGCCTAGACGCTGGCAGGGGGCGGAGAAACACTGGTGGGGGTACACCCCCTAGTGGCGTCAATATGCCCCCTGATGGAGTCTCATCTTCAATTCTTCTCCTTTCTTTCCACGTCCTTCTTCCTTCTCCTATTTGGTCTCCACACCCAACAAATTGGTCTTCACACCCAACAATCTCCCACTTGAAGACCAATTGCAGACGCAGTCTTCTACCACTTCAACACCTTCTCGAATCCTCTAGTGCATCCATCTCGATCTTATTCAGTAAAGATCAACAGAGGTCCCAGTTGACCTCCCATCAACTCCTCTTTTTACAACAGGCTCCCACTTGAATTGATCATGCCCCTGCAACTTCGACATACGCATCATCGTCAACAACTTAGGGGAATTTTGGATTGGGATTTTACCTCGTGTTGAATTGTCGAATTCCCGTTCAGGTTAGATGCGTTCCTCGGCTGACCATCCGTTCCCGTAGCCTTGACTGGAAACCTCCTCGTTTCTGGTACCCTTCTCTCATCAGAGAAGTTAACACGCCTTTGACGAGCATGAACCGGCATGTTAGAGTTATCAACGACAGAATATAGCTTCCCCTCTTTTCTGCCATTTGCAATTATCAGAGATTCTTTCGTTACCCTCCAATGATCATCTTCAAATCTCGTCGTGAACCCCTCCTCATCCAGTTGACTCACAGATACAAGGTTCTTGGTTAGACCCGGAACATACCGAACATTCTTCAACCTCCAAGTTCCACCCTTAGAAGTTTTAAAGTTCACATCACCTCTTCCTAGCACCTTTAGGTTGTGACCGTTTGCAAGCCTAACCCTGCCAAACCTCCCACTCACAAAATTGCTAAAGGCCTCCCTGCTAGATGCAGAGTGAAACGAAGCACCCGAATCTATCACCCAACTTTCTTCTGACTTGTCAACACTAACAGTTAGGGCATCACCAAAATCCTCAACAGAATATACAGAGTCCTGTTCATTATGGCTGCTCTTCTTAGGTTTGGGACAATCCCTACGAAAATGACCCCTATCACCACAGTTCCAACACAACACTTGCTCCATGTTTCAACCTCTAGATTTTGATCGACCCCACCCGAGCTCCCACTATTCCTCCTACCCCTTAGAGTTAAAGCATCCCCCGAAGACTTAGACACATTAGAATCTTTCCTACGAATACTTTCATTCAGGACCAAGTCTCTAATTTCCCCAAACTTCAGTTTCTCATCCTTCTTACTTGAAGAAGTTACAGAAGTCACAAAATTTTCCCAAGACTTAGGTAGGGTAGCCAACAGTATATTAGCATTCATCTCATCGTTGAAATTAAATTCCGTAGAGGTTAATTTTGATAGTATCATATTCAACTCATTTATACTATCATGCATATCACCAGACCCATGCATCTTAAATTCAAACAAACGACGTAACACATATACCTTGTTCACCGTCGAAGGTTTCTCATATGTGTTTTGCAAGGTTTCGAGCAGATCTTTCGTCGTTTTCTGATCTTTGGCGTTGAAAGCCACGTTCCGAGCTAGCGTCAGCCTGACCGTACTGAATGCCTGACCATCAAGCTCTTCCCAATCCTTCTGTTCCATCATTTCTGGCTTATCACCCATCGCAAGATGCAACTTTTGCTGGCGGAGCACATTCTCAACGCGCATCCTCCACCATGCATAGTCTTTCTTGCGTCCGCCATTGCTTCTCAGTCTACAGATCAACCACGCTCCAACCAAAGCTTTGATACCACTTGTTAGGATTCTCAGGGCGTGGTTAGCAGATAAACAATAATAAGAGCGAAAAATAAATAAAGATTCGACACAAGGTATTACCGTGGAAAAACCCAAACCGGGAAAAAACCACGAACAATGCACTATCAAAGGATTACAACAGTGTTTCAGAGATTCCCAAACCTCCACAATCTCTCACAGCCTTCCTAGAGTTACAACCTAAGAACTCAACACTCACAGTTGAACCTCACACAACTCCCTCAGGAACACAGAGATTACAAGTCAATCTCTTGTGGTATAAGATGAAATACTCTCAATTGTTCTCTTGTATCATAAGGAGAACAAGACCCCTATATATACTAGTAGGGTACAAGGAGACCTAGCTTACAATATGACAGTAACCTAAACTATATGGAAGTCTCCAACAATAAGGAAACAACTGCGAATTAGGAAACAATTGTGGAAGGGAAACAGAAAAGATCTCGGAAATATTCCCCGAATATTTCACACAAGCGCTGGCAAGGGGGCACAGGCGCTGGCAGTGGGCATGGTCTTGGAGTCTCTGGACAAGGCGCTGGCGGGAGGCTCCTTGGACGCTGCTAGCGTCTTCCTACGAGACGCTGGTGAGGTGTGCCTAGACGCTGGCAGGGGGCGGAGAAACGCTGGTGGGGGGTACACCCCCTATTGGCGTCAATATCCCCTCTTGTGGAGTCTCATCTTCAATTCTTCTCCTTTCTTTCCACTTCCTTCTTCCTTCTCCCTTCTCCTATATGTCTCAACACCCAATAAATTGGTCTTCACACCTAACAAAGATATGACGAAACAAATCAAGAGAAGTGTTCAAGACTCTCCAAGAGAGACTCTGTTATGCTTATGTATCAATTATAACTAACTCATCATATGTATTGCGTTTGTGTGCTGTGTGGTCTCCTTTGGCCAAAAAATAAATAAATAAAAGTTCCTGTACTCATAAAAAATAAAAACATACTCAAGATAGTGAGATTACTTATTTGTTATTTTTTTGGGCCATTGTCCTCTCTGGCGGATCTCGGGGTACGGCGACGGTGGCCACGATCACCGTTAACTATATAAAAAATTAATAAATTAGTATAATTTGGAATAAAAAATTATAGATTTTATGTTTATCATATAAAATAACAGTATATTGGTGACCATCAATAAAAAGGTCGGGATCTGCCACCTCTATTATTATCAGATATATATTGAGCTTATTGTACGATCTTATAAAAGTACACTAGAATTCTTCTATCTTTTCATTTGTAGCAAATCATGCACACATTTCACCGCATGATTGCCACAACCCACCACATTTTACCGCAAATCATTACTTTTCTCCTCTACTTTTTACATTCTCTCTCCTCATCTACCACACATACCAATAACCTACCACAATTCCACCACACCCCACCACAATTCCACCACACCTCACCACACCATGCCATGCCGCAAAATACCGCATAAAAGAACAGGAATAAATTTCTTCCATGGATAAAACTGATACTTGAAACTTCGTTGGAAGAGAACAAAAAAGTAATAAAATTCGGACCAAGTACGATTACACTCCATGGCTGTGATGCTTGTCTCCAGTATCCCCTTTCTAGATTGTCGACCGATGAAATGTACAACGGCTATAATCCAAACAGCTATGCTACCAGAATTTTGAATAACGTGGGGCATGGAACGACACTTTAATTCAATTCTTTTTTTAAAAAAAAAAATAAAGTTGCAAAATGAATAAATTAAAATTAGGAAAAAAAGCGGATGATCAAATACAACACGCTCTCACCGAAAAGGGCAAATGGAAAGGGCAGGCAGAGGCAGGCAGGTTATGCATTGTGATTAACGCGGAATATTTATTTGTTTATTTCATATGCTTTTTTCCATTTTAGATTCTTGGCTCTCTTTTTTTTATATTTTTAGCAAAGCATTGCCAAAAAGTTACTGTTTTGCTTGCATCATCTGATTTTACAGGTAGTTGCCAACATAGCCAATCAGAATCAATCCTTGTGATCAGGCTTGACGGTGTACCAAATTTTAGCTATTACAAAGTGGGATGACACGAGTGTTATGTCAAATCACACTTAAATTTCTTGTTTTTCATTAAATTAATATTATCATAATTTCCAACATTAATTTTTTATTAATGTTATTAATTATTAAAATGTGTTAGCTACTTCAACAATGATAAATGATACTCTAAACGAACCAATCCCATCTATTAGGTATATTTTAGACGTTTTTTTTTTAAATTTTAAAATCTTAGGCATATTTTAGACATTTTTTTTAAAATAAAAATTATGGATAAAAGTGTGATTTTGTCCCATTTATATGTGGTATTATAGTGTTAGAAATCAATTATATAATTTTCTTTCAATTTAATATGGAAATATATATATATATATATATATATTTTACATAAAGAAAAAACATTTAAGAGATGTCTTATCCTAAAACTTGTATATCTTTTTATTACAAAAATGTTATTGTATTAATTAACAACTAATAAGGATTTGTTTAAGTGAGTTAACAATGATTCTTCTTAATTCTGATCTTGTTTTTGAGTTATATTGTGTAGAAAATCTTGACTTTATGAGCAGACAATATCTCAACATTTGCAACAGGTTTTCAAGATAAAAAAAATTGTCCTATGAAAAAAAAGAAGAATTAAATTGAATTATAATACCATACAGAAATTTACTGTTAATTACTATATAAATGGGCAAGAAAGGGCACAAATATAATTTTAGCAATGTTGACCCCCCCCCTCTTTTTTTTTTAAGGGAATAATGTTGAACTTAAACCTAAGGGGTAGCTCATTTGCTAAGTTAACTTGGATAATCTATTTTCTTTAAAAATTTAAGAATACAGTCATTAAATAGTAGCTCAATTTACAAAGGAGAAGAGAATTGATTTGGTTGATAAAGATCTTTTAAGTTTAAACTTAATATGAAATATGAGATAAACAAGATTTTTCTTTCATTTTAGTTCTCTCGACTTTGGTTTAACATTTTTTCTGGATGAAATTTGGTTCTTCAGTTCTGCATCTATTAACCGAAGTTATTGTGATATTCTGGTAGCTTGGTAAGTCAGGTCGCTAATTTGGGCTATGTACGAGGTGTTAGTCTTTTTTTTTTTATATATATATATTTTGGCGTAGTCGTTGGCTGTGTTGTGTTGTTTCTTTGCTTCTTTTATTGGACTTGTTTGTTTGATTATTTGGCTCAAGGCTTCTCACAGTCATGTTTGCTCGAGATTTCAGGAGCTTAAACAAGAATTATCTAATAGGGTTTCTTACCTCTCTTTAGAAGTTGGAGTTTCAGATAACGTTTGCTTGGCTTCATTGGCCAGAGCTCATGAGATCTTAGCTGTGTTGAAAGAATTGGTTAGCTTGAAAAGAATGTTGGTTATCTCTTCTCGAGTCAAAAATTGTATCCATCCAACTTAACTCTTTGGTTGATACCTAGGGTATTGGGAGAAACATTTTCTCCGTACATATTTATTGAAAATCTACCGCACAACATGGGGAACTCAAGGTTTAGCTTTGGCGTTGTCGATGCTTATGTTCCCTAAAAAATTGGTGAAAATGGAAAGAAATTTAGTTTTCTTAGTTTTGCAAATAGGGAAGAAGACAATATTGCTATTGAAGGTTTGAACCAAAGAGTTGTTGAACATAGAAAGTTGTGTGTCTCTTGGGCTAAATGTCTTAAAAATCAATCTAATAGGCTACCTATTCGAGTAAAATATGTTCGGAAATGGGTCCCTAAAAGGCAAATTGAAGATGGATTGCATTCGCTTAGGGGCGAAGCATTGGTAGGGTCAAAGGGGGCATGGCTCCCCCAAGCCCTAGCAGTTTTATATGTATTTGTACTAAAAATGTCAAGAATTTGGAGTTAGTGTATTGGTAATATTTTTAAAATATTTTTGGAGGTCTTAGATTCAAACCCTCTTATTGCTTAGTTTTTTTTTTTGTTTCTTTCCCTTTCCTGGAATTTTAGCTTTTTCATTCTATTGTTCTTACTTAAAAATATTATATATAATAACACTTTTTATCTTATATAAGACTTTAGCACCTAGTAAAACCTAATCTGGCCCCCGTTGACTTACACAGCTAGCTTCGCCCTTGCATTCGGCGAATGGAAAGCCTAATTCGACTCCATGGAGTGAGAATATGAATGGTATGGAAAACAGTATGGATGTGAATACAGTTGTTAGTGACTCACTAGAGGAAATAATAGGCATTGAATCCATTTCAAGCACAACCATCAGGACTCCAATTGGAGGTAGTGAGGTTTGCCCCAAGTCTGCAAGTAGGATGATCTATAGAGATGTCCTTTTGAGAGAGTTTCGATCCAATGACGACCATGATAGTGGAAAGGTGGTTGATTTAGATTATGAGCGCATTATTAGTAATGTAGTTTACTCATTTGCTATTGATCTTAGTTCAAACTTGCCTCTTGATGCTGAAGGCTCCATCTTTTAGGGCAACTTAATTATAGGGTTGTTACTATGAGGAGTACGTATGACTCTTAAGAAAGAAAAAAGACAACTGATGAGTCAGAGAACTTCGTGAAATCCTTTCATGATAGCTTGGATGAGAAGGTATGCAAAGCGGCAAAGATTAGATGCGATATAGGCATCATTCGTGATGATTCAAAAATTGTTGCGAAGTTAATTAAGGAAATCGAGAAGAGAAAGGAACTGGAGAGGATCGCATGGAGGGGAGATGATTAGCTTTAGTAGTTGAATGGATTCGATAATCACAAAAACAAGAGCCTTGAACACTCAAAAGTTGCTGAATCGGTGGCTTATCCATCATGCCATTGAACACAAGCCCGGCTACGGAAGCTCGGACCCGAACCCGATATAGTTCATACTCCCCCTCTTGAAAAAGAGTTGCCCTCAACTCTTGGGAGTTAAAATGAAGGCACGCTCCATGGCTCGGCCACCCGTTACATGAACCCTCCAACAACCCGATCATGATCACGCTATTAACTCCACCCTGCTTGAAGAAATAGGAATTCTTGAAGAGGTTTAGGGGTGAAGGATAAAGGACGGAAGTAGGAAAATTTTATGGAGTTAGGGAAAACTCTTTCTCTCTTGGTTTGGTACAAGGTAAAGACAAAGCAAGAGGTAGCTCGTCCTCACCAAGAGCACACTCATCTCGTGTTTCACTCAAAAGGAGGTTCCTCAACTCACTTCCCACCCAGGTTTTGCTTTCGTGTTTTAATGGTGGTTTCAAAGGAATAGAGAGAACACGATGTAGGAAACACCAAATGAGGGGCATAAGGGCATCAATGTACCTCGGGGGTAGTGAAAGTAGCAAGGGTGTGATGGATAATGACCCAATTGACATCCAAATAGAATCCTCGAACAACCAATGACGACCAAACAACATGTATGACCCATTCAAAGAGTTCATTTCACCACGACCAACATTCAAACAATATTCACCGAAGGACCACACAAATGAAGAGCTCATAAACATTGGTTGAACTAGAATCAAGGCATCATCAAACCCAAATTTGCCACTAAACACCAAACGAACACCAAGATTCTTAGCATTCCACTCAAAAGATAGTGAATTCTCAATCGTGGAAATCACATGCTCATCATGCAACTTATCACGCCAACAATCATTCTCAAACAACCAATGCCTCCCAAGGATCATGCACGACTCACCCAAAGACTCTACACCACAACGTCCATCTTTCAAGCATGATTCAATGAATTTCAAAGGAGAGTCTTCGGTTACCTTGTTTTTCCCTCATGGAGAAGAATTTGAGTGCCCATGGGTGGAAGGGAATGGGAGTCATCGCCATTGTTGTTTAATTCCTTAGTTGGTGGCAATGATAAAACCAAAGGAACTTCTTCTTGGGCCTTTTCAACAATGATGAGAGGAGGGGCAAGACCGATGTTCTCAACCTCCTCGTGGCATGGAGTTTCACCAAGCTCACCATGTACAACAAGAAGCTCACGAGGTTTCCCTTCATCGGCCGCAAGGACATTACCCACGTCCATTGAACTTTCCTTTTTCTCAACCTCGCTCCTCAAACTTTCCAAGTGTGGAAGTGAGGTTTTGCTCATCAACACCTTCTACCATGTCACTTGTATGCTCCTCCACACCAAAAGATTCCTCAATCAAAGCTTTAACCATAGCCATCTTTGGACATTGCAAGGAATCGTGTCCCACACATCTACGTTTGACACACTTCCGGGATTGACCTTGGAGATTCAAAACAATGTTGTTCGCTTGGACCTTAAGGTTCTCAAGAATCCGCTCGATGGTGGAGAATCGATTGTCAATGGTTTTGAATCGGTTCTCGATAGTTCGAAGTAGAGGACTACCTCGGTGGCTTGGTTCCTCTCGATTGGAGTGAACTTCTTCGTCCATATCGAGGGAAGGGTATAGGACGGATTGTGTTTGGGATGTTTTTTTTGTGGAGTTTGGGGGTTTTCTTGTAGTTGGTTAGTGTTTGGCTAAGGGTTCTTTGTGTTTTTTTCACTTGGACATTTCATCGAACACCTTCCGTGCACAATTTCCAACTTCCACCACAAAGCTCCAAATGACTTCAAAAACACCAAATACAAACATACAATGTATTCCAAAACTCTTGGATAACACAGGGAATGGGGAACACCAATATTCAATCAAATCCAACAAAACCCAATACTAGAGAAACTATACTAGCATGAACAATGAACAAACTCAAGCTAGAACAAACATTGAGCTCTGATACCAAATGGAGCGGTTCAGGATAAGCTCTGCTACCAAATGGAGAGGATCGCTGTAATAACCCGCCCCAAAATCGCGATTAATTAAGCGTTAATACCGTAATTATCTAAATTGCGTATAAATTTTTCGCGTTTATTTTCAAGTATTATCTATTTTATCGGTGTCAGGTTTCGTGCAGGAGATGGCAAAGCGTATCAAGTATCGGAATTATAAGTTCCAAAATTATTTTATTTACCTATTAAGTAAATTCGTATCGGGTTACCGTATACGTAATTTTAATCGGAAAAAGGGTTTAATTATTTTACTTCTAGAAGATTATATTTTATTATTCCAAAACTCAATTTATTTTATTTGAGTTATATTTATTTTATTTAATTTAAGTACAAGTGGTATTTATTTTCTATTTATTTAATTTTTCCGTTCAAGTTCTATTTTATTTCAACCCGATTGTTATCGGTTAATTTTATCTTGTACTAAACTAGCTATATAAATTTATTATATTTATAATTATCCTACCTAATGTTATATTTTCAGATTTTAAGTGGGTTATAGTTGTATTGTTAAGTTGATTGGAATATATATTAGTAGAGTTAACTAGAGGACCCATTTCTTCCTCATTCTAATTCAAACCCACTTCCACTTTCTCTCTCTACAAACCCATTCCCTCTTTGCTCTCTGCTCCACCCAGCCGTGCCCCTGCCCAGCCGACGTCCGACCACCGCCGGCCATCATTTCCGGCCGCCGTCGCCGCCAGAAGCCACCGGCCGGCCACCCCTTCTCCTCCTCTCTTGAATTTCATCCAATTTTAACCCAAAGGGTAATTTCTAAAACCCCCAATTTCACTCTTTTATACCCTAATCTGATTTTCATGATAATTACATGTTATTCTTGTCAATTTTTACTTCTTTTACTCTCTTTTAGTGTAATTTTCAGTTTATGGTTATTAGGGTTTAATTTTGAAAGAGATACATGTGTAATTTGGGTTGTTCTTGAGATATCTTTGATGGATTTATGTTGGATGATGATAAAATCATGTTGCATGTTGTTTCTTGGTGAATTTCTAAGCTTAAGGACAGATTATAAAGTATGAAGTTGTTGATTCAAGTGTTATAAGGTTTAATTTGGGTGAATTAAGTGTATTTTGAGGTAAAAATTACTAGAATGTGTTATTGGTATTGAATTCATGGTTGCATGTCATTCTTGAAGCTTTTGATGAGCTTATTTAGGTGTTATAATTTCTGGAAATATGGTAGATTTTAGCCAAGTAGAGTTTAATGGAGAATGATCACAAGTTTGGGAGCTTAAATCACCATTAGAGTCAATTTCAAGAGCTAAAAACGTTCTGCCCAGTTCTGGAAATTTTCGGAATTTTTAAAGTTGGATTTTTGCCCAGATTTTTGCTCCATTAGATAGCCCAAAGTATTAGAAAACCATAGGCTTTGGAATTTCTAAATTCCGTCTTGAATCGACCAAGTTATGAGCAAAACCGTGAAACCGGATTTTTACATACGAGTTTAAAGTCAGTAGGTTATGAGCTATTTTTCGACCTCTTAGAGATTTCTTTGGTTTTTGAGGAAAACATGAGAGTTTTAGATTATGCCGCGAGCTTTCCGAAAAGGTATGGTTTGTAGTCATACGATATCGGGAGTATAAGTTATAAGCCCCGGAAACCGGGTTGTCCTGTGTGAATATTCTGCCCAATTTATAAGTGGTAAAAAAACCCATTTCTAAGGTTCTAAGCTAAGTCAATAAGGGTCCTTAAGCCTTGATAAATGATGATTATAAATTATAACCTCGAGTTAAGCCTTTAAGTGGAGAAGTATAGTTAGAAACCGGGTTATGTCCCAAAGTTATTTATCCAAAAATAAGAGTTTGAGAATAAGTTTTACGTGCCTCCCGGTGAACATTAAGTTAATAATTCGATACCTTTGAGTTGGTTAAAGTATCTATCTACCTAAGGTCGTCCAAGTTCTAAATAGTTCTTATGATGAGTTTCCTAAAGTCTCAACTCACGGATTTTTCCCCTCAAATTACATTACCTATCTTTCTTCCATCGTTTACTCCATCAATATTATCCTTCTAAGTAAATCTCAAGGGAATTTTTCTAATTTCATATTCAACCTCTAATCTTTTAATCTCATCTTTCATCAATCAAGTTATCCTTCAAAAGATACAAGTTCCATCTATCGATTCTACCTTTCTACGTCAATTTCTATATAATTTCAACCCAAACCCTTTATTTTCATTGATTCAGCTGCTGTCCGGGCCCATTTTGGGACCCTTCCTTCATTTTTAGCCTCTGGCCCTTTCATCAAAGTTGTAGATCTCATTTTTCCTATTCCGGGATATACTCTTTTGCTTTATTCGATTTTCCTAGCCCGAGTTATACCTTGAACATTATCTTTACTTAAACCTGAAATTTTATTTCTAAAAAGTCGTGTTAATTATTTTACTAAGTTTCTAAGTTTATGATTCTAATTTAGAACCTTGTTGGTTCTTCGTTATTATTTATTTCCGTCTTAGCCGTCAAGTTGCAAGCGCCATCTCCAAGCCGAGCCGCACCACCCAAGTTTTTAGCGTCTCAAGGTACGCAAATTGTCCAACCTTTACCGCCTTCGTGCGAGCTAATTCATGTTCTACCAAGTTTTATGCTTTATGCAAGTCTTTTATGCTTTAAAGTGGACCCATCTTATGTTATATAAAGTTTAATTATGTTTTTAGCACTCCTGATCAGAGTGTCCCGACCTGGCCAGTGTCGACCGTTTAACGGTCACCCAATCCAAATCTCGATCGATTTGGGCATACGCGTGTGTGAGGTGCTTGCACCGATCATGAGGGTTCCACGTTTTTCATTCCTATAGCTAAGTTCAGCTTTACTTATTTATGTCTTATGCTTAATTCTTTAAGTTTATCTATGTTTATCCCCTTTCCCGTTTTCAAAATGAATTTAAATGCCGGCACTGAAACCGTTTTCGAACGGTTTTACGTGTTGGAGGTTTAAATCTTGAGTGTTTCCCACTCACCTTCGTTGTTTTAATGTTTTGTTTTAGGAGGCTCGAGTTCTCGTGGTCCAAGCAAGTCTGCTCCAAAGTAGCTCCATGAGTTGAGGTAGTCCCTAAGCTAAGTTATGGATGGAAGCCAAATTTTGCGCTTTGGAAGACTCTCGCAGATGTTTAAGTTTATGTATCTATATTTTTCAACGGATTGTATCAACTATGTATTGGGTTTGGAGTTAGTTTTCCTTGTGGTTTAAAAAGTGTTAGTGTTTTGTGGTTGCCTTGTCTCTTTCGGGACGGCGGTAATGCCCCGGTCAAGTATTTCCGCTGCGCTAATCATGAATTTGGGTGCTAAGTAAGCATTTAATTTGTGGTTTAAGATTGGGGTGTTACAATCGCGTGGAGGGAAGATGATTAGCTTGAGTAGTTGAATGGATTCGATAATCACAAGAACAAGAGCCTTGAACACCCAAAGGTTGCTGAATCAGTGCCTTACCCATCATGCCATTGAACACTAGCCCGACTACGAAAGCTCGGACCCGAACCCGATACGGTTCAGGAACAAAAAATAAAAGATTTATCCGAAAGTGTTATCTTGGTTAACTGAGTATGCTTTGGTGTTCTTTGTATTTTTTCCCCTCTAGCTGTCAAGTTGTTGTTTATTACAGTGTATTCAATTTTGTTGCATATACTATATATTCACCCTATTTTGAGCTTTATATAATCAAAAATAAAATTCGTCACATACTTCAATATTGTCATCCTTTTAGTTTGTAAACCACAAATTTCAATAAATTTCCTAATCATTAATGTATTCCCATTTTTTTTATCTCTTTTTTATAATTACATTAATTTTGTGATGAATTAGCTAGTGAAGATCTTTAACAATTCCATTTACTGTTTTTGATGGATCTATTGTCTAATTTTTGTGCCAATTAAAGTTTGAAAATTTTTAACCATTAATTTCAGAAATTAATGTATATAATGTTTTATTATATGAAACTGTAATATTATATTCGTAATAATAAGACATTGTCATAATAAAAATCATTGAAAACCGTAAATTATTTATTAAGTGACAAATAAAAAGAAAGTAGGAAGTATTATTATTATTATTATTATTATTATTATTGTCATTTGTTCAGTGAAAGCTCCTTGACTCCCTTAACTCATTACCGTAGAATCAATGAAGAAATGGTACTTCCTCCTTTTCAAATTATGTGTCACTTAAGATATAATTTTTAAAATCAAAAAAACTTTCAATTTACATTAATTTGCATTCTTGGAAATGAAAAAAAAAAGTGAAAAATGGTGAATAAAAAAGAAAAATGGTGAATAGAAAAGAAAAATTGAAGAAAAAGTTGTATTTAATAAGGTTAATTTGATAAATTAGTAAATGTAATATTGGAATTACAAGGTGACAGATATTTTGGAAAAAAAAGAAAGTTAATTAAAACGACATATAATATGGGAAGGCGAGAGTATTTATTAAGCGCATGTACAACACAATTTTAAATATGATTATCAATTATTGTATTAATGAAAATAACAAAAGAACCTAATTAATATTAGCCTCTTGTGTTTGTTTACAAAATAATTGGTGTTTGGTGAACGGTTAACTATCTATAATTGTGATAAAGAAAAAGACTATCTATAATTGAAAGCTACTATTATTTATACATACAGATATTGAAATTCATAAATAAAATGCATATGATGTATATATGTTCCATATAATACAAAATGGAACTTCTACAGTTATATTTATGCAAGAAGCTAACATAATTAAGTGCTAGATTTATGCTTATCCTCTCCTAATAAGTTGTTATTTCTCTGTCTTTGTTATCTCTCTCATGCATAATTGCATCTTTGTGGGGTCTTCTTCCCTTGCATTAATCCTTGCTTAGCCAAATAAGAAACCTGTGGTTACAAGTTGTCAAAATTAGAAAGCTAAAACGACCATGTTCTTTTCTGTGGTTCTACACCGCACTTGTCATATTTTTTCATATTTATCACAATTTTTTCATGCCATACCATACCGTTTCGCCTTTTACCACAGCAATCATAACTTTCTCTCTCCCCACTTTTCTCTCCCCTCGCTTTTCTCCTCTACTTTTCACATTCTTTCTTCTCACCTATCATATTAATCGTTCTTACCACAACTTTTATCATATCTTATCATAATATACCACACTTTTTACAACATTGTCATATCATACCATTGACCGCACCCAATTTGCCGCACAAAAGAACATGGCCAATCTCATATGATCATGCTTGAGTCAGATTTACTAAAATTACAAAATATATATCACACAGTATTAAGGGCATGTTTTACAAGATTTGAGTAATTTCTTCACAATAGGAGTCAAAAATTCCCAAATGTTAATGTTTAACTAAGGTCTTGTTCTTTTCTGCAGTATTTTGCGGTATGGTGTGGTGTGGTGTGGTGGAATTGTGGTAGGTGATTGGTATGTAGGATAGGTGAGGAGAGAGAATGTAAAATGTAGAGGAGAAAAGTGATGAGAGAGAAAAGTGAGGAGAGAGAAAAGTAATAATTTGTGGTAAAGTGTGGTGAGTTATGACAAACTGCGGTATGCTGTGGTACCGCAGTTTGCCAACCGCAGAAAAGAACATGGCCTAAACCTACAAATATAGTATAATTCAGCTATGATGTTAATATCTAAGCACGTTTCTTTAACCAAAAAATTACTTAGGGGTACCCTAACTTTTGGTGAAATATTTTTCTGGTACCCCAACTTTTAAAAACTAATTAGAAATAATTAGGTGAATTTTCGGCCAATTATTTGAATTCAACGGTGAGTTTTAGGCGGGAAATTGATTAAATGTTTTTGTGGATGAAAATGCTCTTTGTTTTCGTGGACGAAAATGATTTGAATCAATCGGAGGTTCGCCGGAAATTCACCTAGTAATTTCTAATCTTAAAAGTTAGGTTACCCAAAATTAGTTTTGAAAAGTTAGGGTACCAAAAAATTGTTTCTTCAAAAGTTATGGTACATCTAAGTAATTTTTTGTTCTTTAACCATTGAAAAAAAAAGTGAAGGATATTGACTATCTAACCTATCTAGGTTTTATATTGGCTCAGATATGTACTGGCTTCCCACTTCTTTCAGAAATAAGAGATGTCGTTACTAGTGGATGTCAACTAAGCTAGAGGATGTTCTTTTTTCTAATAAATTAAGGTAATATATATATATATATATATAATGAATGAGTTTAAATATATTTTTACTGAAATTTATTTAATATTAAACTTATTACCAACAATGAAAACAAGCATTGATTAAGAGTGTGTTTGGTAGGGGGGGAAAACATTTTCCAAGAAAATGTTTTCCCAATTTTCTAGTGTTTGGTACAAAAAAAGTTTAGAAAATCATTTCCAAAGAAAATCATTTTCCTTTAAAGGGAGGAAATTGACTTCCTTTGATCAACCTAGAAAAATCATTTTCCACCATTGATTGTTGGATCGATTTTTACTATTAACCTTAACTGAAATTTGAGGCCGAAATTTAACATTAACGGTTTTGCTCGAAATTTTGTAACACGATAGAATTAATTAAAAAAACCTCAAATATAAATTTTTAGCTCAAAATATTTTTATTTGATAACATTTATCTCGATATGCATCAAATCAGAAGTTTTTGCCCTAAATTTGACTGAAACTTTTAAAAATTTAAACTGAACCGTTTGAATTGAAACTTTATGATTTGATAGTATGAACTAAGAAAAGCTCAAATATAAATTTTGAGCTCCAAATATTTTCATTTGTAACATATATCGCCACTTTTATCGACATTTTTTTTGCGGTTAAATATGACTGAATCTTAAGAGCAAAATTCAATTGTCTCAGTTTGTCACGAAGCTTTACAATACGATAGAAATGATTAAAAAAGCTCAAATATGAATTTTGAACTCCAATTATTTTCATTTGTAACATATATCGCCACTTTTGTCAACATTTTTTTGCGGTTAAATATGACTAAAACTTAAAAGCAAAATTTAATTTTATCGGTTTGTCACGAAACTTTATAACACGATAGAAATGTTTAAGAAAAGCTCAAATATGAATTTTGAGCTCCAAATATTTTCATTTGTAACATATATCGCTACTTATATCGACATAAATGATCATTTTCCGAAAAATAATTTATCTTCTACCAAACAAGGGAAAATTTGGTATGAAAAACCATTTTCCTTGGAAAATCATTTCTTATGGAAAACCATTTCCTCATAAATCGTTTTCCTCTCAACCAAACACACCCTAAGTATATTATAAAATGGGCCCGTGAATTCAAATAGAAGGAAGACCTAAAATAGCTCGGGCTTGTGTGGGAGAGAGACGATAATGTTAATTATGTTACCACCTAATTTAGAAAAGAAAAAAGAAACTTGTAATAAAATCTTTTTGGAGATACTAAAAGGAAAAATGATTATTAAGATCTTTGATTATAATATCGGTATTAACTTCTGAGTGTTACTGCTAGTCGAAATTACTCATTTTAAAAAATGTAAAATGTCTTTGCAATCATGCTATCATTTCAAACTTAAGAGCTTCAATTCGGGATTTTTGTAAATTGATCATAAGGTATTCAACAAGATTTTCATTGTAAGTGTCGTATGACTTGCTATTAATGAAATCGTTATGTTTGATTTTAATAAAAAAGATAACTAAATATATATTTAAATTTTTTTATTTCATTAATTAAAGTGTCTGCCTATTAAATTAGCTGCCCGAAATTTATCATGCCACATTAATATAATGAGTTCCCACTACTTTTTACAAATTGAAATCATAAAATATAATATGATATTTTATAGTATATTTGCTTAATGGACCATTCCTAGTGGCTAAAAACCCTTAGCATAAATTACACTCACAAAAAAGAAAAAAAAAGGATTAAGAGTTCATTGGTTGATTTTGATACTTGAGTTAAGAGTTACAAGTTTTGGGTCATTACATTGGTGGGGTGATCCAGGTTTGGGAAAAGCCCAACTTCTGTTTAATGAGGCAATATGCGTGTTAGCCGATTGGAGGGACGTCGAAGACTCAAAGCCCATAGGCCGAGACTATAATAACTTTTTAATCAAGTCCTAGGCGAATTGGGCCATTACAAGCCCATTGTCTTTCTAACTTTTTAAACTAGAGGTTAATGGCAAATTTACACATTTAACCCTATTTGTTTTGCCTATAAATACACAACCACTATTTATCATGCAATCTACCTTATTTGTGTTCCCTATAAATACATGACCACTATTCATCATGTAATCTATCCAGAACTATTATATGTATTTTGATTTAAGTTGTTTAATGAACATTTTAAATGATATGACAACATCTGAATAAGCATTTTAAATTTGTTTAAATTTGCCGCATCATTGGTGCGTTTAGTAAATAATAATATATAGAGACTTTTACTTAAATAAATAAAATATGAAACACATTTATATATATATTAAATGGCAATGGGGAAGTCTCAAATGCTTTATCTCCCCATTCCTAAAATCTCATGCATTAGACAATAATAACCGCCGATTTTTTTTTGTATTGATTTATTCTCGACCTTTCATTTGAAAAATTAGTTATTTAAAATTTAAAATATACTAGCAATCAATATAATAACTTTTCCTAAAATCTAGCAACCAATTTTCAATTCAAAATATAAAAATTTTTATTTTTTTTTAAAATTAAGATGGATAACCGTCTTTCTAATTCATGGAAATAACTCCCCATATCCCTCGATCGATAAATATATATAATAAAAAGCAATGTGTCCCCCACTCTCTTTCTTTCCATTCCCCAATCCTTGAATCTCATGAAATAAAAATGATCAACCATTGATTTCTTTTTATTCTAAATCTCAATCGTTAATCTGAAAAATATTTTATTTAATATACTCATCTCAACCTTTCATTTTTCAAAATTAACTACTAAACAATTATAGAAAATCTAAGATATCAACCTATAATTTTTCTTAAAAAAATATTTTATTTAATCTACGTAGATCAACCTTAATTTTTCTAAAATTAACTACCAAGCAGTTATAGAAAATCCAAGATATTAGCCTTTAATTTTTTTTAAAAAAACTAATTATCAATATCTTCATCCCACTTTTGTTGGTAACTACTCCTCTATTTATTCTATCCATCCTTTCTCTTTCTTCTCTCAAATTAAATTACGTTTTGTTTTAAATGCTACCCGATTATCATATCAACTCAATCTCTACCATAACTACTTCCCAATATCCTTTCAAATTCGATTACACTGTCCATTAAATCACATAAATTTTGTACGCATGGGCTCAACTATTCATTCTTCTCTTTCATCTAAGTGTCAACATCAAGGATTTTGGACATATCTCCATCAACATTGCCTTGAAGAAAGAGGCTCATGAATTTTGGATAATGTACGCTACCACCCTTTCCACAACATCTTCAAGGTGTTTTTCTCTCTTCCTTCTTTTTCATTCTTCTTCCAAACACTCTGACATTCTCTCTAATATATTAATATAAATCTATGTTATTCCATTTCTATAGGAAAAATTTGTCATTTTTTGCGTCCTGTAAGTTCGTTTGATCGCCATTTCAGTTATACATTCTTTGTTCATCGTTTGATCGAATATATTTTTTTATGATGGGGTTAAGTTGAAGAGAGAGAAAACAAGTAAACTATGATGAGACGTTGAGACCTATATCTAGGAAATACCAGGAAGAATCATAGTAAATCTTTCGTTTTTAATTTATCTTTTTTTCCTTATCTACAAAATGAGAAATTATAAAGAGATTATATATTTTGTTGAGACGTTGATACCTATATCTAGGAAATTATTTTCTTGGAGGGTGAGACAGTAAATGTAATAACCCGATCCTAACCCAACGTAATTAAGTTAATGAGTTTAATTAACTAAAATCGCGCATTTCAATTCAGTTAACTGTTTGTGTTTTTGCAGGACTCGAGCAGAGCAACGATCGTCATGCATTAACTTAGTAGGTTATTTATATAAATTACTTATGTGATAATTTTAGTTACTCAAATTACTCACGGAATATTCGGGTTACTTACCTGGCCAAGTTTTATCAAGTCGATCGATTCGTCGGTATTATTAATAGTAATAATAATATTATTGTTATCATACCTTTTTATTCCTTAATTTATTTAATTTCGATTTATTCCATCTCCCCATTTTATTTCAAGTCTTCCTCTGAAATATTATCACGGGACTTTATATGAGTATTATTGGGTTTTAGTAGGAGTAAAATTAGCATATGAAGGAGGAGTTGGTAATTATACTAAGTTAAATTGGGCCTTTAATTAAAGAAAGAGCCACGCTCATTCGTTGTTGAGAAATAATGCCAGATACAAGTTTAGCAGTCTCTCTACTCTTTGCCTTTCTTCAAAGCTCAAACTCCCTCATTCTTTAATTTTGATTCCATCAGACATACTTTCATGCCTCAACTCAAGTTACTCCTAAAACGTGTACTGGATACTTGCTCTATTTCTTTCCTTCTGTCCCCATCCTTTGCTAGCTGCTGTTTTTCGGCCCTTGTTCGACGCCCAGGCCGCCAGAAACGGCTGCCGCCAGCGCCACCAGGACATCGGGGTTGTCGGCCAGCACTGACTCCTTCCATCTTTCTTATCTCCCACTCATCTTTCCTCTTTTAAGGTAAAAAACCCCAACTTTTCTAAATAAGAATTTCATTGTTTAATTTACAAATTTAATTGTTTTCTTATCAAAGTTAAGTATTTAGAGTGAGTACACTTTGAATTACCAATTGGTTTTGGGTTGGTTTGTGTTTATGAGTTGTGCATGCCAAGTGTTTGATGTTTTGTCTCAATGAAAGTTGAGAACTTGAGGTATAAATGTATGATATTAAGTGAGTTTTTCTTAGATAATAGTGCAATAAACATGCATGTGAATTTTGATGGTCTGGGCAAACTTAGCCTTAGCTACTGTCCATGGTAAATAACGGAGACTAGCTGATGATTATATTGTAACTATGTGACGGATTAAGGTGTGAGGGTACGATTTAACTAAATGATACTAGTTGTAGTGGAATATTATTGTTTTGGGTCTTGCATGTGCTTATAGAGAATTGATAAAAGCATTTGGAGGGTTTTTAAGAAGTCAAAGTGAATTAGGACTTGGATATGGTTGTTTTCGGGACAATCGGGTCGTCCCGTGACCAAAATTATTGTATTGGTTGATAGCTTTAAGTAATAGTTTTAACCCAGCTTTGAAATTTCGGGATTTCAATGTGTATAACTCAAATTATGGCGAAATTAATATGGGGGTTCTGTTATATACGATTTTTGGGGCAGTAGGTTCAGGGGCATTTTTAGGTATCAAGATAGTCTTAATGGCCTAAGTAATCAACATAAAAGTTGTAGTACGCGTTGCAAGCTTTCTGGAATGAGGTCTTGTGCGCTTATTGGATGCCGGAGTAAAAAATTATGAACCATTGTAATCATCCTAGTAAGTAGGTTTTACCCAGAATTTTCAAGTTGTTATATTATGTTCAAGCTACTCTTTAAGGTTTTTCCAAACCTTTTCTGAATTTGTGATCAACATAAAAGTTATAGTTGCACTTCAAGCTTTCCATAGACTACTCACTTTTGAGTATACGATGTCTAAATCTTAAGTTATGAGTCCGCGAAATGTCATTGCCGAAGTTACAAGTCTGCAGAACCAGCCCTCTTTTTGATCTTTTTCAAGCTTTTACACTTCTTTTTGGCCTTAGCTTTTAACTGGAGAGTTCTAGAGCTTATTTTTAGCTTTCCAAAAAGTCCTTTTACGAAGTTTTTAGAGGTCTATAGAGGAAGTTATTTCTTCCGCAAAATTACTGCAAAGTCCCAAAAATTCACCAATCTTTTAATTAAAAGTAAACTTTTATTAAATTAGTTATGAGACTCTCTCCTTACCAAGAGTCCAACTTAATTCATTTTATTGTCCTATCTCAAGTTTGGTTCAAGAGGTCGTTGCTGCTCCCTGCTCGAGTCCAGTCAAGCTTTTCAAATCGCTTAAGTGCGGTTCAGTTTCAAGGTACGCATACTGCCTGTACCCTTCTTAAACTCTTTTACTTGAGTTTAATAAGCAAGTGTAATGATATTGAGAATGAATAAGGTTTACTTGTTTTATCACGAAACTATGGCCCCGACCCATTGTTAATTGTGCCATGGGGCACTCCCATAGTGAATACCTGACTTAGTGTCAACCCATCCGGATCTCCCGATCGGTCCGGGTATGCGCATACGAAGGTTTAGACCGATGATCGCAAAGCAGGGGACCATTAAAGATAATAATACAACAAGCATGTTTATTGTTGTTCATTGTTATTTATTGTTTTATGGTTTTACTGTTTTATTGTTTGCAAAATGAATTGAAATGCACGGTATAAAATGAATTGCCTAAGTTTATTTTACTGTCCAGGGGTATGCGTATTGAGTTTCGACTCATTTGCAAATTGTTTTATGTTTTGTTTTAGGAAGTATGCTAAGGGGTAGCAACCTAATACCAGTAAGAGGTCCATTTGATGTGAAGGTAAAAAGGCCGCCAGCTATGCCGGGTAGTCACTTCCTTTGCATTTGATGTCAAGTTATTTTCATAAGTCTTTACTTGGGATTAGTGAATTTAAGTGTAATTATAATTTTGGCTACGTATAAAGTTATCCTATGGTTTGGCTCTCTTATTGATGTTATGTTTATGTGGGTATTATACAAGTTTCCTGGGGTTTGATGAGGTGTAATTAGAGTTTATTTATGGTTGTTAAGCCTTGTCCATATCTATGGACGGCGGTAATGCTTTCGGATTATATTTCCGTTGCGCTATTCATTGGGTTATGAGGTAATTACTGATAATCTGGTGAACATGAATCTGGGGGCATTATAGTAAGGGTGACAACAGAGATTATAGAGACGGTGGAGAGAGATTAATGCTGGATTGAATTGTTATTAATGATCGAAACTTTTTTCTTTTAACTGGATAGGCTTAATTGGTCTTTGTAAACTTTTGTCCATTAAGCTATAATTACTTTTTGTAAGTCACTAAATAAATATTCTTTGAATGTGGAAATGCGTATCCCGTTCAATTAATCCACTCTTTTGATAGTAGTAGTTGCTCGGAAATTTAAAGAGTTCATTATTTATCCATCCTTAATTCTTTATTTTTGTGACTAGGGTTGTTTGGTGCTTGACTTTTTGGATAATTTTTCAAAAAAATGGTTTTTTTGGGGGACATTTGGCCGTTTGACTATTCAAAAAATCAATTTAAAGTAGGGTTTTTGGCTGGGAAAAATCTGTACTAAGGGCCTTGTGATCGAGAAAAATCCAAAGTGACTTTTTGGCTGAGGGCAGTCTATACTTATTCACTATTTTCCCGTAGCATCCCAGATTGAATTTCCGTCACCAGAATACTGATGTGGCAGCCGGAGCACGTGCCTTTTAGTAAAAACATGCCATGTCATTTTTTTTTAATTCTATATTATCTTTTAGCAAGCATGCTGTCTTCCATAAAAAAAAAACATTCCATTTCTTTGAATGTCGCATTTCTTCAATTTCTTTTTTGAGGGCATTCTTCTTCACCTTCTGTTTTTCAATCACATGTTTCTGCCTCACATTTTCTTCCATTAACGACTTGAGCTCACCTAACACACTTTCCATTCCTTCAACAGTACCCAGTAGCTCCTCCATCTTTTGTCAACGGTAGTTTCCACCCTTGGATCTACCCTTTGTGCCATGTATGCTCCCACTTCTTCTTCCCAAATGAAAAACCCACAACTTTGCTTAGGGTTCTGCATAAGGTTCAAATTCAACAAAATTTCAAATTAAAACATACCCAAAACCCTAAAATTAAAGATTCAAATTCCAAAATTCCAGTTCGAAAATCCAAAATAAATCAGCACCCCTCCATACAACAGTATACCAAAGCTAAAATTCGAAAATCCATACTGAAAACCCAAAATTATAGATTCAAAATCCAAAATTGCAATTCAAAAATCCATTACAAATTATAGTTTCAAATTCTAAAAATTCCCACCATACCTTCCAAAATTGACAACCATAGAACAATTTACCAAAGCTTGATTGTTTTTTATATGTCTGGAGTATCGCAGGTATCCTGTGACATACATTGCACAACTCCATCTACAATCTGAAAATCCCTCCTTGCCCCCACTGTCGAAGACGAAGATTGACGGCTTGTAGATGAAGACCTTGAAATTTCCCTCACCATCTTTGCCTTAATTTGAGATTTTTTGAAGTAATCGAGGTTTGGATCTATGGAGGTCTGGATCTATGGAGGGGAGAAAGAGAGAAGAGTCACGAGAGGGAGGGACATTATTGAGGGGTTTATTTTCAATTAATGGGAAGTGTTAAATGATAATATAGATTCTGTTAAAAGATAATATAGAATTAAAAAAAATATGACATGACATGCTTTTACTAAAAAGGCACGTGCTCCGGTTGCCACATTAGCATTCCGGTGCCGGAAATTCAATCTGGGATGCTACGGGAAAATAGTGAATAAGTATAGACTGCCCTCAGCCAAAAAGTCACTTTGGATTTTTCTCGATCACAAGGCCCTCAGTACAGATTTTTCCCAACCAAAAACCCTTTAAAGTATTTGGTGGGTTGGCGGATTGAAGTGGCTTTTTACCGCTGAAAAGTCATTTTGTAAAAAGCTTCAGAGAATAGCTTTTTATAAATGACTTTTGGCTTTTTGGAATATAAATTACTATGTTGACAATACACTTTATAAAAATTACAAAAACTGTCATCTAAATTATTTAAGGTTGTTTCTTTTAATTTTTCTTCCATCAAAACTATCATCCAAATTTTTTTGTTGTTTATAGTCTAGATTACCATGTTGATATCCAAGATGCACAAATAAAAAAAATCTTTGCAATTATAAAAATTTTAAAAGTAAATTTGGGATAAATATTTGTAAAATATCAATATTAATTGTAAAAGTAAATTGAGATAAAAAAGAATTTAGTCTTACTCAAGAAAATTTGGCAATCAATGAACAATTTAGTTATTAGCTTATTACTACAAATACCAACTTTTAGTGATTATTTGTTGAACACACAAATATAATAGAGAAAACCTATCAATAAAAAAAAAATACTAGAAATATGGAGGAAAAAATCTGAAAGTGAATTAAAAAATCATAATGTTAAAAAAGTATCGAAAATAAAGCTAAGGATATAATTGGAAATCAAACAAAAAAAAATCATATTACAAACAACAAACTCTACCAAACACTTTTTACGTAAACACCCAAATCAACCAACAGTTAACAATTTGTTGCCAAACACCCCCTACAGTCGAATATTTATCTTTATTAATTACTACCTTCGTTCCATATTATTTGTCCTCTATCTTTTAAGGTTGTTCGCTATTTGTTATTACTAATTCTTATATTGTTTGAAATCATATTTACCATCAACTTGCGTTAATAGATTTGGTATTTAGACTTTTATCTTAATTAGTTTAGTTCTACTTTGACAGTTTCTTCTTCAACAACCCAATTAGTTTTATGTCATATTTTCATTACATTTAACCTTTAAAGAGTTACTTAAGTTTAATTCTAACCTTTCATAAAAAAAATTCTTCCATGTTCGCATTCATCATATTTTTGACATTTTTATCATTTATTTTCCTATAATTATTTATATTTGTATTCGTCTGCATAACTTAATACACCCATGTTTGCATTCAACATATTTTTTGACATATTTTTTTATTTATTTTCCTATACTATTTATATTTGTATTTGTCTCTCTAACTTAACACCATTTCGAAAGAACGGGAAAAAAACTAGTTTTATAAATGTAAAAGAGAAAATTAAATATTTGAAAAATTAGAACTTATAAAATTAAGAAAAAAATAATATAAATTAAGGAAGAGGAGAAAAGAAATGTGTTTTTTTTTTTCTAATAATGTCACCACTTCATCAATATAAAAGAGAATTCATGACAGCAAATAAAGACTAAATAATTGAAATCTATAAAGTAATTTATAAATTTGAGATGGATGAGTGATTACCTAATAACTAATAATCATACAATTAAACTTAAACTTCTACAATGATGATAATCTCCTACTTAAAACCATTCAGCAAATCTTGAGATTCTACACAATCCTCAGGAAAATATGTGAAATTTTGCGTGGGATATAGCATCGATTCACAAACTAAATAAGTGATTTTATTAGTTTCAAGATCATATCGAACCGATTTAACCCCAAAAACCCCAAGAAAACACTCTTTTCATATCCTTGTATTTGTTTATTCATAAATAAACAACTCTACCCCACAACTCCACCACCCACATGCTACATATCGAACAAATTCCTTCAACAATAACATATGACACAAGAAATTGTTATTAACAATAATAGCAATAAAAGTATAAAATGACTGAAAATTTATCTTTATGTCAAACCAATACTACCAATGTGAAAGTTAGTTCAATGAATTCACAAAATCACATCAAAAATATTATTGAGATCAGGTTCTTCATTAGAAAGATGATTGAAGATTTGAAGAATATTATTGAGATCAGGTTTTTCATTAAAAAGATGATTGAAGATCGAACTAAATTTAGCAGGGAAGCAATGTCACACATTATAGGTCAGTGTTACCGGATCTCTACTATAAATAACATATTTGAAAAGGAATGCAACAACCACCAAAGTTATCTAGAAAAATACCCCCAAACTATTGTTCAACAAGTTTGGTGAAGAGGAAAATGAGGCCATCGCTCAACCTAGACAAGTCAACGATCATTACTATTATAGATGATGATCAAATCGATCAACTTGAGTGAAATGGTACAATTGATAATTTGTGAATGTAACAACCCGCCTTTTTATTAACCGACTAACTTTGACGCTGTGATTTATTTTAAGTGTTTAAAATGACATTTGTGTGATATATTGACGTGTTATTTTTTTTATTGTGTTAGTTTCTTGTAGTATTAATTAGTTCTTTACTAGTAATTAGATATTGGAAAAAAAAGAGTGAATAAGAAAGAATTAAAAGGAAAAAGGAATATGAAAAGGAAAAAAGAAAAGAGAGTGTTGGGATAAAAATGTCACTAAAGTTTTCCAAATAGTCATAATTGCCATATTATTGTTTCCCAAATGTCAAAACTGCCATTACTGTTTTCAAATTTGTCAAAGTTGCCACTCTCCCCATTTGCTACTGGCTGCAGCCGGTTACACCCCATTTTTTTTTTGAAAACTTTTGAAATTAAAAAAGAAAGGGGAAGTTGAAAAAGCAGCAGCAGAAAAAAGAAAACAGAGGAGAAAAAGAAGATGGAGGAAGTAGACGATGAAGATGAACGAAGAAGATGAACAACAGTGACAGGCGCTTCTGAGGAAAAGAAAATTTTTTTGAAAAGAAGATGAAAAACGTGGAAAATAAGAAGAAGAATACAAAGGAGATGAAGGGAGAGGATGAAGAAAGAGGATGAAGAAGATGAATAAAGGGGATAAGGGAGAAGACGAAGAGAGGGTGACAGAGGAATCTCAGTGGCAACTGTTTTTTGGCGGGCAAAACAAGAAATAGAGGGGGAAGTTTACTTGGTTAAGGAAATAAGAATGGTATTAGGGTTTATAAAATGGGGTCAATGGAAATTGGGGATAAAATTGGATTTTTTTTTAAAGATTTACCGGCAATACCAGGTAAGAAAATGGGGAGAGTGACAATTTTGACAAATTTGGAAACAGTAATGGCAGTTTTGACATTTTGAAAACAATAATGACAATTTTGACTATTTGGGAAACTTTAATGGCATTTTTATCCCAGCGCTCAAAGAAAAGAAAATAAAACAATTAGGGGAGGGGGTTTCAATATCAGTATTACGTTATATCTCACCCACACACATATTTTAGAGAGAGAAAGAGAGAGGTAGAGAGAGAAGAAGAACAAGAAGACGAGGAAGAAGAAGAAGATTAGGGTTTCCATTCTTCAATTAAGGTGAGTAATTCTTGTTTCTCTTTGATTAAAAATTTGTAGGGGGAGATTAATTTTTCTGTTCAAGTTGAAATTAAAGATTGAACTCATGAGTTTGAGTTGTTTTTAGAGTTTAAAAAAGTAGAGAACATTAATTTGAACACTTAGAAACCCACCCCTAAATTGCATGTTTTAGATTGTTTGATTATATGGGCTGAATAAAATTTGTTTGATATGATGTGAATCTGATTTCGTATGTACTAGATAGTGATTGATTCTTGAATTTTAGGGTTTGGAGAACAACAAATATGGATGAATATTGTTAGAAAAATTCGTATGAACAGTAACTGAGCTACTGTTTGATTTTTCATGAATTATTGGCACATCCAAATTGAACGAAATTTTTACTGTAGGTTAGACATGCTATCAGGCAGCTTGTGGTAAAATGTTATGAATTTTGGAGTTGTACTCTGTGAGATAGGAATTTTAGAGTGAAATTGCTTTGTTTTTTAATTCAAATTTGATGAAATTGTGTGATTTTTTGTGAATTATGTATTTAGATTTCATGTCTCTAAATTTTACCGTATATTCTAGATGGTATACACTATGAGTGTTTAAGATTTCAAGTATTTAGGATGTTTATTTTAAGAGATATGAAGTTTTGAATATATATATGCTTAATTGGGGTAAATTGGACATGTTTGTATGCTAAGTGGAGTTATCAATTGTGAACATAATATGTATTATGCCTTGAAATCAGTAGGTATGTCAAGTATTATGATGAAAAATTTACTCATATGCCTTGGTGGACGTCTATCTTATTGACTATTATGATTTACTTACGTTCAAAAGAAGGAATAGCTTGAGGTTGTTCTTGTAAATGGTGTAATTAAACTAAGTTTGGGGAATGAGATTTGTGTCTTGCTTTGGGCTATGACTTATATGTCGTTCTAGGACTATGGCCATAGTAGTAGTGTCTTAGTGTCGGGTCCCCTGGTAGGTACTTTAAGTGAGCACTGCCTGGTCCACCAAGATGTCATTTTCGGCCTGTTTGTTTTGGATCTACGTGAGTCCCTAGTTGGTACATTGAGTGGGCTTTGCCCGGTCTGCTAGGATGTGAATGTGACTCCATAGTTTGTGAATTGAGGATATCTGCGTTCTAGAGGATGGGTCCCTGGTAGGTACCTTGAGTGGGCATTGCCATGTCCACCAGGATGTGTTTGTGATCCTTGTGATATATAGATGCTAGTTCATTGAGTGAGTTATAAGTTGAGTTCCCCTACAACAAGTTACTTTAATTGATTGAGAAAATTGTACTATGTTGTGATTTGTGTTAAGCTTTCCGAAACTGGAAGATTGTGATTATGTATGACTTTGATTATGAAATGTAATGTGACTTTGATAAGAATGTGATAGTTTATATAAATTATGTGATATGTATGTATGAGTTATGGTTATGTTCGAGTTATTGGTCTAGCTTAGTAAGCTTCACTTCCTTTTGGACTCGAGTGAGGACTGCGAGCCCAAGGGACATGGTTGGTATGGGACAACCATGGATAGTTTAGTGAATAAACTAACAGTAAAGTTGTTTGGGGACTTTAGTGAGAGCTAGAGCTCCTAAATCGTACATGGTATGGGACATGTATGGCTGGGTTAGTCTCGTTGCTCGTCGTATGACCCTTGTAATATTTCGTATGTGTATGTTTTGAATCTTTTAGCAAATGACTGATTGAGTTATATGAGTTTAAGGTGATTCTTTGGTATATGTTCCTTTGTCACTTCCCTATGTTTGTTGCATTTTAGAAAGTAATGATATGTATATGATAATGTGCTTATGTGTTAATCTGTTAATGTGCAAAGTGTAATAACGGGGGAGATAAGGATTATTCGATGGGCTCGGGGAGCTCATGACCTCAACTTTCTTCAGGTTTTGAAAGCGGAAAGGCAGGAATGTACCTTAATGACTAACTCTTGAAGTCTTTTGGAGTTATGACTAGGAAGGAGGCTTGAAGTTATATTTTTGATATCGAATATGTTGTTAAGTATAATATGGATGTATTTCGTGTGTAAACATGTAAACTTTGTTGAATGTAAGTATGTATGGATTTGTATGTGTTAGATTGACTCCTACGTGTTGGGTTGAATGTGGAGACCAATTTTGGGTTGGTCTCTGTCTCTTAGGAAGCAAGGTAGAAGAGTTTGAGTGGGAATCAAGTTGTTGATTTGTTCCACTTCCTTTTTGTAATTCCTTTGCTGTAGGGACTCTATTAATCCTAAAATTGTGTCAGCCTTGTACTATAAATAGAGCCTAGATGTTAGTTTTATTTGTATTGCAATAGAGAGTGTTTCATCTTATACCATAAGAGATTGACCTGTAATCTCTGTGTTTCTGAGGGAGTTGTGTGAGGCTCAACTGTAAGTGTTGAGTTCTCAGGTTGTAACTCTAGGAAGGCTGTGAGAGATTGTGGAGGTCTGAGAATCTCTGAAACACCGTTGTAATCCTCTGATAGTGCATCGTTCATGGTTTTTTCCCGGTTTGGGTTTTTCCACGTTAATTCCTTGTGTCGAATCTTTATTTATTTTCCCGCCCTTATTATTGTTTGTTTGCCAACTACGCCCTGAGAATCCTAACAAGTGGTATCAGAGCTTTGGTTGGAGCGTGGTTGATCTACAGACTGAGAAGCAATGGCGGGCGCTATTGTGAAGATTCCGGAGTTCGATGGGAAAGACTACGCATGGTGGAGGATGCGCGTTGAGGATGTGCTCCACCAGCAAAGGTTGCATCTTGCGATGGGTGATAAGCTAAAAGAGATGGAACAGAAGGATTGGGAAGAGCTTGATGGTCAGACATTCAGTACGATAAAGCTGACGCTAGCTCGAAACGTGGCTTTCAACGTCAAAGATCAGAAAACGACAAAAGACCTGCTCGAGGCCTTGCAAAACACATATGAGAAACCTTCGGCGGTGAACAAGGTATATGTGCTACGTCGTTTGTTTGAATTTAAGATGAAAGAGTCTAGTGATATGCATGATAGTATGAATGAGTTGAATATAATACTATCAAAGTTAACCTCTGTGGGATTTAATTTCGATGATGAGATGAATGCTAACATACTATTGGCTACCCTACCTAAGTCTTGGGAAAATTTCATGACTTCTGTAACTTCTTCAACTAAGAAGGGTGAGAAACTGAAGTTTGGGGAAATTAGAGACTTTGTCCTGAATGAAAGTATTCGTAGGAAAGATTCTGATGTGTCTAAGTTTTCAAGGAATGCTTTGACTGTCAGAGGTAGGAGGAATAGTGGGAGTTCGGGTCGGGGTCGATCAAAATCTAGAGGTCGAAACATGGAGCAAGTGTTGTGTTGGAATTGTGGTGATAGAGGTCATTTTCGTAGGGATTGTCCTAAACCTAAGAAGAGCAGCCATAATGACCAGGACTCTGTATATTCTGTTGAGGATTTTGGTGATGCCCTAACTGTTAGTGTTGACAAGTCAGAAGGGAATTGGGTGATAAATTCGGGTGCTTCGTTTCACTCTTCAGGGACTATTTTGTGAATGGGAGGTTTGGCAGGGTTAGGCTTGCAAACGGTCACAACCTAAAGGTGCTAGGTAGAGGTGATGTGAACATTAAAACTTCTAAGGGTGGAACTTGGAGGTTGAAGAATGTTCGGTATGTCCCGGGTCTGACCAAGAACCTTGTATCTGTGAGTCAACTGGATGAGAAGGGGTTCACGACCAGATTTGAAGATGGTCATTGGAGGGTAACGAAAGGATCTCTGATAATTGCAAATGGCAGGAAAAAGGGGAAGCTATATTCTGTCATTGATAACTCTAAGATGCCGGTTCATGCTCGTCAAAGGCGTGTTAGCTTCTCTGATGAGAGAAGGGTACCAGAAACGAGGAGGTTTCCGGTCGAGGCTACGGGAACGGATGGTTAACCGAGGAACGCATCTAACCTGCACGGGAATTCGACAAGTTCAACACGAGATAAAGTCCCAATCCAAAATTCCCCTAAGTTGTTGACGATGATGCGTATGTCGAAGTTGCAGGGGCGTGATCATTTCAAGTGGGAGCCTGTTGCTAAAAAAGGAGTTGATGGGCGGTTAATTGGGACATGTGTTGATCTTTGCTAAACAAGATCGAGATGGATGTACTAAAGGATTCGAGGAGGTGTTGAAGTGGTGATTGATGATAATCGACGAAGGTTGCATTTATAATTGGTCTCCAAGTGGGAGATTGTTGGGTTGAATGTGGAGACCAATTTTGGGTTGGTCTCTGTCTCTTGGGGAGCAAGGTAGAAGAGTTTGAGTGGGAATCAGGTTGTTGATTTGTTCCACTTCATTTTTGTAATTCCTTTGTTGTAGGGACTCTATTAATCCTAAAATTGTGTCAGCCTTGTACTATAAATAGAGCCTAGATGCTAGGTTAATTTGTATTGCAATTGAGAGTGTTTCATCTTATACCACAAGAGATTGACCTGTAATCTCTGTGTTTCTGAGGGAGTTGTGTGAGGCTCAACTGTGAGTGTTGAGTTCTCAGGTTATAACTCTAGGAAGGTTGTGAGAGATTGTGGAGGTCTGAGAATCTCTGAAACACCGTTGTAATCCTCTGATAGTGCATCGTTCGTGGTTTTTTCCCGGTTTGGGTTTTTCCACGTTAATTCCTTGTGTCGAATCTTTATTTATTTTTCCGCCCTTATTATTGTTTGTTTGCTAACTACGCCTTGAGAATCCTAACACTACGACTTAAGTTTGAGTTTTGTTATGGAGAAAAGCTTCCGTTGCTCTACGATATTTGAGAATAGTTATGGCTTTTAAGTTTAGGTAGCCTTGTGGGTGTCCAAATAAGACCTCACGGTAGTGACTAGTCTAGCCACCCTATGTTGGGGCGTTACATTGAAGCCTCTATCTTTAAATATATTAGAATAAATTTTCCTTCGAAAAATTCATTCCAGTATATAAAAATCTGGGAGGTTTGAATATTTTTAAGCGACTTACAAACTTATGTTATTTACTATAATCATAAATGTTATCCAACATTTAAGATGCTACCATTTATATATAATTGAAATAACTATATTTATGTCATTTTCTCAAAATTATCAATAGTAAAAACATAATAATAGATTTTGATGTTACAAGAATTATATTATATGTATTTTAATAATGTAAATATTCAATAATAGTAGTAATACATTAAATTAATATTTTTTAAAGTATGAACTAATTATATAATAATTTAAATAATTAAGTAGAAAATCAAAATATCATGTCAAACAAAATGACAGATAAAAAAGGAGATGCCAAAGTTAATCTAATAAAAAATATTTATATATAATAATTGCTAATTTGTGTAAAACTATTTTATGTTTTATTATTCACGTTATTACTATATTTATTGGGAGATTCTACCATAATTGAATTTATTTTCAACTATAGCATTTGAAATATATAATTGCCCTTAATTTTGCTATTAAAAATTAAATTTAATAGATATATTCACCATAGGACTTGTTACAATAAGCAAATCTATATGTTAAGTTATAATTTTTTACAAAATTGAATATTTTAAAGGAAATTCTACCATAGTTGACTTTTTTTCAACTATCGTAGTTGAAAAGTGAAAAACCATTAATTTTACCATAAAAATTTAAAATCAAAGTAGGTTGATCAAAGTAACTCGACACAATAATTAACCATGTTTAGGAGAATATAAATCTTTTTTAAAAATATGATTTATTTATGTATATATATAATTTTTTTAAAAAAACGGGCAAACAACAACACTAGGAAGCCCTTCTCTCAAGGGATCTTCCAAGTGCATCCTCACTCACAACAAGGGATAAGCAATTATGAAAACAATAATCAAAACAACAGGAAGAATCTAATGTAACACCAAACTTAGTTAGCCAATCTGCAGCACGATTTCCTTCACGAAAAATATGAGACGCCTGACAATCCGAACACAATGCCATGAAAGCTTGGATATCTTGAATATAAATCTTTTTAAAAAATATGATTTATTTATATTTGAAACATACATTGTTTTAAAGATTGACTAATTAATGATATGCTAAACTGAATGACTAAGTTGCTAATTCAAATTAATAATCATATTATATGTTTTTTTACAATAGCCCTAACTAACCACATTATTCTTACATTTCTCCGTGAAAATTTTAATTGACATACAAAAAATATAAAATGAATTATAATATATTACAGTCAATAAATTAAGCTCTAGTAAAGTCCTTTAAGTTATTATTTTGTTGTATTTTACTAAAATCAAAAAAACAAAAGGAGAAAATAATTATCATCATCATAACATTATTTTAAAGAAAACATTTTCTTTTTTATAAAGAAAAATAAAATTATATTGTGTATTAAAATTTCAAGCATAACCTATTACAGATAAACAATGGCCAAATTTAACTCATATTAATTTAGTAAATAAATTCTCATTAAATGAACTTTTAATTTTAATCCTGAAATTGAATGTTGTAGGTAAGGATATTGTAAGTGATATAGACTTCAAATAATCCTCTACTACCGTATTATTCAAATTACTTTTTAAAAAAAATTTGCATGAAAACATACGTAATACAATTTTTGCACATTTTCCCATTAATGTCTAATTAATATTTGGATAAATAATTATTATAAACTTACTCACAAAATAATTTACATAAAGTTGCGGAAAATATTCCTGTACATCGCACTGATTATAAAATACTACTTGCTCAATCAATTTTTTTGATACCAAATTACCAATGCTAGTTCAATCATTTATATCATTTATCACCACAATGTCTTTCCTTAATTTTTATGAAACAAACTCCACATTCATACTTTTCTCCCTTATTTCAATAACACAAGTCTCATTCATTGTTTGCCCCTTTCCTAATTCTCTACAGGGTGTGTTTGGTAGATTAACTTTTGGAAAAAAAAAATGAGATTATTGGGAAGCATGTATAGCGATTTCCAGCTTGTGGCAATTATGGTAATTACGGTAATTCCTACGATGTATACCGTACATGTGGCATGATCAAATCTCATACATCGATTTTATTTATTTTCAAATTCTGAAATAAGTTGAAGCTATGAGATTCGAATTGCAACCTATTGTTTAGTAAACAAATCCCTACCCATTCAACCATGTGTCTTTCACTGATTATTTTTGTAATATTTTGGTATTGTATACAACATACCTTGGAATTTAAGTTTCAAAACCCCTTTTACCATCCGCGATTGACGATGCCCTTGATATCCGCCTCTGCTGTTTGACGCAACATGACTTCTCACTGCCGCTGCCGACCAATTTTCGAACGATTGGATGTCACCAGTGCCAGAGAACAACGATGTTCTCAAACACCAGTCATGCACAGTACGATTTCATTTCGTTTTTTTCCACAATCGGTTTTGGATGGCATTGAGGGTAGCAGATCGGGAGTGGCTGGTCTCGGGATTGCATCCGAGCGAGGGAGACTTGGCCGCGGGAATATTTTTCGCAGTAGTTGTATCTCCGACAAAAGGTCGTCGGAAACAATGGAGATCGGTAAATTTGTTTCAATCTTTTTATCCGGTATCCATCATAATCTATTAAATATACTAAAACACAAGCTTCTAAGGAAAATCTAAACCTAAAAGAAATAATTTAGAAGGTTTGGTGAATTCCAAAGCAAATTCCAAACCTACATAATTTATTATTACATTCATAAATATAATATTAATAAAAATGAAAAAGAAATACCTAAAGTCATTCATAAGTTACCAATATTTAATGCATACACAATTAGAACATTTTAAATTTTTCAAAAAAGAAAAAGAAATACATAAGATCATACATACATAAATTACAAATATCTAATACAAAACTAGAGCAATTTTTACTTTTCGTTTCATTAATTTACTATTATAATATTATGACCAGAACCTTAGAAATAAAATATAATAATAGATATTAAAGTAAAATTTTTCATGAAAAAACTATAAAATTGTTTCATATTCTTTTTAATAACTATCTTAGAAAATAAAATTTTTTATTGAAACTACTATATATACTTTTAACAATAAAATAATTCAAATTATATGTAAGCTACCAAAACAAGAATAAGAAATTAGAATAAGTATAGATTAAAAAGTTGAACAAGAGGTTAAAATCCACGTAATATATAATGGAAAATAATAAGAAAATAGAATTGTCACGTAGTTGTTGTCGTAACAGTTTTTCAAAAAACAAACATCCTTCAATCCTTCTTAAGATGAAAAATAAAATTAAACTATTTATCCATAATCGTTATGGACATGAAATAAAATAAACTCAAATGATAGTTTATCCATAAAAAAATAATATTTTTAAAATATTGGATTAATAGTTATTATAAAATTACTCTAGAAAATAAATAACGTGAAATTATTGAAATATTATTCGTGCATTACACAGGATATTATAGACTAGACATAATTAACAAACAAGTTCTTGAAAAAAAATTAACTTTTAATTAATTATACATAATTTTCACAATTTAAAAATCAAAATTAATATTTTTGAAAATAAATAAAATCGACGTATGAGATCTGATCATACCACATGTATGATACACATCGCGAGAATTACCGTAATTACTGTAATTGCCAAAAGCTGGAAATTACCTTACCTTTTTGGTTTTCAGTGACAATTAACGGTTAAAATCGCTAATTAGATGTTTCGTAAACAATTTTACATTAGCTATTTGGCATTAAGATTATATTATTCTCTAATGTTTGTATGAAAATTATATCATATGTTATACAATGATAATTTTAATAATATTTCTTAAGTATTCTATAATTCATTTTTACTGAAATTATATAAAATAAAACTGATTTTATTTTTACTTATTTGGATAAAAGTTATGTTTTAATTGTATCTAATGATTATTAACAATAAATGACAATAAGAGTCGACATTTACAATCACTTTAGTTTTACCAAAATATACTAAATGTAATTTTGTAGAAAAAGTTAATGATTAATTTTATAATTTCATAAAATTAACAAATGATTTACATCAGTTCTATCATATAGTACGTGAATAGTTTATTATGTAATATAATTTAATAAATATTGAAGGATGTTAGGATTTTCAGGGCGTAGTTAGCAGACAAACAATAATAAGGGCGAAAAATAAATAAAGATTCGACACAAGGAATTAACGTGGAAAAACCCAAACCGGGAAAAAAACCACGAACGATGCACTATCAGAGGATTACAACAGTGTTTCAGAGATTCCCAGACCTCCACAATCTCTCAATACCTCCCTAGAGTTACAACCTGAGAACTCAACACTCACAGATGAGCCTCACACAACTCCCTCAGGAGCACAAAGATTACAGGTCAATCTCTTGTGGTATAAGATGAAACACTCTCAATTGCTGTATAAATAAACCTAGCACCTAGGTTCTATTTATAGTACAAGGCTGACACAATTTTAGGATTAATAGAGTCCCTACAGCAAAGGAATTACAAAAAAGAAGTGGAACAAATCAACAATCTGATTCCCACTCAAACTCTTCTACCTTGCTCCCCAAAAGATAGAGACCAACCCAAAATTGGTCTCCACATTCAACCCAACAATCTCCCACTTGGAGACCAATTGTAAACGCAGCCTTCGTCGATTATCATCAATCACCACTTCAACACCTTCTCGAATCCTTTAGTGCATCTATCTCGATCTTGTTCAGCAAAGATCAACAGAGGTCCCAGTTGACCTCGCATCAACTCCTCTTTTAGCAACAGGCTCCCCACTGGCCCGATCACGCCCTGCAACTCGACATACGCATCATCACAACAACTTAGGGAATTTTGGATTGGGATTTTACCGTGTTGAACTTGTCGAATTCCATGCGAGTTAGATCGTTCTCGGTGATCATCCGTTCCGTAGCCTCGACTGAAACCTCCTCGTTTAGTTCCCTTCTCTCATCGGAGAGAAGCTAACACGCCTTTGACGAGCATGAACCGACATGTTACGATTATCAATGACGAATATAGCTTCCCATCTTTCTGCCATTTGCAATTATCGAGATCCTTTCGTTACCCTCCATGACCATCTTTAAATCTTGTCGTGAACCCCTCCTCATCCGGTTGACTCACGGATACAAGGTTCTTGGTGGACAGGACATACAGAACATTCTTCAACCTCCAAGTTCCACCCTTAGAAGTTTTCATGTTCACATCACCTCTTCCTAGCACCTTTAGGTTGTGACCGTTTGCAAGCCTAACCCTGCCAAACCTCCCACTCACAAAATTGCTAAAGGCCTCCTTGCTGACGAAGAGTGAAGCGAAGCACCGAATCTATCACCCAACCGCCTTCTAACTTGTCAACACAAGCAGTTAGGGCATCACCAAAATCCTCAGCGGAATATCTGAGTCCTGGTCATTATGCTCTTCTTAGGTTTGGGACAATACCTACGAAAATGACCTCTATCACCACAGTTCCAACACAACACTTGCTCCATGTTTCGACCTCTAGATTTTGATCGACCCCGACCCGAACTCCCACTATTCCTCCTACCCCTGACAGTCAAAGCATACCCCGAAGACTCAGACACATCGGAATCTTTCCTGCGAATACTTTCATTCAGGACCAAGTCTCTAATTTCCCCAAACTTCAGTTTCTCATCCTTCTTAGTTGAAGAAGTTATAGAAGTCACGAAATTTTCCCAAGACTTAGGTAGGGTAGCCAATAGTATATTAGCATTCATCTCATCGTCGAACTTAAATCCCACAGAGGTTAATTTTGATAGTATCATATTCAACTCATTCATACTATTATGCATATCACCAGACTCATGCATCTTAAATTCAAACAAACGACGTAACACATATACCTTGTTCACTGCCGAAGGTTTCTCATATGTGTTTTGCAAGGCCTCGAGCAGGTCTTTTATCGTTTTCTGATCTTTGACGTTGAAAGCCACGTTCCGAGCTAGCGTCAGCCTAACCGTGCTGAATGCCTGACCATCAAGCTCTTCCCAATCCTTCTGTTCCATCTCTTTTGGCTTATCACCCATCGCAAGATGCAACCTTTGCTGGCGGAGCACATCCTCAACGCGCATCCTCCACCATGCGTAGTCTTTCCCATCAGTCGGAATCTTCACAATAGCGCCCGCCATTGCTTCTCAGTCTGCAGATCAACCACGCTCCAACCAAGGCTCTGATACCACTTGTTAGGATTTTCAGGGCGTAGTTAGCAGACAAACAATAATAAGGGCGAAAAATAAATAAAGATTCGACACAAGGAATTAACGTGGAAAAACCCAAACCGGGAAAAAAACCACGAACGATGCACTATCAGAGGATTACAACAGTGTTTCAGAGATTCCCAGACCTCCACAATCTCTCACAACCTCCCTAGAGTTACAACCTGAGAACTCAACACTCACAGATGAGCCTCACACAACTCCCTCAGGAGCACAGAGATTACAGGTCAATCTCTTGTGGTATAAGATGAAACACTCTCAATTATTGTTGTACAAATAAACCTAGCACCTAGGTTCTATTTATAGTACAAGGCTGACACAATTTTAGGATTAATAGAGTCCCTACAGCAAAGGAATTACAAAAAAGAAGTGGAACAAATCAACAATCTGATTCCCACTCAAACTCTTCTACCTTGCTCCCCAAGAGATAGAGACCAACCCAAAATTGGTCTCCACATTCAACCCAACAAAGGAAAATAGTGTCGTATTGAATAATAATATAACTAGTAACTACTATAGAATATTAAATAAAAATATTTATTAATGAACATTTATTGCATAATTATAAACTTGTAATTCACTTTGGAACACTTATAAAAATATAATAAAAAGAATTATACACTCCCTCCCAGAAGCCCAAACAAAATTGGCAATTGTTAATGCTCAGTGTCTCATGGTCTCACCCATTGAACCACCCTCACCAACTACGTACAAACGCCCCTAATTCTCTAACCCAAAAATCACCACCACCAAATCTTCTAAGCATTTGAGGAGCGATTTAGAATCCAAAGGATTTTAGGCATTTGATTTTCAGTAATTTAGTTTGTTCTTTTTTTTTTTTGGGAGGGGGGGGGGGGGGGGCTAAAAAATAGGCTCTGGTTACAAATTAGGGAGATTGGGTTTTTGCTTACATTTTAATGTCATTTTAAATGTGGTGTTAATAGTTAATGCAAGATTTTCTGATCATTTATACAATTTTAATTTTTGATTTTAATGAATGGTAATGTTGAATGTTTATCATGTGTTTCTGAACATCACAGTTATTTGGCCATGGCTAATTTCCTGCTTGAATGTCAGTACTACTATTGGCTATTGCTACTGATTTCAATGGTGTATTTACACCATCGTTATCATGTGTACATCTTAGTTCTTACCGCTCAACGAAGTTGCTAGATATAATGGAGGTGTTGCCGTGAGGGAAGAATTGGACAATGAACCACTGAACCTTCGCCAAAGATGGTTGGATGCAAAAGCTTTTCGCCATCTTCAATGTTCTCAGATGAGTAAAGCTTTCTTTTAACAAAATACAAGTACATTAAAAATAAGGAAACTGGATTCTAATAATACGAACTTTTGGCCATATAAGACTTAATAATACGAACTTTCGATTCACTGATGAATAATATGAACTTTGACCCCCTGTTGCCCCCAATAACACGCCACAGAGTTAAGATTTACTTGACTCGGCGGCGGTCTGACGTGGCGGCGGAGGCACCCGCCTTGTTGTTTTGACTTTGCCACGTCATCCACGTTGACTTAAAAAAAAAATACGAACTTTTACCTATGTTGCTCTGAATAATACGAACTTTTTTTTCTCTCTAAAAATCTTAGATCCCATTTTTACTTCTTCATCTTCTTCAATCCTCCCCCTCCCTCTCCTCCTCCATCGGAACCAAATCCAGAAAACCCAGATCCCATCTTCATCAATTTCTTGGGCTCTTTTACTAGGTATTACTCGAATTGCAAAACCCAGAAAACAATCAACCAATACTCATCTTCTCCACTCTCCACTCGAATTGCAAAACCCAGAAAACAATCAAACAATCAAACAATCTTCATCAATTTTCTTGCTTTTGTTACTGGGTTTCAGTCGAATTCCAAAACCCATAAAACAATTTCCCCCAACCATCCGAGGAAGAGAAGCTTCTGGACGCCATGGACGAAGGAGGAGTGAATTACGTTGGTTTGGATCTGGAGATTGATAGCGATGAAATCGGCAGGGTAGGTGTTGTTGTCGTGGATTCCTCCGACCTTGGTGGCGGCGAGGACGACGAACTTCGGCTTCTCGGCGATGAAGAAGGCGTCGACAGCGGTTTGGACGGTGAGATCGAGCTCGGAGTGGGTGCGGAGGAGAAGGTTGGAGAACCCTAGGGATTTCAGCTTCCGGACTATGGCGGAGCCGACGAGGTCGCGGTGGCCGGCGACAAAGATCTTGGCGGATTGTCGGCGAGGAAGTCGCCGGCGTCGGCGGGGGAGTCGGAATCTGGCATTGTCGATGAGACTGAGAGTGAAAAGGAGGGAGGAAGTAGAGTGTGGAGGGGGAAGGATTGTGGAGTGGTGATCGACTTGGATTTGAAAATGAAGCTAATTCAATAACAAGCTTTTTAGAGAGAACCTAGATCTCCGGCCTCGCCACCCAGAAAACCTAAATTGAACTTTTTTTTTCTGGGTTTGATTCCGATGGAGGAGGAGAGGGAGGGGAAAGATTGAAGAAGAAGAAGTAAAAATGGAATTTGAGATTTTTAGAGAGACAAAAAAGTTCGTATTATTCAGAGCAACATAGGTAAAAGTTCGTATTATTTTTTTTAAGTCAACGTGGATGACGTGGCAAAGTCAAAACAACAAGGCGCGTGCCTCTGCCACCACGTCAGACCACCGCCGAGTCAAGTTAATCTTAACTCGGTGGCGTGTTATTGGGGGCAACAGGGGGTCAAAGTTCGTATTATGCATCACTGAATCGAAAGTTCGTATTATTAAGTCTTATATGGCCAAAAGTTCGTATTATTAGAATCCAATTTCCCTTAAAAATAAAGAGATGATACATTCAAAAACTTCCCAATTAAAAACTGACACATGGAGTCTGTCATTTTTTGGTAAAAAATGCAAGCTTAGAATCATCGTCAAGTTATAACTCTTTTGCAACGGCTCCAAATAACTACTAATATTACCAAATATTTTTTGTATAAACAACTAATCCCAATAATTAACTCAAATAGCTAACATAAATAGCTTACAATTAATTGCTTCAAACAAGTAGCGTCTATTACTTATATATCTTTATACCAGTAGAAGAGGCACTTGCCTCGGTTCTTGTGCGTGTTGTGTTGTGATGCAAATTTTTTATTTTTTTTTCTTTTTTTCCTTTTTCTTATTAATATTTTGATAATGAGTTCATATCTAAAATATATTTTTTATTTATTTTATCAACAATTTGAAAATGGGTTCATATCTAAAATACTATATAAGTAATACTCTCTCCGTTATAAAAAAATTGATGTCATTAGATTTGTTATAAAAAATAGTTTTCGTGCATTGTCATCTACGAATAATATCTTAATTTGTATAATGATTTATATTATTACAAAAGTATAATATTATATTTTTTTGTAAAAGTCTTATGTTAGAAATTATTGATTAAATATTAACACTAAAAATCGTAAACTATTGTAAAAGCCTTATGTTCATTGTTGTGTTGTGAAGGTCTGTCTGCCTACCTGCTAGCTTGTGTTCTCATACGAATTTACTATTTTACCCTTAAATATAATAATTAATTAGTAGCTCGAGTACAATTATGAAGGAATCTATCATCAAATGAACAATTAGTTACCAACTCTATCAATTCGGACATGCGGGTTAAATACAGGTCATACATATATTTAATTATGACAAATACAATTTAGGTATATTTGATATTAAAAACACGAGTTGGATCTATTTTAAAGTTAGCTAAATACCTTTTTTTTTTTGTTCACACAAATTTTGGTATTCAAATACAATAACCAAGAATTATAAGATCAAACAAAAATTAAGCTATTAAATCTATCAATTCAAAGGAACAAGTTAAGGATGCACTTATAGTGGTTGTCAACCATGACAACCACTGTAAGTAAAATAAATCTTACTCGTACATGTGTCAAGTTTTATCTTGACCATTAGGTTTTTTTATTTATTAGAAATTGTAAAATATACTTTTCAAAATTTTAGTTTATTTTAAAAAAAATTTAAATAAATATTTTTCAAAATATGCTTATTTACTAGGTAAAAAGTTAAAGTTAAGATATTTAAATTTTAAAAATTTTGTAAAAATTTTTTTAATTAAGAAAATATATTTTATAATATTGTACTAAATAATAAAAATGAATGACGAAGATAAAAGTTGACACAAGTATGAATAAACATTGTTTTGATTGTGGTGGTTGTTATGGTTGACAACCACTCTAAGTTTTTCCAACAAGTTAAATATGGGTAGACGACATATTTGATTAGGGCAAGTACCGTCCGATTGTATTTCAAGTCCATAAAAATTTAATGTTAAAAAGTCGTGTATATTTTGGATTTAAATAAATACAGATTGAATTTATTTATTTAACCCGTCGGTACGACGGGTTTGTTAGCTGGTCTTTTTAGTAGCGTCTATTACTTGATTGCTAAACATGACCTAACGCTTCAGAATGGCATTCATTGAGTCCTAACACCTAACCCATGATTTGCTGAATGAGGATAATTATTGTCCTTAGTTATCAATCAAAATTCAAGCATAAAGCCCAACAATGCAACATGGTGCAATGCACTTGGAAGAAACACATATAAGCAATAGTAATGACCAATGAGCATGTTTTGAATTATAAAGGGACAAAAAAGTTTTAACTATTCTCTCCACATGAGTATCAATTTTTCTAACTACCTTATCTTTTTCTTTCCAATTCAAATACTCAAATTATTCTTAATTAATGAATTTGAGTTTTATTTTACTTTTTCACAATCTCAGAACCTACCCCACCTACCACAACTCACCACACTTTTTCAAATTCCACCGCACTGCACCATTCCCATACCACAACCAAGGTTGTCAGGATCGAGATTCTAGTTAAGATCGATAGGGGTCCTTAGAATCGGGATCGTAGGATCGGATCGAGGATCGTAAGATTCTACAAATAAAGTAAAATTGTTATAAGTGACTTGAAATTTCCCTAGAAAAACCATTGTTTTTCAAAAATTGTACAAAAAGCCATGATATTCACCGATCATAATACGATCCTAAACGATCCTAACCGAGTCTGGTACGATCCTAACCGATTCTAGGGAGATTGTGACCATTCTAACAAAAATAGGCTATAGTTAGGATCGAGTTTATCCTAACGATCCTAACCGATCATGACCGATCCTGGTACGATCCTAACAAAGTAGCGATCCAGTAACGAGTTGGATCGTTTGATCATTTTTGGATCGTAAGATCGTACGATCCTACGATCCGGATCGCGATTTTAACAACCATGACCACAACCAACCGTATTTAGTAAGGAAACTAGAGAATAGAAAGTATGCGTGTAATTGATCACTAAGTTGAAAGGGAGAGAGGCAACCGAGGTATTTATTGAGTATTTGAGCATACCATTAGCTATACAAGAGAATAAGGATGAAGTTTTTTTTTTTTTTGTTAATATAACTCTGCAATATATTTTTAATCAAGCAAAATGATAAGTGCCTTGATTCAAGGTGATTAATAACCATTTTGAATTTGATTTAAATCACATAAAATATTGAATATATATAAGTATATTTAAAATATTATAAATGTATGTTTCATTACTTTAAGAGTTATTACATCCTATAAATTATATAAAATTAATTATTTATTTATATTTTTTTATAAATATAAAACTATGTATAAAATATGTGTGCTCTACTATGGTTGATAAATTAGACTATCATTTATAGTTGTTGACCTAACTAGTAAGTGTTATACTTTTCTAGTTTATATATATAAATAATATTATAATTACTTGATAAAATATTATTAAAAATTACAAAAATATAAATTATGGACAATTCAAAATAATTATTAACTATCTTAATTCAAGATATATATCATTATTCATTGAATATGAACTCTAAGTGAACATACTATCATCCTAATTCCATTATTCAATTTGATGCAATTCTTGTTAACACCTAAAAAAAATCAGTTTCCATTAGTGCACTAGTCGTTGTCTCATTATACATTATTCAAAAGAAAGAAAAATGTCACTAAAGTAGATATTTCAAATAAAACCAAAAAGAATAATTTTTGTCTAATGAAAAGGAATAAACAAAATGAATCAACTATTAAATATGAATAGCCGCCAATATAACTTTTCTTCGTAAAAAGGTAGATAAATGATATTAATTAAGGAGATTAGAAAATGGCGTTAGTGAACACAAATTTTGATTCGCACGCATTACGTGCATCGATTTTCAAATTTATTTATCTTTTGTGTGCGTATATATATACACACAAAAAAATAAATAAATATAACAATCGATGCATGCAATGCGTGCGAATCAAAACTTGTTTAATTTAAAAAGATATAAATTATATCATATACTTACTTATTAAAATAATTTTAATTTAAAGTATATATGTATACTAAACAAAATCCTGACATATCTGTCTTTCTCTCAGTCTCTCTACGATACCAACACGTACACGCATGATTTAATTTAACACCAATCAATATATTAGGTAGATTTTGATCTTTCTCATCTTCATAAATGATAGAAAAATTTATATATTCATAATTTAATTTATTTAAAATCAATCAACATATTAGGTAGATTTTATGATTTTTCTTATTTTCATAAAATAATATAAAATTTATATATGCATGATTTAACTTAACCTTAAGTTAATATATTTGATAGATTTTATAATTTTGATTCTTTTAGTATATAATAGGAAATTAATTAGTTAATGGATGAGAATGAGAATAAACATGAAAAATGGAGAAGGAGAAATGTGAGGGAGGTTAAATGAGAAATAAGATGATTGACTAATTCCTTGTTTATAATTAATTTATAAAGAAAGATAAATAGGCAAATCAGCAATTATACAACAATTAGCGTGTTGACTTATGACATGAAAAAATATAATAAGTCACGGAATCGGAGAGAAAAGTCGGTATAGCCTGATACTCTAGGTAAAATGTAGTAATGATTTTTTTTAATGAAATTGAATCTTTTCTAAAGAAACAAAGATGATTAAAGTTAATATTATACTTTGCACAAAACATCAAAAAATAAAATAATGTAAGATAACAACATAGGAACCTAAAAGAAATTAAAAAAATAATAATATAATACCAATTAGGGAAAATAGAAACCCAACAAAAAGAAAGTGAGGTAAATGATTGTTCCAATGTGAAAATCGAAAAACAAAAATATATATAAAAATACTTAACTAAAAATATAATGGTCTAGTGGTATAGAAATTGGAGGGTTTTCCTTTGTATTAGAGGTTCAAATCTTGGTGGTAACAATTTTTTTGATAACTATTTTAATGAAAATAAAAAATATGTATTACTATTCTATCCTTATAATTTATCAATGGCAAGAGGTAAAATAGGCTAAGTGAAATTTGCGTACCATAAGCCCCTTTGGCTTTATACATTACATAGATGATTCTCTTATCCAAAACTTGTCTCCTATCCGTAATTGAGTGCCATACTGCCCCTATATATGTTGGCATTCATGAATTCCCAATTGTCATCAATCCCCTTGAATGTTACGTCTTGTTTTAGTCTTTGTTGATGCGTAAGAATTCAAGTAGCGACATTGAGAATGACATTATGGATCAAACTTGTGAATAACGATCTCCTTGTTAAATTATAGCATTGTTGAAATTTCAGTGTTTTGCATGTTCTTTTTCATTCGACAGTCATGTAAATGAAGTCTCTGGTAGAATATCTTTTAGAAGGTGGTGTATTGAAGGAATTGAAATGTTATGCCTTTTGAAGTGTTATGTTTTTTGGCTGTATGATATTGTCAATTTTCTAATTTTGTGGTTTGCAAATCCACATTGTTGATGAATGAAAGATGAACTATTGAATGATGGAAAGAGAGACGAATAGAAGACTTGTGTTTTGTTATTCAGTGAGCAAAACGAAATGTAATGAATGAATACCAAAGAAAGGAATTTGCCCTATATATAAGATACAAATAGAACCAGAAAACTAACAGAAAAAAGAAAAGAAAACAAAGTTTCCAACAAAAAAAAAAAAAAACTAAAGATAAAATAGTTCCCGCTATTATCCCCCTCAACCTCGGAAGGTTGAGGTACACTCCAAGCTTGCTCAGAAGATGTCAGTGTTGAGTAGGTGGTAGAATCTTGGTGAGGATATTAGCTAATTAATGTTGGGTTGCAAGGTAACTGAATTGGAGGAGACCTTCCATGACTTTATTACGAGTGAAATGACTGTCCACCTCTATATGTTTGGTCCTTTTGTGATAAACCAGTGTTTAATTGCAGCATAGTGCGGGTTTAATTGTCGTATCTACAGGGAGTTGGGGCTTTTGAACCTAAGAGCTAATCGAGCTCTCACCAACTAGGTTAGATCACAAAGATTTTTGGTGAATTATCTACTAACTAATAAAACAAAATAAAAGCTACAATTAACTAATCACATAAACTAAAAAGAAAACACCTAATTAACCAAGTCCAAGCATGCAATTAGAGTGATCGATTGTCCATGAAAGACCACCAAAGCCCCTCTTCCAAGGGCGCAAAGGCTAGTTTGATTATCTTAATTACTATCTACATGTAATTAATCAAAATTAAACTACAAGATGACAACCTTAGACCTACTTAGAATTCGACTATTTACATGTCTAACCCTAACTATTTTCTCTACCCATACTAGCAAATCGACCCCCGGATCTCTACACAAGTCAATTGCTTAGAAAAATAGATGAAAACTCTCTGAAACATTTCATCGAACACGTGGTGGGCACTAGAGAAAAACTCAAATTACAAGTATAAACTAGGTTTAATTAGGCTTAAACAAGATCAAATATCATCCAAATACATCAATCACAATCCCAAGTTAAGCACAAATCAACATAAGATAAATCTACACAAAGATAAAAATCAAAGACAACACATCAAAAAAAGAGAGGGATAGAAATACTTATTAGACTTGGATTTGGAAATGTAGATGAACAATCTTCAATCTTCAATGCAAATCCCTAAATCTATGAAAATATAATCTAACCTATCCTAAAATAATCACCCCTAATGGGTTTTATTGAGAGAATGAAGAAAAAAGGAGAGAAAAGGAAGGAATCAGATTGAGAAGAATGAGTGAGAGATATAAATAACTCAGCAGTAAGTTACTGCAAGGTCAGCACGAGGCCATACTGAACCTGCGCGGGATCGTGCTACTCTGAAAGTTTTTCTGCTGACTTCAAACTCGCATAACTTCTTCATTCGAACTCTGAATTGAGCTTATAATATATCGTTGGAAAACTCTCAATGTCTTCAAATGTATTGAACCTCTATGGAAGGAGTTATGATGGAAAGAGTAGCATATGCCTTCTCTTCTCCTCAATTTCTTTAACTTTCTTCTTTTCAATTTATTTCATACAAGATAAATAAAAACAAGAAAAACACTAGAATAAAATTGTTATAAACATAAAAACTAAGGTGAATGAAGGTATATAAAATGTAATATTTTGGTGCTAACAATTACCCCCCACACCTAGCTTTTGCTCGTCCCGAGCAAAATAAACAAAAAGAAAAAAAAGAAACGAAAGCAAAAAGAAAACCTAGCTCACTTTCGTAGGAATCACGGTTGCATTTAACACATGCAACAAGCTCTTTAAACCCTCTGGTAGCTCGGGTGGACGAGTAAGATCTAGTGAGGGTTTGTATAAGCTATACCCACAAAAGCTGAGAAGAATGAAGAAATCAAGGAAAAAGAAAAACGAAAAACTTTTTGGGGTTTTCGAAAGTTTTCACAAAACAAGATCATAAAGGAGCTAAGCACATTCAATCCACCAATCCCTAAGACCGACCCAAACTATCAACAAGCAAGACCTGGGTGAGTGATCAAAGGTTAAAACCTTGCCCAAAACGTGCAAGTATTGATTCTATCCCCCCCTGAGATTCAAGATTAGTGAAACAATGACAACCTCACTTTATGTTATGTGGAAACGCTCCTCTCATGTGTTTACATGATGATCGGGGTTCCCTCAATACTATATCCAATACTTGTTGCTCTTCTATAGGCTTGGCAAACTATTCATCCTCCACTACTAGAGCTAAGCACACAATTAACGATCTCGAGGTCTTTATTAATTGGGTTGTAATGGGGCTAGAGTAAAAGTAAGGGACAGAGAAAAATTGGGAATGTGGAGCTTCAAAGTCCGAGACCAAGAAGGGTACACTCTCAAATTAACCTCACCCCTCAAACATGAACACACACCCTAACACAGACTACCAAAACTTGAGAGCTGCATAATCAAGAAAGATTAAGCCCTAAATTCTATTCATCAAACTACTCCCTTCCCTCTGCTTGAAGTTTTTGATCCCCATATCTCTATTTTTCTCCTTTTTTATTCCTTCTTTTTTTTTCTTTTTTGCTTTCTTTTTTTTTTCTTTTTTTTTTCCCCAAGAGGGGAGGGACAAGATTAAGGATGAAAAGAGGAAAAAGGGAGTGAAAACACACTAAGGGTATGTTTGGAGAGAAAAATGAAATGGAATGGGTATGTAATTAGATATCTAGAGGGTTGGGAATGGAATTTGATTCCAAAATAGAAAGTGTTTGGTGAGAAAATGGAATGGAATGGAATGGAATGGAATAATAATAATAATAATAATAATAATAATAATAATAATAATAATAATAATAATGATAATAATAATAATATCCAATAAATATTTTTTCCTATCTTCTATTAACCCATCCCAACCTCACCGTCACTCACTCCACCATATCCCTCCTTCCATAAACCTAGCCCCACCATATCCCAACCTCAAATTTATGGAGGATGAAGTCAGGCCACAAATTCATTTGGCAGACTGAAATTTCTTCCCTCCACACCCCGATCTGTATCTGGAAATCGTTCACCAACTCCTCCAACAAAGCCTTTTTTCGGGATTTCTGGATCTGAATTGGAGACCACAAAGTCAGGCCACAAATTCCGATTGGTGAAGTCGAAACTCAAATCGGGCCACCATTGTTGTAGTTGAAGGTCAGGGGAAGGGGAAGAATACATCAACGAATTCATCGGGCCACCATTGTTGCAGTCTTCTTCAATCTTCTTCTATACTTTCACTAATTTTTTTTATTTGGGCTGGAAATAATTAAAATTAGACATGGAAGAGGTGAAGTTGAAGTTGCTGGTTGTAGTGGTGGTGCTCATAACAACCATGGTAAAGTTTTTGAAGGTGCCGACCATGGAGTCATGACTGTGGGTTTTTAATTTTGGGTTGGAAAATTCTTTTTTTTGTTAAAAGAAATAACAAGGAAACAGGGATAGATCTATGCCCCCCATATTTGGGAGGTATCTAATTCCACCCATTTGAGGGGGATTGGAAACCTGAGGGATTACTAATCCCATTCCAAAATTAGCTCACCAAACACAGAGAAAAGGAATTAGAATTCATTACACCATCATTCCATTCCTTTTTCTCTCACCAAACAGGCCCTAAATACGTAAGGCCACCAAATTGCAACTCTCTACACACTATTCGATCACCAACCCCAACATGAGTATAAATATGACTCCACCACACACATTCACACTCAGTTTATTACGAATTCCCCTTTGGTCTCGGCTTGGTCAATAATCGGAAAAATTAAGAGCGACCAAGGGCTAGTAAGCGACAACTTTTCATATAAAAAACGGATAGAAAAGGCTAGGCGGTGCTTCAAAAGAAGAGAAAATTTTCATGTAGGGTAGACTATTTGGATTTTTAGCTCAAAAGAAAAAGAAAAGGTGTCTCGATCATTTCATTAACAATGTAAAAGCATAAGTGCAACCTTAGAGAGTAAGTAAGCCAAGTTCTAGAAAACAAACAAGCACGGACAACCACTCAAGAACAAAGGAGACCGAAAGTTATGCGTCAGTCTAATTAAGGTTCAAAAAGGTCTCTCGGGTCTATGGCCAAGTCCGCTCTCATCCTCTCAAAGGGGAAAAACACTCACAAGGTCACTCATGGGCTTATTTTCTTCCTAGTCACGCCTAACCAAATCAAGCCCAAATCAAGCTCGACTGGCTTGGGGTTAAGGTTTCATGAAGGGGTGCATGCTCCTAAAACAAACCTACTTACACAAGAAAAAATAAAATATTTTTTGGATTTTCGAAACTTTTGGGCTTTTTTTCCTTAATTTTTCCATGTTTCTTCAATTTTTTTTAAAATTTTTGAAACAAAACGAAAAACACAGAAAAACACAAAAGCTCCCTCCCCCACACTTGAAATTCACAATGTCCTCATTGTGAGGGAAGGAAGCACACAAAACAAAAAGTAAGCAAAAAAGTGGTGGTGACCCGAGCCCACACGGCTCCAACATCCAATAATTCCCAACACAAACACTCATAGGGGCATACCATCAAAAAGGAAAACCAAGAATGCAAATATAATCTACACAAGCAAATATAACGAAATATTTACAAAGAAGAAGGGTGGAACGAGGTTATCATATGATCTTTAATATACAATGAGAAATGCGACTAGAATAACCTAAAACCACCATGGGAGCATTAGCCACTCCTTATTCTTCAAGACTCGGGCTATAAATCTCGAAGCAAGTCAAAATATGTAGTAGATGGTCATGCATCCTCGAATGCATTTCAGAGTGATGGCACAACTAAAAATATGTGTATTACCAAACACTTTTTTCCAACCAATTTAAAATGGTTGGGAAAACCAACCATTTTAGAAACCATTTCATATTCCAACTATTTTTCAAAAATTTTAGTGGGAAAAAGGATTGGAAATTCCAATCATTTTTGCTAAAATGGTTGAAAAATTGTCCTACCATCATTTTTCCTATTATTTGAAAATGGTTAGAAAAATGGTTGGAATACTAACCATTTTTCCAACCAATTTCAAATAGTAGGAAAAAGGATGGTAAGAAAAATTTCCAACCAATTCTAGCAAAATTGGTTGGAATTTCCCACCCTTTTTCCCAAAAATTTTTGAAAAATAGTTAGAATGTGAAATGGTTGCTAAAATGGTTAGTTTTTCCAACCATTCTAAATTGGTTGGAAAAAAGTGGTTGGTAATACACACATTCTGTGGATGTAAGAGAACACACAAAAGAATACGTCAATAAATATAAGCATTCTCTTCATCTTATTATATACCTTAGGAAAATCAGTGTAATGATAGAGTGAATGAATAAACATGATTTTCCTAGGTAATTCCTCTAAGTATAAGACATAAAGATCAGGGAGGGGATCGTACCCTCTAAGGGGACCTAGGAACTCAAGGCACATGTCGTGGTCGGGTGAGGGAGTGGTAATTAATGCATGCAAAGGGATTACATGATCGGGAGAGGGGGATACATCATCTTCACAATCTAAGCTCATAGGAGGGTTCTCAACCTCCTCCACAATCTCATCAAATGCAAGTCCCAACTCAAAATTATCATCCAACTGATCAACATCATCAAATGTGTGCAAAGAAAAAGCAAGATTATACCACATGAAAACACTCTCAACATCACATGAAGTTGCATCATCATCATCAACAACAATCTCAAACTCATCAGATGAGGAATCTAAACATGAAGAAAGGGTCGGGATTGCTAACAATAAAGATGCGTCATCTTGAACATTAAAGGTGAAAGTGCAACACTTGGGGTCATAATCCATTGAAAATGAATCATAATCACACACATATGCATCATGAGGACCCATTTCTAATTCACGAGCTACTCTACCCTGCTTCTTAGATTTCCAATTGATTGGAGATTTATTCATAAGCATCACATAACCAGTAAGGAATCGTTTGCGCATGGAACAAGCTGCCTAGTCAAAATTAGAAAAAACTATAAATTAGATATTTTCAGTGCCTTAAAGGAGAATCTCTTGCCTCAGGTCCCAATAACATACTTCAGAAGATGACCAAAAGCTGTCATATGAGTGGTAGTTGGATTTTGCATAAATTGACTCTAGGTTTGCATTACAAAAGCGATATCATGCATTGCGTTAGACAAAAAATTAAGCTTGCCAATATAAATTCTCTAAATGGAAGGATTAGATAGAGGAACTCTATAATCAGAAGACAATTTGTAATTAAGGGGAAGAGGAGTAAGAGTTGACTTAGAATGAATGTGTCCAGATTCTTTAGAGTTCTTGAGTATATTTGCATTGTACAAGTCTGATTCCATAAAGTAGATATGAAATGTTGAGGCCCAAGAAGTAGTTCAATTGGTCTAGATATTTGATACCTAGGTAGAATATGTTTGGTGCATGAGTCTTGTAATTTCTAAAGGAGAAGATATTGGCAATAAGATATCATCAACATAATCAACTACAACAGTCATCTCAGTAAAAGTATGTTTAATAAAAAGGTTATTGTCATTCTTGGATTGAATGTGCCTTTAATCTTTCAAGAAGTCAATAAACTTTGATTGTCATTGTCTTGCTTTAGTCAATATAAGGAATTTTGTAACGTGAAAACTTTATTGTTAGGATTAGGAATTCCTTTAGGCATTTTCATGTAAACTTCCTCATGTAAATCACCATGCACAAAAGCATTATTGACATCTAATTGAAATAAACGCCACTTTCTAGTCACATCCTAAGCAATGATAGTTCGAATTACAGTCATCTTAACTACAAGGCTAAAAGTTCTACTATAGTCAATGCCCTCTTTCTTGGTATTTTCTCTAATAACCAAACGAGTCTTATATCTCTTAAGAGTCCCATAAGCTTTGAGTTTCTTATGAACACATTTTGAGTTAATAGCCTTCTTCCCTGTTGGAAAATCAACTTTTATCCAAGTCTTCTTATGAAAGATGAAATGCTTCAATCTCCCTTGTATAGTTGTGACCCATTCTGGAAATAATGCAGCTTGCTTGTAAAAGTAAGGTTTTTGCAAATGCTCAAGTAGATTTATCTTGTGTTGTTAAGTAGAAGAAAGTACAGTAAAATGAATAAAATTACAAATATGAGAAGAAGATAATTTAGCCTTGACTTGAAAATCCATCAATATGAAGGAGGTCTAATATGTATGATGGATCTTTAGAGTTGAATCTTCTTATAAACAGTCCGAGATTCAAGCATAGAAGGCAAAGTAGAAGATGAAGAAGGTTGATCAGGCAATGGTCAATGTGTAGAAGCATTTTGAGCAGTAAGATCATTAGGTTTGACACACATCTCATCAGATATTGAACAGAAAAACAAACTATATGAGGTAAAACAATATCATATCTAGACAGGAATGATAAGGAAACAAAGTTTCATGGAACATAACATATCTTCTATAAATTATCCTTTTAGAATCAATATTATGAAGTTTATACGTCTTTTTCTAAAATGGATAACTAAGGAAAACATAGGCATCAGCTCTAGGATCAAATTTGGCCCTTCCAACAAGCAAATTTGATGCAAAAGTCAAATGACCAAAAACCTTCAAATGTGTATAATCAAGGGCTTGCCATAAAGCATTTCATATGGAGTTTTAAATTGAATGGCACAGTTAAGTAATCTATTGATCAAATTGGTAGCAGTAAGAACACAATCACCCTAGAATCTTAAAGGCAATTTAGCTTGCAATAATAAAGATGTAGCCACTTCCAAAATATGATTATGTTTCCTCTCGACCACGCCATTCTGTTGTAGCTTTTCAACACAAAAGTTTGATGTAAACTGCCATTTTCTAAATGAAATTTCTTTGCGTAAATATCGTAAAATTCTTGCCCATTAATTATTAGACCTTATTATTTTGAGCATCAAATTATTTATGAACAAAAGTAATGAAACTTTCAAGTAGTTCTTGCTTAATCAACAACAATTGTCAAGAAATAATGAAAACCATTATGAGTAATAACACGAAAAAGTCCCCATATATCAATATGTATGAGTTCAAACATATTCTGTACTTAACTAGTACTAGTAGGAAAAGAAGACTTATGCTATTTAGCTTGAGGACAAATTCTACACACTGATGTAAATGAAAAAGTCTTGTCAGGTATGCTTGTGATCTTAGCCATATATTCAGAGGATGGATGATCAAATCTACAATGTCATAACTATGAAGTAGACATAAAAAAATGTCCTTAAGACTGAGGAAGATTAAATAGTAGTGATTGAATCAACCAAGTATAAACCACCAGTTTCTTTACCAAGGGCCAGATGTTTGTTCCTCAAAATGTCTTGAATATAACAATTCTCTCAAAAAATAAAAAATAAAAAATAAAAAATTGTCAAGAGTGAAAATTTATTTGCCTGAAGCTTTTTAACAAGTTTATTGGCAAACAATAAATCAAAATGAGAAGTAAGAACATGCAAAACATGATGTAATACAAGCCCAAGCTTCAAATAAACTTGGCATATATCCTGAATAGAAACTTGATCACCATTAGGTAAAATTATGAAAGAAGGCTTAGTAACAAGTTGATAATCGCTGAAAAATTGCAAACTAGGAGTTATATGATCAGTAGCACCTGTGTCTATGACCCACCTAGTAGAAGGTTTGGAAGTCATTAAACATATGGATTTGGCTGCCAAATAATTGTTTGTTGAGAGTCAAGATTCTCATATATTTCAAGATTTTGTTTGCTATGCAGAAAGAGCAATTAATTGATTGTATTCAGCCGTAGACAAAACATGTCCAGATTGATGAGAATTAGAAGATCCTGCTACATCAGATGGAACGTTTGCAACAATTCTTCCATTCTTATTAGGTTGATTCCTCTTCTGAAGCTTATAACACTTCTCGACCGGATGACCACCCTTCTTACAATAATTGCAGTAAGGGTGTTTGTTGTTGGAAGCTAAAGGTCTAGGATTAGAAGTATTATGAGATAAAGGAATGTTCTAAGGATTGTAAGAATTATAAGGACGTAGAAATGGATGTCTAATAGGATTAAAGTAAGGACGAAAGCTTGGAGGAATTGATTCCGGTATTGAGGAAAATTAGAAGGAATATTAGGTTGATTAGGCCTAAGAAAGGGTTGTTGTTGAGCAAGAAAAGCCATCAAGACTTCTTAAGGCAATAAAGACTTCTTCATCTCTTGTTGTTGCTCTTCTTGAAGCACAATACTATACGCATGATTCATAGAAGATAATCAAGATGTTTCATATAATACTCTTGAATTCGTCATTCAATCCCATTAAAATTTGAAACAATTGTTGTCTAGTAATAAGCTTGGAAGCATACCGCTTAGAATCATAATTGTAAAGTGTGACAATAATCACATATTCATCCCACAATTGATTACATTGAGTGAAATAACTAGAAATCGAAATTCCTTGGGTCAAATTGCTTATATCTTGTTGGATTTGATACACCTTAGTGTCTTGACTATAGCTGAATCGAGGCAATCTCAGAAATTAAAGATTGAAGTAACCAGAAAAGTGGCATGCTATTACATCTTTCCCTGTAACGTAATAGAGGATCTCCTTCCCTAGGTTTCACAATAGAACCTTCACAAGAACGTCTCTATTGAGCATAATTCGAACCATTTAGAAGCTCATTTGTCACACTAAAACTAGGTTGTCTGAATGATGCAAAAACAAAACTTGTTCTGGTCCAACTAATTCACACGTTCTCTAAAATAATCACATCAAAAATCAAAGAGAAATGTCAACAAGAGATGTAAGAAAACAAAGTAAATAGAAGAAGAGAAAAGAAATGATATCACTAGAAATATGCAGATGATAATCTTCCTTGCTATGATACCATGTCAATTTTCAAATTTCACAGTTGGAAATCCACATTGTTGGTGAATGAAGATGAACTATTGTGTGTGTGTGTGTGTGTGTGTGTGTGAGTGAGAGAGAGAGAGAGAGAGAGAGAAAAGACTTGTGTTTTGTTATTTAGTAAGCAAAATGAAATGCAATGAATGAATTGAATACAAAAGAAAAATTAACAAAATTTCTAACAGAAAAACTAAAGATCAAGTAGTTCCCACCATTAGATATCACAACAGAAAGTAAAACATCATTAAGGAAGGACTCCTTGCTTCCAAGGTGCTATGCTTCCTTAACGCTAGTTTTTTTTAGTGTTAAGGATAAAACAATAGTCCAATTAAAACAAGGTGTCAAATAATTTTGAAGGATATCTTGGCAGTCCTATGACGGCTTCATGCTTTCTGCACCACGGTCATCATGTTAAGACGTCTTTTCGATTGGGCTTGAGTAACTCAGAATAGACTCTCCTCTTGCAACTTCCACTTAGTCTCTGCAAAAATGTCCTTGAAACCATTATAGAATAAACGCCTTTCCTTAGATAGTCATGGGCGTGGATTGTTGCTTCCTCACTTATTTGTGAACAGAAAACAACCATCAAGTCCATAACTGTACTATGATTAGTGAGTAGTCCTGCAAAAGGACCCTAGCCTGCATGACTGGTGAAGAATCCATATCCTGGTTGATTGTGATCTCCTCTGTTCTCTCAGTTATTATATCCGTAGGAAGTGAAGAGGCGTTGTCGACTTTCATATCTTCCAACCTTCATCTTGTTGGAGCTTTAACTCTCACCAACATGAAGCTTATACTCCTTTGGTCATAAAAATTAATTGGCTTCTTCTACAAGAGATCTTCATAAGTGGTTACTGAGATGGACAATGTATCACCTTTGACTACTTTTTTAACATATTTTAGAAATGATTTAGGATTTGCTCTATCCCTTATCACTGGATTGAATGTCGAAGATTGCATACGACTTTGGTCAGTCCTATCCTCCATGCTTACCATTGAAGTTGAAGAAAGGGAAAGTGAATGAATTTTCTCATACTCTCCCTCATTTCCTCTCCCCTGAACATTGTAGTAGTCTCCCTCTACTCCTGAATCCATGACCATCCTTTTTTCCCCTAAGATGCAGACTCGGTAATTTAGTGATCCTAAGTTACTGGATGGCCCTAACTCTGTATATTGGCCATAAGTCATGGTCGTCCTCCTTGAATGTATGGAAGCCTCAACCCACTCTAACTTAGTCTTTACCTCCAAGTTTGATAGACTAATCTCGATGACCCTTGTAAGCGCTTTCCTGGCTTAGTCCAAATTACCTATCCTAGTATATATAAGCAACACCACTACGATGGAATGCTTTGACATTGATTGGGTCGAACTTTAGAACGTACCAAAAAGCTTCTATGACCTTCTGAAACCCTCCCAATTTTAGTTCACAAGCGGCAAGATTGAGGTTGGAGTGGCACGACCAAGCCCTACATCAATTGGTAATCCTCTTTAGACATTGGCTCACTGGAACATCCAAATTGCAATGCTTTTTTTTCCAGACAAATTGACAACAAATTAGTGCAGGCTTTTCCTAAACACATTATTACCTTCCTCTTTAACTGTTTTGCTTTGAGTGAGGCCTAGCGAGGATGATTCATTTATCCTAAAAGATCGAGGACTTTTCGTCAAATTCATCTTCCCAAGATTCCAAAAGCCATGACCAAGGAGTGTTCTCATCCATACTGTTAAACCAAAGAATGTAGCAAGACCTCATAACTACCTACTATACACCAAATCACATAGACTAGGTCACTGGTTCTCAAGTCTTGAGCTAACTAGAAAACCAATAAACTCTAATTCACTGAGTAAAGGCCTGAAATACTATTTTTTCAAACTACTAAGCACACCAACTAAACATCTAAAACACTAAACTCCAAGAAATAATACACTTAAAGTTAAACAACTTATGGCACCTAACTTACATAACTAAGTAATAAAAAACTGTAACTAAAAACCAAGGAGGGGGATCTTGGAAGATAGCATAATACTTGAACTTGCTGGAAGGAGTGACTCACTCCGAGAATTGGCAGGTGGTTCACAACAAACGACCCTAACCGGACTCAATGGTAGTCACTGACAAAATATTTAGAGCACTGATCGTCGACGAATCTAGCACTAGCCTAGATCCCAACGACTATCGATAAATTTGATCGGTGACTCTGAGACCTGATTGCAACTTCTCCAACCGGTGGCCGATTGACCAGAGTTACTCTATTACCAAACTTTAATATTTCCCCTTACCTACGAAACAAACACTAGAAGAACATAACCTAAACAAGGCCTAAAATGAAGGGAAAAAAAAGTATGGAGAGATATGGGGACGACGGTGACGGCGACGACGGTGACGGCGACGACCATTAACTAACCATCATTGGTAGGGGTGGAAATGAGTCAAGTCGGCTTATGAGCCTTCACAAGCCAGCTCGGCAAAAAGATTGCATAGCTCAGTTCAAGATCAACTCGATTTGGCTTGGGTCCGAGATTGTAAACTAGCCAATTCAAGCTAAGCCAAGCTACGACTAGTCGACTTGTTAGGCTTGGCAAACCTAATAAGCTCGCATATATGTTTCTGTCATTACAATTCATATGTCATTTTTAGGAGGCTTACACATAATTGAATATTTAATCAAAGAGGTCAAATAAACAGTTCAAAACAGTACAAAATTCTAGAAAGAGGACAACCTGACACTTAATATTATACTAGGCTATTAGCATTGTACAACACCATAGTCAAATCAAAACATCAAGTCTTCATGGTTAAAAAAATTTATTTTGCAAATAATTAGTAGTAAAGATATAAATGAGTATTATTGCCATCACAAACCAAGCCCGTGCCTTGGCAAGCCAAGCCTGAGTCGAATATATTCAAGCTCGCAACTGTAAGCCAAGCTCAAGCTTACCCAAAGGATAACAAGCCAAACCTCAAGAATCATAAGTTTAGGCTCGACTTGGTTCATTTCCACCCCTAATCACTAACATTAGCAAAGGCGATTATGAATTGGGCAGGTTGAGAGATAGAGAGAGAGAGAGAGAGAGAGGCTGCCAATTTGTCATTTTGGGGTTGAGCAATAGAGGTGTTAAATTAAACTTATTGGTCAGTGTTCATCGCTAGTAGAGTGATTATCTAATTATATTGTTTTGAATTTTGGTATATTATTTTTCAATGTTAAATTAAACTCATTGTTCGGTGATCACCTCTAGTAGAGTGACAAACTAATTACATTGTTTCGAATTTTGGTGTACTATTTTGATGATGTTACAACATTAAATAATAGAAAAAAGTTAAAGTCTGACTCTAACAAAGTTAGAGATTACCTACGTATCTAACAATATCTAAATTTGTCTATGCTAGCCTTTGAACTACATTGTTCAAACAATGAAATGCTTATTCCCCCCGAGTCATGTTAGATACATAGGTAAACTCTTACTTTCAAACAATGAAATGCACACTAAAAAGAATATCGCTTTTGCATTTAACTGTTTGATATAATTATGCCGATGAATTAACATTTGTTTACAAATTTGGTTAATTTGAGAGATGAAGATGGCCTAGATAACATTCAGATAAAATATATACATGAAGTGATGATTCTTTAATTTATGGTTAAATTTTTTAAAAAAAGCTAAAGTAAGGTATTGTTATTGTTACCTAAAGTTTTGTAAATATTAGGGGATACATAGGGAAAAATGTCTACTGATTAATATAATAGTTCATCTATTTCTTTACAAAAAATTATTCGAAGGTACCCCAATATTTGGAGAAACTATTTTTCCGTACCCCAACTTTTAAAAACTCATTTCAAGGTACCCTTAATTTTTGGATTAGTAAGTATTAGGTGTTTTTTCGACCATCAATTTCGTTAAATGACCGAAATACCCTTATTCTTCTTTATGTTCCCCATCTTCCCCATCTCCATTAATGGAGTTTAAAAGCAAAATTTTTTGTTAACTTTATTTTTCATTCCAAAATTAAAACTTCATTACTACTATGAGCATTGTTGACGGACAGTCTTCTAGGCTGCAAATTTAGCATTGGCCTTGCAGTTGCAACAACTCCATTACCATTGGTGTTAGCAAATTTCCTCCTTTTTGCCCCAATTCTCCGAGTTGACCACCTCCTGCCTCTTGGCAACCTGGCCGACCAGGCGGTCGCCGTTCTTGGTGTGCGCCACCACAGACGGCGTTGTCCGCTACCCCGTGGTCGATACCCACCACCTTCTCGCTCACCACCCACAGTACATGGGTACACTTCGAGAACCTTTTGAAAGGCGACGTCCGCTTGGAGTTGAAGAAGACCCAGAGATGGTTGTTGCGGGTTTTGGTGAAACCGAGCTTTGTTGTGGTGGGGATGTTGTTGGTGGGTAATTGGACTTGTGCTGCGGAGGCCGCCATGGTTGTATGGTTCTTGGGTGTTGCTTGACAATGAAAGATTTAAATTGGCAGATTATGACTAGAGTAGATTGATCACTTGATGCAAGTGCAAGGCCAAGGCTGAATTTGCAGCTTAGAACACTGCCCATCAACTATGCTCATAATGGTAATGAAGAAGTTTTAATTTTGGAATGAAAAAAAAAAGAATTTAGAAAATTTTTTGTTTTTGAGCTCCATTAATGGAGAGGGGGAAGAAGGGAAGAATAACGGTATTTCGGTCATTCAACAAAATTGATGGTCGGAAAAGTACATAATAATTACTTACCCGAAAATTAAGGGTACTTCACAATGAGTTTTAAAAAGTCAAAGTATCGAAAAATGGTTTCCCCAAATATTGGGTACCTCCGAGTGACTTTTTGATTTCTTTATAATGGGCAATTTTTTGGTTGGGAAAGATGGTAGCAAAAAAGTTGGTTGATGGAGTACATTGACAAAAGTCCCATTACATTACTAAATAATTTAATTTGAAATAACAGAAGTACGAGACAAATACAATAAAACAATAATTACTACACTATGATTATAAAGAGAGACATATAATAAAAAAAAAATTGAAGTTACATATATTAATTATTGGGTAATGAAGGGTTGTGATATATGTTCCATTCTTTCCATTTTATTGATCAATTTTATATTATTACAAAGGTAAGCGGTCTCATCCATGGATTCTTATCTTAGGTGTATAATCCAATATGTCTATAGTATATAGGGAATGAGGATTTGGGACATGACATGGATGAAGGGGGTTGAGAAATAATTATGATGTAAAAGAAGCATCAAGAAGTGGAAGAAAATGTGATACTCAGGAAAATACATTGCTCCTAATTTCAAGGAAATCTTTATCTTTTTCGCTTGAATGTGTAGATGATTGAGAGAAAGGAGCCATGAAGTACGGGGGTAATTGATCCATATGATATGAAAAGAGAAGGAATGGAGGAACAAGAAAGGTGTAGTGTGTCGGAAGAAAGGTGAGGCAAAAGCAACATAATTTGAGGCAAATGACAACATTTTGACAAGGGAAGGATTGCATGTGAAGAGATTTGGGGATTTGAGAATCAAATTGTTTCCTTATGCCTCTATATTGTGGCTTGTTAATTTTGGGGCATATTCTTACTTGGCTCAATTTTCAATTGTGGGCTGAGATTTTGTACGGTGCTTATGCATTTTTCGATCGGTTGAATAAAATTGGCTTAGTAGCCACTAATTATAAAAAAAAAAAGATGGGAAACGAGGATATCAATAACCAAAAATTGAGCTCACTCCTATCCACAATATTTTCCGAATAGGTAAGTGAAAAATGTCCCACCCAAAATTTGAATCCTGAACGGCAAGAATAGGTAGGTGGAGCTCCCGTCACTCAGACAAGAGATAATTGACATTTATCACCTTTATATATGTGTTAGTTATTCGAATAGCTCTGCATTATCTTTTTTCTCCCAAGTAAATGATATTATGGGAATTGGGAAGGTCGCCTAATAACGTGGAAAATTCTTATCGTACACGCCCGGAAAGTGGTGGTCCTAAAGCTTGACAAAGAAACAATGAAAAAAATGATGTCCTATCTTTTAAAATTCAACCAGAAAATATCTAGTTAGTTTTTTTATGAACAATATCTAATTAGTTCTAACAAAATATCAACACTTTTTTTAAAAATAGTTTTCACAATTTACAAATTTCAATCCAATCTCAATGATGTAACAAAATCAAATATTTTAATAAATAAACAAAAGATCAATCAAACACAACTTTCAAACATATATGTTTTGAACAAATTAAATTGTTTGGTGTATTAAATGAAATATATATATAAGCATTTCAAACATCAGATATAATTCGTACCTTTGACATATATATTTTGAACAAATTAAATTTTCTTAGGGCATGCCGGATGCCTTTGTTTCTTAATACCCATCACTGTTTCTTAAATTTGTTTAGGATGTAACAATGTTTAATTAATGAAGTTGTTTTGTTCATGGTTTGTCAAAAAAAATATTTGCCACTGTTAATTTTTCACAATCTTCAATATATTCATCTAACATATAATGTATTTACAAAAATTATACTACACATTCATCTGAAATATTTTTTTATAATAAATAAATGTAATAAATTTAACTTTATATATATCAAATAAGTAATAAATTTACAAAAAATACATTACATGGGCTAAATGATGGAGCTAGTGCCATCACAAGCATGAATGAGGAGATGTGGGTGACAAAAAGTTGAAAGCTTCTTGGTCTAAATTTCACCGGAGTGTCAAAATCTTTCGTCCGCAACTCATGGTCGGAATTGTAAGATTTGGAAGACGTGCAGATTATCCCATGAGGCTACACAGAATGGGAGTTTCATTATCCCAATGCTTTCCAAGGTGTGGTTGATGAGACTGTGGGATTTATTGATGATAGTTTCGAGAATATGATGCCTATTGATGATATTGGAAAGATTGTAGATACTTGGTGATGAGGTTGTGGATGCCGCTCTTGGTGTTTTATTGGTCGAATCTGATGTTAGTAGAACAGTCACAGATCCTATTAAGAGTGAAATTCCTAAGAATGTGGTTGATGTTTGTATAAACAATCCCCCTAATGCTTACTCCTCTGAATTAGTGGACTTTGATTAAACTATCTCAAACTCATTTGAGTTGTTTTGGCTCATCCTTGAGTCGAGACAGGTGAACTTGCTTCTGCTTATATGGTACTTCCAGCTCAGAAGTACATGAGGATTTTGCATTCGAATGTTGATGTTGACGGCAATGTGGAGGATGACTTAGGTCTTGTTCAATTTGAATTTTATCTCCGTCCTAGTTTTGAGGACTCCATCTTTTAGAGTGTCAAAACTCAAGCTAGAAGAAATAGGAAGGACAACGTCTTTTTTTTTCTGTAAACAAAGTATTGGTTGGTTAGAGAAGCAACTGGAAGGGCTAAATCAACATACAAATCCACCAAAATGGAATTCCTATAGAAGACAACGAAATCAATGATCAACAACGCAAGTCTACGAATGATGGAGGAACAAATTGCAGGGACAACTCTGACGCTAGAAGTCTAGATGATATTGATGCAGAGATAAAATACATGGCTGTAATATTTAGTGAAGACATGTATATCGATCCTTGGTGACTAAGTTGAAGTTGTCGAGCACTTCAGAAGAAATGCAGAAGAGAAAAGAATATAAAATGGGCGGTCCACTTTTGAACTGTAATGTGGTACTTTTGGGTTTAGGTGATATTTTGAGAGTAACTCTTTAATTTTAACATTTTTTCATTTAGGATGTTGTTTTGTTTGTTTCTCATATTTTTTTTTGGGTACTTCTTCCACCTTGTTGTTTTTTGCAAATTTATGCTTGCTTTGTATTGAGAACCTTTCAAGTATGAGTCTAAATGTCTAATTGATATAAATAGTCAAAGTTTGTAAAGTTAATTGTGGGCACCTCATAGAGATCAGAGAAGTAAAAATAGATACTTGTGATTTTTATACTCTTAGGGTGTGTTTGGTTGGGAGGAAGAAAATGATTTTCCCATTTTTCGGTGTTTGGTTACCGAAAAATGGAGAAAACCATTTTCCAAGAAAATGATTTTTCCTCACCCTTTTGTAAATTATTTTCTTGACTCAAACTTAATAAAAATCATTTCCCCCCCCCCCTCTCTCTCCCCTTCTCTCTCTCTCTCTCTTCTTTAACTCTCCCCACCATTCTCTCTCACACACCAATTTGAATATTTCTCTCTCTCTCTCTCTCTCTCATCTTTCTTTCTCTTCTCCACTCTCTCTCGTACACTTGTTTTAATATCTTTTCTCTCTCTCTCTCTCTCTCTCTCTCTCTCTCTCTCTCTCTCTCTCTTCTCTCTTCCACCACTCTCTCTCCTACACCCGTTTTAATCTCTCTCTCTCTCTCTCTCTCTCTCTCTCTCTCTCTCTATTTATCTATCTATCTATCTATCTATCTATCTACTCCCTCCATCCCAAATTAATTGACACTTTGACAAAATTTTGACCGTTAATTACTCACAAACTACAATGAGTTACAATATGAAACTACTTGCATTATAAAGATAATTTATTAAAAATTACAATGGAGGTCATTTTATATTGTAACTCATTATGATTTGTAAATAATTAACAATCAAAATTTAGTCCAAGTGTCAATTAATTTGGGACGGAGGGAGTATCTATCTTCTTTCTCTCTCTCCCTTTCCACCACTCTCTCTCTCTCTCTCTCTCTCACACACACACACACAAATTGCCAAAATCATTTTCCTTTGTGCCAAATACTTAAAAATATCAAAGGAAAATTCTTTTTTCTAGGAAAATCATTTTCCAAGGAAAACCATTTTCCTAGAAAATCAATTTCCTTTGCACCAAACACATCCAGTCTAATTATTATCCTTATTTTATTATAGAGAAAAAGTGCAAACCCCGTCCTTATATGTGTCTATCATACTTGGCAAATTTGAAAATTCATATCTAAAAGAAATGAACTTAAAGATTAAAAACAAATAAGATCAATTTAAAACTTACAGTAACCAAAACACAAACTAAATACAATAAATCTTCCTTCAAATTATTTAACATTTTAATTACTTTAAAGGGAACAAATAATATGAACATGACATTTTGGTGTGAGCAGGGATGGACGTCAAGTATTATAAAGATGGACATCATGTATTGCAGAGATAGACATCATGTATTGCAGAGAGGGACATCAACTTTGCCTGGTGAACATTAGGGAGACATCAACTATCCATGTCCATCCCTGCAATACTTGATGTCCATCCTTACGATACTTGATATCCATCTTTGGTCACCAAAATGTCATGTCATATTATCTATTCTAATTCTACTTAATTTTCAAAAATTATCCTCAAATTATTGAAATTTCATCCACTAAAAAGCCACCAATTATTGAATCCTCTCTTTTTCATATGAAAGCACTTGTCTCACACCTACTAGTAAAACTGCACACATCATTCACTGTAAGTCTCTAGCCACCATTCCTCTCCAATCACCTTATAAAAAGCCCCAATAGAACCCACTTTTCTCCTCAACAATTATTAAACCAACAATCAATTTCGAGCCAAATCCCAGATAATAGATAGCTTTCTTGCTTGATTAATTATCTGATAAATATCAAAATGGAAATGGAGAATGTTAAAGAGAGAAAAATAGTGGTAGCAGTAGATGAAAGTGAAGAGAGCATGAATGCTCTTTCATGGTGTTTGGGTAACATAATTAACAGCAGCAGCACCACTTCCAAATCCACCACTCTTGTTCTTCTCTATGTCAAGCCTCCTCCTCCTGCTTATTCTTCCATTGATGTTGCTGGTAAGCCTACCTACATGCCTTCTTCAATCTTAATTTTAACACTTTATCAAATTAGTATTTTTATAGATTTTTTGCACTTATTTTCTAATAGTAACTATTAATTTTCAATTATAAGAAGGTTTCGATGCATTCATTATGCCAATAAGCACAATTGATACCTTAATCGGATGGATCTTATCCGTGAGGCATATTTTTCGTGTTTTTTTTTAAATATAAAAAATAATCAATAAAAGTATAACATTATGTAATTTATATGTGATATTATAGTTATAAAATTCAATCATATCATTTTATTTTCAATTTAATATATAATAATATAAACTATATAGTTTTAATGGTAAGGTAAGACACTTGAAAGACATCTTGTCCCAAAACTCCTATAACTTTCAATCTATAATTGTTGAATAAAGAGTAACTCGATCTGTTGTCTTTAATTTATATTCTTGAGAACAAGTTCAGCTCAATGTAAATTTAGAAAGATAAAGTCCAGAAAATCCCCCATCCCTCATATACATATATAAGCTCTTGTAAAAGGTTTAGAAAAAAAAAACTTAGAACATAGAATAATAAGTTACGTTAAAATAAATTGAAGAGAATAATATTTAGTTTTAGCAGCGTATTCTAAAGTGAAATTTAACAAAATTTTAACCAGTTCACAATCGATTAAAGATAGATTTCCTTTTTCTTTTTTTGTTATTGCCATTTCTTTGGAAAAAGTCTAATTTTATCAAGATGCTTATCTATATGAAGTTTGACAGGTTTCTAAGGATTTGTGCTTATGATGAGGAATATGATAGCTGCAACATCATTGAAATTTAGTAGTTGCTACGTATTTGATAGAAATACTATTATATGTGTGATGTGGTTTGGCATGCAGGGTACATGTTTGGTATTAATGATGGCGTAGCATCATGGGAAGATTACTCAAGAAAGCTTGTTGATTCTGTAATGTCTAGAGGACAAGCAATTTGTACCAAGTCTAAAATCAATGTAAACTTTTTTTCCTTATATCATTTTCCTTCAGTTGTATTAATAGCTAAAATTACTTAGGGAGTGTTTGGTAGGAATCTCACGGAAAATTTTCCCCTTAGATCTCCTAAGGGAAATTTTTCCTAAGAAAATGGTAGACTCACCGTGAAATTTTTTTCAAAGTTAACCTACATCCAATCTTGGATAAAAATAAGTCAACCCTAAAAAATTGACCATTTCCCCAAATTTTTTGACTAACCAAAGTCACCCTTAATTTACAATTTATTTTGTTATGGAAAGACATACTCCCTCCATTCTTTTTTATCTGTCATTTATGAATTTCAGTGCCAATTTTTAATCAATAATTTCTAATATAAATGTTTTGCAAAAAAATATAATATTATACTTTTTTAATAGTATTTTTTATTATGAATATAATGACATCAATTTCGTATGATAAATTATTATACAAATTCGTTTTTGACACAATATTCAAGGCGACTGATAAAAACAAACAGAGGGAATATTTGTTAATCAAAAGCCGTACACATATAAATTTGAGACAATAGCAGATAGATAATTAGTCGACAATTTTGATATTTTTATTTATCGAAATAAAGGGAAAAAAATATCTGCAACTTGATTGGCCCTTTAGTTTTATCAGCTTGATTATGACCTTATGAATTATTGACAGATCCAAGTTGAGAAGAGGGTCGGTAGTGGAGATGCCAAAGATGTGATTTGTAGAACTGTGGATAAACTAGGGGCTGATATGTTGGTCATGGGTAGCCATGATTATGGATTTTTTAAAAGGTAATACTATTACTTTTCAATTTTACACTTTATTGTTAAAGATTCATGAGACTTTTGTTTCTTGATCAATTACTATTCTTTAAAGTATAAAGTTTATTATTGGATTTTTAATTATTATCAGAAATAATCTATATATAATTGAAATGATTGTACATGATACAATATCAGAGTCAAATTGATCGATAAGAACTCATACTCATTTGCATTGTCTATAACAAAATTTAAAAAAATAGTTTAAATGATTTCATTACTTCGTACATGTACAATGAGCATGATTTAAAAAGTTTCTTAAGTTTATCCACAATAATGGTATAATTGATAAGGGCGCATTTTTTAATAAGATAAAAAGTAGTATAAAGTAATTTATGAAACTCTTCTTACCAGGAATTTTTTTATATAATAGTCTAGTAAAATCAAAGAAAATTTTATTACTTGATTATAATAGTAATTAACAAGTAACATCACCCTAATTGGTTAACCAATATGCGACTTTGTTCACTCTAATTGATATGATTCTAATTAATAAAGTTGGTGTTGGTCATGTATTGGATTTTGATGATGTAGGGCTCTTCTGGGAAGTGTAAGCTATGACTGCGCCAAGAGGGTCAAGTGCCCTGTGATGGTTGTCAAACATCCCAAAAGCGCTTACGCTTGAGAGAAATGATGTCATATATATTGCAATGTATATTTTAATTGTTATATTTCAATATATATATATATATATATATATATATATATATATATATATATATATATATATATGTATGTATGATCATCTTAAAGTAGTTTAATTAGACGTATTTTTCTTTTTCCCGAATAGGTCATAGTTATATGGATGTAAATAATTATGTAATCTACTATAGTTAGATTACTAGCTTAATTAAGGATAAACTCTCTCCTTTTTATACAATCAGTCACTATAAATGTGTGTAATTGCACAAGTAATGGTATATGCAAGTATGAAATTATGTCTTGGTTTCTTTTATGGGAAATGATAATTGTCTTGTGCAAAACACATATTAAGTGTGTTGTCATGGTATAAGACTTATATATTTGTAAATTCAATTGAAAAAAAATTATATAATTGGCTTCTATAACTATAATAAGATATATAAATGGTATAAAATCACACTTTATATATATTTTTTAAAATTTACAAAAAGACGTCTAAAACATGCCCAACGGACGAGATTCATTCATTACGGTGATTGTTAGCGTAGCCAACACGTTCAAGCTTCTTATAATTGATAATTAATAGTATCTGACAAAAAATTTGGGGTTAAAAATGATAATACGTATTAGTTTTATAAAAAGGAATACACTTAAGTAGTGTCTTGGGGCAAGACACGTATCATCACCTTTCTTATATATCATATATCATATATATTGTTATAAATATATGAATATAAGAGAAAGTGGAGAGAGAATAGAGACAGAGGAATTGAGAGAAAGAAAGGAATGAATATTTCATTGCCATCGAGGAAGTATTTATAATACAAGGATTCTTCATCACTAAGAATACTTCATCACTAAGAATACTTCATTACTAAGAAAAGTAAGAGTATGGACATTCACACAATTATTCTATAACACTCCCCCTTGAATGTCCATTGCCAAAGAATATGTCTCATTAAAACCTTACTAGGAAAAAACCCAACGGGAAAAAAAACCCAGTGAAGGAAAAAGAGTACATAATTCTTGATACGCCAAGATATGCTGCCTCATTAAAAACCTTTCTAAGGAAAACCCAATGGGAAAAAACCTCAGATAAGGGAAAAAGAGTACAGCGCGTATTCAACTCCCCCTGATGAGAACATCAATTAAGATCTTTGAGTTGATGTAACACACAACTTCATCACTGACTTTTAAACTTTGCAGTCGAAAGTGGCTTGATACATGAATCAACTTAATTCTCACTGAAACGAATTTGCTTAATATCTGTTTCAGCATGCACATAACTAGGATGTGATCAAGTACCATAGGATTTAGGTAAATATCCAAGATCAGCGTAGCTAATCAAACCAATTTTGAGCCGATAGGGATAATGAATATCTAAATCGCTAGTACCTTCAAGATACCGAAATAGGTTGGATCTTGTATGATTAGCAAGATACGTCAGTGTTTCAATATCATTTAAATACGGTACTTCAGGACCCAAATACAATACTTCAGGACTCAAATACGGTACTTCAAGACCGCTAAATTTCTCATTATCTTTTTGGGATCGAAAGGGGGTTGTTTTCATATCAAATGATTGTACCACTACTAGGGTACTTAAAAAGGGAGTGATTTGCTCATGCAACATTATATTAGTACTTAGCTACATAAATTAATTTATGCATGTGCAACTTGTAAACCAAGGCAATTAGTGATTTTACTAAAATCTTTCATTCCAAATACACTTTTAAAGCAATCCACAACTTTTAAGGCTCTTCGGGAGTCCAAACCATCAATAACATTTACAAACAATTAGAATCCGGATCATTTAATCATTTCATTTGATTATGCAATATGCGTCCATATTGCTTTAATCACATAAATGTCTATCAACCAAATAACCAATATTCTCGAGAATTTTAATCTGTGCTTCCGGCACTTTGAACCCTTCAGGAGTTTTATATAAACATCATTATCAAAATTTTCATAAGCTATAGCGATATTTTATAAGATGCATACTTAGCTTTCATGTACTGCCAAATTTAAGGTATCGTGATGTAGTGACATGGACTACATAGGAGTATATTCCTTCATAGTTGATACCAAGTGTTTGCGAAAAGGACTTATGCAACAAGTCGCTCCTTGTGCGTCATAATCTCCTTTTCTCATTCTGTTTTCACACAAAGACTTAATTGTATCCCAAAAGTTTTACACCAGTTTGGTGTATGGACAACAGGTCCTGATATTTCCGATTTTACAAGCGAATCTAATTTTTTAAATGCATCTTTCCATTTGGCCAATCTTATCTTTGTCTGTATTCATAACAGACCTAAATTCACGATCCTCAAGATTACTCACAATAGTGAGCGCTATATTATATAATCAAATATGATATCGACGTCGACTAGATTTCGGTTCCACCTTATCCAATTCATGACATAATTAATTGAGATTTCATCATTTTCGCGAATTTCAGGTGCCTGAGCTTGTGGTGTAACTTCCACATGTGTCATGATTGAGGACTCTTCTGGAGTCAAAATTTCCTCATTTCGGTTATCATTAATCGTTTGCTCCTTTTCTTTTTCGAGGACTTTTGTTGTATTTGGAACCGATTTGTCTACCACGCTTCATATGTGGTCTAGACTCATTAATAATTCAATTTGTCCTATTGGGACATTAATAGGAGTATTAGTAGTTGGAACATAGGATTTAATAACTCTTTGTGGGTCAGTAGAATAACTGGCAGTAGATTCGCTCAAGTTCGTAGACGAATTATATTTTGAACTTCCAGTTCACATTACATTGTATGAGGATCATAATAATTCATTTCAACTTATTCCCTTGTCCAACAACTTGATTTCTCCCCTAATGTTGGGAAAATTGTGTCATCATAATCGGCAAATTGTGCCATTAGTATATCTCCAATGGTGGTTCTATTATATTAATGGATATTCATACCTAACATATATTCCCAATTCCTTCGGGATCCCATCTTAGTGTGTTATCATGGAGCTTACATCGCACATGCTCAAATTCATAGGTGGGAGATTTTCGGTTCATGGCTAGGAACCATACGGGAGAAATAAATATTCATGATAACCTCTTGGCCTTATTTGGATCAATATCGGTGCATGTAACATGACATGTCCCTGAAAAGTTATAGTAAGCTCTGCTCTCAAAAATAATAAGTTTGCCATTTATTATATACTCAATATTTAATATATCAATGATTCTGCAGGATCATTTTACATATAAACATTTAACATACGATGCTTAGCATCTATGTCCATTGGCATACAAAAACTATCAAAAGTCTTCACCATCATTATCAAGATGAATCTTCTTGATTGATAATATGAAATGTGCTCGTAAACAAATTGAGCAAACAATCTTGCAAGCGCCAAGTTGCAAGTTAGTAAACATACAAGTGATTATCTCATTTATGTATCAATTAAGTAAAGTCATGCTTTATTCAAATGGTTTACATATAGGTCTACAGGACCAACACAAATATGATCACTTTTACACAACCCAGGAATCTAAGGGATTCGATCCCTATCTTTGCTAATGATGGTGTTATAATTAATTTCTTTGATAGTGAGCAGCTAATTAGAACTCATTTGATTAAAGATCTTCTAGCCCTTTAAAATATATCCATATGAGTTCTTCTCGAGAGGATTGATACAAGATGCTCCAACTATGATAAAGTCTTCATCAATATATAGTAAACTTCTAGTTAACTAAAGTATGTGCCTCAATTGGGTTAGTTGTGTAGAATAACCCAGAAAATAAGGGTGATATCCTTTTCAACACACATGTTGATCAAAGCAATTTTCATAATATATGAATATTAGTTGTCTCAACATGCAAGTATTCATTCCCACGAATACCTTTGAAACTTAATTAATAAGTTACCTTTGACACTAACTTGGTGGAGAGAAGTATGTCCACAATAGAAAGTTAGTTACACCAAGTAATATTATATGCGCCTTCTGGAGCCTTTAATCAAAGTAGATTGTCATATATATATAATGCTAATATTTGCTTCCCTTATCAATGGACAAGAAGTAATTTATCATCACTAAAAATGTGTGTTGTTCTGGTGTCTGCAGGACACGCATCTATCACCTCATTTACTCATGTTCCAATCAAGTAAGTATGCATGAAATTCACTTCATGATAAATATAACATCAATGCATATAAAGCATATAGTGGAAGTGCTTTAATCACTTATAAAAAGAAACTCCACTTCAGAAGCACATACATGACTCTTGAAAGTTAAATACTCCATAGTGAATATGCATTAATCATGGATATCAATATCATTGATTACTTTTAAAAACATGTGTATGAGCATAATAAATAATCACATAAATAATCACATTTTCATAAAGATAGATTCCATCCATTTACTCATATAGTATCACAATCAAATAACCAATACACACTGTAATTTGTATTATGCTTATGAAACAAAGTTCATGCGCATTTTTGGTCAATCAATAACAATGCACTTGGTGATTAGACATTACGAAACAAGTAGTCTTGTTCATGATACTGGAAAATACTTAATCATTTAATATGATCACCAATTTCAATAAATCATTGATATCATAAGACAAATGAGAGCATATTACTCGCATTTTGCACGTGTAACATTTTCAATAAGGTGCATGTATATCAAATCATATGAATATCTATAAAATAATAGCATCACATGAGGACTCATATTAATCCATAATTATGCACATATCAACAAAGGGGCTGAAGAATAATTAAAACACAACAATTACTAAAGTCTTTGAACAATGCCAAGAGGGAGATCTAAAAAGTAGCGACTTGAAACAACATGCACAACATAAACAATAATATCACTTACTATCAAAAGGTTGTAAAATAATATCTTGTGCTTTGTGATTAAGCTTGATAAGGTTCGACAAGATATTATAACCCACAACAGGTACGTGTCATTTCCATTTCCTCGTTAAAAAAATACATTTCTCACTTTTGTATCATTCATGCTTTTTGATTTCGTAATCCTACTCCTGGTAGGGACATCATCTTTTAAAAGATTAGTATGACTACGACCACGACTATGTCGACTATCACGACTACTGGCCTGGCCTTTGTTTTGCTCATGATTCTTGAGTTTATATCCAGCCACATTCACTTCAGGGAATGGGACAAAATCATTTGGGGGTTCTAATGATCCCATAGGTCATTTATTAATAAAATTATGTACATTTCTCATCTAAACATTAAGCTTCACGCTTGTAACAAAATGCTAAAATTAACCGATGATATAAACTTTATCAACCTCAAGTATACTACATCGCCTTTCAACAATCTTTATGCCAATTAACAACTCTATATTCTAATTGGTAGGAAAGCGAACTTCTGGTTCAATAATGAGATTTATATAGCGCTTCAATTGGAGTGAACTTCTGGTTCACTATTAATACGTGTAATCAACGGAAACAAAATTCAATATTAGTGGTAGGGTGAACTTCTGGTTCACCAATGAGATAAGTAATCCTTTTTTTTTTCAATAACAGAGTAAACTTCTAGTCATAAAACTAGATAAAATTCTTAACATTAGAGTGAACTTCAGGTTCACTAATGAAAATAAGATAAAATTCTTATTATTGGATAGAGCTTCTCGTTAACTGATAAAATTAAATAACATTATTAATATTAGAGGAAGCTTCTGGTTCACACATAAGATAAAACTTACAACATACGAGTGAACTTCTGGTTTACTCAATGAAGTAAGGTAAAATTCTTACAATTCCGGTGAACTTCCAGTTCATTGATAAAAATTAAATGAAAACTTTCACTATAGGAGTGAACTTCTGGTTCACTAATAAAATAGACTTTGTATATATTATTGCCATCGAGGAAGTATTTATAATACAAGGATTCTTCATCACTAAGAAGACTTCATCACTAAGAATTCTTCATCGCTAAGAAAACTTCATTATTAAGAAAAGTAAGAGTATGGACATTCACACAATTATTCCATAACATATATGTGTATAATTCATGTTTGTCAGAAATCAAGAGTAATGTTTATGAACTAACTACCTATTACTTACAGTAGAAGCAAGAAGCATGTCGTTAGTCTATTTGGTTTAACGGTTTGCATTTTGGACCCGGAAGCATAGGGTAATTTATTTTCCGGGCCCTTGATTTTCAATGTTAATTTTTTGGACCGTAAAGTTTATCTTACCTTATCTTGCCCGAATCCCTAAAATAAACTCAGAAATGTCATTTTATTTTTCCCGAAGGATTCAGAATTAAATAATAGGAGTGTGTGTGATTTAGACACAAGTGTGAAAGTATGGAAACAAAATTTTGAAAAATATTACAAACTCAAAATTTAGTATGGACCACCAGTTGGGTAGAATGTTAAAAATCAATTTAGTATGGAAACAAAATTTTGAAAAATATTACAAACTCAAAATTATTTTGAAACAAATTATATTTGTTAAATATCTTTTTTACAAAAATATTACAATTACAAAAATTTTGAATTATAAAATTAAAAAAAACAAAAAACTATAAATATAAGCTCCAATTGCCTGCAAATGAAACGGAAAGAAAAGGAAAAAAATAAAAACTTTATGAAGTGGTGGCCCCATGCACAAAAGGCTATCACTCTCCCCAGGAGCATCAACTCCACGCGCGTGACTCAAGAAAAATGCGGTGGAGTTCACCACTGCCCCCTGCGACTGACCCTTGCTTTTGGACGTTTTTTTGCCCATTTTTTCACCAAGGATGCGGATGCATCCTTCATCCCATTTTCCTCCTCATTCTTCCTTTAATTCTTTTTCTCTCTCCTCCATACTTTTGGCTTCAAGTATGCCAATACCCATAGTCTAAGGGTAACAAAAATACCTCAATGTAACCAGAGAGCAATTTTCCCTTATTATATAAATATATGTTCATTATTTTGTCAAACACATTTTGGAAATGTTTCTTAAATAAAAAGAGATTTGTACTAAAGCCTTATATAATATTCTAAGGGATTTATTGTGTGATGTTTGCAGTTTGTTAGTGCTATTATCGTCCTAACTATTCTTGATTTTCTTGTTGTTAATTTATATCAAATATTGTCATTATTGTTAACTTTTTTCTTTTGTAGTCAATACGAATTACTTAGATAATTATAAGATTTTACACTTAATTTACTTGTATTGATTTTTCACTTTTCATGGCCGAGTTGTGATAAAGTATTAATTAAAATCTAGGAAACTGGAAAGACTTTAGTTCTGGAGTTTAATTTTGACCCCTCCCCCCCCCCCCCCCAAACAAAAAAAAGTTGGAGTTTAATTTGCTACATATGACAATTTATTACATATGCATACATTGTTTGTTGCCACTATTGTGCTCCTGACTATTTTTGGTTTTTCTATACCTGCATCAAATATTGTCATTCGTATTATCATCTTTTTTTGTTGTCAATGCCAATTAATTCGACAAATATATTGTAATAAAGTATGAATTATTTTGTAAAATTTTATACTTATGTTATTTATAGTTATTTTTATGATTGTGTTGTAATGAAGTATCAATAAATCCAGAAAGTTTAAGAGACCGAAATTTGGGAGTTTAGTTTTGATTTTATAAAAAATAATTTAATTTATTGCATATAAATGACACGTGGCAAGTTGTGGAATAAGCATGTCTTGTTTTAATATAATTAATAGATAGATCATATCATTTTATTTCAACTAATTAATATATAATATCTCGTTCCAAAGCAATTGAAACGTGTCTTGCCCTAACACTTATATGATTTTGGTATTAAAATTCACTAATAGACACCTTTAGAATGCAGTACCTGATTTTCACTTTGGTTCAATTGACTATATATTATACTTCCTCCGTTTTTATTTATCTGTTGCCTAGGAAATTTTGTTAAAAAATTTGACCATTAATATCTTAATTTGTACGATGATTCATCATACAAAATTGATGTCGTTAAATTCCTTATAACAAAATACTATTAAAAAAGTATAACATTTTTTTAATAAAAGTTTTATATTAAAAATTATTGATTAAAGATTGGCACTTAAAACCGTAAATGACAAATAAAAAAGAACGGAGGGAGTATCAATCAAATTTATTTAGTGCCCAATTTTCAGCAAATTTTCATATTACTACCTCTATTCCACGTTATTTATTGCCTTGAAAATTATATCAGTCAAATTTTAAGAAATTTGAACATTAGTTTCGTAATATATATGATAGTAATTTCTTATATAAAATTACTAATATTAGATTCTCAACAAAAAAATATATACTAAAAGTATAATATTATAATTATCAATAAAATAAACATTGTCCTTGTAAATTCTTAACATTCTACCCAACTGTTGCTTTGTTTTCCAACTTATTATAAGCACATGCCATCAATATTCAACATTGACGGGAACTCATCAAAACTATCCAATATATTAATCATGAGTATTATAAAAATTACATAATATTTTGAGCAGTTTTTAAATTATTATCAACTTAAAAACAACGGTATGCGTTGTGACAGAAATAAATAAATACCCAAATTAAAAGTTATTGGAAAATTAATCTATGTCTTAACATGTAAATTGAGCCCAGTAAATATTAGCATATTACTTAGCATTAACTAAGCATTAACTTAAGTACCTGTGCGATAGTTCTGACACTAAGGCATTAGCTACAATCCTATGAACATGGTTAACATTACAATCTATATATCTATGATATGCACCACAGATAGGGTGGCAATGAGCCAAACCAGCTCAAGAACCTTCGTGAACTAGTTCGGCAAAAAGTTTGATATCTAGGCCCAAGGGGTAGTATGCGCATAATTATAACATTAGTGGCATGAAGGGGTGGTTGATTTTGGTAGATAGTTTCTGGAATTGGGTTTTTTCTAATATAAGCAAGATAGACATATGTCTTTGTTACATCAGTGTGGTCTGACAAACTTTATTGTGGCTAATGTGTTAAAGGTGGTCATTATTATAATACAAGTGGGCATTTGACGATTATTTAGTGTGATTAAATTACCATCATCTCACCACACACCACGTTTTGCATGACAACGTTATTACGGCCACAACCTTTGACATGCATATAAACACTGTGATGGTGTGGTCATATACAGAACAATATGGTCATGGTTAAACTACAAAATTAATCAAAAACCCGCACATTCATATAACATAATGATGTTGACATATATTTAAACAATGTCGTGGTAAAAAACATTATCCCATAATCTATCAATTGGTCATTGTCAAAACATATTTAAATTCAAACCGCATAAATCAATCGTCACTGGCGGCGCTCAGGGCAAGTTCTACTGTCGTGGTTGGCTATTTGGTCACAGAAATGGCATCTCCTGGCCGACGCCTTTCGCTGCACCGCAGCCTCGATGCCGCTCACTTTCCGTTTTGCTCGGCCCTTTGGTATCGACGCGGGAGGTGGTTTAATGGATGCCTCACCAGGGACCGGGACTCCAAAACATATTTCAACATCGTCTGCTAGCCTCCTGTCGCCACATCCATCTATACCAGCGCTCAATTTGGACAGTACATCATCGAGTAGTCCATCCATCATGCCCAACCGATCAGGGTCGTTCCCGACTGTATCCATGCACATGTAAATTTTGGCCCAAGCTCCAGCTTTCCTTGCACGCACCTCATCGATGGTGGCCTTTGCCACAGATAGGTCACGATCAACACTGAAAAACGGCTTGCTATTGGCATCCTTTGTCCACCTGTTGTGGATGAATTGCGATGGAATCTCCGATAGAAACCGCATGACAGATATCATGTGACGACACATGATACCTTGAAGATCAAAAAAGGGGCATTCGCACGTCGCATCGTGTGTGTTTGGATCGTACACAACATGCCTCACCTTGTTCGATTTGATATCGCATACATCATATGTGACACACCCGTCAGCCTACGTGGGCCCCCGCTGATCTACTTCATACAATGCCATCTTTAGATTCTCCTGGAAAACGTAAAAGTTAGTATGCGTGTACAACTGTCTTGCATGGTCCTCGATTGCGAGCTAAGTTTTCATAACTGGGATGGACGTCAGAGACTTATTCGTCATATCTTTCTCCCTATGTCGTTGTGCATCCACTGCATGTTCATACCTCAGTAGGAACTCAACAAAACTCAATGTCGAGCAGGTCAGTGTCGCAAACACGGCATTCTGGCTCTCGGATGCCGACGTTGTCCGTAGCATCCCACCTAGGTGTTGATCACGAAAATATGCCTGCACCCACTCTTCTCTAATATACCACAATTCGTCCATGTGAGGGTTATCTTCCAAATCATACTTTAGCATTATCTCACTCCATTTCTCCTCAAATTCATCGCCGTCCTCTGAAGCCCACACGCATAACTTTAGCTCCTCTTGGAACTCCTCGCAACTGTTCAAAAAACGCCCAACCTTCTCGGGGATTTTCCGCATAATATGCCACATACAGTACCTGCGTGGTGGGTGTGGGAGGGTTGGACAGAGATAAAATAAGCATAGTATTACGGTTGTATGACATATACAACATCACATCTATGTGTAACCTAATATAACATGCGAGTGTGGACATCTAAAAAAGTCATTCATGGTTGACAGTAAGTGCCGACACGACATAAATAGTGTGGATCTCTACTGTATATTGAGGCCACTACATCAGTGTGCACAATACATCGGACGTTGGACATCATAAATCCATCGTGGCCTGTGTTGGATGACGTGTGCGCATCGATGTACGATAAATAAACAACACATTATACCACAGTATACACACGAGTGTGGACATCTGCCACGTTATGTGGCCCAAGTTAAAAATAGTGTAACTGCTGACATGTGATAAATAGTGTGGATACCTAGTGCACATTGTGGCCAACACATCATTATGCACAATACATCGGACACTGGACATCGTAGAACTGGTTGTGGCCCCATTCCAATAGTACGTGTTTGCATCCGATTAAAATAAATAAACAACACATTCTACAAAAAAGTATATGTGCATCAGACCGCAATGACAATAGCGTATGCAGAAAAATTGAAGATTCAGTGTGGCCCCATCCGACAACCATAACGTGTTGTCAACAATGTGGCCATTGCATCCACACAGTGTGTGTGCAGTATAGTATATAATGAAATTGTACAAACTATAACGGTTGCATTATAATCATCTATCAGTAACATGTACCTGTGTTTTGAATGAGTGAATTTTTCAAGAACCGCAGCCTTGATTGCGTGGTCTTGATCAGTGGTTACAGTCTTAGGATGGTTGTCGTGCATTGCCTCGAGGAACTTCTCAAAAAGCCATTCAAACGAATCGATCTGTTCGTTCCTAATTAGTCCAAACCCAAAGCACACAAGCTTCCGGTGGTTGTTTAATCCAGTGAACGGATAGAACGCCATATTGTATTTGTTTGTCTGTTGCTTCGTGTCAAACGACAACAAGTCCCCATAGCACATATAATCCCTACGGGATGTCGAATCACACCAAAACACGTGGCGCAGTTGCTGATGCTCATCAGACTCGTGCGCGTAGTAAAACCCCGGATCTTCCCTCTTGCGTTTCTGGAGTGCGTCAATCAACATTTGAGGGTCGTTATCCTTCAGCACTACTTTCATATTCCGCCAATAATTTTTCATATCCTGCTGCGTGCATCCGATGTTATCATATCCACCAACACACTCTTTCAGCACGTGGAACACCTTCGATGTGCCAATGTTTGCTCGATTGAACTGGTTCACGAGGTCCTTCTGTAGCGAACTGACCCTCCTCGCTGTCTTGTTAAAGTGTGTTCAACTCGGTGTCATCAACAGGTGGTTGTGCGACAATGTTAATCTGTGAACTACGAACCCCAACCCGTCGTTCGCTGCCCGCACCGCCATCATTGCTTCACAACCTGTACGTGTCTCCGGCACTTTACGTCTGGACATCGACGTTTTGTGGGCCATGTCATCGGAGCTGCCGACAAACCCCTTCCCCTTACAGTGGTCAACGTGCAAACTGTTTGTGGTCACAGTTTCGAATTCATTGTCTTTCTTTTGCCGATACCCGTGACGGGTGCAATAATAATACTTCTACTCTCCACCTCGTGCAGTCTTCCCAATGGTGTGCGTGCCACTCCGCACACTAAACCCGGCCGCTATTGCATAATTCTCGTAGAATTTCTTGGCCGCATCCAAATCTTTGAACCACTTATTCATGTGCGGCACAATTTCTTCGTTGTCACAACGAGGCCAGTAGATTGTCACATTGGTGCCGTCGTCGTCCGCTACAGGGGGCGGCGCTACGTAGTTGCGATGACTAACTCCATCCGAACTGCAATGAACAAACTATGTCGTTATCAAACACATTGTCACATGATATCGTATGAAGCCATATTCATTACACATTTGTATATGATGAAAATATCAAATTACGGTGCACCCAAACAACCGTGTTTGATCGATAAGTCATCAACGATAACAATAAGGTTTTTACGGTGACCACCTACTACCCCATGCCATTATCACAACTTCAATACGTCATTGTGACCACATACGCGATGCTTTGTACAAGTACCTCAGTTGGGATTCGGTGTGTGCATGATAACATATGATGTATTCGCACAGTGTACACAATATGGACAATGTGGCCACACTACAACGACATTCAAAAGTGAGTTACATGCATTCAAATTGAATTGTATGCATTATACATATCATACCACACGACATGCATGACATTCAAAATGAATTATATGATTACCGTGTCCAAAATATTTACTGTGGGCATGATTTAGCCATCGGGTATGTATCTCCGGTTTGAATGTGGACGTTGCGTATCGACACACCTATGCCTAGGTTATTCAATAATCATTCGCACTGTATTTTTTCCGACATACATGTGGTAAGATACACCATTAACGATCAATACTTATACAAATGCCATCATCATCGACAAACACGTGAAACAACGCATCTATATGAACAGAAAAAAAATAAATTTGATGGTCATACTTGTTTGACGCCATTGATTTGTGTCGTTTGAATAATACGTGCCAACAGTCGTTCAACTTCAATGGATTCTTGCTTTCTTTTTTTTTCCAACGACTGAGATCACTGCCAATATTTTTCAGTTCTTCAATGGAGTCTCGCGAGCAGTCGTTCAATTCTCGGTATGTGATATGCTATTTTTGGGCGATAAAGATCTTGCATGAGATCGGTATTTGTTACCATTTTTTATGGATATTAATCAATTTTTTTTTATAGCAAAACCACTAGTTGTTTTCAATATTTCCAGTAGTGGTTTTTGGTTTTTTTGGCACATGTGTGTATCACATCTCAGCCGCTGGATCTGTAACGGATGGCCCTGATCTTCTCTTCTCACCTTCCCACACGAAGTCCCTTCCTACTGGATCCGTTCCCTATATATATATATATATATAATATATATATATATATATATATATATATATATATAGATAATTGGATTCTAATAATTCCTACTTTCACCAATTGGATAATGGTGGACCGTACTTTCACTTTGTATTCTGGTGATCCAAAAAAAAATAAAATTGGATTTGAGTGGGACGCCGGCGAGTTGAGTGGTGGTGACTCGGTGGTTTCTTGACATGTGCGTTAGGCGTGAGTTTGGCCAAGTTTGACTTTTACTTTTTTTGCCATGTCACACATAAAATACATTCCTAAATATTTTTATTTATTTTTTTAGTCTAATTTAGAATAAAATTTACCACCCTTTTTTTCTCATTTTCTCTCTCTTCTTTTCTTCATTTTCAGTTCTCTCTCATTCCAAGAGCTTCGAACCAGATCTCTTCTCTTCTTCTTCTTCTCCTCCTCCACGGGCTGTTGCTAGCTTCCTTCATTTTACTTATATTAAGGTGGGTAATCTCATTCCCCATATTAGATTATTTTGGAAACCCTGATCAATTTTTTTAATTGTATTTTTTTTTTAACATGAGTTTGAATGGAGCGAGGGCTGAGCTGAGGATGTGAAATGTGCAAATTGCGAATTGTAGTGATGAGTTTTGAGAATTGTTTGGGACAGTGCTGCGGAGTCACACTGGGAGTGAAAATTTGGTTAGTTCCAACAACATAAAAGTAACATTTTGGCTAGTGGCCATCGCAATTGCCCCATTCTAGCAATTTTTTCCATTTTGCATCCAATGTTGAAATTGCAACCCTAAAGCATATTTTGAGTCCCTGTTTGTTAGCTAAGCCATACAAGGACGTTTTGTATTTTAAAGGGGAAGTTCAGCCTATTTAACATGTTAAATACTATAGTTTACTTGATTTTAGTTCTGTTATGCTGTGTAAAATTTTCCTTGTGTGTTGACCGATGCTTACATTCCAGATTACGAATGTTTGATTTCTTGGTTAACTAGAGTTTGCCCTTTGAGGAGTGGGTTTGCTCTGTTTTTTTAAGAGAGAGAGAGAGAGGAGAACCGGAAAGGGAGAAAAGAAGAGAGAGAAAATGGGAAAAAAGGAATTAGTAAATTTTATTTCAAGTTGACTAAAAAAAATAAAGAAAAATATTTGGGAATGTGTTTTACGTGTGACATGGCAAAAAAAATAAAAGTCAAACCGTTCAAACTCATGCCCAACGCGCTCGTTAGTAAGAAATCCAGCACACTCAACTCGCGGCATGTCCCACTCAAATCGATATATATATATATATATATATATTATAATTGGATTCTAATAATTCCTACTTTCACCAATTGGACAATGGTGGACCGTACTTCCACTTTGTATTCTGGTGGTCCATAAAGAAAATAAAATTGTATTGTAGTGGGATATTTTCAAGGGAATCATAGATTTTGTGTTGCGTTTGATTCAAAACTTAGTATAACACTTTACAATGATTTTTAATAAATTTACAGCGTTTCTCCCAATTTTTTTTCATTTTTTACTATTTTTTACGATTTTTTCACTTTTATTATTTTTAAAAGATCATAATAATTATTTGAAGTCTCAAAACATAATTTAAAAAAATGTTTTAGAAACTACAATTCATTAACTTTCTAGGTGCATGAACGAAAAAAACAAAAAAAATATAGTGTAGGAATGAAAAAAATAAGAAGAATGTGGAGGTAGATTTGGTACCACTACAATCCTTTTTTTTTTTTTTTTTTTGGACCACCAGAATACAAAGTGAAAGTAGGGTCCACCATTGTCCAATTGATGAAAGTAGGGTTATTAGAATCCAATTATCCTATATATATATATATATATATATAGTCCATCTAATGGTTATAATTAACAGAAGCTCCCAAAATCTCTCCCAGCAAAGTCAATTGAATCTTCCTTTTGTAAGTTACATATAAACCTATTACAAATATTTATCATCTGCAGTTGAGCACGTTTTTAAGCAAAATTTCATACTCCAATCAACATCGACCGGACAATAAGCTAAATACATATCAACAATGAGTTACTTGTCATAAAGATTCATCAGAAAAGGGTGTTCAACTAAGTTTCAAAATTTTTGAATGGAAATGTCACACCAACAAGATCCCAGATTGGATAAAATGAAAAACCCAAACAGGGCCAACACGAACATGGGAGCTAGATATGTTCAAAGTTCAAATACCATTAGAATCTGAGCATCGAGTTCAAACATTGGCAAAGACATTAAACTTAAACCAGAGCATTAAGCAACAGTTGAACTGTAAACTACAAAAGAATCTCGATTCATGTTACAAAAAATATTACTCAGCCGTACCAGATCCTATGCGAATCTAAGGAAAACAACTCTGAAACCAAAAACCCTAAAAATGGCATTTAACCCACCACCCCCATCCCATATCCTTAGGTTGATGAATCCTACATTGTTTTAGGGTTGGAAGTTTTCACTTGATGTACTGAGACATCCACTTGAAGCCCTCGCCATAACCCATTTTGCGGACGATACTGCACATGAAAATCTCAAGAGGGCGGACATTGGAGTCAGCCAAGTTGACCTTGCCTTTGCCGGTGGTGCAGTGGGACAACCCTAGGTGGTACCGCAGCTCTTCTTCAGAGGCAGCATACGGGATGTCAATCTTGTTCCCAAGGATTAGGAACGGCACGTTAGCTAGGGATTCATCTGAAAGCAGAGCATCCAGTTCTTTCTTTGACTCTGCAAATCGCTCCTTGTCGTATGCATCCACCAGGTACACTACAGCATCCACCTAAAACCACCAAACCAAAACAAATGCCGCATGGTTTCAAACAAACTTGCTATTTTGGCTATATTTCATATCCAATCCCCAGATTTGAGTTGTTATTGGCTATTCCCTCGTCTATCTAGCAAGGTAGTCATCACACATTCTGCTCAGATTTTTTTTTTTTTTTGGGGGGGGGGGGGAGGAGGGTGGAATAATTAGGGGAAAAGAACCTCATTGTTGTTGGGATTACCTTGCTAGGTAGTCTCCAAACTACCTAATCGCAGAAGGTAAGCATCCATATAAACAGATGTCAACTCTACTGTAAGCATTGATGTTTAACATCTCAACATGAACAAAATGGCCACATAACAAAGCATTGAGTGGCTCTACTTTGTGTTCTCCATACATGACCCTTTTGGGAATTATATGATGTAGGCCAAAGATTGGAAAATCAATCAATCACAATCCTTAACCTTCTCTGGGAAGTGAGAACATTGGATACATCATACTGATTTATAAAATCCCCACTATTCTAGATCCCAATCCCCTACTATGGCATCCCATTATCCTTCATCCCAATCTTGCTCATTTCATCTACTTCATTTCCTTTTTCTTGTTCTCTGTGTGTGTGTGTCTTGGGTGGTGGGGTGGGGGGGGGGGTTATTCAAGGATATTTATTAGATTAACTAGGGTGAAAATTCTAAATAAAAGGGAACCTTAAACTGATCATTAGAGAACAAAAAAAGGGAGAAGTCATCCCGGAGACGTCCATCTCATTATATCTCTTGTATGCACCAGCCTCACCCAAACCTTGCCATAGATGTGCTACTTCGTGCTCAATTAGTTTGTTCACTTCCCTCAGAAATGAGCTGCACAGCAACCCACAATTCAACCATCCAACCCATAACATCACCGCCTTACGAGACAAAGAAAAAACAACATGAAATCATCTCTATGAGTCTTAAGTGCAACTCAGCACCACAAGCTAATACATCATACCAATAGAAAGATACCCGCCCCTCAATGAAACTCAAGTTCCACAAGCAAAAATCATACAGATGAGTCATAAGTGCAACACAAATCACAAGCATTTGGAGCATGAATTGACCATAAATCTCACATAATAAGCTCAGTACCATAGCAATAGAAAGTACCTTGGCATAGTAATCCTTCCAAACTCTACGAGCAATCTGATGACCACCCAAATCAAAAGCCTTGAACTTGATCTTCCCAATGCTCAGTTCTTCTGAAGTTGGATGCTGTGTGGGCTGATGCTGAACCAATCTCTGCACCCACCACATTATCCCCATACACAATCACGACAACAACCTCAATTACAAAATCCCATCAAATTGAATCCATCCTTAAACCATTTCAAACCCTCCATCATGCAAAACCCAACAAATCAAATGTCAAAATCAAACATAACAAATAGAATCTGAAACGCCCTATTCTATCCACAACACTGATAGGGCCCTTCGACTAGAATCAAGACATGGGCAATATAGAACCATCAAATACACAAAATGGGCACTGCAAAATCTGAACCATGATCGCGAATTTCAAGTCTTTCAACTACAATTCGAAAGAGGAATTCGAAAATAAGGAGATAGAGAAGGATGGGGAAGGGGGAGACCTCATCTTTGAGCATATGAAGAAGGGTAGTTTTTCCGGCGTTGTCAAGGCCAAGGAAGAGGATCTTGGCCTCCTTTTGCCACAATCCAAGAGATGCTAAGACCCCATAAAACCAATCTACGAGAAACATGGTTCTTGCTTCTGAATTCGACGATCAGTGCCCGAAAATCAGATCACAAGCACCTGCAATCTGAGATCAAACGACTAGGTATTTAGATCTCCGAAATCAACACAGTTGATTCAGCGGGGAGTGATGTGATCTGTGTGAGAAAGAAAGAGAGGATTGAGGAGTGAAAACAGAAACGGGGTCAATTAGTTGTGTTTGTAAACGGGCGTTGAGGTTGTTGGCTGCTTGGCTTGGGACCTGGCTAAAGGGTCCGTACCTTATTACATTGATTGGATTCACATTACATGGTTTTTTTTTTTTTTTTTTTGGTGGCGTAGATAGAGTATAGAAAATAAATATATCATCAAGGAAGGGCTCGTCTCTTAAATTTCTTGTTAAAGAATGTCTTCGTAATCTTTAGTTTTAACATACATCTAAATTAAAAAAGACATTGCAGATAAAGTATATCTTGGTCTTCGCAAAACGACTTCAATCTTTTGGCACCCTCGTCTTTCATTTTGAGTCGTTGCTTCGGTTGAACTTCGGTGACTTGGAAAAGACTTCCCTCCGGCATTTTACGCTTCATCCCTGCAACACATTCTTTAAAGCCAATAGGAGTTTATTGCCCGCCCTTAGAGACCCGTGGACACCTCCTTTATGCATTGTTGCTTCCTCGAGTAGCAAGAAACTATAAGTAGTTGTCCCTTTGTTGTCGCTATTGAGATGTTCCTGCCCAAAGACCTTGTGTATCCGAAGAAGAATCCACCTCCTAGTTGCTTTTGCGTTTTGTTGCTCCCTCAAATTTTGGCTCCATAGATAGTGACGAGGCATCGTCCACTTTCATATCCTCCAGTTCTTGGTGTGCTTGAGGTTTAATTCTCACTATCAGAAAACTCATGCTCCTTGGGTCATAAAAACCCGTAGTCTCCCTTCATAGAATCTTTTGATAGGTGTCTCTAGAGATAGACAAAGAATCCCCCATGTTTGATTTCTTCACAAATTTTAGAAATTGATTAATGTCAACTTTGTCCCCTGTCGTCAGACTGATCGCCAGAGATTGTGTGGGACGTTGGTCGGTCCCATCCTCCACGCTTGGCATTGAAATTGAAGTAGAAGAAAGTTAATGGGTACTCACAAACTCTCTCCCGAACCCTTTCTCCTAAACCTTAGAGTAGTCATTGCCTACTCCAATTTCCTTGGCTACCTTCTTTCTCTTAGGTTGAAGCTTTGGCAGCTCTAAACCCAACTCTTGCACATTGATGGAGCACGCTTGTGCCCCACTCTCAAAACCCAATTCCCTTTTTTTGCTACACTTGGGGGTTGTGTTCCTCTCATCTATCTTAATTTCGGTTTGAGTTAGCTCATTCCTTACCTCCGAGTTGGATGGACTAATTTCAAGGGCTCTTGCTAACACTTTGCTAGCCTCCTCCTATTGTCCCATCTTAGCTAGAGCTACACCACTTCTATAGAGAGCTTTGACATTGTGGGGTTCAAATTTTAGCATATACCCACAATGTTCAACGGTTTTCTGAAAATCTCCCAATTTTAACTCACATGCTGCATGATTGAGGTTAATAGAAACAGCCAAATTCCACAAAAGCAGGAAATCCTCTTCACTCAAAGGTAGACTTGCACACACAAATTTCAGGACTTTTACATACAACTTGGCAGCGGAATCAAACTTCCTATCTCGAAACAACTTGTTCCCATCCTTTTTAGTGTTTTTGCTTTGAGGATAACCTCACGAGGGTGATCCATCTGAGCTCAAAGATTAATGACATCGTCATCAAAATCCTCATCCATAGACTCAAGCATAGTTGACCAAGGAGTCATCTCCTCCATGTTGGACAATAAAGACGGCCACCATCCCGACCTCTGACTTGGCAAACCCAATTGGATGCCCACTTGAGAAGCTTGCCCGGGGCCACATATGTTACATGGTAACGAACCAGAATATATGTATTTGGATTTAGGGTGGGTTTGTAGGGAGAAAATGTTTTCTAAGAAAATATTTTTTCAATTTTTTAGTATATGGTACAACATATGTTGGGAAAATTTTTTTAAGGAAAATTATCTTTTCCCAAAAAGAAGGAAATTGACTTGCTTCAACCTTAGTTGAACCTAGTAAAAATATTATTGACTTTTTTCATTGATAAATCTGATAAGTGTATTTTATATATATGTGATCTTGGATTATTTGGAGTTAATTTGAGTGATTTTGAATATGAAAGTATTATTTTTATACTCGAATTCTCTATATTATGTTTGGTTGGAGTTTGATATGATTTTGTAGGAAATTGGACTAGTATTGATCATATTAAAATCTATTCTAGAAAGCATTAAATCTAAGAGAAAGAGAAGTAAACTGAGATGGAAATCGATCTCCGCTTGAATGATGACCGGTGGGGACTTTTACTCCTCCACTTCAATGGATTTCTTGACAAATTGATCTTCAAACTCAACAAACTTTCAATCTTCAACTATGGATGAATGTGGATGGATTTGTGGATGAATATGATGACGAGGATGATGATGAATGGGGGTGAATGATCAGCAAAAACAGCCATACACGCAATTATATAGCCATTAAGAGCATATGAAATGGCATTTTACATTTAACAGATCCAACAAGGATAGTTCCAGGCCAACACGGACCGTGTTGACTTCAACACGGGTCGTGTTGACTGGACATGGATCGTGTTGCCTTCTGGAGTCGATTTCTAGACTTTCTGGACCCTGAAACGGTCCGTTCTACCCAAAATGGCACCCGTGTTGATGCATGACACAGCCCTTTGATATGTTGGGCCTGAGTTTGGGCCTTGGGGTGGATTTATTCTTCAATTGTGATGCTCTTGGATTGCTCTTAAGTGTTCGTCAAATTTAGTAATGAAAAATGTCAATAATAGTCACCATATATGAACCATATGGAGATCGGTTCACTTTTGGTTCGTCTATGATCACCGGTTCGTTTCAAGCCGCCCTCTCCTATCCTTGAATCTAAGCCGATTTCTATATCCATTTCATGGTAGATACAGGTCCTTTAAGGGTCATTATGGCGATCAAGGGGAGCGACGTTCTCTTCCACGAAGACCCCGAACCATGGGATGTCATCTTGGGTCTCTATCGGACCATTCCCGAGCCTTCTAAGGGGCTCCGGAATCATCGGCAAGAATAAACACAAGGTGGTGAAGGCGTTCAAAGGCTACAAAATAGCATGCCTTCACTCTTTCGTTCATAACTCTTTCAATACAGATCCGATGGACTTCAAATTTTGGAAGCTTAGTACACACTAAGAGCTTTCCCACGATTCCTTATGGGCCTAAAACGGAGTCCGGATGAAGAAGTTATGCGCGTTTGAAATCGGCAGAAAAACTGCCTAGAAGTTCGCGCCCGCGACGGTCTCGTAGCGCCCGCAACGAAACAGGAAGACGAGTTGAGATTTGGATAGAGCGAGGTCGCACCCGCGACCTACCCGGTCGCACCCGCAACGCCTGTGTGTCACACCCGTGTAGACACTAAAAAAATCAAAATGATGTCAAGTTATAAAATAAATTAAGAAAATTATTTTGGGTCGGTCCAAATTAATTAATTTGGTTTATTTAATTAAAATTTTCTCAAGTTGACTATTAAGTCAAAGCTCGAACGACTACCAAGTCAGAGTCAAATCGACTACCAAATCAAGATCCAAGTGATTACCAAGTCAAAGTCAAATGGGCTATCAAGTCAACCTAAACCCAAGGCCCAGTCAACGACCCAAGAAGACTAATAAGTCACCCAAGAGAGGGAATTCCTTCTCTATAAATAGGAATATACTCACTCTCATTTGAAAAAAAAAAAAAAAAAAACTCTCAAGAAGACTCTCTCTAAAATTAAACAACAAACACTTCAACATGTGTTGTTTGTTCTAAAGATTCAACACCAACTTGATCAGGAACAGAGATCGAATCGGAGGATTTTTATTTGTTCATCTTGTAACAAATATTATAAAGATTGTATCCAAATTCTTTGAAATTAATACAAATTATATTTGTCCATTTTTTCTTGTCTTTATTTATTTTAGACTCGAAAATTTGTGGTTACAAATTTTGGCATGCTCGGTGGGACAATCTCTACCTTCATCTCCATCTCTGAAATCAAGACTTTCAAGAACCTCTCCATGAATAAGACATGGCTACAAAGACCTCAACCAATCTATCTCCTAAGGAAGAGCTCGCAACAAATGTGAAGATGAAACACGAGGTCATTGGCATGGTGAGGGAAGTTCGAAGTAAAACAAGGTCATCTGATCTTGTTACTATGTCAGTCATGGTTATAGGAGTTGTGACTATAGAAGAAGAAATGGCTAACATAAAAGTCACGTTACAGAAGCTTACTCAAGAGAGCGAAGAGAAGGACGCGCAAATCAAGCATCAAGATAAAAAGACTGCTAAGTTGGAGAAGAAGTTAAAGCAACGACCAGCAAAGTCCCTCAATAAATATTCAGACGCAAAGGGAGAAAATGAATCTAGTGAAAGTGAGGCTCAGAGTGACATGTCTAAGAAGGGCGACAAGCCATTATCAGCGACAAGCTCAATGACTGCGGAACAAATCCAAAATCTGATCGCAAAGACACTCAAGGATCAATTAGGAGAAGCTTCACCAAGAACTTACAAGTACACTAGGTCATACACTAAGAGAATCAGCACTCTTCGTATGCCACATGGTTACCAACCTCCCAAATTTCATCAATTCAATGGACATGGTAACCCAAAGCAGCATGTCCCGCACTTTGTGGAGACATGCAACAATGTTAATTGGCACAAACGGAGATCTCTTAGTCAAGCAATTTGTACGTTCCTTAAAAGGAATCGCATTTGATTGGTATACCAACTTTATATCTGAATCCATCGATAGTTGGGGGGCAAATGGAGGAGGAGTTTTTAAATCGTTTCTACAGCACGAGTCGTGTCGTTAGCATGACAGAATTGACTAACACTAAACTATGGGGTGATGAGCCAGATGTTGACTACATCAACCGTTGGCGTGCTCTTTGCCTAATGGGTATGGATCATCTGTCAGCAACCTCTACGGTCGACATGTGAGCTTGAGTAATGGAATGGAACATACTCTATTCCTTGCAAGTAAACAAGCCTAAGAATTTTCAAGACTTGGTGATACAAGCTCATGACATGGAGTTTACAATTGCCAACCATGGAAAACATTCTAACAATAGTGTGTCCACAACTGCTTATGAAGTTATGTCAAGAAGAGACCCTATGATTGAAGAAAATGATTATTATTTTTCTGACTCTGATGCACCAGAAATGTTGGACAATCTCCTTGAGAAGGGACTCATAGAACTCCCTGCGCCAAAGCGCCTTGAAGAAGTAGGAAGAGTGAACAATCCTAGGTATTGCAAGTACCACAGGATTGTCAGCCACCCATTAGAGAAATGCTGAGCATTCAAAGAGCAAGTCATGCAGCTAGTGAAGGAAGGGAAAATCACGCTATGAAGAAGACACTAACGAGTCTAACTAGATGCGACGCGCAAGGAGAGAGGACACCCTAGGGGGCAAAGTGCAGTCACCTAAAAAAAGGGGGACTTAAGCAACAAAAAATTTCAAGTGATCGTCATAGACTTCCAAGTCATGACAAGACTTCCAAGTCATCATTTTTTTAGAAAAAAAATTACCAAGTACACAAAGACTTCCAAGTCACCATCAACGACTCCCAAGTCAACCTAATCAAGCACTACTAAAAATATGTGTATTACCAACCACTTTTTTCTAACCAATTTAAAATGGTTGGAAAACCCAACTATTTTAACAACCATTTGATATTCCAACTATTTTTCAAAAACTTTAGTGGGAAAAATGGTTGGAAATTCCAACCAATTTTGCTAAAATTGGTTGGAAATTTTTCCTACCATCCTTTTTCCTACTATTTGAAAATGGTTGGAAAAATGGTTGGATTACCAACTATTTTTCCAACCAATTCCAAATAGTAGGAAAAATGAGTGTCCTCGTGTTGAGCCGTGCTTAATGACTCCTGAGCTCGCCATGGAGTTGAGTTGCATAAGGACACGTCCTTGACCAATCCTCCGAGCTCCATTACTTCCACATCAAGGTTGCACGAGGAAAAGGTTGTCTCCATTAACCTTGACCTCGAGCTCTCATGTGATGAATTCCCTGTTGCTTTCAACAAGTTGATGGGTGCTAGACGTGTTCAGATCCTTCATGATGTTGACTTGGCCCCTCCTTTCCGCCGGAATTGCTACATCTTTGAGAAGGACGAGTTGATGAGCGTCACTCTACTTAGACTGTTGGAGTACATACTTTTGGGTCTGCACGAGTATGCGGCTAAATGTGAACCCCCAAGAGTTGAGGACAACTCTTTTCAAAGAAGGGGAGTATGAACCATATGGAGATCGGTTCACTTTTGGTTCGTCTATGGTCACTGGTTCGCTTCAAGCCTCCCTCTCCTATCATTGAATCCAACTCGGTTTCTGTATCCATTTCATGGTGGATACGGGTCCTTTAAGGGTCGTTATGGCCATCAAAGGGAGCGACGTTCTCTTCCACGAAGACCCCGAACCATGGGATGTCATCTTAGGTCTCTATCGGACTATTCCCGAGCCTTCTAAGAGGCTTCGGAACCATCAGCAAGGTGATTGAAGGCGTTCAAAGACTAGAAAAGAGCATGCCTTCACTCTTCCGTCTATAACTCCTTCAATATAACTCTGATGGACTTCAAATTTTGGGAGCTTAAAGTACACACCGAGAGCTTTCCAACGATACCTTATGAGCCTAAAACGGAGTTCGGATGAAGAAGTTATGTGCGTTTGAAATCGGCAGAAAAACTGCCCAGAAATTCGCGCCTGCGACAAAACTGGAAGACGGGTTGAGATTTGGACAGAGCGAGGTTGCACCCGCGATCTACCCCTTTGCGCACACGACGCCCGTGTGTCACACCGACAACCCCCAAGTGTAGCGCCCGCTACGTCACGCATTGCCGAATCTCCCTGAGGTTTTTCGCTCCTTCGCGCCCATGACCATGCCTTTCGCGCCCGCGATCACCTGTTTTACGCGTGTTTTTAAGCCTTAAAACGACTGTGTTTTGTGGTTTAATTACCCCTTGGCCTTGTATAAATACTCTTTCTTGATGTTTTTCTAGAGGAAGCTAAGTTAATGAATGTTTTATGAAGTTTTGAGGTTAGACTCAAAATCCTCTCAATTAGAGAGTTTGTAATTGTGGGTTTTCAAACCATATTGCAATGAAAGTTAATCCTTTGGGTGGAAATGACTTGTGATTTCTCTTCTTTATGAGTGAGTGTTTTTTCTCCACTCTTTGTGAGATTTCTTGAGTGTTTCAAAACTCTTTGCTTGTGGAAGATCCTTGTGCAAGTGATTGAACATCTTAGTTCAATTGGGTGAGTGTTTACACTTTAAAATTATCCATATCATTTAATTTCATGTTCATCACCTTAAATCCAAAAACCCTAAAAATTAGTTTGGAGTGTTTATGAGTTCTATAAGTGGATTTACATCATGCACATTATTTCTATAGACCCTAGGCCACCCGAATTCTCTCCAATATATGTTATAAATTTATTTAAAAAAAACGGAATTCAAGATTCTTATTTATCTCATTATAAAGTTTCTTTAGAAAATTGATCAAACAATTAAAGGCAAAAAAATATTTTTACTAAATTCAATGAACGAAGTCAATTTTCTTCTTTTAGGAAAAAATAATTTTCCTTAAAAATTATTTCCCAACATATTTTGTATCAAATACTAAAAAATTGAAAAATATTTTCTTAAAAAACATTTTCTCCCATACAAAGTACAAACCCACCCTAGATCTAAATACATATGTTCTGGTCCGTTGCCATGTAATGTGAATCCAATCAATGTAATAAGGTACGGACCCTTTAGCCAGGTCCCAAGCCAAGCAGCCAACAACCTCAACGCCCGTTTACAAACACAACTAATTGACCCCGTTTCTGTTTTCACTCCTCAATCCTCTCTTTCTTTCTCACACAGATCACATCACTCCCCGCTGAATCAACTGTGTTGATTTCGGAGATCTAAATACCTAGTCGTTTGATCTCAGATTGCAGGTGCTTGTGATCTGATTTTCGGGCACTGATCGTCGAATTCAGAAGCAAGAACCATGTTTCTCGTAGATTGGTTTTATGGGGTCTTAGCATCTCTTGGATTGTGGCAAAAGGAGGCCAAGATCCTCTTCCTTGGCCTTGACAACGCCGGAAAAACTACCCTTCTTCATATGCTCAAAGATGAGGTCTCCCCCTTCCCCATCCTTCTCTATCTCCTTATTTTCGAATTCCTCTTTCGAATTGTAGTTGAAAGACTTGAAATTCGCGATCATGGTTCAGATTTTGCAGTGCCCATTTTGTGTATTTGATGGTTCTATATTGCCCATGTCTTGATTCTAGTCGAAGGGCCCTATCAGTGTTGTGGATAGAATAGGGCGTTTCAGATTCTATTTGTTATGTTTGATTTTGACATTTGATTTGTTGGGTTTTGCATGATGGAGGGTTTGAAATGGTTTAAGGATGGATTCAATTTGATGGGATTTTGTAATTGAGGTTGTTGTCGTGATTGTGTATGGGGATAATGTGGTGGGTGCAGAGATTGGTTCAGCATCAGCCCACACAGCATCCAACTTCAGAAGAACTGAGCATTGGGAAGATCAAGTTCAAGGCTTTTGATTTGGGTGGTCATCAGATTGCTCGTAGAGTTTGGAAGGATTACTATGCCAAGGTACTTTCTATTGCTATGGTACTGAGCTTATTATGTGAGATTTATGGTCAATTCATGCTCCAAATGCTTGTGATTTGTGTTGCACTTATGACTCATCTGTATGATTTTTGCTTGTGGAACTTGAGTTTCATTGAGGGGCGGGTATCTTTCTATTGGTATGATGTATTAGCTTGTGGTGCTGAGTTGCACTTAAGACTCATAGAGATGATTTCATGTTGTTTTTTCTTTGTCTCGTAAGGCGGTGATGTTATGGGTTGGATGGTTGAATTGTGGGTTGCTGTGCAGCTCATTTCTGAGGGAAGTGAACAAACTAATTGAGCACGAAGTAGCACATCTATGGCAAGGTTTGGGTGAGGCTGGTGCATACAAGAGATATAATGAGATGGACGTCTCCGGGATGACTTCTCCCTTTTTTTGTTCTCTAATGATCAGTTTAAGGTTCCCTTTTATTTAGAATTTTCACCCTAGTTAATCTAATAAATATCCTTGAATAACCCCCCCCCCCCCCCCACCCCACCACCCAAGACACACACACACAGAGAACAAGAAAAAGGAAATGAAGTAGATGAAATGAGCAAGATTGGGATGAAGGATAATGGGATGCCATAGTAGGGGATTGGGATCTAGAATAGTGGGGATTTTATAAATCAGTATGATGTATCCAATGTTCTCACTTCCCAGAGAAGGTTAAGGATTGTGATTGATTGATTTTCCAATCTTTGGCCTACATCATATAATTCCCAAAAGGGTCATGTATGGAGAACACAAAGTAGAGCCACTCAATGCTTTGTTATGTGGCCATTTTGTTCATGTTGAGATGTTAAACATCAATGCTTACAGTAGAGTTGACATCTGTTTATATGGATGCTTACCTTCTGCGATTAGGTAGTTTGGAGACTACCTAGCAAGGTAATCCCAACAACAATGAGGTTCTTTTCCCCTAATTATTCCACCCTCCTCCCCCCCCCCCCCAAAAAAAAAAAAAAAATCTGAGCAGAATGTGTGATGACTACCTTGCTAGATAGACGAGGGAATAGCCAATAACAACTCAAATCTGGGGATTGGATATGAAATATAGCCAAAATAGCAAGTTTGTTTGAAACCATGCGGCATTTGTTTTGGTTTGGTGGTTTTAGGTGGATGCTGTAGTGTACCTGGTGGATGCATACGACAAGGAGCGATTTGCAGAGTCAAAGAAAGAACTGGATGCTCTGCTTTCAGATGAATCCCTAGCTAACGTGCCGTTCCTAATCCTTGGGAACAAGATTGACATCCCGTATGCTGCCTCTGAAGAAGAGCTGCGGTACCACCTAGGGTTGTCCCACTGCACCACCGGCAAAGGCAAGGTCAACTTGGCTGACTCCAATGTCCGCCCTCTTGAGATTTTCATGTGCAGTATCGTCCATAAAATGGGTTATGGCGAGGGCTTCAAGTGGATGTCTCAGTACATCAAGTGAAAACTTCCAACCCTAAAACAATGTAGGATTCATCAACCTAAGGATATGGGATGGGGGTGGTGGGTTAAATGCCATTTTTAGGGTTTTTGGTTTCAGAGTTGTTTTCCTTAGATTCGCATAGGATCTGGTACGGCTGAGTAATATTTTTTGTAACATGAATCGAGATTCTTTTGTAGTTTACAGTTCAACTGTTGCTTAATGCTCTGGTTTAAGTTTAATGTCTTTGCCAATGTTTGAACTCGATGCTCAGATTCTAATGGTATTTGAACTTTGAACATATCTAGCTCCCATGTTCGTGTTGGCCCTGTTTGGGTTTTTCATTTTATCCAATCTGGGATCTTGTTGGTGTGACATTTCCATTCAAAAATTTTGAAACTTAGTTGAACACCCTTTTCTGATGAATCTTTATGACAAGTAACTCATTGTTGATATGTATTTAGCTTATTGTCCGGTCGATGTTGATTGGAGTATGAAATTTTGCTTAAAAACGTGCTCAACTGCAGATGATAAATATTTGTAATAGGTTTATATGTAACTTACAAAAGGAAGATTCAATTGACTTTGCTGGGAGAGATTTTGGGAGCTTCTGTTAATTATAACCATTAGATGGACTATATATATATATATATATATATAGGATAATTGGATTCTAATAACCCTACTTTCATTGAATGATGGTGGGCCTACTTTCACTTCAGATTCAAAAAAAAAAAAAAAAACCGATTGTAGTGGTACCAAATCTACCTCCACATTCTTCTTATTTTTTTCATTCCTACACTATATTTTTTTTGTTTTTTTCGTTCATGCACCTAGAAAGTTAATGAATTGTAGTTTCTAAAACATTTTTTTAAATTATGTTTTGAGACTTCAAATAATTATTATGATCTTTTAAAAATAATAAAAGTGAAAAAATCGTAAAAAATAGTAAAAAATGAAAAAAAATTGGGAGAAACGCTGTAAATTTATTAAAAATCATTGTAAAGTGTTATACTAAGTTTTGAATCAAACGCAACACAAAATCTATGATTCCCTTGAAAATATCCCACTACAATACAATTTTATTTTCTTTATGGACCACCAGAATACAAAGTGGAAGTACGGTCCACCATTGTCCAATTGGTGAAAGTAGGAATTATTAGAATCCAATTATAATATATATATATATATATATATATAATTGGATTTGAGTGACGAACGTGAATGAGTTGGTAATGATTTCGGTGGTTTATTAACACGCAAGTTGGGCATGAGTTTGAACGGTTTGACTTTTATTTTTTTTGCCATGTCACACGTAAAACACATTCCCAAATATTTTTCTTTATTTTTTTTAGTCAACTTGAAATAAAATTTACTAATTCCTTTTTTCCCATTTTCTCTCTCTTCTTTTCTCCCTTTCCGGTTCTCCTCTCTCTCTCTCTCTTAAAAACAGAGCAAACCCACTCTCAAAGGGCAAACTCTAGTTAACCAAGAAATCAAACATTCGTAATCTGGAATGTAAGCATCAGTCAACACACAATGAAAATTTTAAACAGCATAACAGAACTAAAATCAAGTAAACTATAGTATTTAACATGTTAAATAGGCTGAACTTCCCCTTTAAAATACAAAACGTCCTTGTATGGCTTAGCTAACAAACAGGGACTCAAAATATGCTTTAGGGTTGCAATTTCAACATTGGATGCAAAATGGAAAAAATTGCTAGAATGGGGCAATTGCGATGGCCACTAGCCAAAATGTTACTTTTATGTTGTTGGAACTAACCAAATTTTCACTCCCAGTGTGACTCCGCAGCACTGTCCCAAACAATTCTCAAAACTCATCACTACAATTCGCAATTTGCACATTTCACATCCTCAGCTCAGCCCTCGCTCCATTCAAACTCATGTTAAAAAAAAAATACAATTAAAAAAATTGATCAGGGTTTCCAAAATAATCTAATATGGGGAATGAGATTACCCACCTTAATATAAGTAAAATGAAGGAAGCTAGCAACAGCCCGTGGAGGAGGAGAAGAAGAAGAAGAGAAGAGATCTGGTTCGAAGCTCTTGGAATGAGAGAGAACTGAAAATGAAGAAAAGAAGAGAGAGAAAATGAGAAAAAAAGGGTGGTAAATTTTATTCTAAATTAGACTAAAAAAATAAATAAAAATATTTAGGAATGTATTTTATGTGTGACATGGCAAAAAAAGTAAAAGTCAAACCGGTCAAACTCATGCCCAACGTGCCATGTCAGCAAACCACCGAGTCACCACCACTCAACTCGCCGGCGTCCCACTCAAATCCAATTTTATTTTTTTTTGGATCACCAGAATACAAAGTGAAAGTACGGTCCACCATTAGAATCCAATTATCTATATATATACACATATATATATATATATATATATATATATATATATATATATATATATATAGGGAACGAATCCAGTAGGAAGGGACTTCGTGTGGGAAGGTGAGAAGGGAAGATCAGGGCCATCCGTTACAGATCCAGCGGCTGAGATGTGATACACACATGTGCCAAAAAAACCAAAAACCACTACTGGAAATATTGAAAACAACTAGTGGTTTTGCTATAAAAAAAATTGATTAATATCCATAAAAAATGGTAACAGCCTGCTGATCTCATGCAGTATCTTTTACTGCCCAAAAATAGCATATCACACAGTCTGGAGAATTGAACGACTGCTCGCAAGACTCCATTGAAGAACTGAAAAATATTGGCAGTGATCTCAGTCGTTGGAAAAAAAAAGAAAGCAAGAATCCATTGAAGTTGAACGACTGTTGGCACGTATTAATCAAACGACACAAATCAATGGCGTCAAACAAGTATGACCATCAAATTAATTTTTTTTGTGTTCATATAGATGCGTTGTGTCACGTGTTTGTCGATGATGATGGCATTTGTATAAGTATTGATCGTTAATGGTGTCTCTTACCACATGTATGTCGGAAAAAATACAGTGCGAATGATTATTGAATAACCTAGGCATAGGTGTGTCGATATGCAACGTCCACATTCAAACCGGAGATACATACCCGATGGCTAAATCATGCCCACAGTAAATATTTTGGACACGGTAATCATATAATTCATTTTGAATGTCATGCATGTCGTGTGGTATGATATGTATAATGCATACAATTCAATTTGAATGCATGTAACTCACTTTTGAATGTCGTTGTAGTGTGGCCACATTGTCCATATTGTGTACACTGTGCGAATACATCATATGTTATCATGCACACACCGAATCCCAACTGAGGTACTTGTACAAAGCATCGCGTATGTGGTCACAATGACGTATTGAAGTTGTGATAATGGCATGGGGTAGTAGGTGGTCACCGTAAAAACCTTATTGTTATCGTTGATGACTTATCGATCAAACACGGTTGTTTGGGTGCACCGTAATATGATATTTTCATCATATACAAATGTGTAATGAATATGGCTTCATACGATATCATGTGACAATGTGTTTGATAACGACATAGTTTGTTCATTGCAGTTCGGATGGAGTTAGTCATCGCAACTACGTAGCGCCGCCCCCTGTAGCGGACAACGACAACACCAATGTGACAATCTACTGGCCTCGTTGTGACAACGAAGAAATTGTGCCGCACATGAATAAGTGGTTCAAAGATTTGGATGCAGCCAAGAAATTCTACGAGAATTATGCAATAGCGGCCGGGTTTAGTGTGCGGAGTGGCACGCACACCATTGGGAAGACTGCACGAGGTGGGGAGTAGAAGTATTATTATTGCACCCGTCAGGGGTATCGGCAAAAGAAAGACAATGAATTCGAAACTGTGACCACAAACAGTTTGCACGTTGACCACTGTAAGGGGAAGGGGTTTGTCGGCAGCTCCGATGACATGGCCCACAAAACGTCGATGTCCAGACGTAAAGTGCCGGAGACACGTACAGGTTGTGAAGCAATGATGGCGGTGCGGACAGCAAACGACGGGTTGGGGTTCGTAGTTCACAGATTAACATTGTCGCACAACCACCTGTTGATGACACCGAGTTGAACACACTTTAACAAGACAGCGAGGAGGGTCAGTTCGCTGCAGAAGGACCTCGTGAACCAGTTCCACGTGCTGAAAGAGTGTGTTGGTGGATATGATAACATCGGATGCACGCAGCAGGATATGAAAAATTATTGGCGGAATATGAAAGCAGTGCTGAAGGATAACGACCCTCAAATGTTGATTGACGCACTCCAGAAATGCAAGAGGGAAGATCCGAGGTTTTACTACGCGCACGAGTCTGATGAGCATCAGCATCAGCAACTGCGCCACGTGTTTTGGTGTGATTCGACATCCCGTAGGGATTACATGTGCTATAGGGACTTGTTGTCGTTTGACACGAAGCAACAGATAAACAAATACAATATGGCGTTCTGTCCGTTCACTGGGTTAAACAACCCCCGGAAGCTTGTGTGCTTTGGGGTTGGACTAATTAGGAACGAACAGATCGATTCGTTTGAATGGCCTTTTGAGAAGTTCCTCGAGGCAATGCACGACAACCATCCTAAGACCGTAACCACTGATGAAGACCACGCAATCAAGGCTGCGGTTCGTGAAAAATTCACTCATTCAAAACACAGGTGCATGTTACTGATAGATGATTATAATGCAACCGTTATAGTTTGTACAATGTCATTATATACTATACTGCACACACACTGTGTGGATGCAATGGCCACATTGTTGACAACACGTTATGGTTGTCGGATGGGGCCACACTGAATCTTCAATTTTTCTGCATACGCTATTGTTATCGCGGTCTGATGCACATATACTTTTTTGTAGAATGTGTTGTTTATTTATTTTAATCGGATGCAGACACGTACTATTGGAATGGGGCCACAACCAGTTCTACGATGTCCAGTGTCCGATGTATTGTGCATAATGATGTGTTGGGCACAATGTGCACTAGGTATCCACACTATTTATCACATGTCAGCAGTTACACTATTTTTAACTTGGGCCATATAACGTGGCAGATGTCCACACTCGTGTGTATACTGTGGTATAATGTGTTGTTTATTTATCGTACACCGATGCGCACACGTCATCCAACACGGGCCACGATGGATTTATGATGTCCAACGTCCGATGTATTGTGCACACTGATGTAGTGGCCTCAATATGCAATAGAGATCCACACTATTTATGTCGTGTCGGCACTTACTGTCAACCATGAATGACTTTTTTAGATGTCCACACTCGCATGTTATATTAGGTCACACATAGATGTGATGTTATGTATGTCATACAACCGTAATACTATGCTTATTTTATCTCTGTCCAACCCTCTCACACCCACCACGTAGGTACTGTATGTAGCATATTATGCGGAAAATCCCCGAGAAGGTTAGGCGTTTTTTGAACAGTTGCGAGGAGTTCCAAGAGGAGCTAAAGTTATGCGTGTGGGCTTCAGAGGACGGCGATGAATTTGAGGAGAAATGGAGTGAGATAATGCTAAAGTATGATTTGGAAGATAACCCTCACATGGACGAATTGTCGTATATTAGAGAAGAGTGGGTGCATGCATATTTTCGTGATCAACACCTAGGTGGGATGCTACGGACAACATCGGCATCCGAGAGCCAGAATGTCGTGTTTGCGACACTGACCTGCTCGACATTGAGTTTTGTTGAGTTCCTATTGAGGTATGAACATGTAGTGGATACACAACGACATAGGGAGAAAGATATGACGAATAAGTCTCTGACGTCCAACCCAGTTATGAAAACTGAGCTCGCAATCGAGGACCATGCAAGACAGCTGTACACGCCTACTAACTTTTACGTTTTCCAGGAGAATCTAAAGATGGCGTTGTATGAAGTAGATCAGCGGGGGCCCACGTAGGCTGACGGGTGTGTCACATATGATGTACGCGATATCAAATCGAACAAGGTGAGGTATGTTGTGTACGATCCAAACACACACGATGCGACGTGCGAATGCCCCTTTTTTGATCTTCAAGGTATCATGTGTTGTCACATGATATCTGTCATGCGGTTTCTATCGGAGATTCCATCGCAATTCATCCACAACAGGTGGACAAACGATGCCAAAAGCAAGCCGTTTTTCAGTGTTGATCGTGACCTATCTGTGGCAAAGGCCACCATCGATGAGGTGCGTGCAAGGAAAGCTGGAGCTTGGGCCAAAATTTACATGTGCATGGATACAGTCGGGAACGACCCTGATCGGTTGGGCATGATGGATGGACTACTCGATGATGTACTGTCCAAATTGAGCGCTGGTATAGATGGATGTGGCGACAGGAGGCTAGCAGACAATGTTGAAATATGTTTTGGAGTCTTGGTCCCTGGTGAGGCATCCATTAAACCACCTCCCGCGTCGATACCAAAGGGCCCAGCAAAACGGAAAGTGAGCGGCATCGAGGCTGCGGTGCAGCGAAAGGCGTCGGCCAGGAGATGCCATTTCTGTGACCAAATAGCCAACCATGACAGTAGAACTTGCCACGAGCGCCCGATGCGATTGATTTATGCGGTTTGAATTTAAATATGTTTTGACAATGACCAATTGATAGATTATGGGATAATGTTTTTTACCACGACATTGTTTAAATATATGTCAACATCATTATGTTATATGAATGTGCGGGTTTTTGATTAATTTTGTAGTTTAACCATGACCATATTGTTCTGTATATGACCACACCATCACAGTGTTTATATGCATGTCAAAGGTTGTGGCCGTAATAACGTTGTCGTGCAAAACGTGGTGTGTGGTGAGATGATGGTAATTTAATCACACTAAATAATCGTCAAATGCCCACTTGTATTATAATAATGACCACCTTTAACACATAAGCCACAATAAAGTTTGTCAGACCACACTGATGTAACAAAGACATATGTCTATCTTGCTTGTATTAGAAAAAACCCAATTGTTATGGTTGATTAACCATGACCAGACTGTTTTGAGGCCAATCACCTTGATAAATGTGGCCTTATTACACCAATGCTCGATTGTATTCTAATAATGAAGTTGAATATGACACTTAGGACATATTGACCACAATATAGTTTACCAGACCACACTGACTACTTTGGTTGATTAACCATGACTATATTATTTTGTATATGAATACACAATCACAATGTTTATATGCATGTCAAAGGTTGGGGCCATCATAACGTTAGTGTGCAAACGTGATGTGTGGCGATATGATGGTAATATGACCACACTAAAATCATTGTTAGTGACCAGTTGATTTATAATAATGAAGTTGAATATAACACATAAAACAAATTGGCCACAATAAAATTTGTCATACCACACTACAGTTTATCTTGTTTGTATTAGAAGAACCCTTGTTTTGGTTGATTAACCATGACCATCGTGAGTTTGAGGTCGATCATGTTGATAAATGTGACAATATTACACCAATTACCACGTGTATTCTAATAAAGTAGTTGAATATAACACCTATAACACAATGACCACAATACAGTTTAGTAGTCCACATTGATTGAATTGGTTGATTAACCATTAACATATTATTTTGTATATGACCACATAATCACAATGCTTATATGCGTATCAATGGTTGTGGCCATCATGGCATTATTGTGCAAACGCAGTGTGTGGTGAGATGATGGTAATATAACCACTTTAAGATCATTGGCAGTGCCCACTTGTAGTCTAATAATAAAGTTGAACATAGAACATGTAATTTATCAGTGCTCACTTGTATTCTAATCATGAAGTTGAATATAACACATGTAACAAATTGGCCACCATAAAGTTTATCAGACCACACTAATTTAACTAAGAAATATAGTTATCTTGTTTGTACTAGAAAAACCCTTGGTCTGGTTGACTAACCAGGACCGGATTGTTTTGAGGCCTATCACGTTGATAAATATGACCTTATTACACCAATTCCCATTTGTATTCTAATACTGAAGGTGAATATAAGACATATATCACCATGATCAAAATATAGTTAATCAGACCACACTGATTAAATTGGTTGATTAACCATGACCACACTGGTTTTTAACTAAACAGACCATCACAATGTGTATATGCATGTCAACGAGTGTGCCCATCACGACGTTATTAGAATACACCGATGACAATTTGATCGCATTATTGTGTTTGTCTGGCCATACTGATGCAAAAATCATGTACCGACGATGTTGTGGCATATATGTCAATATCGCAATGTTATATGAATGTGCGGTTTGCAACAAAAGAGACCATACGACATATGTTTGCTTCAAAATGACCATTGGAGCAGATAATTGTCACTACACTGCAAATAGATTGCCACAAGTTTGTGCAACAAACCACGCCCACAACAAAAAAGACCAAAAAACACATGTTCTAGGTGGGGCTGGACATGGGATATGACCAATTGGGATGCTCCTCAAAAACTATCTGCATGGTGATTGAGCACCTTCGATGAAGCCCACCGATCGACGTTCCCAAACAAAGCCACCCGCTTCTCGTTTTCTTTGTGCATCGCCAATTGGTAACAGTAGTTGATTCGTAGCGAACGTATTTTTGCCGCTCTCACCTGTGCCAAATATATTAAAACAAACCAAACACAGTTAATGGGGATGCCAATATTATCATGTTCTTTAATAAAAAAAACAATAATATGTTTCTTTAACTAAACACGTCGTTGTTTGACATACACATCAAAGCGTGGCTCACGTACTGATTGTGTGGACATACACGGAAGATGTGAACTCGTACTGCCTATGACTCATGTTTAGTAAACACTAACATATATAGTTGGTTACCCATCAAATGTGAATCATACTCAGTTGGTATGTACAAAAACAAAATTTGTTTGTTATGGGGATAGTATAAGTAGCGTGTATATCACATGACGTAAGTCCGAAAACATGTAAATGTGAACCAATAATGATAATGCCTTGATCGTTTACTAATTTTGCACAAACTATTATAGTTATAATTACGGTATTAGGATCCAAATCCATACCATGTCTATTTTCTGTATATCGATCCACGGGCATCTGTTGAGTTCAGCTGACACGGACGAAATGAACACCTCGGTTGCTCTATCGAACAATGCATCCCCATCGAACCCAATTTCAAACAGATCACCCTGAATGTATGTCATTACAAATGTATCAGGCATTACGGTAAGAAATAATTGAACAAATTAAATTCATGGTCGTGTGGTGCTTACAAAACATCGTGTGGGGATGAAAAATCTGAGTGGGGCATTTTCAGATTTGATCAACTCGTCGTCGTTCAGCATAGACGCGTGGATGTCAACTATTTTTGGTGACAACTGGTTGCTGGGTGCAAGAGTTCTAAAATGGATCCTCGCAGCAACGAAATCCCCACGAACATAAACCAACTCCCTGTTTGTCCATAGATGTCCCAACATACAACAATCGTCAATAACACGGTCCCGGGAAAATGCAAATTATAATTTTAAACATTTGCTTCTTACCTCGGGTTTTGACTTGGTGCTTCATCAGTCCCCATAAAAAGGTATTTGCTGACAATCTTGTGGGCCTTTTTATGCACAGGGTCCATCGAAGTCTCTCTTACACAAAATGGCGAGCACAACGCACGCCCTGGACGCGTCTGACCTCGTTTAGGATTGCGGCGCACCACCGGGCCAACTGGCTGGAAATCCATGACGGTCATCTTGCCATGTTCGTTGTCAAGCACGACACGTGGGGTTATATGAACTTGCCCGACGGTGGCCGTGGGCGTTGCGCGCGAGCCAACGATAAGCTGTCCAGCCGGTGTCTTTGGGAGATGGGGACAATTGAAGACGTTGACCTGTTTGATGACCCCCCGGATGATGTGTTGCTCGAAACGCGGTTCGCCGAGATGCTCGGTGTGTGAAAGTCGCGGTACGCACTGACACTGAGATGCCTTTGTTTTTCGATGCCCCGGGGGGTTTGGTCATACTGGGGCCATCTTGTCCACTGTACGGCGCCATATCAACTGCTCGCCTCAATCCACCCGACGATGTGCAATGTGTACTGGTTGGTTTCGGGGTGACGGTACGCTGTGCGTCCACAATGTGATGTCCTGACAAGGGTGCCGCCCCAGCAGACCTCTCAACATGGTCGGCGCCAGATGCGTTTGCACTGGTCGGCGCCAGATGCGTTTGCACTGCCACCAGATGTGCGTGACGGTGCAGCCGCATCAACACCTGGGTTGGTGACTGGTTCATTTGGATGGGTGCAGCCCTTACCCGTGAAAAGTTGTCGCGGCTGCACCACATCAACCACCCTTCGCCCTCCATCGCCCGAATTAGATGGACTTTCATCTGAATCGCTCAGCAAACGGAAACTGCGTGCAGGTGCGTTCTGAATTCTGACCTTGGCTTCGATCGCATCTACCGCATCTAATATCTCACCAACCTGTGAAGAAAGCCAAAATTGGCTACTGCATGGGTCGGCAGCGTCGCACTGGCCTTCATCTGCAACTGCGGATGCGGATGCGGACACTAACATCATGTGAATGGCTTATGTATTTATGTCCATATTTATACAAGCAACATCCACACTAACATTCTTATCACACCACATGAATGCACAGGCAGACCACACTGTCTGCATTGACGGATCGCACTGGTTGTAGCGTCGGTCAAAATGGGAATAGTTTTTGCAACCACCCACCGATGATTTTACAAAACACACTAATATCATACATTGTATTAATAGTGCAAAATGCCAAACAGTCCAATACACGACGTTACTAAAATTGATGGACCACACTGACATATTTTGTCAAACAACACATCATATTGGGCATGCGTGGAAAATGTGCGAGCACACAATGTATAAATTAACATAAACGAATGGGCACAGGGAGGATTTACCATTGGATGGTGCGCATTGCGGGACTGTGGGGGTGCCAATGTGAACTGTGTCTGATGCGGACCTGTTTGCACAGGGATTGTGTGCCACGTTCGGCTCAGGGTGTACGCTATGTGCATTTGGCTGACCACCCCTATCGAAAACACGGGACACTAAAGTACTGACTTGCTGGCGGACCTCGTTTATATCATCATGGTCGTTGTAGAAGTTTGATATGTGAGCGACTTGCTTTTCCACGTTAACCTTCGAGGCTGCCCAATCCTGCAAGAATTTTCCCAACAGCCGGACGTCATCCTGCATATTTTAACCAGACATTATTCACCACACTTGATTAGCTCACAAAACCCAACAGTCAGACAACAAAATATTGCTGGGCCACAATGGCCCCGGACCTCACATCAGTAATATACACAACGATATAATGTTCATCGGTGTTACCTGGAGCTGAATGTCCAAGTGACTTCGCAACGCAACACCCGGTATGAGGGGTCGCATCGTTGCCACGCTTGGACGGGGGAGTATCTCGCCCACACCAAACCCTTCGGGGCCTAGCTCATTCATCATCCTACTGTCCACATTATCGCGTGTCTATGCGTACATCGTTGGCCACCCCCGAACGGCCGGGCAGTCTTCTCTGACCAACGTGTCGAAATATAGCATCTGCAGCAGTACCAGCAGAAAAAATATGTCACGCCGTATATGCAAACTATTTAGATAAATACACACATAAAGTATTGGTGGCCTTACCAAAAGAGGCACTATTGGCCCCGTGAACGAACTGGAAGGCTTCTTCCTCTTCGACCTGACTACGGTCTTCAGCTAGCTAACAACATACCGACACCAATTTAGGTTCTTGATGTTTTCAACATCTATGATGTTGGGTAGGAAGTCGGTTATGCAGTATCGTTGCGAGTTGCGATGGATGAATGATGCAACCATGAAAAGAACAACATTCCTTTTGAACTTCTTGCTTTCAACTCGTAGCATTATGATATGTGCTGGTATTCTTGCAAGTGCGGTGTGCCGCTGTCCATATTGTACTCAGCATGCCACTTGGCAAGTAGACCCTCAACCTTCTCCGCATCTGCCCCGCCCACCCCCTCCTCAATGATGGGGATTGAGCCACGTGGAAGGCCCATAGTAATGAATATGTCTTCCTCAGTGACCTCTAACTGTCGACCACCACCAAGGTCAAGTATCATTGTGTCTGGGTCGAGGTGTTCAACAAGCCATTTACACAAACTGCTAGGCAGGAGCTTCATCTTTAGGTTTAGGAACCTGCCAAAACCTAGGTATTTTATAACTGATTCTTGCTCCGGGGTGATGTGATCAATGAGGTATATCAAGGGTTTGGGGGACATCCTGGTTGGGAATGCTCTGTCTGTCCACTGCTCTGCATTGTCATCCGCATTTGCAACTGATTTTGCCTGCAATGCACCATAAAATCATGTTATGTTTTAATCGGTTATACGATGCAATGATGGCACTTAATTAAATTTGTGGTCATGTCAATCAATGCCAGTGTTTTGATTGTGTCAACTCACACGGTGAATTTGTCCAATGATTGTGGTCGCAAATCCACATTGATCTCCCCCTTAGGTGTAAATTGTGCCCGCCCTAATCACATCATCATCGGTCACACTTGTGTCTAAATCACACACACTCACCCAGTGTGTTCAATATGTGTATGTGTACATGTATTGAACTAATAATTAAAACCAATATGTCGACGTTGGTACACATGTCTTAATGGAATACAAAAAAAAATGATATGAAACGGGTTTGGCCAATCATCCAATACGGACTACATTGCGATGGTAACCTTTTTTGCATTGGGTTTCTTTTTCACGGCATCCGGGGCTGCCCTCTTCCTTGCGGTTTTCGATGGGTTTCCCGGTGCTGCAGCATCAGTTGGTTCCCCAATACGGACATCCCTAGCCCTTATCCTGGCCCTTGTGTTGAGCCCCGGCGAGTCATGAACCATAATTGATTTCCCCTTCGCGGTCTTGGATCGTGTGGTGCGCACAGGAGAGTCCTCGACTACGGTTGATTTCCTCTTCGCATGTTTGGCAGCAACAGCGGATAGACCTGCCTCGGCTGCCGCGACAGTGGCGGCTGATTCACCGTTAGCAGCTCCTACCGTTGTGGGTCCTACTGTCGTGGGCCCACCCTGTTGCTTCCGCCGTCGTTGATATATTTGACGTATTATCCCACCGTTAGAAGTGCGCACCGCTCCTTCAATTGTGTCAATCACGGCCGTACGCATCTTCTCCCATATGTCTTGCTCGTTGTCCGACGCTTTCCCCCTGCAAAAAAACAGTTCGTTTTATATCAGTTTGCAATGTCAACATTACGAAAATGCCACGCACTCATACACCATGTCAATAACTAAAAGATTCAACGTACTTAGTAGGTGCACCACCCTCATTCAAGGATTGCAGTACGCCGGCAATGATCTGGCTACATCCGTCATCAGAACATGAATGCGTTTTGTGCATACAAAACACGCCGCAAAATTGAAATAAAGTGGCCAAACACAACCATCTATGGCTAAATCCACATTTAAGTATATTATACAAAGATTTATTTACCACACGCTGGAAGTAAAACGGCCAAACACAAACTTCTATGGCCACAATATGCTCAATCACACGCAACGGATTACAAACCACAAGATATATCGCACTAACAATTATCCTGTCAAAAAAACTTAGTTGACCACACAATGTTTTTAACACGACCACACTGTCCGATACAGTGTGGCCAAATAACATCTTCTGTGGCCATATACTAACCCTGCATTTTACTACACCCCATGCGCACAAGAACGCACACAACGTGATTTGCTTGCAATCAACCCCATGTCTACACCCCATGGCAACTATGTCATTCACAATACACGCCCAAATTGCGAACCACAAACCACACAACCTCTGGCCACCCAATAATCGTTGGGACCCACTTACATCATTCGTCTAGACCAAAACCACCCCACCCCTCCAACCCCCCCGGTCCATTGACCCACCTACACCATTATGAAAACACTATCATACAAAATTGGCAACCAAGTTAGTAAGGTACACTTACCCGTCATGTGGTGCCCCACTGTCGTCGACCACACGTTCCGCCGGCAACTTGTCTTCCTATAACGCGATTTTTAATGCATGTGTTAGAATTTTGGAGTTCACGATGTTAAATTTCCTCATTCAGCGGCATCTCAGTTACCTCGAAATACCCAAACGAAAAATCGTACCTTGTTCATGGTCAGCCAAGTGTGTTTTAAACCCTTGGTCGTCGGTTACCGGCGAATTGTCTTGACGTGTGGCTTTTTTCCGGCGACGCAATTCCCAGATGATATCACCGGCAGCTGGAAATCTTTGACTTCCTATGCGTGAAACCCTAGCCCCGTCGATCTCACCCTCAAGATTGTGTTTTTTCTCTCTCAATATGCTACTGAAGATAATCTTGCAGGAAGTAATGAGTACCAGTAAGGAAATAACTTAACTGCCAAAAAACAAGTTCCTTGATACACGCGAGATGATCAACGCAACCCAATTTTTTAATTTTTTTCCCCACACGTGTAGTGGTTTTTGAATGTGGAGGGTGGTTTTGATCTCAGCCGCTGGATCTGTAACGGATGGCCCTGATTTTCCCTTCTCACCTTCCCACACGAAGTCCCTTCCTACTGGATCCGTTCCCATATATATATATATATATATATATATATATATATATATATATATATATATATATAAAGGATAATTGGATTCTAATAATCCTTACTTTCACCAATTGGACAATGGTGGACCGTACTTTCACTTTGTATTCTGGTGGTCCAAAAAAATAAATAAAATTGGATTGTAGTGGTACCAAATCCACCTCCACATTCTTCTTATTTTTTTCATTCCTACACTATATTGTTTTTGTTTTTTTCGTTCCTGCCCCTAGAAAGTTAATGAATTGTAGTTTCTAAAACATTTTTTAAATTATTTTTTTGAGACTCCGAATAATTATTATGATTTTTTAAAAATAATAAAAGTGAAAAAATCGTAAAAAAATAGTAAAAAAATGGAAAAAAATTGGGAGAAACGCTGTAAATTCATTAAAAATCATTGTAAAGTGTTATACTAAGTTTTGAATCAAATGCAACACAAAATCTATGATTCCCTCGAAAATATCCCACTACAATCCAATTTTTTTTTTTTTTTGGACCACCAGAATACAAAGTGAAAAGACGGCCCACATCATTCAAAGTGAAAGTAGGGATTATTAGACACCAATTATCCTATATATATATATATATATATATATATATATATATATATATATATATATATATATATATATATATATATATATATATGAGTACAAAGGATAAGGATCAAAATAGGAAGATTCTAAATAATGTGGACAATTTAGGAAATCTAGAAAAGGATTATATTTAACTTTTTCAGAAAATCATATAATATTAATGTGTGTGTATGCATTAATTTTCATAAGTTATGTGTAATAGATGTGCATGTTTTCAATTTTTTTAAATAGTTTTTACTATATATAATGTAAATTAATAATTATTTCTTCATGAATTGTCCATACACATACATATAAATTATATATGAAAATAAAAAAGTAAGAAAAATACAAAATATATCTTTGGCACTACTTCTTTCCTTCATTTTTTTAAATTTAATGCACTATTTCTTATGTTTTTCATCGTTGTCTTTTCTCTATTCTTTTAAACTCCACAATTTTTTCAATAATACGTGTAGTTTACTTGCATTTCGTGAAACACAAAAATTTAAGTACTAGTATTAAATAAAAAATGAAACTTGCTCCTTTGACTCCAGAAACTATCTACCAAAATCAACCACCCCTTCATGCTACTAATGTTATAATTATGCGCATACTACCTCTTGGGCCTAGCTATCAAACTTTTTGCCGAACTAGTTCGCGAAGGTTCTTGAGCTGGTTTGGCTCATTGCCACCCTATCTGTGGTGCATATCATAGATATATAGATTGTAATGTTAACCATGTTCATAGGATTGTAGCTAATGCCTTAGTGTCAGAACTATCGCACAGGTACTTAAGTTAATGCTTAGTTAATGCTAAGTAATATGCTAATATTTACTGGGCTCAATTTACATGTTAAGACATAGATTAATTTTCCAATAACTTTTAATTTGGGTATTTATTTATTTCTGTCACAACGCATACCGTTGTTTTTAAGTTGATAATAATTTAAAAACTGCTCAAAATATTATGTAATTTTTATAATACTCATGATTAATATATTGGATAGTTTTGATGAGTTCCCGTCAATGTTGAATATTGATGGCATGTGCTTATAATAAGTTGGAAAACAAAGCAACAGTTTGTTGGGTGGAATGTTAAGAATTTATCAAGGACAATGCTTATTTTATTAATAATTATAATATTATATTTTTAGTATATTTTTTTTGGAAGTCTAATATTAGCAATTTTATATAAGAAATTACTATCATATATGTTAAGAAATTAATGTTCAAATTTCTTAAAATTTGACTGATATAATTTTCAAGGCAATAAATAATATGGAATGGAGCTAGTAATATGAAAATTTGCTGAAAATTGGGCACTAAATAAATTTGACTGATACTCACTTCATTCTTTTTTATTTGTCATTTACGGTTTTCAGTCCCAATCTTTAATCAATAATTTTTAATATAAAACTTTTATAAAAAATGTTATACTTTTTTAATAGTATTTTTTATAAGAATTTAACGACATCAATTTTGTATGATGAATTATTGTACAAATTAAGATATTAATGGTCAAAATTTTTAACCAAATTTCCTAGGCAACAGATAAATAAAAACGGAGGGAGTATAGTATATTGTCAATTGAACCAAAGTGAAAATCAGGTACTGCATTCTAAAGGTGTCTATTAGTGAATTTTAATACCAAAATCATATAAGTGTTGGGGCAAGACACGTTTCAAGTGCTTTGGGACGAGATATTATATATTAATTAGTTGAAATAAAATGATATGATCTATCTATTAATTATATTAAAACAAGACATGCTTATTCCACAACTTGTCACGTGTCATTTAGATGCAATAAATTAAATTAATTTTTATAAAATTAAAACTAAACTCCCAAATTCTGGTCTCTTAAACTTTCTGGATTTATTGATACTTCATTACAACACAATCATAAAAATAACTATAAATAATATAAGTATAAAATTTTACAAAATAATTCATACTTTATTACAATATATTTGTCGAATTAATTTGCATTGAGAACAAAAAAAGATGATAATACGAATGACAATATTTGATGCAGGTATAGGAAAACCAAAAATAGTCAGGAGCACAACAGTGGCAACAAACAAGGTATGCATATGTAATAAATTGTCATGTGACATTCATATGTAGCAAATTAAACTCCAACTTTTTTTTTTGGGGGGGGGGGGGGGCAAAATTAAACTCCAGAACTGAAGTCTTTCAAGTTTCCCAGATTTTAATTAATACTTTATCACAACTCGGTCATGAAAAATGAAAAATCAATACAAGTAAATTAAGTGTAAAACCTTATAATTATCTAAGTAATTCGTATTGACTACAAAAGAAAAAAGTTAACAATAATGACAATATTTGATATAAATTAACAACAGCAAAATCAAGAATAGTTAGGACGATAATAGAACTAACAAACTGCAAACATCACACAATAAATCCCTTAGAATATTATATAAGGTTTTAGTACAAATGTCTTTTTATTTAAGAAACATTTCCAAAATGTGTTTGACAAAATAATGACCATATATTTATATAATAAGGGAAAATTGCTCTTTGGTTACATTAAGGTATTTTTGTTACCCTAAGTTGTTGCCATCAATCAAAATTCATTTGACCAAGAAAATATTTATGGTTTGGTACTTTGTATAGGTCTCATACCTATTTTGTAGGTGTAATGATTTCAAATGAATGTTTAATTTTTAAATAGAATCAATTGTTTTTCAATAAGACAAATATAGTTGAAAACTACACTTGCTTGTTAGACTACCTACTCAAATAAAATCAGATTTAATCAAATAGAACATGTGTTTCAAACTTTCAATAATTAATCAAATACCAGAAATTATATTTTATGCATTGGAATACCTACTTCAGTTCTAAAATGAGTATATCGGTCATATATAGCTAGACTCCAAGGACAGAGAATAAAATTATATATGCCTGCAAAATATAAGTTTCAACCTATAATTCTTTTAAGTTTCAACCTATAATTCTTTTACAGATGTTAATTATAGTTACACAACAGTATTGGACTTTAAAAGATATATTATTATTTGCGATTTAGCAACAAAATTTGATATAAGGAACAATATAACTTTATAATAGGTCGTGAATTCAAAAACTTAGAAAAGTAGTTGAATTTATATGGGTTCCTTCCCCTGAACGTAATCTACGTCCATTGCTAAAACATCATCAATAATGTAGTTGGTCATTGTTAACCCAAGCAAATAATGTGGTTAACCCAGCAAATACTAGGTTAACATGAACATTTTGCGGGTTAACCATCCAGGAATTGCACAGAAAAATATTTTGTGACCATCCAATGGATGGGGGATAGATTGAAACCCTAAACTCTTATCCCTCGACACACCCTGAAATAGGTTAAATTGAAATGGAAACATGTAGTTAAGTTGTTGGTTATGGTTAACTCGGGAAAATAACGTGTTTATCCCATCAATTACTCAAAGGGGGCATATGCGACGTTGTTGACCATAAATATGAACAAAGTTTGGCTAATCAACCCTTTAAAATCAGATTGCCCACCAGTAATCAAGATGAACAGTTACCAATTTTCAATTCAAACAACCCTAAAACCAAAATTACAGTAATTTGATGCAACAGTAAAGTTATACTTAATATATTGTAAAGTTATATTGTTCCTTATATCAGATTTTATTTTAGTAACTACTTTTCAACTAAAATTCAACTACATTTCTAAGTAATTTAATAAAATTTTTACAACATTATTTAAAGTCAAAATTTAGAGTTATTTATTACAAAGTCAAAATTTTAGAAAAGGTAAAATTTATATCAGATTATAAACCCATATATATATATATATATATATATATATATATATATGTATGTATGTATGTATGTATATTATAAAATCAAAATTTATAGTTATTTATCAAAAGTAATGCAACATTAAAATTTTATACAACAGTATTAAATGTAATCACCTCAAAAGCAACCAAATAAAAAGATGAAGTATTATTGCAAATTAATTGCCTTTCCACATCATCAATCTTTTCGTAAGCCTATACATCTTTAACAAATTTAAATCGAAAATAAATTGTTTGGTCAAATGTACTTAATTGATGGCAACACCTAAGAATAACAAAAATACATCAGTATAAAGTCTTTTTTTTTTTATAACTCAACACCAGAAAGCAATTTACCCTTATAATAATTTAAATATGCTTATATTTAATTTTTTGAATAATTTAGGTAAAACTCAATATGAATATTAACGATCTTAAATCAAGACACTTATCATTTTGCCAAAAAATTGGTATAAAAAAGGGGAATTGAATTTAAATAATTTGTACTTTGACATATGATAGACTTAATAATTTGAACTTTAAAAATATCACTCAATAATCTAAACTTTGACCATATTAGATTACAATAGCATGACAACACTAATTATTTACCTAAATTTTTTCTTTAAAGTTCTTCTCTCTATGTTTAGTTGTTTCTTTTGTTTATTTAAATCCCAATATTATCAAAGTTTATATTCTTTTTTTCAAAAAAAAGAGAATTTGGTAAATAATTAATGCTAACATACTACTGTAATTCAATATGGTCAAAGTTCAGATTATTCAGTGATATTTTTACATTTCAAATTATTCCGTCTATTACGCGTCAAAATTCAGATTATTTAAATCCAATTTCCTATCAAAAAATTATAATAAGTATGCGTTTCATGAAAAACAAGATAGCTTAACACATGTCTTGCCCCAAAACATGTATCATTACTCTTCACGATATGATATATTAGCTCCCAATGTCTCCATGTTGTTAAGAATGGGTAAAATAAAGGGTTTAGGAGGGAGACGTGAGCGTGTTGCAAGAGGAAAAAAAGATGTGTTTGAAGGACTAGATTTGAGTGTGTTGCAATATTGTAAGTTTAGTCAACAACTATTTGTCTTGTGAGAAGCCCGTTTGGTCTTGTTCATCGATTACCTTCTTGGCTTCTTATTGAGGCTTCCATTTTACTTATTCTGTTGTATTGTTATTTTGTTATTCGTGTTAGATTTTTTTTTTTGTTTTTACACAAATATTTTTATAGATATATCTTTTGATGCGTATCTCGAATCTACTTAATTATGAATAATTAATCATTAAAAAAAGAGGGAGACATGAATAAATGCCAATGGCCATTATAGTGATTCTCCAATCAATCTCACAACGAATCTAAAAATAAAGATGTGGATGATGGTGAAGAATCATTCAACTAGCCATGTAAAAGAACAAAAAAAATTAATGTGTGTCAATCTTAGTGGAACTTTACAAGAGAACATATTGAATTATTGACAACTCCAAAAATTCTCTTTATCGGCATCATTTCCTACAGTGAGTTGCTCTTTCTACATGCCTTATAATATAAAGAATTAAAAGTCCCACATGTCATTTAGAATTAAAATAACAATGAATGACTGAGAGTGCTATGATATCCGCATTCTATAAATACCGAAGTTTGAGGTTCAAGATAAGCACACAACCTCCTCTGCTCTACATTTGAGTGACTAGCTCGAGTAAAATAATTGTTTCCTAAGGTTTGCTATTTCCTCTCTCTATCCCTAGATATATCTTTATACATGCAAATGTAATTTATTCCATGCTCTTCGAGCCTAGGAACATGTTCTCCAAACACGGACATTTTTCATTTGTATATACTATATTGTTCACTATCAATAACATGATTATTCAAGTACACATACCAGGGTATATGCTCCAAGTGCATGTAATAGAGTTTATATTAATGTTCTGACTGATAAAATTTGTTGAATTGAAGGAAGCAGAGGAAAGATGGCTTGTGCTAAACTTTGCGGGAATGCAGAAGCTTACCAACACCAACACAAGGCAGTCGTGGCGGACATGTGCAACCAGGCGCAGCACGTCGTGAACCAGCATGGGTGTGCACAGTCCGTGGTGACAGGAGGGTGCATCAAGAACCTTGCCAGTGGGGAGTCTGTAAAGTTCCTCGCAATGAAAGACTGGGCTGGCCGGAACAAGGCCCCCTACCCTAAGAATATCGCCAAGCTCCACGCTGGTACCTTCGTCCACAAGTCTGACTGCAAAAGCTCTGTTGACAAGGCTGCCGCTGTCTACTCTGATAATTGTGGGAATGCTTGGCTCTTTGCCTGGTCCGTCACCGATTACTGCGGTTGTGGCAACAAGAACAAGGTGTATGTTGAGGCTGGACCCGCTGAAAACTACGTCGGAATCGACTGGGATTGCATCGAAGAGAAGCTCGACAACTCTTGCGACACCAGCTACTATGTTGATGAGGCTACTGGCTGTGAGATTTTTGGCAAAATCAGCAGGGGAAAGAAGGCTGCACTTGTAGTTTCCTTCCACAGCTACTAAACACTGTCGTGCGTGCATAGTGAATGTCCAAAATGGTTGGCCTCATACATGTACGTGGAGTCTAATTAAATAAGCAGACACTCATATGTCATTTCCTATATTTCTAAATAAAATCAGTTGATGACTGAAAATAATATTATATTTAAGCTTCCTTCATCTTATGTTAAGTATAAATTATTACCGATAAATAAAAGGGATGAAACAAAAGTTGATTAGATATCTTCATGCATCTTGTCTCATTGTTTAATAATGATTTTGTTATGTTTTACTTTTTCTTGATATATAGAAGTACGTGAAGAAGTTAAAATATTTATAATAAATTGAAAATAATGATTTTGAAGTTAATCAATTTATCAATCACGATTGATGGTTAATTGAAATTTTTTACAGTCCCGCACAAATAAGTGAAAGTTTTCTGAGTTCGCGGGCCATTCATTTTCGTCGGGCGCGTAGTCATTAAAAATTAAAATTAGTATATATTCATCATAAGACCTATTACGATAAGTAAATTTATATGTTAAGTTATAATTCTTTTACAAAATTGAATATTTTAAAGGAAATTCTACCATAGTTGACTTTTTTCAACTATCATAGTTGAAAAGTGAAAAGACCATTAATTTTACCATAAAAATTCAAAATTAATGTAGGTTGATCAAAGTAACTTGTTACAATAATTAACCATGTTTAGAAGGATATATATTTTTTAAAAAAATATAATTTATTTTTAATAAATAAATGATACAAAATTTTCAACTACCATAGTTGAAAATAAATTCAACTATGGTAGAATTTTCAATAATTGAAGGGTTTAACGGCATTTATCCTAAATGCCACTATAGCCTCTCTCTATCACCCAGTGCACCGGTCTCTAGCGGCATTTAATATAAATGCCACTATATAAATGCCACTAGATCCCAATTTTATCGTAGTGTTAGTGCCTCGCTAGCTACGAGTGGTCAGTTGGATCATTCGATAATTGCTACATATATGGTACGATTGTCAACATACCCTGGAAGGCCTTTTCCATTATGTTGTCAGTAACTTCTGCTAATGACTAATTATTTTTAGTCTAACCGAAAATTCGAGTTCGGGTCTTCATTATATTCCTTAATCGTCTTTCGCTATCTGCTTCCCCCCCCCCCCAAAATATTCATTAACGTACACCCTGCATGCTAAGACCCCCTTGGTGGAGCAATGTACTCAGGCCTTTTCGACAATCATCAACTCAGTATGTAGACGTCAAAGTGTCCTACCTAGGAGAAGTAAGACAATGTGTGTACTTGTTTTGGTTACTCAATGTTACGTTAATTCCAAGACAACAGCAAGGCGTCCTTTAATTGGGCCTTGCCATAATTCCAAGTCACCCACCCTAGCTTCCATCTTCTCCCTCTAGAGTTCGAATCCTCCGGGGAGCATTCCTATTTACCAAGATCAAGAGTATGTTGATGAATATAATAATGGGAGACGTGGGCCTTGTATAGGGCGTTGTGACATCCCCTGCCCCTGTTCCCTATCAACTGTTGGATTAGTAATCCCTTGAGGCAGGGGGCTTAACGCATTGGACCACCTAATTACGTTAAAAGAAAAATGAAAATAGTAAGGTACGTGTTTCATCTCATTCGGTAATGTTTCTTATTATAAGTACGACGTCAAAGGCTGCTTTGTATCATTTTTTATGTTGGAGGAGGGGGTCGGCTGGTACTATATGTTGGATTGTGAGAACGAAATTTATTATATTGTTATGATATCAAAACACTAAAGTAAGCACAACTTAAAATATATCCAACATATGGATTTTTTCTATTTTCAATTATTCGGATATATTTAAAGCAACATTCTTATAACAATTGCCATAGCATTAAAAATAAGTAACCTCACTAGAAATGTTGCCTTTGTGATTTATGGCAACGATCCCATAACTGTTACTACGGAATCTTAGTCGCAACGCTGATGAATCCGTTACCTTTTTGTAAGCAACATTCAGATGGCTGTTGCCATAGCATTATAATAAGCAAAGCCTCTAGACATGTTGCCTATGTCAGTTAAGACAACGATCCCTTAACTGTTACTACGAAAACTATGCAACAAATAAAGCACTGTTGCCTTAGGGTATATAAGGCAACAATTCTTATACTGTTGTTATCCGAGGCGTTGCCTTAGGCCCTTTATGTTGTAGTGATCATTGTGAATTAAATTGCATTGAAACTTGAAAGTGCTGACTAATACGTCAATATGAATCTCTTCTCAAATCAAGATAAAAACAAAAGTTGACATCTAAAGACTATAATTCAATTAAACTAGGATATCGAAGTGACTTAAATCCCCAATAAAACTCACCAATATGTCAAAAGTTAAGTATATCTTAGTTTGGTTGCTAAAAAGTCCACTGGACCTGTCAATCTTTGACCCGACCCGTAAACCTGACCCGAACCCGCCCAGAAATTTTGGGTTTTGAACATAATTTTCTCGATCCGAACCCGAAAAACCCGCAAATTAGCTGGTCAAACCCGACCTGCCTGTATGACCCGGAAACTTTATTTTTTACATTCAAATTTATTAAAATTGTTGACTTTTCGTTGAAATTCATGACTATTAAACAACAACCGCAACTCATTCATATGTTATTTCTTAAATTTAAGTTGAAATATTTACAATAATCTATCGGTACTAGAAGATAATCATGTTTTATTATGTATATTGTACCAAAAATAATATTTAAAGACAAATTTTTTAAAAGAAAAAGGTCGCAATCATAACCCGTTGGGTTGACCCAAAGCCGGAAGACACCACCCGTATTTACCCAAACCCAAAATATACTCGACCCGTATTTACCCGAACCCGATATACGACCGACCTGTAACTCGCCCGCCCAGGCCCGGTCCTGACATTTTGGGGGCCCCGGGGCGACATGGTAACAATTTGTAGATCGGGGCCCTTTTAAAAAATAAATCAACATTCACATATTAAACAACGATATTAAGAGTTTAGTCAAAATGCGTACCTGTGAAACACAATTTTTTTTTTATGAAATTGATGTCAAATGTAACTCTTCTAGTCTTCTACGCCCAACAATACATAACAAGAGAAAATTTATAATCAAATCTGCATAAATGAAAAAATAGTCATAGTCTTATCTAAAATATTTTTGAGCATTCACATAACGTCAATTAAATAAAAAAATGATATCCATAACTACAACGATTCTACCAAAAAAATATCATTTTTCATTACGATAAATAGAGATATAACATCAAAGTAATCATACTTAGGATAGGTAATCCTTACAACAATTATAGATCTCTAAAACATAAAATAAAGACAACTCTGAACTCTTACACCATATTAATCATCATAAAAACTCAAGAAATATCATAAAAGATGTGTTCTACGAGCATTTCGAGAAGCAAAATCATTAATGAGTACATCAACATCGACATTTTCCAAAAAATCTTTCCCAATTGATAAAATAGCTAGGTCATTCAATCACTCTTGTGACATTGAAGACCTCAAGTATGTTTTGATGAGCTTTAACTTCGAAAAACTTCTTTCTGTTGATGCCACTGTCACTGGGACTGTCAAAAAAATTTTATAAGCTACTAAAGTATTCGGGTAACAATCTGCAGATTTAACAAATTCAAGAATTTCAGTTGCTGTCATTAATTCATTGGGTAAAGTATGTTGCAACACTTTCAATTCTGAGTAAAAATCATCTAAATCAACATCCGATGAATCCCGATGAGAAAAAGTAGAGTGAAAATTAGTACAACATTCTCTCAGTTCCTTTTCATCTAATGACTTTAACTTGTTTGAATCAAATAAAAATCCAAAAATGCTTTCAAAGGTTTTCAGTTGCTCAAATCTACTTTTTAAAGAAGCAATTACCATATCCACAACAACCAAAAAATACTCAATTCTAAACAATTCTTCAGGTGACAAATTTTGTTCATCCTCAGAACCATTTTCATCAAATTATTTTTTTTAAAAGTACGACGCTTTGTTGGAAGGGATGGCTCAATTTCCATATCAAGTGCAATGCTTTTAGCAATCATACTAGAAGTAAAACCTTCATCCCTAAATTTTTCAAAATATGACATCATACCTTCCACTTGTTTTATAGCGGCATCAATAGACATAGACTTAGATTGCAAAATCTTACTTACATTATTCACAACAAATAAAATTACATACCAAATAACCATGCTAAGCAAAAACTCAAAACTTCCAAGTGCATCATATAAAGACTCTGCTTCACTCTTTGACTTTGCATCATTGCCACAAGAATCATACAACTTTGACAAAGCCAATCTTAATTTTGGAGTTTGAAATCTAACTCTCCCAACGAGTATTAGACAAAAATTTAAGAGTAAGTTCAGATACATTGTCAAGCAAAATGCTCAAAAAATTATTAAGGGGTACCCTAATTTATGGTGAAATGTTTTTCTGGTACCCTAACTTTTAAAAACTAATTGTGGGGTATCCTAACTTTTAGAATTAGAAATAATTAGGTGAATTTCCGGCAAATGATTTGAATTCACCGGTGAGTTTTAGGCGGAAAATTGATTAAGTGTTTTTGTGGACAAAAATGCCCTTTGTTTTTGTGGACGAAAATGATTTGAATCAATCAGAGTTTCGCCGAAAATTCACCTAATAATTTCTAATCCTAAAAGTAAGGGTACCCCAAAATTAGTTTTGAAAAGTTAGGGTACCAAAAAATTGTTTCTTCAAAAGCTAGGATACCTCTGAGTAATTTTTTGCAAAATGCTCCATCTTTTTGTAGAGCTAGAAAATAATGTATATAAGCGTTGAACAATTCCAAAGAATGAAATAGCTCTAGTACAAGAATGTGCCATATCACTTAGAGCAATATTCAAACTATGACAAGCACAAGGCATATATAATGCTCTCGGGTTTATTTCAAGTAAACGTTTTTGTACTCCTTGGTGCTTCCCCTTCATATTGGAGCCATTATCATAACCTTGACCCCTTATATCATCAATATTGAGATCAAGAGACTCAAGAGCAGTTTGCAATTCAACAAAAAGTCCTAGTCCTGATGTATCATTTACCTCTAAGAACTCTAAAAAGTACTATTCAATTTTTATTTTATTTGTTGACATGTTAACACATCGCACTATTAGTGTCATTTGCTCTTGATGAGCAATATCAGGCGTACAATCAAGGATTATGGAAAAGTATTTTGCCTCTTTGATTCTCTTAATTATAGAACTTTTCACACTTTGAGCCAAAAGAGAAATCAATTCGTTTTGTATTTTATGCCCAAGATAATGGTAATGAATTTCACGGTTCTTAATCCGTCTAATATGGTCTTGCATGACAACATCAAACTCGGCAATCATCTCAATTAATCCTAAAAAATTACCATTATTATCTTGATAAAGCTTTTCATTGGATCCTCTAAAAGCCAAATTATGAGTAGCTAGACATTTCGCAGCTGAAAAAATTCTTAGCAACACTTGCCTCCATCGATCTTTTTCTTTTGCAATAGCTTCTTGTAAGGTCTTATCGATGGTTTCATTTTTATTCAGCCTTATCTGTAATTCATTCCAAGTACTCATATTATTCATATGCTCAACACTATTCTCATGTTGTTTGAGCCTATCACTAATGTGTTTCCAGTCACATAAACCTTCATTTGATAACAAATTTTTATTATTAACATATTTGAACAGTTTGCAACAAAAACAAAACACTTTATCAACATGTTTTAAATAAACTAGCCACTTTCTATCACAAATCTCACCATTGCTCAACTTTCTAGAATAATGAGCATACGAAAAATGTCTATTATTAGCATCTAGAGGAAATTCAAGGTTCATTTCTCTTATAGGCCCCTTTTCAACTAAAATATCTCTCAATTTATTATCAAGATTGACCCAATTAACAGGGTCATAAATATCAAAAGAAGGAGATTGTTCATCAGTGAAAACATTTGGCACGTCATTTGGCACGTCATTTGGCACATCATTTGCAATTCATTTGGAATATCATTTAGCACAACATTTGACACATCATTAGACATATCATTAGAAATATCATTTGATATATCATTTTGCAATTCAGTTGGCACATCATTTGGCACATTTCTAACAATAAATCTATGAATAGCACCTTGTCGTGACTTAACAAACTCTTCATCACGTTTTCTCTTTTTACTTCCAGACAAATATTTTCTAGGCAACATAATTTATAAAAATGCAAAAAAAGAAATTGATAAATGAAACAATAGCACCTTAATCCTTTGTGCAAGCAGCAGCGATAGAAGCGGTTGATGTTCAGCAATGTGAAGAAGTGGGCAACTTTAAATTTGGTTCCTAAAAGAATGTACAAGAAAGTAAGTAATTAATTTTTACATTTGTGAACCAAAAGATAACATTGCTTTTTGGCAACATAAAACTATAAAAGAGTGAAAATGAAAAAAGAAAGTGATTAAATAAAGCAAAAAATGCAACAGTGCTAATCGAATTGAAATTAACTGAAATATAATTAAGCAAACAATAATGAACCAAAACTTCAACACACTCATAACACATTCTTTTATCAATCCACAATTCAACAGACAACAAATGCATCAGTTCTATTTCAGTGCGGCAAAAAAAAATAATCAGAATTGAACCTGAACAAAGCAAGAAAAAACTGTTGCATAAAAACGAACCAAAATCTCATCACTCAAATGACTCAATCAATCAAGAATTCAGCAAAAATGCAACAGTGCTGAACGAATTGAACCTAAACAAAGCGAGAAAAAAGAAGTCGGTGAATGAACTAACCCTGAAGATACTCGGTTGGGACTACTGCCACTCGGCCCACTCCAGTGACCGACTCGCCGCAAAGCTTGTAACCCACCGTGCACCGGCACCGCTTGTCGACAGACTATTCAATCAGTATGACAGTATCCACCAATTAACAAAATCGAATCGGCTAAAAAGACGAACGATTGAGTGATTGTTGATTATGTGTTACTAAAAAATGATTGCTTGATACTTATGATTTTCAAACGAAATAATCAGAATTGTAATATATACTGAGGAAAAAAAATTACCGTTGCTAAATTGATGAAGGCATGAAGCCATTGTTGTCCGTTGAGGGTGAGGAAGACGAAGAGACTAAAGCTAAGGGTGAGGGTGAGGAACAGGAAGACAGTTGAATTGTGAACAGCCGAATTGAGGATGACGAAGCTGTGCGGCAGATTCACGCGTGAAGAATGGAACGCCATAATTCCCAGATGAATTACATTTTGTCAAAACTCAAAAGTAAGATAAATATGAGGCTGAACGTTTACTGATTAGTAATTGAAGGCCTCCATTTTATTTTATTGTTGTTGGGCCTTGCAAGTTGGCAATTGCAGCTCCACTCCGCTTGGGCCCTTTATTCACTTTTACTATTTCAATCCTGGGCCCCTAAACCAAAGCCAATTTTTTTTAAAATTCGTGGGCCCTGGGCGGGGGCCCCTTGGGCCTACCCCCAGGGCCGGGCCTGCGCCCGCCCGTTCGTATTGACAGGTCTAAAGTCCACCGCCAACAATCTCTCCAATGATGGGGCAGTTTAACAAACACCTTCTCACAACCCCCCCCCCCCCATATATACCCATGATTATATAAGAATCTAAATTAAACTACCCTCTAATCCCAATGCTTTAATTTGTTTGCCCTTTTTCAATGGGGAATCACATCTCCAATGTTGACCATGGATTGCCAGCCATTGGAAAAGTGACCACAAGTTCCGCTTAAGCGCTCGACATGCAGTTAGCTCAAAACATCTTCATCAACTTGTGCTAATGAAGATGACATGACGACCTCAAAAAAAGAGAGATATGCTTACCAGCTAATAAGAAGTTAGAAGTGTTTATGTTATGATTCCATTAAAGAGTGGAAAACCCACTCATTTGTCACCCCAAGAGGTTCATCTTACACTTTGTTAGGAAAGTGTCCTAAAATCACCAAATCTCTTGATCTCACAATTATTTATTTCCTAATTGCATTAGGATATTATTTAGGTTTTCTTATTGTGTTAGGTTTTCTAATTGTATTAGATTCTAAATCTATTTGGAGTCGGAGTCAAGTTAGGTTATAGGAAGTTCTCCCTATAAATAGGGTGCATGTTTCTCCACCAAAAACACATCGGTAAACACAGAGAGCTAGAGAGAGAGAGAAAATATTGAGAGAGAAAGGGGTCTCACCAATATTTTCCTCAGTGTATCCTGAGAGATTGTGAGTTGAGTGTTGAGAGATTGTTATTGTAATCTCCTTTGTGGATCGCATCACACCCTGTGAAAGTGATCAGGTTGTACTCCTCCTTTCTCATAGTGGAATATTTTCTGGCTGTCGCCATCCGTGGGTTTTTCTCCGAGTTCTTCGGTTTCCCACGTAATTCTGGTGTTTGATTTTATCACTTATTTTTCGTTCCTAAATTTTGTTGTAATATCCGTCATCTTGTTTTCGATTCTATTATTCGCTTCCACTGTTACCTTGCTACTCACTTTTCTCTAACAAGTGGTATCAGAGCAAGGTGGAGATGGCTTCAATTATGAAGTGCGATATTCCAAATTTTGATGGAACGAGGAGTTTTACTATGTGGAGACTGCAGATGAAGGCGGTCCTGATTCAGCACGGGTTATGGGATGTGATTGAGTATCCCGACACGAAGACTGATGCGACAATGAGCGATGATTAATTCAAAAAACTCCTGAAGGATATCAAGGGGAATCTGACTCCAAGGGAGTCGAAGAAGCTTGAAGATAAGACTCTGGCAGGGATTCAGTTGTGCTTGGTGGAGCACATTCAGAGAGAGGTGATGCATATCGAGAAACCTCGGGAGCTCCGGACCAAACTGGAAGAGTTGTACATGTCGAAGAGTCATGCAAACAAGTACCGAATGAAGGAGAAATTCTACAGGCTGAAGATGCCCCAGGGTACTTCTATTCAGGCACATCTTAGTGAATTTGATTCTATTATTACTGAATTGGAATCAATGGATATAAAACACACTGATGAGGATAAGGCTTTTCATTTAATTCTATCCCTACCTGCATCACATAAACAATTTAAGGAAATCATGTTGTATGGGAATCGTGGTGACCTTAACCTTAGTGAAGTAAAGGCTAGTTTACTGTCTAAGGAGAAACTTGATACCGATGGTGATGACCAGGGTGGTGATGCTATGGTTGTAAGGGGTAGAAATACTGAACGTAAGGGAAACGGGTCTAGAGGGAGGTCTAAACACCGTTCAAAGTCTAGGAATCCTCACAAGAATAAGAAGTGTAACTACTGTAGTAAGATGGGACATATAGAGAGAGACTGTTGGGCAAAACAGAGAGAGCAGAAGCAGGAGAGTAAGGATAGTCACACCAAACCCGGTACCTCAAACTGCGTAGAGTCCGAGTCAGATGGTGATGGGTTTGTAGTTACGGATGATGCCTTGGCTACCACATTGAGTAGGATAGCTAGAGATGAGTGGGTTCTTGACACGGGGTGCACCTATCATATGTGTCCTCATAAGGACTGGTTCGAGTCTTATGAGAGTGTTGACACCGGGGTCGTAGTCATGGGTAACGACACAGCCTGCAAGGTTGCAGGAATCGGTAGCATCAAAATCAAGACTCATGATGGCATCGCTAGAACTCTCAAGGAGGTTCGTCATATCCCTAACATGACTCGAAATTTAATTTCTTTGGGTACTCTTGAAGCTAACGGCTGCAGGTACAAAGGAGAAGATGGTGTTTTGAAAGTGTGCAGGGGTTCCATGGTTCTTATGAAAGGAATCAGGAAGGGCAGTCTATACATCCTGCAGGGGTCTATAGTGACAGGATCTGCAGCAGCAGTCCTAAATCTTGATGAGTCCGACAGCACAAAACTGTGACACATGAGACTAGGCCACATGGGCGAGAAGAGAATGTCAATGTTGAGCAAGAAGGGATATCTTGAAGGCACAAAGATCGACAAGTTGGAGTTTTGCGATCACTGTGTCTACGGGAAACAGAAGAGGGTTAGCTTTTCAAGGGCTAAACATACAACATCAGGGATCCTTGATTATATTCATTCAGATTTGTGGGGTCCTGCTAGAGTGCCATCACTGGGTGGCAAGCGCTACATGTTGACATTCGTGGATGACTTCTCGAGGAAGACTTGGGTTTATTTCCTGCGGCACAAGAATGAGACATTCTCATATTTCAAGAAGTTCAAAGCTTTGGTGGAGAACCAGACAGGCAGGAAAATCAAGAAACTCAGGACTGACAATGGGTTGGAGTTTGTTGATTCTGAATTTACTGAATTCTGTGAGGAGTATGGGATTGCGAGGCATCGAACCTTGGTGGGTAAGCCTCAGCAAAACGTGGTAGCCGAGAGAATCAACAGGAAACTCCTGGAGAAAGCCCGCTGCATGCTATCGAATGCAGGGCTTTGGAAGAACAAATCGTTCTGGACAGAGGTGATATCTACTGCCTGCTACCTGCTACCTGCTGAACAGATCACCTCATGCCTCTATCGAGTACCAGATTCCAGAGGAAGTATGGACAGGTAATCCAGTTAATTATTCTAATTTGAGAATTTTTGGATGTCCTGTATATGTCCATGTGAATGATGGGAAGTCCTCCCGTACGTTAAATGCATGTTTCTAGGATACTGGTCCGAGTCTAAGGGATATAGAATGTGGTGTCTGATTTGATGAAATTTATTCTCAGAGATGTAACCTTTAATGAAATCGCTATGTTATCCGGAATGGAATCTACCAAGATTTCCGATGATGCAGAAATCGTGAGAAGGATGCAGAAAGAATGGTGTTCGAGGTGGAGCAGCTCAAGGTGGAGTCATTGGAACTGCAATCGAGCAACCATCGATGCTCCTGAACCAACTCAGGTTGATGAGCCTGAGATTGAGACGAATGTTCCTCAGGTGGAGGAACAACCATGCATTGCTAGAGATCGTCCCAGGAGGGAGATTAGGAGACCAACGCGATATATTGAAGAAGATGATGCTATGATTGCTTATGCGCTGAGTGTTGCAGAGGAGACTCCTGAAGGTGCTGAACCTTCTACCTATCAGGAGGCCATCTCTTGTCCGAATGCCTCAAATTGGATAGGAGCTATGCAAGAGGAGATGGAGAGTCTGCAGAAAAATCATACATGGGAGCTATGTGAGTTGCCTAAAGGGCGACGAGCTCTTACTGCGAAGTGGGTGTACAAGAGAAAGGAAGGTATCCCTGGTGTAGAAAGTGCAAGGTGGAAGGCCAGATTAGTGGTAAGGGGTTGCAACCAGAAAGAAGGAATCGACTACAACGAAGTGTTCTCGCCAGTCGTGAGGCATACGTCGATCCGCACCTTGCTTGCCTTTGTTGCTCTATTTGATTTGGAGTTGGAGCAACTTGATGTCAAGACAGCTTTCCTCCATGGCGAGTTGGAGGAGGAAATATATATGAGGCAGCCAGAGGGTTTCATCGTTCCTGGGAAATAGGAACAGGTATGCAGATTGAGGAAGTCCTTGTATGGACTTAAACAGGCACCCAGACAGTGGTACAAAAGGTTTGATACCTTTATGATAGGGCAAAGGTACACAAGAAGCCACTATGACAACTGTGTGTATTACAGACAATTTGAAGAAAGGTCTTTTATTTATTTATTATTATATGTTGATGACATGTTGATTGCCTCCAGGGACATGTCACTTATAAAGAAGCTGAAATCTCAACTCAACCAAGAGTTTGAGATGAAAGACCTCGGAGCGGCGAATAAGATTTTGGGTATGGAAATCCAAAGAGATAGAAAGGCAGGGAAGTTATTCTTGTCCCAGAAGAAATATCTGGAGAAGATGTTGGACAGGTTTAACATGGGGAACTGTAAAGCAGTTTCAACTCCCTTAGCTGCACACTTCAAGTTGTCTGGTGAGAACTGTCCTAAATCTGATTTGGAGGTAAGGAGGATGTCTAATATTCCCTATGTTAGTGCAGTTAGTAGTTTGATGTATGCTATGGTATGCACTAGACCTGACCTGTCCCATGCAGTTAGTGTGGTGAGTAGATATATGCAGAATCCAGGGAAGGAGCATTGGAAAGGAGTGAAGTGGATCCTTCGCTATGTGAAGGCTACTTTGGAGAAGGGCATCCTGTATGATAGAGGTAGTGCTGCAACGTCTGATGTTGCAGGTTATATTGATGCTGATTATGGTGGAGATCTGGATAGGAGACGCTCACTTTCAGGGTATGTGTTCGTCATGTGTGGAGGAGCAATATCTTGGAAAGCTTCACTTCAATCTATAGCAGCCCTGTCTACTACAGAGGCTGAATATATTGCTGCAACGGAAGGAGTGAAGGAGGCCATCTGGTTGAGGGGATTGGTCATGGAGCTTAGAGTACCGCAGGGCGAGACTGTGGTTTATTCAGACAGTCAGAATGCTATACATCTGACAAAGAATGACACTTATCATTCAAAGACCAAGCATATAAGCGTAAAGTATCACTTCATCAGAGATACAGTTGCTGCAGGAGAGATCGTGGTGAAGAAGGTTCATACTTCTGATAATCCTGCAGACATGTTAACGAAGCCTCTATCTATAGCTAAGTTCGAACATTGTTTGGACTTAGTTGGTGTTCTAAGCATGTGAGAGCCCTGCGGGGCACGCCCTGCGGAGGGGCGTGTTGATGGCGACAGTCAAGATGTTTATCTGGACCGATGATTCGTTGATTTTAGTCCAAGGTGGAGTTTGTTAGGAAAGTGTCCTAAAATCACCAAATCTCTTGATCTCACAATTATTTATTTCCTAATTGTATTAGGATATTATTTAGGTTTTCTTATTGTGTTGGGTTTCCTAATTGTATTAGATTATAAATCTATTTGAAGTGGGAGTCAAGTTAGGTTATAGGGAGTTCTCCCTATAAATAGGGTGCATGTTTCTCCACCAAAAACACATCGGTAAACACAGAGAGCTAGAGAGAGAGAAATTATTGAGAGAGAAAGGGGTCTCACCAATATTTTCCCCAGTGTATCCTAAGAGATTGTGAGTTGAGTGTTGAGAGATTGTTATTGTAATCTCCTTTGTGGATTGCATCACACCCTGTGATAGTGATCAGGTTGTACTCCTCCTTTCTCATAGTGGAATATTTTCTGGCTGTCGCCATCCGTGGGTTTTTCTCCGAGTTCTTCGGTTTCCCACATAATTCTGGTGTTTTATTTTATCGCTTATTTTTCGTTCCTAAATTTTGTTGTAATATCCGTCATCTTGTTTTCGATTCTATTATTCGCTTCCGCTGTTACCTTGCTACTCACTTTTCTCTAACACACTTCTTAGGGCGAGCGCTCTCCTTTGATCAGAGACTATAGGGTCATCCTCAAGGTTTCTTCCCCTTTTTGCTAGGATTTTACTAGTTGGTTCATGCGTTGAAGATTCCTATCATAAGATCGCGGTGTCTAAGAATAAATGGTTGGTGTTAGAGAAGAGAGAAATGAAAGAAGATGTTGGTGATGATTGGTTTGAGGGTTTGGAGGTTATTGAAAGAACATACTATTTCAAGAGACAAGTTTGTGGGAAAGGGTGGAAGCCAAGTTTGGACACTATTGAAGAGAAGAACTATGAGTATGATGAAGTTCCTGATTGGATGTCTATAGCTATATATTAAGGTTGCCAAGAGAATTGAAGACAATTTGGGTGTGTAAAATTTATGGGTAAAAAGTAGTTGGGTAAAAGTTAAATTTTGGTAAATTTTGGCAAATTTACGTTAATATATCAAAATTAATTTTTTTGCTTTTAACTTTGGTAATTTTTAGTAAGTTTTGGTAAATTTAGGTAAAAACTGTTAAATTTCGGTAAAATGAAGTTACCTGTGAATTTGACCGGGTTGTTTGGGATCACTGCATAAATAGTGCCGATTATATTTATGCTTTATTTAAGAAAACAAATATGACTAGATATATCAATGTTTATATTAATAAATATATATTTATATTATTTTATTTTATAGGAAAGTTGGATTATAATAATCCCGATTTTCATGAATTGGATAATAATAATCATTACTATCAATTTGGATTCTAGTGGTCCAAAAAAAAATTGGATTGTAGTGGTACTAAATTTACCTCCACATTCTTTCTATTTTTTTTTATTCCTACCCCATATTGTTTTTATTTTTTTCGTTCATGCCCCTAAAAAGGTAATGAATTGTAGTTTCAAAACATTTTTTAAATTATTTTTTTGAGACTCCGAGTAATTATTATGATTTTTTAAAAGAAATAAAAGTGAAAAAATCGTAAAAAATAGTAAAAAATTCGAAAAAAATATGGAGAAACGCCGTAAATTCATTAAAAATCATGGGAAAATATTATACTAAGTTTTGAATCAAATGCAACATAAAATTTATGATATTTACAATATACTCGATCTCGATGATGTCCCACTACAATACATTTTTTTTGGACCACCAGAATCCAAATTGATAGTAGGGTTTATTATTGTCCAATTCACAAAAATCGAGATTATTATAATCCAATTTTCCTATATTATATTATATTATATTATATATATATATATATATATATATATATACACATATATAAGAACAGATAACATGAGAAGGACATTTTGGTGAGAATGAATAAACATCAAGTATCACAGAGATGGACATCAAGTTTGCATGGATAGTTAATGTCTTCCTGATGTTCACCATGTAAACTTGATGTCCATCTCTGTTGATATATGATATCCATCTCTGTAATACTAGATGTCCATCCCTTCTCACCTTCTCACCAAAATGTCCTTTTCATATTATCTATTCCCATATATATATATATATATATATATATATATATATATATATATATATATATATATATGAACCTGCAAAGTTTTCTACACCAAATGTAAACACAAGTGCATATTCTATTGTGTCTGTCCCTCTCTTTGAACATATTTGATAAATTAGGATTGTCATATTATGTGTAGATTTATATAGGAATATGTGTAGATTTATATGGGAATATATATGGTGGCATCTTGTCATGAGGTTGAAATCTAAGTAGTATATATATATATATATATATGTGCTAGCTTATACAATAATAAAGGATGTCTAATCAACAAGAACTAATAATTTTAACTCAGTAGCACATATAAATTTTTGATTCTATATTTTTGATCGGATAGAATAATATTGTAGAATAAAGTAAAGATGACTACATCTGAGCATATAATTCCTTCCATGAGTAGATAATTATTCTTTTTGTTATATGCACTTTCTTTATTGGCAGGGTTTTTTCTTTTTTGTTAATTACAATCAAGTTATTGATTTATAAAGAAGTATGAACAACCAATTGAATTAAGTGTTAGAGTATAAAACTATTCCTGGGGCTTCAACTATTAGCTTAAAATTTTTGGTTGAGATGGTTTTACATGGTATTAGAGTCAGACCTAAGCAAGAGGTCTCAAATGGTTGGAATATCAAATGGTTGCTAAAATGGTTGGTTTTTCCAACCATTTTAAATTGGTTGGAAAAAAGTGGTTGGTAATACACAAAATTTTTAGTAGTGAAAGGTTTTATCAATTTAAGCAGGGGACTATCTAATAAATATTTTCTGTAATCCCCTGGGTATATGATTATAGTGTAATTTAAAAGGTTTGAAATGATTACTTATATCAACAAGGTACACTTTCTTTTAAGTTAACTCATCTTTATAGTCTCAAGATATATGATCTTTTGGAAAGTTTTCCCATACAGCGAGTGAGTGATAACGAAACACGCTAGAGACTCGTGGTTAGGGGTGTTCATTGGGTCAAACCCAGACCAGACCGGACCAGACTGGACCAGACCGAAACCCTAAATAGCAAAAATGTTGGACCAAAGATCGGACCGAAAACAACCGGTCCCAACCCAGACCAACCCGATGAGCATTTGGACCGGACCAACCCAGACCGGTTTGGACCGATTGAGATCTTTTTGAAATTTTTCTAATAAAATTTATAAATAGACAAATTAAATAATTATGTATGTCTATTGTTAGGAAGCACATTTTTTTTGCACTGTAAATAGACTTAATTTATGATATATAATATTAAAAGTTAACAATGATAAATTGAAAAATACATTATATTGAAGTTTACCAAAATTTAATCATTGTTTTCCATTTACATGAATATTATATCAATTTAGGACTCAAAGAATCATTAGATTTAGGAAATAGAATAATCTTTCTAGGCTATAATAATATGATTTTATGGTATAAAACTTTAAATTTTATAATAATTGGGTTTTCGGTCCGGGTCCGAGTTTTTCCGGGTTTAGACCAACCTGGACCGAAACCCGAAAACTAAAAATACTTGGACCGAAGACCGGACCGATTACCATCTGGTCAGGGTTTGGTCCGGGTTTTTGGTCCGGGTTTTTGGGGTTAACCGGTCCGGACGGGAATATGAACACCCCTACTCGTGGTAATTTATAAAGTCAGACAGTGATCTTTGAAGTAGTTATTAGTAAAATCTGCGGGTCGTGAGATGTCGGAGCATTACATTTTCAAAATATTTAGAAGTCATTCTCCTATTGTTAAGTACTTTATGCATTTTGTATTGGAGAGTTTTGAATATTGAAGTTGAATTCTAGAATTTATATTCTTCTAAAAATTTTAACAAAAAGTTTAGATTTAACTTTACCTCTAAAACTACTTTGAAAACTGTTGGAAAGCTACAAAATAATAGAAGTTATCGAGAAAAGAATTATTCCCTTCATTCTCTTTTAAAAAAAATTTAGAAGGTGGTAGAGAAATGAAAATTCTACCATAGTTGAATTTATTTTCAACTATGGTAGTTGAAAATTTTATACCATTAATTTATTAAAAATAAATTATATTTTTTAAAAAGATTTATATCCTCCTAAACATGGTTAATTATTATATCAAGTTACTTTGATCAACCTACATTGATTTTGAATTTTTATGGTAAAATTAATGATCTTTTCACTTTTCAACTACGATAGTTGAAAAAAAGCCAACTATGGTAGAATTTCCTTTAAAATATTCAATTTTGTAAAAAATTGTAACTTAATATATAGATTTACTTAGTGTAACAAGTCCTATGGGAAATATATATATTAATTTTAATTTTTAATGATAAAATTAAGGGCAATTATACATTTCAACTACCATAGTTGAAAATAAATTCAACTATGGTAGAATCTCCCGTGGAAAAACCAATATCATAATAATTTATGGGATAGTTTGTAAGATATTATATAAATATCCTTAACTAAAATCAATTTTTGGTGTTTTATTAATTCAATGATCGAATGTTATGAGTAAAATATGAAAAGTAGCTAGTAATTAATGTGATATTAAAACTGAAAATAATTGATAATAGTGAAATAAGAAAAATTGAAAAAGTCAATAAAAAGGAATGAAGTAATTAAAAACTTGCATAAAATAAGCATAAATAAATTGAGTCGAAATTTCGATGTTGTGAGTACGTTTAAACTTCTTAACGTTATGATATTTGTTTAATTTTGGCTCTATTCTTTTGATTGGTAGGATTATCCTTGCCTAAGCTGACCTAACCTAACCTAATTTTACCTTACTTTAACATTTAAAAGAATATGACTTACTTTTAGATAATTTATATTTAAAATTTTTATTTAACTCACATAATTTATTTGAAAATAAAAAAGAAGCAAATGATGTGACATTTGTCTACAAAAATTTGCTAGAAGGTGCCACACATTTCTAAAAACTGACTAGTTGGGGACCACACTTTTTTAATGTACTCAAAAGGGATGAAGTTCCTAAACAATTGGCTGACAAGTGACTTTCCGGCCATTATTTCCCGGAAAACGGTGACAGTTGAGTAAACTTAAATTTTTTTTGAATTTGCTTAGATCAATGCCGAGATTACCCTCCATTGCTCCTTCCTCCTTCCTTCCTCCTTCGTTCCTCCTTCATCCACCATCTTCATTATTCCTTTCTTCCTTGAGCGGCAATGGAGAGGAGAGTTACAGGTAAATCTCACTCTACTAATCGAACTCCTCCATCTTCGTTCTTCATCATTCTTCCTCCTTAATCCTTGGTGTTTGTTGCATCGTTGAACTTGTGAATGATACATGTGGGTGTGGATTGTGATTTCTGAAATGTGTGGCACCTCATTCGACAACACACACAGCTAGCAGTTGGAACGATTCAAGTAAGTTATTCAAGTTTGTGAATTGTGAATTGTGATTTCTGATGTCTGATTTCAAATTTCAACCTTCGTTTACTGCTCTTTCTCACCTTTCCCTCTCTAAACCTTAGTTTTCACCATATCCAAACCTTCACTTTACAAGCTCAGATTTGCTCACTCTCTCTAGTCTTGACAGTCTCCATTGTTAAAGACTCAAACCCTTCTCAGTAAGTTCAATTTCGATCTCAAACTCAATCTCAATTGCTTCCTAATTCTGGGCGATATGGTCCTCCTTTTCCTAATTTCAATTTCATGTTACCTTTTCGGCTAATTGAGGTTGTTTATCTTGTAATTAGGTGAACTTTATCAATTGGGTATGTCGTCTTTAGCCTTAAAAGGCCTTAACTTTGTTGATCTTTTGTTTGTTTCAGGGTTTCTTCATATGGGTTTGGTCTATTTTTGTTGTTCTCATGCGGGAAGCTTGTGTTTGGGTGCTTGTTTTCTGCTCTCCACATCTAAGAGATTGCTTTCTTTATATGGGTTTGGAAGTTCTAATTTCAGTCTTCAAAAGCATCAATTGCTGACTGTAAATTATGGTAATTTAGTGGGTTTTGCAACTATCTAATGTCTGTTCTTTAACGGAAGATTTTGATATATTATCTTGTTATCATGCCCTTGATTTTTCTGGTGAATTGGATTAAAGAACTGGGATTTGGAGAATAAATATGTGCGTAAAGTAATTATCAATTGATTGAATTTTTGGTGAATTGGACAAGGCATCGCTTTTTTTTTTTTTTGAGCGGGCAAAAATAAGGGCAGCATAATCTTTTCACAAATATCCCCAAGGGCTTTTAAGTCTTTTCATGTTTTCCGACTAATAATGGCCGGAAAGTCACCTGCCAGCCAATTGTTTAACAACTTTGTCCTCTTTGAGTGCATTAAAAAAATGTGGTCCCCAACGGGTCAGTTGTTAGAAATGTGTGGTACCTCCCAACAAATTTTTGCATTTGTCTACCCCATTATTTTTCTTACATAACTTTCATAACCTAACCAAATCTTACATTATCTAACTTAATTAATCTTACTTCCTTCCTTAAAGAACAAGGCCTCCATTTCATAATGTAATCTTATTGCAATTTTTACTCCTTCATCTCACAATGTACTTAAGGTAGTCATTTACTATATAAAATTCTTATTTTTAATTGATAGTTTCCCTAAAGGGAAATTAGAATCTAATAAACCAACCTTTGGGGGTGCTTTGATCTAACGAACCAACCATGAACTTTAATATTAGACGAACTGACCTTAACACCTTCTTTTTTTTAACGAACCGCCACCGAGTTGAACTCGTCGGAATGTGACTTGACGGTGGCGGAAGCTTACATGGAGGATGTTTTTGACCAAAAAAAAGGAAAAAGCAATTGGGCATGTGTTTTGCTGAGTTGGATTGAATAATCCAACTTTTTCCTTTTTTTAAATTCCACCTCAACCCCCTCCCCCCCCCCCCTCTCTCTCTCTCTCTCTCTCTCTCTTCTTTTTCTTTTGCTTTTCCATTGCTGCTGCTGCTCCTTCAAGCCGATGCCCAGCACCACCCGACCCCCCACCATACACCACCCTCCTCCTCTCTTCATTCTCACCTCCTCCTCCCTTCCCCCTCCATTTTCGACCACCACCAAACCACCACTGCACCACCATCACCGTCACCTCGCTGCCCCACGACGCACCACACCCCTCCCCCTCTGCTTTGTTTTTCTATTTTTTGTTCCCCTGATTCTAGCCACCTCACCCGACGCCCACAACCACCGAGCACCACTCTCTCTTCCACCTTCCTCCTCCCTCCCCTTCATTTCTGACCCCACCAGACAGCCGCCAGCACCCCCTCGCTGTCCCCGTCGCATCACAACCGACCCAGAAAAATTCAAAGTTATAGTAAGATGGGCATATATCAAATCAGTTGAAACTTCAATGGAGGAAGAAGAAATTGCTTTCGGAAGAATCCAAGAGCAATGTGAATCTAGGGCTTCAAAATTGCAACAAGAAACCTAGAGAGAGAGAAAGAAAGACCCAGAAAAGTTTAGTGGAGTGTTTGGGTCGAAAGTAAATGAAATGAAAGGAGAGGGTTGGTTCTTGTTAGAGGAAGAAGCATTTAAGAATGGGGATGTTGAGTAGTAGTAGTGAGTAGTAGTGAAACAAATAGACCCTGGAATTCTTATGGTTAGTGAAAATTCAAAGGGGAAAGGTCGTTGGTTGCTCATGTGGGTGGGGATTGAGAGAGAGAGAGAGAGAGAGAGAGAGAGAGAGAGAGAGAGAGAGAGAGAGAGAGAGACAGAGACAAAGACAGAGAGTTGAATACTGTTAGGCTCAGATACCCTTATGAGGCTCTGATACCACTTATAAGGCTCAGATACACTTGTGAGGCTCTGATACCACTTGTTAGGCTCAGATAACCTTTTGTGAGGCTCTGATACCACTTGTTAGAGAAAATAGCAAGGTAACAGCGGAAGCGATATAATAAAAATCGAAAACGAGATGACGGAAATTACGACAAAATTCAGGAACAAAATAATAAGAGCGATAAAAGAACACAACCACAAGGTTTACGTGGGAAACCGAAGAACTCGGAGAAAAACCCACGGACGGCGACAGCCAGAAAATAATCCACTATGAGAAAGGAGGAGTACAACCTGATCACTATCACAGGGTGTGATACGATCCACAAAGGAGATTACAATAACAATCTCTCAACACTCAACTCACCATCTCTCAGGATACACTGGGGAAAATATTGGTGAGACCCCTTTCTCTCTCAATAATTTCTCTCTCTCTAGCTCTCTGTGTTTACCGATCATTGTTCGCCGTACTCGACGAGCGCCGTGCGTCACGTGCCGTGCGCCGGGCCGTGAAATAAAGTGGAGAATACTGAACCCTATTTATAGGAAAAACTCTCTATAAACCTAACTTGACTCCCACTCCAATTAGATTTAAAATCTAATACAATCAGGAAACCCAGCATATTAAGGAAACCTAAATAATATCCTAATACAATTAGGAAACAAATAAATGCGGGATCAAGAGATTTGGTGATTTTAGGACACTTTCCTAACAAATACCTTTCTTTGTGATTGGCAGAGAGAGAGAAGGTGGTTGAGAGAGAAAGTGAGAGGTTGGGGGTGGGAGGGGGATGGGTCAGGGCTGGGGGGTTTGAGAGAAAGAGAGAGAGAGGGGTTGAGGTGGAATTTGTTTTTTTTAAAAAAAAAAAGTTGGATTATTCAATTCAACTCAGCAAAAATTTATTCCAATTTTTTTTCCTTTTTTGGCTAAAACACCCTCCACATAAACAAGCATCGCCGCCACGTTACACTTCCGACGAGTTCGTTTCGGTGGCAGTTCGTTAGAAAAAATAAGATGTTAAAATCAGTTCGTCTAATATTAAAGTTTAAGGTTGGTTCGTTAAATCAAAGTACCTCCAAAGATTAGATTATTACATTCCAATTTTCCTTCTCTAAATGTGATTGCATAATACTTAAATCATTAATGTCAAGTTTATTATCACTCTTTTAAAACTCTTTTACTTAATAATGATTAAGAAGAAGATTGTAAATACATTTTGAGATGATTTGTGTGAAAGAAAAGGAAAAATAAAGAAAACAGTAAGAATTACTGAATGATGAAATGAAGCCTGGTGTTGTATGGGACCATTCCCGAGGAAACCTGCTGTGCCTCTGATTGCTTCCCCAAGTTGTGAATTGCCTTTTCAACAACATGAACTCATCCACCAGAAAATGTTGGTTTTCTTTTTTTCATTATTCTAAAGTTTAAATCAGGCTAAAAAAATTCCTAATATAAATTGTGAAACTGTACAAACAATAGTTCAATACTTGCGGCAAATATATCAAAAATAATCAAAATATAAATACACCAAATAAAAAAACTGTTCATAAATAATTTTTCTTTTTTGCTCAGTATTCTTACAATTATTCACAAATGATGTCTTATTTCCAGCATTTTCTAAGTAAGATCTTGAGCTTAAATTCAAGATAAAATCCTATTTCAACATAAATAAACAATATTATCTACGGAATATTATCTACGGAATGTTAAAATTGAAAAAAAAAAGGTACTATATATGTTAGTATAAAAAATCATCATTTGATCTTCAAACCATAAACTTAAGCTTTTGGTTGATATTTTCCATAGTTGTTTTATTCAATTTTTAAAATTTTTGAGAAATGGTTATTTACATTTGAATTCCCATATTACATTAAGCATATTTTCCCTCAAATGTTATTGTTGTTGTATTATTTGGGCTTAGCAACTTTTTTACCCGCGCGCTCTAATATTTCAGCTGCCAATGGTAAATTTTTACAGCCCAACGAAAGTTGTCCACTAAGGTCTTGTTCTTTTATACGATTGGTTGGCTGCAGTGCCACAACACACTGCACTTTGTCAGAACCCACTGCCCTGTTCTTTTATGCGGTATTTTGCGGAATGGTGTGGTGAGGTGTGGTGGAATTGTGGTGGGGTGTGGTGGAATTGTGGTAGGTTATTGATATATGGGATAGATGAGGAGAGATAATGTAAAAAGTAGAGGAGAAAAGTGAGGAGAGAGAAAAATAATGATTTGCGGTAAAATGTGGTGGATTGTGGCAAATTGCGGTAGGCTGTGGCACCGCAGTTTGCCAACCGCAGAAAAGAACAGGGCTAACATACCAATTCACCACAACCCACCACAATCAACTTTTTCACATTTACTAATATAATTTACATTTATAAAAAAATAAAACCCACCACAACTTACCAATAACCCACCACAATCCACCACAATTTTACCACATCCGCCACAATTCCACTACACCACATCACGCCATACCGCAACCAGCCGTATAAAAGAACATAGCTTAAGTAACTTCCATTGGTCTCTGTTTTTTTAGGGGGGGTGGGGGTTGTTGTTTTCCTTTAGAAAAATTGGATGATAAATATATGATGATGGGATTTACTAGTTATCTTCTTGGAACTTTGATTCACATTCTGTCTTGAATTTGTGAGAAACCCATATGTGCATTGTTAACTGGACTATTCAGATAATAGGAAACTGAAACATACAGACTTCTCTGATATGTGTATATAATTAGGTTCAATCATAATCTAATTGATTAATTAATAATTGTTGCTCATTTGTTATGAGATCATCGGCTGAAACCAGTCCCTCGATAAAAAATTAAAATATGTAAACGCACCTTTGCTAATTTGATGTAGTATTATATATGAACGCGTTTAGTTGAGAAACTTTCCCATGTTTGATTGAGAAACTTTCTCGAAAAATTTTTGATGTATGACCCATAATTTCCCTCATAAACTCAGTAAAAAATTTCCCAAGGGCTAGAGAAAGTCTTTCCGTTGAAAATTTTTCCTGGGAAAGTTTTTCCCAAGAAACAACCAAACGCACTATATATAAGTAGGGACAAAATTATTCTGGACTTAAAAGGAGCCATGGGTTGTGGTTTCTGTGTTCCACAAGGACCGCAACAATATATGATATGGCCATGTTCTTTGGTAAGATTATTTTCAGATTTGGATGAATAAGTTAGGATAAGTTATAATAAGTTAGGATGCGTTACATGTTTTTTGGGGAATCATGTTTTTAGAGTAGATGCTTTTTGGAGGAATTGTGTTGGGTTTGGATAAGTTTGGATACGTTAGGATAAGTTGTGAGAGTTATATACAACCTAACCAAAGAACAGAGCCATAGGATAGTTAAAATTGATCTAAAAATTGTCAAAATTGAAATAAAATTTAACTTTTCAGGAGGATAATTTTCCTAGTGTTAAATAATTACTGTAAAATACATATAATAACTATTTGTTATAAACTGAAACAATAAATTTGTGCTGTAGTTCCCAGTACAGCAGTGCTACAGCTTAGTACTCATTCCGTTTCATAATTAATTGTTCAAATGTTCTTTGACTCAAAATTTTTCATAGCATATTTTATTAAAAAAATTAAAAAATTATATTTTTGTAATAGTATTTTTTAAATGAATATAATGATAGTACTTTTATATACTACTCCCTCCTTCCCTTATTGAATGTCAATTTTTCTAACTACATTATCCCTTTTTATTTGTCAATTTTATATTTTCAATAATTTAAATACACATATTACTCTTAATTAATGTGTGAGATTTTTATTTTACTTTTTGAAACTTTCCTTTAATGAGGTTATACTTGTCCTTACATAGTTTTTTTCACTCTATTTCCAATATACATAAGTTTTCTAAAATTAGTTTATTTGACACTTAAAAAGGGACAGATGGAGGAGAAGGTAACATTGCATATAGTGAGAATTTAATGACGTTAACGGGTAATTAATATTGAATGGAGAGAGTAGTTGTTTATGGTAGTTACATTTTTCAGGAGAAAAAGTCAAGCAAAATCGTGCAATTGAAACCTGAGATTATAAGCTAATTAGTTGAGATGTGATGCACTATAATTGTATTTGAACGAATTTAGGTGAAATTTAGAGTAAAATATTTCTAGATTTGATGATGCACTATAATTGTACTATTTGAACGAATTTAGGTGAAATTTAGAGTAAAATATATCCAGATTTGGTGACCTAAAGTAAGTTAAAAATTGTACTATTTGTTTTCTTCCTAGAAGAATCATTACAGTACTCATGTTTTTAGTTGCGGCTTCTTTTATCATAAAAAAACAGCTTTGCATTATTTTGTTTGAAACAATTTTTAGCAATAAAATCTTTGAAGCAAAATTATGCCATAGTCCTTTCCCTTGTGCAAGTATGGGCATGGAGATAGCATTTACTGTTGGGACCCCATCATCGTATCTAATACGTTGCCCCTTTTATTAGGGATCGTTTTTCCTTTTTGTTTATTTTATTATTTATTATTTCTCAAGAAAATATTATTGGAAAAAATGTATTTTAGCTTTCTATGTATTTTTTTAAGTATCAATAATTTGTAGGGGTGATGTTATTTTTCCTTTGTTTTAAAACAATTTTTTTCTGGGAGATTTTACTATAGTTGAAGCTTTTCTCAATTATGATATTGAAAAATATATTCCACCTTTAAAAAACAAAAAATTATTCTATATTGATCAAAGTTATTTTGTTTTAATAAGTAATAATATTCATTGAGATCCATTTTTTTTATATATATAAAATTTAATATTTTTAATGATAATCTACCATAGTTGAAACTTTTTTAACTATCATAGTTGAAAAGTGTAACAATTATTGATTCTACTCTAAAAGATTGAAACAAATATATTTTGATCAAAATAACTTAATACAATAGTTAATCTTATCTATTGCCACAACAGATGAAATTAATTTTAGTCAAACTAATAATGATAAACTTTCAACTACCATAGTTGAAAAAAAATTCAACTATGATATAATTTTCATTCTTTTCCAAACGGGGAAAAAAAATCTCAGCTATCCTTTCTATCTTTTCTTTTAACGGAAAAATCATAGCTACCTTTTTTTTAAAATTTTTCTCGAGACTGACATCATTTATTAATTGTTTCTAGTACGTAAGTCGCACTTTTTTAGTTATACAAACTTTGGTTGTTTGATAGTAGATCTATTGATAGTTTTTTCAATAAATTCTCTCTATTATATGAGAGTTAGGTTGTTGATTTGGTTCATTTCCTAATGTGGGTTATATTTCTCGCTTTCAATGCGAGTTTTGTTCTCACATTGGTGCGAATCTAATAGATATGAAGATAGTTTAGGAAATTAGATGAATGTCGATAGTTTTCTTCTGAAGTTGATTTGACAATGGAAGTTCATACGGTTCTACCCTGATGGTCTTTCTTTCAAGAATCATTCATCACATTTGACAATGGAAGATTATGCTATATAGTTCGTTGTAATTCAGAAAAGTGTTACAGATGTCGAAGAATGGGGTTAGTAGCTTTAGAAGCAATACAATGCCCTCCACCACGTCAGAGCCGAGGACCTCCAATATGCCCAGAAGATTTCGTTTGAAAGAACAAAATTAAAGGGAAGTATCCGAGAATATATATTACCATATCTGAATATTCCCTGAGATATTCCATACTGATTTATATACTTGCTTTTGAACATAATGAATCAAAAGGCAAGTCCATAAGCTTCCAAAGAAGTGAAGATTGAGAATCAAGGCAAGATTGAATAGTATCAACAAGCAAGGAAAGCAATTAAGAAAAAGGCAAGAATCAACAAGCAATGAAAGCAATTGAAAAATCCATCAAGGATGAAGAAGCCGCCTATAAAGAGCCCCAAACTGTCCTCTCCAAAGAGATATTGATTACAAGCAAGAGTAAATCGAGTGAAGGAATTTTGTGATAGAAAATTCTGAGTGTAACCACTTATGCTTGAGTGGTGAGTTGTGTAACTAGAAAGAGAGTTCTGGTGAGGCCCTCAAGGGTGTGTAACTAAAGCGAGAAGAGTGTTCGCTCTTTAGCGAGTTAGAAACATCATTTGCCTCATCTGTGAGGTGCTCTTTACAGAAACTGGTTTCAAGTTTCTGTCTCTGTAAGCAGCCTTCAAGGACCTCACTGTCCCGAACCTACTGAGTTTTCTTAACCTCCTCTATTCTCTTTGTACCGCAAGTTAATCAAATAAACAAGTATTATTCAGTGTTATTAGTACTATTAACGTCCTTGTATTTATAAAGTGCATAATTTTTATACAACCCTATTCACCTCCCCCCCCCTCCCTCTAGGTTTATTTCAGTAGCCTAAAGAATATTACAGGCTTGGAGCAGGGTAACAAGAGACTTGCCATTAATTTTTTGGTGATAAGAATTTGTGAACTTTGGTTAAGCAACTGAGCATATGGTTAAATTTGTTGTAACTGATTCTCAGCTCCAACCAAGCATAGTCATTCTAATGTCCTCTTTCTCCAATAGATTTCCTTGTATAAATATTAGTCTCTTACCATTGTATGTGTACTTTCGTTACAATCAATAATAGTCGCTACAATCTTTCGCAATACTTTGTACCGCAAGTTAATCAAATAAACAAGTATTATTCAGTGTTATTAGTACTATTAACGTCCTTGTATTTATAAAGTGCATAATTTTTATACAACCCTATTCACCTCCCCCCCCCCCTCCCTCTAGGTTTATTTCAGTAGCCTAAAGAATATTACAGGCTTGGAGCAGGGTAACAAGAGACTTGCCATTAATTTTTTGGTGATAAGAATTTGTGAACTTTGGTTAAGCAACTGAGCATATGGTTAAATTTGTTGTAACTGATTCTCAGCTCCAACCAAGCATAGTCATTCTAATGTCCTCTTTCTCCAATAGATTTCCTTGTATAAATATTAGTCTCTTACCATTGTATGTGTACTTTCGTTACAATCAATAATAGTCGCTACAATCTTTCGCAATACTTTGCATGGTATCAAACCTAATAGGTTTTAATCCCGACTCTTGTTCTTTGATTTCTAAAGAATAGCTTCTTGCTTTCTGTTCTCGTCTTCTGTAAATTTCTTTGAAAATTCATCTTGCTTCTTTTCTTCATTACTATGGTTGGTAACAATTCTATTGGTGATTCAACAAGAATCAGTCCAGATGATATAACAACGACCCTCTCTACTTGCTACCATAAGATCATCCCAAAATCCTTTTAGTCAATATCACATTCAATGGCTCCAATTTTTAGTAATGGAGCAAAGCCATCAAGATTTCTCAAGACAAAGGTGAAGCTCGGTTTCATTAATGACAAGTGTCCTAAACCAGCAGAAAATTCAGCAACACATCTGTAATGAATCAAAGTGGACAATCAATATCACCTTTTCCACATTGACATTGGCACCTTCAAAAATTATAGCATTTCTGTACAGCCAAACGATCCATGTTGCGGTCCATGTTGCTGCAAATATAGTAGCAATCCATAGTTTCTTTCTAATTTTATTCTTGAGTGTTCTTGCAATCCACCATCCATACAACTTCTTGAATGTCGGAGCATTGTTGCACCCTAAATTCAAATGCACTCCCTACCTCCGACCATATATTTTGTGCTATTAGACAAGTTGTCAACATATGATATGTTCTTTCCTTATCGTTTCCACAAATTACACAGTTTTCTTTTGCCAAACTAAACTATTTCTCTATCTTGTTGGTCATTTCGCGCATACAATATGCAAATTATACACTTGAAGAACTCCTTGGGTAGGTAACATAAATAAGCGTAGCTACCTTTGCATTTTGATAAACTATTCAACCTTCACTGTTTCTTCACATCACATCACTACAATCCCTCTAACCCCATTCTCAACGGGTACGTCATCTCATCTCATCTCACCTTAAAATTACCCACCATTTCCTCATGTCCCTTTGATAAAACTTTAGTGTTACGTCTCTATCATCCCTATGCAATCTATGTGTTCCTTATTCATCAGCTTGCTTTTTTTCAACAACCCCTCTTGCACCCCTTACGTTCCATGCTACTAGCTTCATTACCCGTCCTTTCTTCTTCTTCTTCTTCTTCTTCTTCTTCTTCTTCTTCTTCTTCTTCTTCTTCCTCCTTCTCCTCTCTTATCTGATCTCCTTGGCCAGATTATCAATTGCTTTTGATCGATTACCTAAGAACTTTACTTCAATTATATTCCCAAGCTGAATTGTTTCCTCAATACTATCTTGTGTTCCTCGAGTCTTGTAGGGTATTTTCATTTGTCTCAGTTTGTGTATCTTTTTCCTTACTGTCTGTTATTCCATTTGGGTTTGACATCTCAGCCATTTTCAAAACTCAATGGTGGTTGGGGTATATCATTGCTCTCTAGGATGTTATTACCACTATTCGTGCAGACATTCTCGGTTTGTCACCCACTTCATTTAACTCTCCTTCATTTCCCATATTTATTATGGCTCCATTATTCTTATCATGTCTGCTCATGTCCCTTGATTGGTTCCAATCTTCTGCATATAATGACCACATTCTCTTGGTTTTCACCTTGGTAGACTTAGCCATGTCTCCTTGGGTTTAGTGAGTTGCTTCCTCATTAATTCATTTGCATTGGTTGTTTTCCTCTCCCTTTCCTTATTATCATGTTGATCCAACACTACAAGTGATGGATAAGATACTTCATGCTGCTTCAAGTGACTATTACTGCTGTCAAAATTGTACTTACTATGATCATCATATTGTTGATCTCTTTGCGCAATAGTCCTTGGTTAATTTTGCATCCACTTGGTTAAAATACTCATTCTTGATTCAAGGGTGAATATTTTGAAAGTTATGTCATCTACATTGAAGATAATCTCACCCTTCAATTTGGTAAAAGACATTAGTGATGATTTGAACTCTTATTACTTCAATTATTTCAATTCCAAGGACTGAGTTTACTAAGAAAACTAGTATGCTCCATGGCTTAATAATGTCTGTTGGGATTCACTCATGAGTAAAATGTCCCACATTGGAAAAGTAAAGGGAAAGGACATGGTATATAAGTCAAGTAAGCTACTCCTCTTAATACCAATTGGTTTTAAGATGGAACCTTACTTAACTTGTGTACCATGAGCCTTGGTTGAAGTGGACTCTCGCCTTGGATCTCCCCAACAAGTGGTATCAGAGCCGATGGTTCGTTCGGCTGGGCGCAAGGTGCGGGAAGGTAGTCCCGTAAAAATATCACGGACAAGAGCAGAGACCATGACATGCGCGCGGCTGGGTCTCCTGAATGACTACCTAAAATACCTTATTTTAATAAGTTTGTGTGTGTTTGTTGGGTAAATTCAAGGCGGGAACCCACTTCAACCAAGGCTCATGATACACAAGTTAAGTCAGATTCCATCTTAAAACCAATTAATGTTAAGAAGAGTAGCTCACTTGACTTATATACTATGTCATTTCCCTTTATTTTTCCAATGTTGGACAGTTTTACTCATGGGTGAATAACAACAATTAATCTCCCCCTTCACACATGAGTCTCCCCCCTTGATCGGAAGCCTCTTTTTGTCTTGCCAAGGTTTCAAGTCATCATCAAAAGCCCATCATAGCCGCATCTTACTCAACAAAGCCACACCTTACTCCACCTGTATCTCATGCCATTGCACTGCCTTAAGAGTCCAAGCCACACTTTACTCCATAGAGTCGCACCCTACTCCACCTGAGTGTCATGTCACCATTCTACGCATTCAGGAAACCCAGTCTCGCGCACGCCATGATCCTGTTGGGTTGAATGTGGAGACCAATTTTGGGTTTTTCTCTATGTTTTGGGGAGTAAGGTAGAAGAGTTTGAGTGGGAATCAAGTTCCTGATTTGTTAGCCGCCTCTTTTTGTAATTTCTTGGCTGCAAGGACTCTATTAACCACAAATAATTGTGTTAGCCTTGTATTATAAATAGAGCCTAGGTGTTAGGCTTATTGGTATGCATTTAAGAGTGTTTTATCTTATCATAAGAGATTGACCTGTAATCTCTGTGTCCTTGAAAGAGTTGTGTGAGACTCATTTGTGAGTGCTGAATTCTTAAGTTGTAACTATAAGGAGGTTGTGAAAGATTGTGGAGGGCTGAGAATCTCTGAAACACTGTTGTAATCCTCCTCTAATAGTGCATCGTTCGTGGTTTTTCCCGATTTGGGTTTTTCGACGTTAAACCCTTGTGTTCAATCTTTATTTATTTTTTGCCCTTATTATTGTTTGTCTGCTAACAACGCCATGAGAATCCTAACAGGTCCCTGCTCCTGTCCATATGATTTTTTATGGGATCAGCGCGCTTCCTGCACCTTGCGCCCAGCTGAACGAACCATCGGCTCTGATACCACTTGTTAGGGAAATCCAAGGCAGGAGCCCATTTCAACCTAGGCCTACGGTATACAAGTTAAGTGAGGTTCCATCTTAAAACCAATTGGTGTTAAGAGGGGTTGCACACTTGACTTATATATCATGTCCTTTACTTTTGTTTTTCTGATGTGAGACATTTTTACTCATAGGTGAATCCCAGCATACATACATACATACTTACATACATACATAAATATACATACATACATACATACATACATACATACATACATACATACATACATACATACATACATACATACGTACATACATACACACACGCACGCACGTACGCGAGCGCACATTACTTATATTAATTTACTTATCAGCGCTTACCCTTGTTTACCTCTTACTTACCTCTCTAAAGAACACTATATGTAAATAATACTCTCTCGTTTCCTTTTTATCTATCACTTATATAAATATTTTACGGTTTTTAATGTCCTTCTTTTATTGACATTTCTCGCAAATATTTTAGTAAAAATTATAAAATTAAATAATTTATATTCCTATGGTAATATTTTTTCATTATGAATCTAATTATTATAGTACTTTTGTATAATAAAATCATATATAATTTTTTTTAAATTCGATTGTCACTTATGTTACTCTTTGATTGGTAATTTCATATATAATATTTTATTAAAAAGTGTAATATTATACTTTTAAAATTGTACTTTTTTTTATTTTGAATCCTAAAATAATAAATTTATATAATAAATTATTATATATATTGACAAAACTTACGGTCCAGATTTTTAAAATTTGACCATGCCATTTCCATGATCCAATTCAATAAGGCAAGGAAACCAAATAAAATATGATATAAATTGCCTAATTTTTGTTTAAGGATAAGATGTTCTAGATGGAAATTAAATATCTATGGATGAAAATAAGAGAAGGGGTGGGTCACTAGCAACTAACAACCAACAATCCCGGAATATCGTGTAGTTCATCACGGCTCCTAAAGGGCCCTCTCTAATCTTATATACGTTCCTTGTTACGTGAAAAGTCTTGCAAAAGATATTGATGAGATGATGAGAACGAACACACACGTTGGACATCACTTACCCTTTGCTTATCTAAACAGGATTCAATGGAGCCAAATATTTATCCAAAATACTACTAGCTTCTACTACAGTTGCTACTTCATTTCTTTCTAGTCACTATCTCTTATCATATGTATATGGACCTACACAATATATATCTGCAAGGGCCAACCTCCAATTGCAAACTTGCCAATATTTTAGCCACATAACTGCCTTCCCATACCCTGCTTTTGCTTTCCTACAACTTGATATATTGTAGGCCCGATTAGATTTGCTGGATAGTATCTTATATATGAGGTGATATGTTTATCGTATGATAAAAGGATAACATTATAGATCTTATTGACGTTTGCACCGATACTAAGGGAGCAAACAAGATGTCATACATGGAGGTTCTTTTGAATGGGTCTCATTTTAATGGTAAAGAGGTTTGTGATCAGGGTATTAGCATCGATAGTAACCGCACTCTTAATAATCAGATTGGATCATGTGCCGATATTGATGACCTCGAGGTGGCTATAGATTTTGAGGACTCCTCTCCATTGACTTTTAAGGCCAGAGCTAGACGCAAAAAGAAACAATGTGTTATGGTGAAATCCAAATGACATCTAGTTAGACAAGCAATATGTAGGGTTTCCATCTCAAAGAATAAAGGGAAAAAAAACAAGTGGAAAATTGCGAGGACCGAGAAACTACGACAAGGCTTCTTATAGAGAAAGTGCAAGATGATTTTGATGATATTGATGCTGAGATAGATCACAGAACTGTGATTATTGACAATGATATAGGCGTGTGAGTCGTTACTGACCAACCCAAATGAAATGGTTGAACATTATAAAGTCGCGAATGAAAAGAGAAGACATAACGTTAGTGTACCAGAAATTGTTGTAGAGCTTTGATTTAACGATAATTTTAAATGTAACCTTTTGACCATTGTAGGTGGTTGCTTGCTGTTTCTGTAATATTGTGTTTACTATATTTTACAAATTTTTAAATTTTTTAGCTTTCAATAATAAACAAGATGATAAATGAATTTGAAATGTGAAATGAATGTACAATTTTGTGTCGATGTAATTGGTGAACAACCAAGCTATGACTGATGTAAATGAGGAAAACTTAGAGCCTATATAGACTTAATTAAATGACTTTTTTTTTTACTGATTTCGGGCATGAGATTGAAGTACTCTAACTTCACAGACTTAAATCAACGTCACTATAGTCACGGTTATTAATTAGTACTTTCGCTTATAAAGTTTACGTTGAATCATGTTATACATACGTGTGTTTGTTGGCCAATCTTTTTATTTTATTCATCTAATTACTTTAGTTTATTTTCTACTTTTACGTACGTTAGAGTATTTGAGAATGGTGGAACTTTGAGTAAAACTAGAGAGATATGCCATGAAATTAAACAATATAATAATAATAATTAGTTAAAATTAGCTGAAGGAGTTGCGAATGGGAGTGATCTAACCCCGAATGTCACACAAATGACAATAGTTGTCATAATTGCTTCCACCAACTGCCCACCACCATCCCCCCAAAATTCTTCACTTTACTCCATTTCCATTTCACCTTCCATTGATTTCATTTAATTTAATCCCCTTTTCGGCCACAAATATTTCCTATTTCCTATTTACTATTATTAATACTTTACTTCTAACACAATTAATCATCCCAAAACTAATCCGACCTCCAAAAAGGCCATCCATAACCCAATCCCCATAGTAGTAAGCACTGCCATCTGACATCCCCTCTCAAAATTAAATAAAAGAAAATCTAAAATAAATAATAAAATGAAAATGTGAGACTATATAAGGATACACTGACTCCCAAGTCTCTCAACCAAAGGCCTTGCGCCAAGCCGCAAAATATCCCTCCCATTTCTTTCTTTCTTTCTTTCTTTCACCATACATACAAAAATGGAAGGCCGTCATCCGTCCATTGATGTCATTGTTCTCTTCATTATATCTACGGCCCTCATTTTATCGGGGGCCGACGCCCGGGGACCGTTTGCATGCAACCCGAAGCATGCCGGGTTCCGGGGCTACCCGTTCTGTCGGACGGATTTACCGGTGACAGAACGGGTGAAGGACCTGATCGGACGGCTGACATTGCACGAGAAGGTGAACCTTCTGGTGAACAATGCGGCGGCAGTGCCGAGGCTGGGGATCCAGGGGTACGAGTGGTGGTCGGAGGCCCTCCACGGGGTGTCAAATGTGGGGCCCGGGACTAAGTTTGGGGGGAAGTTCCCTGGGGCCACCAGCTTCCCTCAGGTCATCACTACTGTCGCCTCCTTCAATGCCACCTTGTGGGAAGAGATTGGTCGGGTAAGTGTGTGTTTTTCTTCCCTTTTACTGTTTCTGTTTTTTTTTTCCTACGCATTTTCTTTTTTTTTTTTTGTTTTCTTATCCCCGCTGCTACATGTTGAGCACATGTAATAGTGAGATTGAGATAGAGTCCGTCCACCTCTATCAAGAGAGTCAAAATTATTATTTTTGTTTCGCTAGTTTTCTAATGATAAACATAAGTTTGACCCATATTAGTTAAAAAAAATATAAGTGAACTCCACTTATTGATATAATTAATCTAATTATATTGATAAAAAATGAGATGGGAGAGGATCGATAGAGAAAAAAACATAATTAAAATATTCATATGATAAACTCGTCTCGTGAGACTTTCGTCGTAAGTCTCGTGAGACGTCTCATAACCACTGGAATACTCTATACAACCTCATTCCGTTCTCATTCCTTGTCATGTCAGCGGGGAATACATAGTAGTCATGGGCACGTGCGATTAATATTTATAATATTTTTATGAAAATTATGAGAAAAAGGATTACGGTTCTGAAAAAAAGGGAATAGTTTAGCTACAAGGAATTATATATGCTCCCCTATGTTCCCTCTAATCTTATATGATTTGTTGTGACTTAGGTATCCATAATATAATATCAGTTTCATATTATTTGTTATTATGAGATAAATGTAGTTAAGTTTCATAAATTGATATTATAACTAACTTATGCAACAATTTATTATATAAACTTGTTAATATGTAATGTATGAATTCTAGTCTAGAATAAAATTTTAATACACGTATATCACTGCAAGTTTTATGTTCAAATTTATGATCAAAACAGTAAATAACATATCATAATAAATTTAAAATTTTAAAGGCAACAAATATTATAAAACAAAAATATGATTCTAAGACATTAGTATGCATCTAAATTTGCTTTAAATCGCTACGTGGAGACGTCATTGTTTAAATGGTTAGTTTTATCGTGTAGTTACAGAATGCCTTTTTCAATAAATTGGGTGGTAGATTCCAGATAATAATTTGTTGGTGTTTAAAAGAATAGAATATAGTCCAAATTTATCAACATTTTCATTGTCCCTCTGAAAACTTTGACATGCTACAGTGACCCTTTCGTTTTTCTTTTTTCCGCTTATCAACGTCGGAAGAGGACATTTATATCGAACGTGACATTTTTACAAACTTCGTAAATTCGTCATAGTTAACCATACGTAACTTTGATTCTTAAAATCAAGGTAATTGGTTGCGTGACAATACTATCAATGGCCAAGAAAAACTGTACGAAAGAGTTGTTGTACATAAATAGAAGCAGCTAAGAAAAATGAATCTCAGCAGATGAGGACATACAAGGCGCGAGTTTTTCCCAAAAAAGAAATTATTATATATAATTATATATTATTTAATTATTATTAATATTATTTGTTTTGGCTGTGAAGAGGTAGGCATACTTTTTGTAAGATAAGAAGTGTCATTTAGTGGAGTTAGCATAATTGTTGCGTAGAAATGTATATAAAGCATCCTACTTTCTCAGTGGCTCTAAAAAGGCTGCAGCCACCTGCTCATTGCTAAATGCTGATTAATCTAGTATTTATGAGATCCTTATATTAAGCACTGTTTAACTTATAATGATCACAGATAAATTATTTATTAGAAATTAAAAAAGAATAGAGAGTAAATCATGGTAATATGATTAAGGATGTAGGCACAAATAATTGGTGATAGGGACAGGGTTAGGATTAATTTATACAGTACTATGCTTTTAGAGGTATAGGGGGGGTAGCTGCAAAACTTCAATGAATTAGGTAGGCAAAACATGGAGATATTGGCTAAGATTTGTTGATGACAGAGAACAACATGGTTGTGGTTAACCATGTGATTTCTTGTTACTTAACTCATTTATCAGGTCACCTACTCAATATGGTCAAATTTCACTTCCTTTACGATTTGTCTGTGTCTACTACACCTATATATAGCAGGATTCACGAGCCAGTTTGTTATGGTAATTAAAAATAGTAGAATGATATATGCATATGAGATATCTGAGTGTAAACGTTACTCCATAATTAAACATAAAAATCAAGGAAGTCCTCAGGGTTATTTCTTTAAGAATTTTACTTAAATTGTTGTCGATGAATATAAAAGAAATTGCTAGGAAGTAGAAGGAATGTCAAAGAGAGAATACTTGATTTGACAATGCACATACTATCTAAAATTCAGCAAGTACAGTAAACCTATGGAGGACTATTTGGGTCAAGTTGCAATGGGCATCGGTCTTAGGGTGTGAATGGGGGGCCACTTGACCATAGCTGTATCAACATAATCTTATCTTATGGGCTATGGCTACAATACAATAATCTTATTCTTGGGTTAGTAAGAGATATTCTATTTACTTTTAAATTTTTACTTTATAAATTTTCAATTTTTTGCTGTGTATGATGGGGTCCATCAAACATATATGGTCACATCAGTCATATGGGTCATGAAGATGAAATGATAGATAATAGGATAGGTATACATATATTTTTGTATCTATTTTCCATTGTTTTTACTTACGAGATAGTATCTACAAAGGCTTAGGCTAGTACCAGGCTATGTCTAGGGTCAAATTTAATGTTTATATACATTTCCTTTTCCTTTTATGATAGATTTCAGTCATCACACACATAGGGATCGCATGAAGGAATCTTACGACACAGCATAATTTTATTAAAGATAAAGGATGCATGAAGAGATTATTATCGAAGCTTGTAGTAACTTTGTGTAAGAAACTCATAAAGATGTATGAATCAATCAAGCAAAAAAAGTAAACGTATTCATGTAAACATTGAAATTTAGAAGATAGGTGTGGCTGTTAATGTTGTCTAGCTGTTTATCATGTAGCATGATCATTATATTTATGGTTGATGATTGATAAGTTGGTGGTGTTAGGCTTGAAATCAACTAAGGTGGCCCTTTGTGTTTGTCAGGAGTATTCTTTAGATCAGTCACTTCGTTTTCTTACGTGTGGGTTTGAATAAATTATTGTACACCAAACTATGGTCACTTTTTTTTTTATCCATCAGCCCATGCCGATGGGCCCAATATTTATTGAGAAGAGTAAATAATTTTATCCATCTTTCTTTTATTTTACAGGCAATTATTAATAAGTTTTGTATGCTAGGAGATTAAGAAAAAGAAGTACCAAATTTCCTATCATATTTAAATATAACTCATGAATCTCCAAAATGCAAATTATACTTCCACAAGTACTATGATCATGTACTTTCAGAATAGGTGTTATGGGCATCCGCAGATAACTATGAACACACATATATAAATTTAGGAGCATATTCATAAAATTAACAAGTGTACTTCATGAAATAAAAACTGTAAACTTATAAATTTATAAATGTATAATTATGTACAAATTATAAGTATGCATATGATCAAAGAAAAGAAATTGTATATTTATAAATTTATATATGTCTGCTCATAAAAATATACACATATGCTCATTTAGGGCTCATTAAACCCTATGGTGGACTCACCTACATCCATCACAATCCACATATATTAGAATATGTTAATTTTTTACATGATGAATTTGTATAGAAAAAGTCAATAGGTCTAAAAAATATCTATAAATTTTACAATAATATTAATAAATTTTGAGATGAATTAACAAATATTAATAATTTTTCCAAAATAAAATTAACACCTTAAAAGGACCTAAACTCTGAGGACCTGAATGGTATGTCATAATATTATGGAATGACAATAATACGTGGAATTTGAGAAGAATTGATGTGATGGGGGAAAGTAATATGAATGGTTGGATGGAAATGAAGGTGGTGTCAGATGAGGCAAGAGCAATGTACAACGGAGGTATGGCAGGACTGACGTACTGGAGCCCCAACGTGAACATACTGCGGGACCCACGGTGGGGCCGTGGACAGGAGACTCCCGGTGAAGACCCCGTCGTTGCCGGTACTTATGCTGCCAGATACGTCAAGGGTTTACAGGGTAATGACGGTGACCGGTTGAAAGTTGCGGCTTGCTGCAAACACTACACTGCCTATGACCTTGATAATTGGAGTGGCGTTGATCGCTTCCATTTCAATGCTAAGGTACTACTTTCCCTCTTTTCTTTTATACAATATATTTTTTTATTTGTCATTTATATTTTTCAAAATTTATGTTTAATTAATAATTTCTTACATAATATATTTACAAAAAAATATAATATTATACTCTTTCAGTAGGATTTTTATTACGAATTTAATGATAGAATTTTGTATGATAATTTATGATACAAATTAAGATATTAACCGGAGTAATAGAGGATGGGAGGATTAGGAATATTGCTTAGGAGCTCTTTGAAAATATTATCTTCTTGAAATAATGAAGGCAGTCAGGCAAAAAAATGTGTGCAGCAATAGCCAGGGAAATTTTGGGAAACAGCAGTGAATCCCAGCATAGGAATTAGGAAGTGAAGTACTTCACGAGTTTTGTGGCCTCACGGACTTTGCTTGGGATTTTATCAGTCTGTCTCTCTCTGACAAAACACTGAAATATAAAATCTACGAGGGATTTGCTTTCATAATTCTACGACATAACATTTATGTGCGCTTAGTTTCAACTTGCCATATTGCAAATTTGCAATACCCAATAATTTGCATGTTTTTCCCTACTAAAGTCCAGTTCTTTTATGCGGTAAATTGGGTGCGCTAAATGGTATGATATGACAATATTGTGAAAAATATGGTATGATATGGTAAGGCCTGTTCTTTCTTGCAGTTGGCAAACTGCGGTACCACAGCTTACCGTAGTTTGCCACAACCTACCACAAAATACTATTCTACCACAATTCACCACAACCCACCACAAATTACTTTTTCACAATTACCAATACAATATTTTATATATATACAAAAAACTCACCACAACATACCAATAACCCACCACAATTATACCACAACTCACCACAATTTCACCACACCATACCGCGTCATACCACAGAATACCGCATAAAAGAATATGGCCTAAGATATGGTAAAATTTGGGGTAAAAATGATTGATGTGATTGATGGGGAGAGAGAAAGTGAAAAGTAGAGGAAAAAAAATAAGGAGAGAAAATCATAATTACTGTAGTAAGGTGTTGAATGATATGGAATGGTATCAAAGAATTGTGATAAGTGTGGAAAAATATGGCACGTGCAGTGTAGAACCACATCAAAGAACAGGGCCTGAACTTCTATCAACAATTCTGTACTCGCTCCATTCTATGTTAATTGTTAATTAATTGATAGTTAAAGTTTTCTATATAATTTTTTGATTGATAACTTTTTATATAATATTTCATTAGCGATTGTAATATTATAATTTTAAAATAGTATTTTTAAATTTTGAGAGCACAAACACACAATTAATAATATAAAAAGTGGGAACATAAAACAGAGTCGTTGTTAATTTGGAACTTTTTTATGATATTTTTACGTATATTGATCATAACAATCATGAAATGAAAAAAATACAGGTGAGTAAACAAGACATAGTGGACACGTTTGATGTGCCGTTCAGAGAATGTGTGGAGGAAGGGAAAGTGGCCAGTGTTATGTGCTCTTACAATCAAGTTAATGGTATCCCAACCTGTGCTGATCCTCAACTTCTTCGTAACACTATCAGAGGAGATTGGCGCCTTAATGGGTATACTTTTGTTCCCTCTTTCCTCATTTTTTGACCTTCATGTGTTTTATATATACATTTTCTCATTATGCCCTATTTTTGTTGTAAATAGATATATAGTCTCCGATTGCGATTCTGTTGAAGTTTTCTATAGTAACCAACATTACACATCAACTCCTGAAGAAGCTGCTGCTGATGCTATCAAAGCAGGTTAGTTTTGCCCTGTTTTATTTTGGAGGTGATGTAAAGTAATAATCTCAACTCACGAAATTGTTATGATAGATCTATTTTGAGCATTCTATGTTATTTATGAGTAAAAATTTGGATGAATCATTGAAAGTGATTTTTCTTTACAATGGATTAATGATAGTACATTGAAAATTCAAATTGTTAACAACAAATTTTTTAAATTTGAATTATTCGCTTCCATAATCCCTAAAATTTAGATTATTAAAATTCAATTTCTTTTTTTGTCTATCAGTGTTGGTAGAACTTTTACGAACAAATGTCGAAGGGCAAATTTGAACCTTTAGGCCCTGTTCCTTAGTTGAATTAAACCTCATTAACTTAACTTAACTTAACTTATCTTTTCCAAGCCTAATCTAACCCAACTCTCTGAAAAGCACCCAAATCAAAAGAAACTTTTTAAATCAAAAACAAATTCAAATAATATTATTTGATCTCAAATAAATCCACTTTTTCATTTATTTTCTCCAAAATATTCAAATTTTATTGATAAAATATTTTCACCCAACAACTAAGTTAACTCAAATCTATCATATCCTTTTATTTCCTTTCCTATCTTATAATATCCTAATTTATTCTAATTTAACTAACCTGACTTGCCTAACTTGAACCTAACTTGACAAAAGAATCGGGCTAATATATTTGCTCAATCCATTCTTTGGAATTTTTTTAAAAAAAGAATCTAATCTCAGAATTAAACGGTGACAGGTTTGGATTTGGACTGTGGGCCGTTCCTGGGAGCCCACACAGAGGATGCCATAAAGAAGAATCTGTTGAGTGAGGCAGATGTGAACAACGCTCTCACCAACACACTGACAGTTCAAATGAGGCTGGGAATGTTTGATGGGCCCCCAACATCCCAACCCTATGGACACCTCGGCCCAAATGATGTTTGCACTCCAGCCCACAAAGAATTAGCCCTCGAAGCGGCCAGACAAGGCATTGTCCTCCTTAAGAACCAAGGCCCGAACCTTCCCCTGTCCCACATCCGCCACCGCACTGTGGCGGTTATTGGGCCCAATTCCGATGTCACTGAAACCATGATTGGCAATTACGCTGGTATGTCGACACATTCTTTAATGTCGTGCAGTAGATACTAATATAAGGTATATTATGTGAGACCGTTTTCACTCTTTTTAAGGGCCGATTAAAAGTATCTCTTACTCATTTTTATAATTTATTATGAGATAATACTTTTATGGTAACTTTTAAAAATGTGACCAATAAGTCATGTAAGATTGATTCGCATAAACTAATAACGTCATTTCACAACGAATTACCAATCATTTTCATGTATCTTATTGATCATATTAAATGGTAAAAAGACATCTTACACTAGAACTTGTGATATAGTAAGTGATTTATGCAAAGTTAATATGTTTTATTTGAAGGCTTAAGTTATTGAATCTAAACTTTTTGACTTCAGGCGTTGCATGTGGATACACCACACCCCTACAAGGAATAGGAAAGTATGCCCAAACAATTCATCAACAAGGTTGCGCCAATGTGGGCTGCAACGATGATAAGTTATTTGAGCCAGCAATTAATGCAGCCCGTCAAGCAGATGCAACAATACTCATAATGGGCCTAGACCAGTCCATAGAGGCAGAATTCAGAGACAGAACTGGGCTGTTGTTGCCTGGCCGACAACAAGAGTTGGTGTCCAAAGTTGCTGCAGCCTCAAGAGGCCCAACTATCTTGGTCTTGATGAGTGGTGGGTCTATTGATGTGTCATTTGCCCAAAATGATCCGCGGATCCCCTCCATCGTGTGGGCCGGATACCCGGGTCAAGAAGGTGGTCAAGCTATTGCTGATGTCCTCTTTGGGACTACTAACCCAGGTAACCCATGGTCCTATTACATCTTTAGATTTTCTAAGTCATCTCATATTATATTCTTACTTATGTTTGTATTTACATGGTAAATTTGTTATAGGAGGCAAGCTACCTATGACTTGGTACCCTCAAGCATACCTCAACAATCTACCTATGACGAACATGGGAATGCGTTCGAGCCCAGGGTATCCAGGAAGGACCTATCGATTTTACCAAGGGCCTGTAGTCTACCCATTTGGACACGGGCTTAGCTACACTCACTTCACACATACAATTGCCGATGCCCCAGTAGAGGTTGTGGTTCCCTTAGACGGTCATCGTCGGTCTAATGTTAGTGCCTCCGGTAAAGCCGTTCGCGTCACACATGCTCGGTGTGGACAACTCTCACTGTCTGTTCATGTGGATGTCAAAAATGTGGGTTCTAAGGATGGCACACATACTCTTCTAGTGTTCTCAACGCCGCCAACAGGGCAATGGGCTCCACAAAAGCAACTTGTCGCATTTGAGAAGGTCCATGTGGCAGCTGGGGCCCAACAAAGAGTCCCACTCAACATCCACGTCTGCAAGTACTTGAGCGTGGTGGATCGGGCTGGAATTAGAAGGATTCCGTTGGGTGATCATAGTATTCACATTGGTGACGCCAGGCACTCTGTCTCACTCAGACCAGAAGTTTTAGGGGTCATTAAATCTTAAGTTATTTTTTATTGATTCTTTAAGATGTATGTCCCTTCTTAATTGTTTGATGGCTTCTTGCAACAATGAAACATTGTTGCATCCGTAACACGAAGCCTTTATTTTCTAAGAATTGGCAATTTTTTAGTTAGAATGTATTGTTCAATTCAACAATGTTTATCAACAAGTTTGCAACTTATATATATTGATATGTGATGAAATCAATTCTTACCTATATCTATATAATTAAATCTATATAACACAATTATGTTTCATTCTTTTTAATCTTGATGTGTATAAGTAGTATTTTCTCTTCACACTACCTTTATAAACCATGTTTATTAAATCTATATAAGCAATATTTATCTTGATGTGTATAAACTAGTATCCTTTATAAATCATTCTTGGGAAGATGTAACATAATTTTTTTTCTCATTAATGTGACAATATATGGATATGGATCCCTTTTATTTGTTGAGAAGGCTAAAATTTTCGCTAGTATTTATACTCTCTTCACACTACCTTGTTTTTCAAGTAGGACATTGCAACATAAAACAAAACATCATTAAGGAAGAGTTCTCTTCCTAGCTCTAGTAGTTAGTGAATGTGCTTCCTTAATGCTAGGTTTTTTTTTTTTTTTTTTTTCTAAAGTTAAGAAATAACAACCATCTAAACTAAAACATGATTTCGGAAAATTCTGAAGGACATCTTAGCTTTTCCACAATTGTTACAAACTTCCTACACCTTGTTCATTGCCTTGGAGACGTCACTTCTATTGGACTTGATCTACCCAAAAGAGACTCCTCTCTTGCAATTTTTTCTTGATCTCTGCAAGACAACCTTTGAAATAATTAGAGTTGGTCGTCTTTACCATTAGATACTCGTGGGTGCCTCCTGGTTGCATTGTGTAGACGCCAAATTTTGTACCGGTAAATCTCACCCGAGAAAATTGGGCCAACACAGCCGGACCTCACCCAAGAAAAAAAGAAGGCCATGGGGCCTTGCTCACTTTCAAGCCAGGCCTAGAAGCGTGCCCAACCCAATGGAAAAAGGAAGGTCACGCGACCTTCCTCTTTTTCACAGCCTCCAGATGGGCCGAGTAATCGCGCCCCAACCCAATGGAAATAGGAAGGTCACGCGGCCTTCCTCATTTCTATGGCCCGGTTAAGCGATTGCCATGCTGGTAATCTGTGTGCAGCTAAATCATTGGCCGCTGGACCTTGCTACGCCGAATTGAATTTTGGCGCCATTTTCCCTCAAGTCAAATACGATCCCATGATCATGGCTCGACTTGACTTTGACCTCTGATTTTAAGCATGACCGTGTGACCTTCCTATTGGCATAAGGGGCATGATCTTTGGAATCATGTCCCCCTCCTTCCATCTCCATCCATCCACTCTCCACCGATAAATACCCCCCTCATCCTCACTCATTTTCACCAACAATCATCAAAAATTCTCATCACAATCCTCTTCTACACATCTCTATTCTACTATCATCCATCTTCTATACTCTCCTTCAATCACCATCATCCATATCCCTCCATCAATATCCATCCTTCACCACTTTCAAATAGCCTTCGTTCCAAGGTCTCAATCAAGCCACGTTCAAGGGTCCACCATAAGGAGTTCGATCTTCCTTCCTTCCCATCGAAGTTTAAAGTGAGGTTCATCTATCCTTTGGTTTCAATAATGTAGTTTATTTCCGGCAATGTAACACTCTATTTGTACATTCGTTTTGTAAAAACCTTCAATAATCTTGCATGTGGGGAATATTAATTTCGTGAAATTGATTAAAGTTCTCCCCGCTCAATTTCATTTCAAGTTCGATTTTAGTGGAGTGGCTTTAAACAAGCGAATTCGGGAATTATTTAATTCTTGAATTCGTAACCTTGCCCCAGGATTCAGAATTCGGGTTCGTAGATCGAAATTATTTTATTTTTAGGTTTGTCTATTTCCTTAAATCGGCTGGCGGCTCTTCTTTTATTCCTCTTTTTATTATTCTAATCCGGAGCTAGCTTAAGAGAAAATGTCAAAGAATGCATCATAGGCTACGTGGCCTTTGAATTTTTCTAAAATTTTCTGTTGGGCCAAAGAAGCATAAGGCCCAACTGAGGCAACATCATAGCCCACGCGACCAGTGATGGGCCCTTTTGGTTTGTGTATTCTTTTCCTAGCACGAGTCTGAATAGGAATTCATATTGAGTCATTTGTAGATTAATTCGGTATAATTTCAAGTGTGTAAATAATAAAAAGTGGTCCTTAAACGAATAAAAGTCACCCCTCGAAATCGATTTTTATAATGTAAAAATATCCTTATTTAAGGATTAAGCAACCGGCTCCTGATCATTAAGTAGCATACTCGAGGTAAAAAGCGGTGGAGCTTTTCCCGGGGTCCTACACATTGTCATTTCCTTAAGTAGTGATGAACTTGAAACAACCATCGCTTCGCTGCAGATGATGGGGTGCACCTACACCATGGTCTTGCATATCTGATGGATGATCCACATCTTGATGTACTACGAGTCCCGATATTTTTTTTGTTTTTTCTTCCAAAGGTAGTGAAGTGCCCTTGCCCACGAACATTTCCTCCAAACTTTGAAAATGGGCTTTAATTTCTACCACCAAAACAAACTCATACTCTTGGTCATAAAAACACATTGTCGTCACCTACACAAGCTCTTGGTAAGTGTTTTCAGAGATGGACAAATATTCCCCCTGGTTGCTTTCTTTACGTATATTAAAAAAGATCTAGCATCTATTGTGTCTCTTGTCCCATGATTGAATACTAGAGATTGCATAAGATTTGAGTCAATCCTATCATCCACGCTTAGCATAGAAATTGAATTAAGAGAAAGAGATTGAGCCTTTTAAGACCCATATATCCTTTCTCCTAGACCTTGGAGTAGTCAACTGCTACTCTCTCTCTGGCTTCCCTTTTCCCCTTAAATTGGGAGACTTGGTAGCATTGTACCAAACGCATGCACCTTGTGAGAGCCACCTTTTAGTCCCTCGAATGATCCTACTTTGTTTATATGCCCCAAATTCCAATTTCCTTTTTTAGAGATGAAAGTCTTATTTCTTGCATCTATGAACTCTTCAATCTATTTGAGTTCATATTGTGCCTTCAGGCTTGATGGATTGATATTGATGACCCGTATAAATGTTTTCCTAGCTTCATTCAAATTTCCTACTCTAGTATAAGTGTTAGGATCAGATTCAGATATGTTGCCAGTTGTTAGCCAGTTGTTAGGGTATAAAATAGAGCAATATATATGCAGCGGAAGGAAATTTAGGATGATTATGGAATCGAGGATAATATCGGAGAGGCAAGAACAAAGATATATGGGTGAGACAACATTTTTACGTGGGAAACCGAAGAACTCGGAGAAAAATCCACGGGCGACAACCAATATCCACTAGTAGAAAAGGAGATATTACAAGAGGAGGATTATATGAACTCTCGTAGACTCTCGCAACCTAGGGATAAATAGGGTGAAGATGTGGAAATAACACCATACCTCCCTCATGGGGAGTTTTGACGGCACTCACATCTGTTACATTAGTCGCTTGTCGCTTATTACAAGGAGAATAAAGACCTCTATTTATAGTAGAATGAAGGAAGGAAAACTAGGTTAAATATTCCAAAACCTAGAAACAAAAAATCAAGAGCCGCTGCAGATGATTTTCGGAAAGCTATGAGGCGCTGGCAGCGTCTCCTAGTGAAAGCTTTCTGTTGATGCCGCTGATAGCAGGTAAAAAAAGCGGGGGCATCGTCTTCTTCATTCAAACATGGATTTTGGGCCATAAAACCCAACAAACTCCACATTGGGCCAAAATCTCCGGTACCGTCATAGAACCCTGAATTTTGATCTTGCTAACGAACTTCTCGACGTCATCTTGTTAACAACACTCTATCACCCAAATTCTAATAACCAAATTCTGACTTCATCATGAATTTGATTGAACCCGGCTCTGAAGGAATTTGACCTGACTCCTGTAGGATTAGAAGTTTACTGAATCTGTTGTATCCAGCTCTGAAGGAATTTCACCTGACTCTGGTCGGATTAGAAATTTGACTAAATCTGGTTCTAACCGGCTCTTGAAGGAATTTAACCTGACTCCGGTAGGATCCGCCTCTTGAAGGAATTTATCCTGACTTCGGTAGGATCTGAATCTCAATTAACCTAGCTCTGATACCACTTGTTAGGATCAGATTCAGATTTGTTGCCAATTGTTAGCCAGTTGTTAGGGTGTAAAATAGAGCAATATATATGCAGCGGAAGAAAATTTAGGATGATTATGGAATCGAGGATAATAATGGAGAGGCAAGAACAAAGATATATGGGTGAGACAGTATTTTTACGTGAAAAACCGAAGAACTCAGAGAAAGACCCACGGGTGACAACCAATATCCACTAGTAGAAAATGAGATATTACAAGAGGAGGATTATATGAACTCTCGTAGACTCTCGCAACCTAGGGATAAATAGGGTGAAGATGTGGAAATAACACCGTATCTCCCTCATGGGAAGTTTTGACGGCACTCACATCTGTTACATTAGTCGCTTGCCGCATATTACAAGGAGAATAAAGACCTCTATTTATAGTAGAATGAAGGAAAGGGAAACTAGGTTAAATATTACAAAACCTATAAACAAAAAAACAAGAGCCGCCGCAGATGATTTCCGGAAAGCTATGAGGCGCTGGCAGCGTCTCCCAGTGAAAGCTTTCTGTTGATGCCACTGATAGCGGGTAAAAAAAGCGGGCGCAACGTCTTCTTCTTTCAAACATGGATTTTGGGCCATAAAACCCAACAATAAGCAATACCACTACGGTAGAATGCTTTGATATTGTTTTAATGAAATATTAAAACGTATCAACAAACATCGATGGCCTTTTGGAATCCTCAAAACTTTAGTTCACAAGCTGCAAGATTGAGGTTAAGTTACATAGCCAAGTCCCATATTAAAGAGCAATCATCTTCAAACAGTGGTTCACCAACACATTCAAATTGGAATGCTTTTTCATATAGATTGGTGACGTCATGGTACTGCCCTTTTCTAATGAACCCGTTACCTTTTTTTTAAGCTCTTTAACTTTGAATATGGTCTTTCAGGGATGAAACATCTGTCGTAAAAGACTAACGACATATGTATCAAATTCATCCTACCAGGCATCCAAAGGCCCCGACCAATGAGCATTCTCTTCCATACAAAATCCAATGTTAGTGCTTACAACACTTTCCCAACCCCAAGCCCACAATGCTAATTGTCTTAATCTCCAAATTGACCAAACCCACTGACTAACAAATCTAATTTCACAAGCAGGACACACAAACACCAAGAGCTTGGTAATACTCACCATCAATTACTTATGATCCTTGAACCCCCAACACTCCACTATAGCACAACATTCAAACAGTAAACACATGATTTACAACACAAATGAACAAAAAATAAATAAACAGGGACAACTACACTGAGAACAAATGTGGGGTCGAGAAAGAAACGACGCACCTGGTATTCTTGGCAAGAGAGTAGACATCAAGTGAGATCGAAAATCGAGCATCGTCCGCTTTAAGCGTTTGTGACCTTGAAAAGCCCGACTTATGGCTTCGTGGCTCTCAGAAATACCTTCTCTCAGTCGCCATTGACTCAGAGCCTTGACCTGAACCTTCCAACCGCCGAGATAGTTGTCGGTGTTCTCTGTTGATAGACCCTATGACTACTCCACACACATAAACAAACACTTGGAGAATATAATCTAAAGACAGTGGAAAATGAAGGACTACGAGTAACGATGAAAATATCCGGGGATGGTGGTGCCAGGCGACTATTAACCCACCATCATTAGTATTAGTGAGTTTAATTAAAGTTGGGCAGGTTTATTAGAGAGAGAGCGAGGGAGAGAGAGAGAAATTGTTGGTGCCACCACACACTACCTTTTTCACTGAAGTGTTTTTGTAATATCATACATCTAAGCTAATTCTATTAGACTAATAATGTTTAGGAATGCCACATGTTCAATACCCCCCAATTAGGGGTGAGTGGGATTAGGATCCTGGTAAGTTTTGGAGATCACGGTCTCGATTGTGACCGGGAGCAAACATTTGCTTCCACTCTCGATTGTAATTGGGAGAAAATTTTTGCTCCCACTTCCTGTCCTGTTGGGAGTGGAAATGAACCGGGAAAGTTTTAGTCGCGGTTCGCTAACCCATTTTGGACCCATTGTTTTTCCCCTATAAAGAAACCAACATGAAAATAAAGTTTTTTTTAATTAAATATCAGTGTGTAGATTGTAGAAGTCAAGCCAATGAGGAAATTCTTTTTAAATATACAAAAGAAAGATTAGGTAGGATTGTTGCATTTCTTTTAACTATTTAATATGAAATCTTAACTTAAAGAATATTTTGAGGATGACAGTTAGCTCCATTCACCCTTTTAATTTATTCATCATTCCTTAGCACAATATAAGCCTCTCAAGCATCATCAGTTTTCACACGTGGAGATTGATTTAATTCTAAAGGATGCACTGGGGTACATACTTTGTGACATGAATGGTGTGGATGTTTTTTCCCTTTGAAAATGTATTAACTGTTGCTAGTGTGGATGTTCATTTGAGAGCACAATATAAGCACCAACCTGGAAAAAAAAAAAAAAAACCATTCATGTATACAAATGTGTAGAAAAACAACACAGCTCTAAAATGCACCCAAACTAATTTCATTCGTGTAAAGATACTCGCCATTTCCTAGAAAGGCCTTAGGCCACAGTATCTCACACTATGATGTAAAAAGGTTGAGTTAGCATTCTACAAAAATCTTTACAATATCGTAAGAAACATGTTTTTTGCTTGGTAAAAACTATAGATTTCCACAACTGTTTAGTAATTAGTGGTTATGGTTTATTTCACTTTTCTTATTTATATATCCTTCCTAGAGTGAAGACTCCAACATCCCTCATGTATTCCGCTGCACACATTCATACTAGGGAATAGGAAAGGCCTAGAGTAGGGCATCTGTAGTCAACACCTGAGATTGAAACTTGCTTGTAATTGAAAAATTGAATTCCTTTTTCTTTTTGGACATGAATTCACATGATATCTTACATAAAGTCAAAATAAAGTTACTTAGGATGGTTTACTAGAGCATCCCATCTATAGCCACTAATCTAATCAAATATACCAACAACACAAGAGTAAGAATTGAGTAAGGCTAAAGCCCTTTGTTGGAGATAATTCTGCTAATGATAACAACTCTGTAAAGCTGAGAGTCATCTGCGAATGTAATGAGACATGGTTTTGACAACTGACAACTGAGTAGGTTAATTTCAGCAAATTATGTGCAACAGAGTATCAGACTATCAGTAGAGTAGACTAGTAGAGTTTTAGGACTAGGATTATAGCAAACTGATCATAAGTTGAAGAGTTTGGTAATATATTATGACTAAATACCAATCAAAAACTTTGACACGACCGAGATGGCATCGTTTATTCAACTCTAAGACACAATATTATACCTAAAGATATGAGATCACACACAAACTGGACCCAATTTTCAAACATGATAGGGACTAGGGAGACAAGAGCCTGAAGTCACTGATGACATACATACAAAATCAACCCCTGTTTGCTGCAGTTGATCCTTTTCTTGGACTTGCTCTTTCCAAAACTTTGGATCCGGCTGGGTTCAATTTAGCTTAGTTTCAATTTTCAGTCGACTTGTATATGGGTACAATGATTCGGGTTTATGGTCAGTTTTGCTAGGCATACATGCAACATTATTAAAACCAAAATAAGAAATCATATACGAATACACAAACTGGACAAGATAGGGATTAGGGATAAGAGTGTCTGAAGTCATTGATGTCAAACAAAATTAGCTCTTGCAAGCTAGAGGTTATATGGTTCACCGACAACTTGTATTCAATTTTTTTTAAAAATAATTCATCAATATTAATTATAACATTTATCATAAGTATATTCATATTATTACAAAATTCATCAATATATTTTAAAGTCATCAAATTTTTATAGAAATTAATCATATAAAAAATTAATGTATTTCAATATATGTGATGTACATATATGTAGGTACACTACGGTGGTCTGTGTAATTTGCGCTTGCAAGGAATGCGTGTTGATGACCTTCTATTCTTTTCTTTGACTTGCCCCTTCCTAAACACTTGACAAAGCACTCATGGTATTTATCGGTTATGTACAGTTTTCCAAGAATACTTCCTACAGCAAAACAACTTAGACAACCCAACAACTTGATAAATGATAATCCAACCAACCAATTCATATTCATCTCCTGTATGATCCGTCCCAACTTCAGGTTCTTCCGTATATCCACACATATAAGAGAATGGATTTCCACACAATCCTAAGTTGCCTTCAAATAAGCTGTTATATATCAAAGGTGTTGAATTGCCCTCCTTCTAGTATTGGACCCATGAGCTTATTATGTGACACATTGAAGACCTCCAAATATGTAAGTTGTGACAATTTTTGGGGTATTTCTCCAGAGAGCATATTCTCAGAAAGGTCTAGTGATTCAAGCCCTTTAATGTTCGCAAGAGAAGCCGAGATGTTAATACGCCGCAAGTGCATGGGTGTAGGTATAGTATGTATCAAGGTCGTTCCTACAAGAACTTTAATTGCTAAACTACACACCAAACTAGCCTCCTATATATATCATTGCTAAATCGATCGAGTTTTGGTTTGGATTATTCTAAAACTACTTCTAATCACTATTAAGGGCAAAACAAGCAACTATTCACACAAATAACGAGATTAATCAATTGGAAAAAGATGTTCAGGGGATAAACCTAAATAACTCTATGAATTAATCAAGTGGATTGAACATGCATGTCACTAGTTTGGTACATTTTAGGGTCGATAATCGCATAATTTCTTTCGTAGCGAGCTTTTGGCTATGAAACAAATTGCTTAGTAAAATTAATCACCTACTTTCTTGGTTATTTCAGTTTTAACTAAGTTAAAGGTCAAATTATCTCAAAACCTCTAATTACAAAATCCTCTATATCTAGTTCATTTTATTATCAGTTTAATCCTAAGGGTTCCGATTATTGAATTTCTCTGTTCGGTACTTCACTCAATAATATAATTCTATATTCTTGATGATCAATAAAAAACAAAGACATACGTAATCAAATGATAAATAAAATGTATTCAAACTAGATTAACACTTGTTCAATCAAACAAAACTTAATTCACGAAAGCAATAAATGGGTTTATCCCCTAAACTAATAAAACTACTCACTACTTGTGTTCAAACTACAAAACTTATAAAAACTTATACTAGAAAGCATGAAAAGTTATAAGAAAGAGAAATAAATCGAGATGGCAATCGATCCTTACTTGAATAGTAATCCGCGGGGACTTTTGCTCCTCCATTTCTATGGAAATCTTGAGAATCGATCTTCAAAACCCAACAATACTTCTCAATCTTGCACTATTATGAATGTGGATGGGAATATGGTTGAAGTTGGAGATGAATATGGCTAGGGGTGGGGACCATAAACCTAAACCACAAATCGAACCGCAAAACCGCATAAACCAAACCGCAAAATGCGGTAAACCGAATTAGTTTTTGCATAAAAGCAGTTTAGGTTAACCAAACCGCTATGAGCGGTTTAGGTTTAGGTTTTGGAATTTCATTTAACGGTTAACCGCGGTTAACCGCTCTCAATTAAGTTGAAAAAAAATACCCTAGTTATGCTCCTGTGGGCTGTGCAACTGCCATGCGCCGCTGGAAAAAAATATGAGTCAAGTCTTTTTTTTAATTTTTGTAATTGGATTCAATTGTGAAGCGAGAAACTGAAAACTGAAAAAACCCTACTTTCTAATTCTATTCACTCACTCTTCCAGACAGTCTCTCATTTTTCTCACTCACAAACCCTAGGTCCCTAACTCACCCAACTGATCCGGGAAACCCGGGGGTCCTTCGAATGGATAAATATGGGAGGCCAAGGATCCACTAACTACTTAGGGTTTGAGAAAACCACAATTTAGAACTCATAAAACTACCACTAATTTTTAGGGTTTTGGGGTTTTGGAGATGAACACCAAACACAACAAGAATTAAAAGGGATATGGACAATTGTAAAGAGTAATCACTCACACAATTGAACTAAGATGTTCAATCACTTGCACAAGGACCTTCCACAAGCAAAAGGTCTTGAAACACCCAAGAAATCTCACAAAGAATGGAGGAAGAAGACCCATTCACCAAGAAAAGATATCACCAAGCAACTTCCACCAAAGGATTAGCTTCATTGATTAGGGTTTGAAAACCAACAATTACAACTCTCCAATTGAGAGGAATTTTCTTGAGTCTAATTCCTAAACATTCATCAAAAGTCTCTACAAAAATATAACATTGGGGTATATATAGGAATGGGGAAGAAACAACGAAATTTTAGTTCCGGACAGGCCCGTCACGGGCGTTATGTCGGTCGGTCATCACGGGCATTACGAGCTTTGGCAATTTAATTTCACTGCTGCAGGGTCGTCACGGGCGTGACGACCGGAGGTAGCGGGGGTGACGAATTGGGCAGTTTTTCTGTCGACTTCAAACTAGCATAACTCTCTCGTTTTAACTCCGATTTGGGCGTATAATATATTGATAGAAAGCACTCGGTGAGTACTATAAGTTCAACAAATTTTAGATCAATCGGAGTTTTATTGAAGGAGTTATGATTGAAAGATTGAAGATATGAATTTTATCTCATGTCCAATTTCACCCATTTTCTTCATTTTTCTTCAACTTTACTCCTCCAACTTGGCCTTAACTCCATCTTAGCATCTTCCTAACTTTTCTAAACGGCCTATTCGAGACCCAAAAAATGACCGAACTCGGTTTGGGAAAAGTGAGTCCGGCCCCTCCGTTGTTATTATTTCCGATGTGAGGGACCCCTAGGAATTAATGATCAGACTCCCCTTGTTGGAGAAGAGTTGTCCTAGGGGTAGCATTAATTCCTAGGGGTCCAACAAGGGGAGTCTGATCATTAATTCCTAGGGGTCCCTCACATCGGAAATAATAACAACGGAGGCCAAATTGATCTCCAAACAATGAAATTCCTCAACAAATCACTTCCAACAACAAGAGGGCATGTATAACATTCACTTGGGTACCAAAAATCACAACAAATTCAACCGAAACATGCCAAAATCCAACAAAAACACGAAACAGAACAAAAAAATCTGGGCAAGTTTAACTTCTCAAATCAACTCAATATTCAATGAATACTTGGACCCAAATGGTAAAAATGACATCCCAACACTCCTAACACATCAAGGGACCAATACCAATCATCAAGCATCAATTTTGCATCCAAAATCAACAAGAACAAACCCAAAACTTCATGAACATAAACCCAAAAAAATCTGGAATTTTTTTTTTTCACCACATGAACATGAGTTCTATTCCTTGCTCTGATACCAAATGATCCGGGAAACCCGGGGGTCCTTCGAATGGATAAATATGGGAGGCCAAGGATCCACTAACTACTTAGGGTTTGAGAAAACCACAATTTAGAACTCATAAAACTACCACTAATTTTTAGGGTTTCGGGGTTTTGGAGATGAACAACAAACACAACATGAATTAAAAGGGATATGGACAATTGTAAAGAGTAATCACTCACCCAATTGAACTAAGATGTTCAATCACTTGCACAAGGACCTTCCACAAGCAAAGAGTCTTGAAACACCCAAGAAATCTCACAAAGAATGGAGGAAGAACACCCACTCACCAAGAAGAGATATCACCAAGCAACTTCCACCAAAGGATTAGCTTCATTGATTAGGGTTTGAAAACCCACAATTAAAAATCTCTAATTGAGAGGAATTTTCACTACAAAAAAAAGTGGCTTTTGCCAACAGGGCGTATCTGTTGGTAAAAGTATAATATCTGTTGGTAAAAGGTTTTACCAACAGATAATTATCTGTCACTAGCCTGTTGGAAATAAACCTGATTGTAAAAGTATTACCAACAGATATTGTGATCTGTTAGTATTGCTAACTAATACCAACAGTTTCGTTCTGTTGTTGTTGGGAATTTTATACCAACAGTTAATGTCTGTTGGAGATAAGTTGTCTATACCAACAAATGTAAATGTTGGGGAATGTATATCTAGATAGTAAGAATATTACCCACACACTTTATCTGTTGGTAATACATTTTGCGCTAAATTTCATAAATATGTCCAACAAATATATCTGTTGCTAATACAATTAATGCAATTTTAAAACATAAATATATGTTAAAAAAAGTGAAGATAGTCTAATGCACTTTATAAATGTGTCATTACAATATATTGTACCTGTTATACACAAACAATTAATTTAGTAACAATATCAGAAAATCTTTAAATTTCATTCATTGTATGTTCTAAATTGTAAAATAATACATAATATCTCAACTGAAATTTCACTTAATGAAGTGCAAAGTATCAAAACAACACCAAATAGTTCTTTAGATCGTAGTTGCTAATATTCAAGAGTAATATCATAAACAAAACATAAGTCTAAATCTAGTGTTCCTTGTTTACATTTTCTTGAACGATGTCTTCATAATCTGCATTGGCATCACCATCATCATCTTTAAATAAATTGCGAAGATCTTCCAATATCTCCTATGAATTTGCAAAAAATTAATTTCATAATCATAATACCCACCCATTTTTTGGTAAATATATTTGGCTGCCAGGTATACAATGTTGCTTTATAACTTGGACACCAAATATGCAATGGCTACAATATGTTTTAGGCTTGCGAGGCCATGCCCAGGAAAGAAAAGTGGAAAAGGGCAGAAGAAAAGTATTAACGAAGGCAACCCATTGTCCTACACAGATACAGTAGTAGAGAGGTACTTACAAAATGACTAAGCATTACTACCACCGTCTTCCTATTGAACTTGATGACAGAACATCCTGCCTTGACCACATTCCATAGTAAATACAGTACCTGAATCAACAGAAACCTTCAGATATAATGTGTAAACAGGCATTTAATAGCCATGCAGACAACACCATTAAACAGAGGAAAATCACCCACGTAGTATTATTCTAAATATTTCATCCAGATTGTACTATTTTAAATAATTCATCCAGATCGTACTATTTTAATTGATACCTTCATCGTCGTGCTCATCATCGTCACACCTTATCATCTGAGCATTGTTACTGAATGAGCGAGTAAGATATGAAGTGACAGAAAGATATCAAAACGGACGAGAAAGGAGACTTGAGATAAGGCATCAGCCTCCAAAAATCCCTGAGAGTGCACATTCTCTATCCACAAAGCACGTCTTTTGGAGTTTGATCAATAAACTTTGACCCAGTAGCATAAGAGTATTAAAAGAACCATATTTGTCGACTCCTAGAACCTTTGGTTTCCAATAATACTCTGCTAGTAGTTAATTCAATGTTTAAACAATAATTAGAGAGATAAATTGAAACATAAGCTTCAATAAGTTCCAAAAATAGCCAATAAAAACCCAATATCAGGTACAAGCTAGTGGAGTATTGATGTACTTTAAGTTCCCGATTAAGTAAGGCAAGCAAGATTTCTATGGGCTTAAAAGCTAACAAACCCGTACTTAAGTACCAAACAAGATCTTAGTCTTGATTCTGAGCATTGATAGTGAATATTCTGCCATTGATATTTGGTAGAAGGAAGAAAAAGACTACCTTTTCCATGCTAGAGTAAACAATTTTATAACCTTTATGCTTTTCGTGGATCTTTCTAGAAATTAATAAACATACTAAGAGTGGATATTATACCGGAGTAGCTAATCACGAAAGGAACGTTAACTCAAATTACATGTCTGAAACTTGGCAATTCAAAGAAGTGACATACAAGGTAGTGATCAAAGGAGTGACAACAACATGAAAAAGAGATCTTACCCGGGATAATAGGATCAGTGAACCCAGGGGAAGTACTAGCTTTGATGGGGGATTCTGGAAGTGGGAAGACTACTCTGCTGAATGCGCGGAGCGAGTTAACAAACCACAGAGTTGGCGGTTCAGTTACCTACAATGATAAACACTTCTCAAAATTCCTCAAAAGCAGGTCAACAACTCAACATAATAATAATCCATGACAGAAGATGACCAATGTTTATGTTTGAAAGTGTACTGATAGAAAGAGTCACATGGGGGATAGGGTTCGTAACTCAAGATGATATTCTTTTCCTTCATCTCACAGTCAGGGAAACTTTAACGTATGCCGTATACTTACAACCATCAAAATCATTGAGTGTCCATAATCTAGGACGGTAACAAAAATGCTATAACTAATAAATGCAAAATGCAACTGACTTTTAATTACCTTTGTAACCGGCTAAAATGCAAGGGTTTCCAGAATCTTTAACGGTCTTCAATATCTCGGCAAGTGCTGCTAGCAAACCTTGATGCAAGTACCTGGAAAACAAGACATCTTGCACGAGCTTGTAACATACACATAGTAGGACTACCATTCTAGCTCTAGGATGAGGTTTTACAACCACAAAAAATGGCAAAAGGCAAAATTAACAAAACCAACATACATTAGAAGCATGTACAAGGAAGAATGAGATTAACCTGTGAACATATAGCTAATACTTATCACCCTTGGGACATGTTCCCCTCCCATATGCTTCCTCTCAACATATAGAATAACCTGTGAACATATAGGCATATGCCATTGGAAGAGATCCATCAAGGACAACCAATCTCAGTCTCCCACTATATTAACACAATTGGGAACACAAAGATATGCAACAAACATAAACAAACACAACAAAACAAATACAAATGACTAACTAATTTTGATCTTGCAGAGGCTTTGTTGAATAGGTTCTAAAAGTACTATGCAAACTTTATATCGCTGGCATGCAAAAATTTGATTCTGAGATGACGAACAACATCTTGGCTAGGTCCGTTCTACAGTTATAGAGGGCTACAAGTTGTTTTCACCCAAATATTACATGATTAAGACTGCAAAGATCAAGCACGATCTCCACTAAAGCATTCATATCAACCATGTCATCACTAAGCTACAATTGGTACTTTGGTAGAGATAATGCCGAAGTGGAAAGAAACACTATTAATAAGACAAGGATGGTCAAAGGACAATCGTAACAATTCAGTAGATATGTATAAGATATATGGATCTAAAGATGTCTATTTAAATCAGGAGTTTAATTCTACAAGAGATTATCTTGAGCTTAGTTAAGTCACACAAATTGACAAGGGATATTGTAACTGTTAGATAACCATCAAGACATCAGTGCACAGTTCAAAGCAAATACCTGAGAACACAGAGTTCAGTAGGGATATCCTAGCAGCTTCAATAGAATACAGAGTGTTTACCGGAAAACCTTAAATAAACAATGGAATTGGCAAAAAATGGAAAGTGAAGAAAAGCTAGGAAAAAGAAAAATGAAAGATACGATTACATCTCACCTTACTCAGATGCTTCAAACTGCTCACCCTTCGCTCAATATTGCTCTTCTTGTCTTTGATTCAAACAAAAGACCCTAAAAACCACTCCTCCAATGACTCTAACTCATGGAAATATTACTGGGATACCATTGAATTGTCTGGCAAGTGCATTTGTTTTATAGTCAGTATGCTATTGTTCTGCCCTAATTGTATGAGCAACCACAGCTAAATCATTTTCAATCCCATCAACTTGTATTGTGTTTAATTCTATGTATCCAAAGTGTCCAAGAAACTCAACAAAACACCCAACAGGAGAAGCAAAATTGATTCCAACAAAACCAACTATGGAGCGAATTTGCAAGGCAAAATAGAAGATGAATGACGAACAATCAAACATTGAATTCTTACACGAGCAACTAATCACAATCCATGATCAAACTTATCCACTCCAGGATCTAAGAAAATTATTAAACCATGAGATTCATTCCAGAAAACCCTACTTATATCTATGTAATTCAATAAAACACCCGGCACAAACAAACAAACCCAACTTCGGCATCTAAACCCTAGAAATTTTGATAGTCGGAAATCAAACTTGAGTACTTTTGAATTCAAACTACAGTCAAAGAGAGAGAGAGAAAGAGTACTTACTTATGTATCTTGTGTTTCACGTCTGCGCCATCTCTCTCTATTCCCTATCGGTCGTCGCTCGTCCGTCGTTCATCCGTCGTTCGTCCGTTGTTCGTCTTTCTAACAATCCAGGCTGCCATGTTTTAGTCTTTCACTTTGATTCAGTCTCATACTCATAGTAGATGTTCCTAAACCCTAACTTGTTGAAGTATGTATGAGACTGTGAGAAACTCATGGCGACATAACGAGAGTATTGCGAAATGAGGACATCTGATTAGGATCTAGAAATAACTTATTAGTGTTAAGAGGGATACTAAAATTTTTAAGTAAAATTTTACTCCCTGCTTCAAAATTCCTCAATAAAATTTCCCTCCCATTTTAAAAATTCTAATTGAAATTTCTCTCATCAATAAATATTGGTAAAACAATTTATAATACCAACAAAAAAATTTAATTGTTGGTAAAAAAATATTAACACCAACAGATATGTTTTGGTCTGATGGTAGAATATTAACATTACCAACAGATTATGTAATTGTTGGTAATACAATAACAATACTAACATTTACTAAATTTGTTGGTAAAATGATAGTTTTACCAATAGAAAAAAATTCTGTTGCTGACAATCTGTTGGTAAAAGTCCATTTTTTTTTGTAGTGTTTCTTGAGTCTAATTCTTAAACATTCATCAAAAGTCTCTACAAAAATATAACATTGGGGTATATATAGGAATGGGGAAGAAACAACGAAATTTTAGTTCCGGAGTTACGCCGGTCGTCACGGGCGTTACGAGCTTCGGCAATTTAATTTCACTCCTGTAGGGTCGTCACGGGCGTGACGACCGGAGGTAGCGGGCGTGACGAATTGGGCAGTTTTCTTCCGACTTCAAACTAGCATAACTCTCTCGTTTTAACTCCGATTTGGGCGTATAATATATCGATGGAAAGCACTCGGTGAGTACTATAAGTTCAACAAATTTTAGATTAATCGGAGTTTTATTGAAGGAGTTATGATTGAAAGATTGAAGATATGAATTTTATCTCATGTCCAATTTCACCCATTTTCTTCATTTTTCTTCAACTTTACTCCTCCAACTTGGCCTTGACTCCATCTTAGCATCTTCCTAACTTATCTAA